>OY735250.1:4800000-6020000 GCA_963457695.1 Neria commutata
TACTAGGTATTTGATCGCGCATGACTGAATGGCTGCGGCTTTTTTCGAATTTTTAATTTTTTTATTTTTTTTTAATTTAAGATGACCCCCTCAGAAAAAAATTTTTTTTGTTTATATCGAGTGGGGTATCATTAGAAAGGGCTACATCCATAGATTATAGAATGTATTTTTTTTTAATTTTATGTAAACGGGTTAGAAAGATATAGTTAAAAAAACGGACCTGTCCCCACATGATCCCATCTGCACACACCATTTCTGAACCGAAAATTTTGATAAAATCAGACTTACTAGGTATTTGATCACGCATGACTGAATGGCTGCGGCTTTTTTCGAATTTTTAATTTTTTAATTTTTTTTTAATTTAAGATGACCCCCTTAGAAAAAAATTTTTTTTGTTTATATCGAGTGGGGTATCATTAGAAAGGGCTACATCCATAGATTATAGAATGTATTTTTTTTTAATTTTATGTAAACGGGTTAGAAAGATATAGTTAAAAAAACGGACCTGTCCCCACATGATCCCATCTGCACACACCATTTCTGAACCGAAAATTTTGATAAAATCAGGCTTACTAGGTATTTGATCGCGCATGACTGAATGGCTGCGGCTTTTTTCGAATTTTTAATTTTTTTATTTTTTTTTAATTTAAGATGACCCCCTCAGAAAAAAATTTTTTTTGTTTATATCGAGTGGGGTATCATTAGAAAGGGCTACATCCATAGATTATAGAATGTATTTTTTTTTAATTTTATGTAAACGGGTTAGAAAGATATAGTTAAAAAAACGGACCTGTCCCCACATGATCCCATCTGCACACACCATTTCTGAACCGAAAATTTTTATAAAATCAGGCTTACTAGGTATTTGATCACGCATGACTGAATGGCTGCGTCTTTTTTCAAATTTTTAATTTTTTTATTTTTTTAAAATTTAAGATGACCCCCTCAGAAAAAAATTTTTTTTGTTTATATCGAGTGGGGTATCATTAGAAAGGGCTACATCCATAGATTATAGAATGTATTTTTTTTTAATTTTATGTAAACGGGTTAGAAAGATATAGTTAAAAAAACGGACCTGTCCCCACATGATCCCATCTGCACACACCATTTCTGAACCGAAAATTTTTATAAAATCAGGCTTACTAGGTATTTGATCAGGCATGACTGAAAGGCTGCGGCTTTTTCGAATTTTTAATTTTTTAATTTTTTTTTAATTTAAGATGACCCCCTCAGAAAAAAATTTTTGTTGTTTATATCGAGTGGGGTATCATTAGAAAGGGCTACATTCATAGATTATAGAATGTATTTTTTTTTAATTTTATGTAAACGGGTTAGAAAGATATAGTTAAAAAAACGGACCTGTCCCCACATGATCCCATCTGCACACACCATTTCTGAACCGAAAATTTTGATAAAATCAGGCTTACTAGGTATTTGATCACGCATGGCTGAATGGCTGCCCCTTTTTTCGAATTTTAAATTTTTTTATTATTTTTTTAATTTAAGATGACCCCCTCAGAAAAAAATTTTTGTTGTTTATATCAAGTGGGGTATCATTAGAAAGGGCTACATTCATAGATTATAGAATGTATTTTTTTTTAATTTTATGTAAACGGGTTAGAAAGATATAGTTAAAAAAACGGACCTGTCCCCACATGATCCCATCTGCACACACCATTTCTGAACCGAAAATTTTTATAAAATCAGGCTTACTAGGTATTTGATCACGCATGACTGAATGGCTGCGGCTTTTTTCAAATTTTTAATTTTTTTATTTTTTTAAAATTTAAGATGACCCCCTCAGAAAAAAATTTTTTTTGTTTATATCGAGTGGGGTATCATTAGAAAGGGCTACATCCATAGATTATAGAATGTATTTTTTTTTAATTTTATGTAAACGGGTTAGAAAGATATAGTTAAAAAAACGGACCTGTCCCCACATGATCCCATCTGCACACACCATTTCTGAACCGAAAATTTTGATAAAATCAGGCTTACTAGGTATTTGATCACGCATGACTGAATGGCTGCGGCTTTTTTCAAATTTTTAATTTTTTTATTTTTTTTAAATTTAAGATGATCCCCTCAGAAAAAAATTTTTTTTGTTTATATCGAGTGGGGTATCATTAGAAAGGGCTACATCCATAGATTATAGAATGTATTTTTTTTTAATTTTATGTAAACGGGTTAGAAAGATATAGTTAAAAAAACGGACCTGTCCCCACATGATCCCGTCTGCACACACCATTTCTGAACCGAAAATTTTGATAAAATCAGGCTTACTAGGTATTTGATCACGCATGGCTGAATGGCTGCCCCTTTTTTCGAATTTTAAATTTTTTTATTATTTTTTTGATTTAAGATGACCCCCTCAGAAAAAAATTCTTGTTGTTTATATCGAGTGGGGTATCATTAGAAAGGGCTACATTCATAGATTATAGAATGTATTTTTTTTTTAATTTTATGTAAACGGGTTAGAAAGATATAGTGAAAAAAACGGACCTGTCCCCACATGATCCCATCTGCACACACCATTTCTGAGCCGAAAATTTTGATAAAATCAGGCTTACTAGGTATTTGATCACGCATGACTGAATGGCTGCGGCTTTTTTCGAATTTTTTATTTTTTTATTTTTTTTTTAATTTAAGATGCCCCCTCAGAAAAAAATTTTTTTTCTTTATATCGAGTGGGGTATCATTAGAAAGGGCTACATCCATAGATTATAGAATGTATTTTTTTTTTAATTTTATGTGAACGGGTTAGAAAGAGATAGTTAAAAAAACGGACCTGTCCCCACATGATCCCATCTGCACATACCATTTCTGAACCGAAAATTTTTATAAAATCAGGCTTACTAGGTATTTGATCACGCATGACTGAATGGCTGCGGCTTTTTTCGAATTTTTAATTTTTTATTTTTTTTTAAATTTAAGATGATCCCCCTCAGAAAAAATTTTTTTTTTTTATATTTAGTGGGGTATCATTAGTAAGGGCTACATCCATAGATTATAGAATGTATTTTTTTTAATTTTATGTAAACGGGTTAGAAAGATATAGTTAAAAAAACGGACCTGTCCCCACATGATCCCATCTGCACACACCATTTCTGAACCAAAAATTTTGATAAAATCAGGCTTACTAGGTATTTGATTACGCATGGCTGAATGGCTGCCCCTTTTTTCGAATTTTAAATTCTTTTATTATTTTTTTTATTTAAGATGACCCCCTCAGCGAAAAATTTTTGTTGTTTACATATTGTGGGATATCATTAGAAAGGGCTACGTCCATGGATTACAAACATATTTTTTTATAATTTTCGGTGAAGTAGTTTCGAAGATATAGCACAAAATGTCGAAAAAATGACCATACCCCCCTTGCCATTCTACATTTCTTAAGCTAAAATTTTGATAAAATCAGAGTTAGTATTTCTTTAGTCATAGATTACTGGAAAACTGCAACCTATTTCGACAAATTTGTTTTTCTATTTTTTTTAATTTTATTTAAGATTACCATAGTAAAAAATTTCCTCAGCGAAAAATTTTTGTTGTTTACATATTGTGGGGTATCGTTAGAAAAGGCTAGGTCCGTGGATTCCAAAAATGTTTTTTTATAATTTTAGTTGAATTGGTTTCGAAGATGTAAGTCAAAATGTCAAAAATTTTATGGCCAGACGGGCAAAGATAAACTAAATTCGAACGCTAAAAACGGTATTTCTGGTACGGAACCCCCAGTGAGCGAGCCCAACTCGCACTTGACTGCTTTTAGTACATTAAATAAATTAAAGCTTATTTTTAAAAAGTTTTTTTTTATATAATTTGTATACCTTACACCTATGGTAATAGGGTATAATAACTTTGTGCGAAAATTGTAACACATTAAATGAGCTGTGCTAGGTATAGACATAAGTATATAGAAATGCTTAGAATCACTTTCTGTGTTGAATTCCGGTTGTCCGTCTGTCTGTCTGTCTGTCTGTCTGTCTGTCTGTCTGTCTGTCTGTCTGTCTGTCTGTCTGTCTGTCTGTCTGTCTGTCTGTCTGTCTGTCTGTCTGTCTGTCTATCTGTCTGTCCGCTCAGGATAGAAAGAAGGAGTTGTCCGATTTGGACCAAATTTGGTACACAGTTAGAGTGAACCTTAACTTAGTTTAAGTTCTGAGATTAGCCAAGTCGGTCAAAGGACACGCCCATTATAGGCCTGTAAGTCCCACTACCTCGGTTTTTTTGCGTTCAAATTGCTGTAATTTGTCTAATTACTCATTGAAATGAATAAAACTTGGTATTCAAGTTAAGTGGTCGGTCATCTATGTAGTACGAAAAAATGGGCATGGTCCGCCCACTACATAAGTGGCAAACATTTTCTGGTAAAATGGCTCCCAATTGAGTAGTTACGAATATAAATGAATGAAATTCAGTTTCCAAGTTGATATATAGGTCTTAGATACCATAAAAGAAAATGGGCGTGGTCCGCTCACTATGTAGGCGATAAACGAAAAATCCTCTTAACTTCCATAATATGCACACCAGAGCATCCAGATTTGGTAACTTCGTTCCTGGTAGGAATACCTTTCAATTCTCCAGAAATGGGCGTGGTCCGCCCACCATGGGGGCAGTAAAAAAAAATGCCGATCACATCTGTTGTACACCTGTCAGAGCAGCAATATTTAGCATATATAGTCCTATTAGTTATATCTTATAGTCTGCCAAAAATGGGCGAGGTCCGCCCACTATGTAGATTGTAAATCAAATGCACCCACAATTTCAGTGAATTATCACCCCACTTGGGAACATGGTGTAGGGTATTACTCTGTCGGTGAAACCCGAATGATACTTCCTTACTTGTTTTTTCTTGGTTTCCTGTCCTCGTTGAATTTTGTGAGTCAAATAAAAATGGGGAGTTAGAGGCTTAAGACAAACATTACAAAACAAAGTGTCAGAAAATGTACAAGCAAACGTGAAACAGATGTTTGTGCACATGGTTGCATTTGATGGTGAAATTCCTCAATTAATGATTGTGGTGTCGCCACATGTACATATGAGCCGTTTATTTTGAAAGTGGGGTAAGTCCATTTTTTACAATAATGTAGATAATAGCATTTTTAGATAAAACTTATTATGATCTTTCTCTGGCTGGGTAAACAATTTATAGTTAAAAAAATTGAGATTCTTGTATTTGGGAGATGGAAGTTTTAGCTCTTCATAGTAGTGACACTGAGAGTGAAATGTAAACAATGAAATATCTCGCAATAACAGAAAGTGGACTTCCCCACTTTCAAAATGATCGGCTCATATATAGCAGGATAAGTCTATTTTATCCTGGCGGCTGATAAGGCAAAGGCGCGAAGGACATCTGCTTGAAGTTACTTGTCAATTACAAAGCTACGGTGCTTTGACAAGGTTCATAAAGCTATCAAGCTGCTTAAGCTCTAGAAATCGCAGCCGGCCAAGCTTGCCTTGTTCCAGGAGCTTTACGTCTAGTTCCAATATTTTTGTGTGTTGCATCTGAACCGTATCAAATTACAGCAGAGCAAGGGGCTGCCGCAAACCTGAAGGCACGCTATCGAAAGGGTGTTTGCCGTTACTACGAAAAACGGGTTTAAAAATTTGTTTTGCTACAACTTCAAACTTTTTGTGTGATATCCTTATTTATTGTCCAAATTTTGTTGGCATATTTGCGCGCGTTTTCTTATATTTTCTACTCAGGTGTGACAAATGCGGCGCCATAAGCCGCCGGTAACAGCAACAAAAGCATGCAAGCATATACGTAGGTACATACGACATGTCGGAAATTTCATATTACAACAACAATAATTGCTTGCAATGCGCAGTGGATTTTGCATTAGAATAAATTTGAATGCAGCTAATGATGCTGAATAATTTGTGAAACTCGCTTAAGGCGTGAAAGGCGTCGACAATGCTAGCAGCTTCCTTGCTTCCTTCCTTCCTTGCTGTGCGTGTGTGTCTGTGTGCGTGTTGACCCTTTTGCAAGGCCGTCGTCATCGTCATACTACTTAATGCTTTAATGTTTGCACTCTTTCTATTTGCTCGCTGTTTAGCCTTTTTTAAGGATGTTCACCTTTTTTGTGCCATTTGGTTTTTTCGCTTTTTTCGAACAACTTTTTCTCAGTTTTTTTACGCAAATGCCAAACAAATTCGCGTAATCGGCAACAACAACAGAAACAGACATTTGTCGCAGCAACGCAAATAGCGTCAAAAAGCGACCATGCGAGAGGAGCAGGATAAAAATATCCAGCAGCCACTGTCCTACTGTCCCTGCAGTAATAATAATAATACGAAAAAATTAATCGTCGCGACATAAAGCACTTTAAGTTGATTTAATTATGATTGCGCTGCGCTCACAATTTCTAATTACCAGCTGCCAAGCAGCCGGCAACGAACCCGGCACAAAGATAGCATGCCAGTTGCAACTGCCAACTACAACAAACAATCACAAATATTGCCAGCCGATGCTGATGACTAATGCCCAAACAGGGTTGCACGATTCGAGGAGCGGACCCCAAGCAAGATTAAGTGCAACTTCCGTTAATTCTGTTTCAAAAAATCTAATTTTTATACCCTACACCTATGGTAATAGGGTATAATAACTTTGTGCCAAAATTGTAACGCATTAAAGGAGCCTTCCTAGGTATAGACATAAGTATATAGAAATGATCAGAAACACTTTCTCTTTTAATTTCCGGTTGTCCGTCTGTCCGTCTGTCCGTCTGTCCGTCTGTCCGTCTGCGTGTATGCAAAAAAAAAGAAAGAAGGAGTTGTCCGATTTGGACCAAATTTGGTACACAGTTACAGTGAACCTCGGGTTAGGTAAAGTGTTAAAATTAGTCAAATCGGTTAAAGGACACGCCCACAATGGGCCTGTAAGTCCCACTACCTCGGGTTTTTTTTTGGTAAAATGGCTATAATTTGTGTAATTACTCATGGAAAAGATTAATACTTGGTATTCAAGTTAAGAGGTAGGTCTTCTATATCTCAGGAAAAAATGGGCGTGATCCGCCCACTATTATGCACTGAAGTAAATGAAGACATGAAAAAGCTCGAAGATTGGTCTAAAGCGAATAAGCTTAGCCTTAACCCCGTCAAATCATATGTCCTGCCGATTTCAAAATCTAACTACTCTGTTTCAAATATACCAGGAATTATTCTGAATGGTGTAGCCTTGAATTTTGTCGAAAAAGTTAAAAATCTTGGCTTCTTTATAAACTCCTCCCTGTCTTGCGTAGATCATGTAAATTCCGTGGTTTGTAAGGTTTACTGTACCCTACGGAACCTAAGGTGGACTGCATCGTTTGTGCCTGTCAAGACCAGACGAAAGCTAGTGATCCAACTCATAGTGCCAATCATTTCCTACGCTGAAGTTGTGTATAGCAAACTGGACTCTAGGTCAAATATTAAGTTACAGCTCGCTTTTAATAATGCGATCAGATATATCTATGGTCTGAAAAAGTTTGACCACATTAGTCATTTGAGCAATCGAGTACTTGGTTGCAATGTTATTAAGTACTTGGAAGCCAGAAACTGTATTTTTCTGCATAGCTTAATTTATACACAAACGCCTGATTACTTATTTAATAAGCTACAGTTTTGTAGGTCAGCTAGAAATTTAAACCTCATAATCCCTGCACATAACTTTTTAAACTCCGACAGACTCTTTTTTGTGAACGTCATCAGATTGTGGAACTCGCTTCCTTTAAATATAAAAAGTATCAAAAGTAAGCACAGCTTTAAGTATGCTATTTTCCAACATTTCTCCTGAACGTACCTTGCTACTTTCTTCTTCTATCTTTTCCCTCTTTTTCTAACCTATACTATATCTCTCTATATTAGATAAAACTTTATTGATAAAAATTGTTAGATCTTTTATTTATCTAAAAAATTTGTAATTAATGTCTAAGTTATTTTTAATTATCCCTTATATTTTCTGTGTTGATTATTACTCGTTGTTATTTATAAGATATACTTACTGCATGGAAAAGACTCTGTCTTATATGTGAACAGAATTAGGTTAATAATAAATATATAGCCGGCAAAATTTTTTCGGTAAAATGGTTACCAATTGACTAGTTACGAATATAAATGAATGAAATTCGGTTCCCAAGTTGATATATAGGTCTTAGATGCCATACAAGAAAATGGGCGTGGTCCGCCCACTATATAGGCGATAAACAAAAAATCTTCTTAACTTCCATAATATATACACCAGAGAGTCCAGATTTGGTTACTTCGTTCCTGGTAGGAATATCTTTTAATTCTCCAGAAATGGGCGTGGTCCGCCCACCATGGGGGCAGTAAAATAAATATGCCGATAACATCTGTTGTACACTCGCCAGAGCATCAATATTTGGCATGTATAGTCCTATTAGGTATATCTTGTAGTCTGCCAAAAATGGGCGTGGTCCGCCCACTATGTAGGTTGTAAATCAAATGCACCCACAATTTCAGTGAATTATCACCCCACTTGGGAACATGGTGTAGGGTATTACTCTGTCGGTGAAACCCGACTGATACTTCCTTACTTGTTTTAAATTGTTTAATTGCAATCAGGTAGGTTCCAGAATTCGAGTGAAAGTTAAATCGAAAGTGAATTTGGAATCGAGTGAAAATGTTTTTGGTGTCATAAAAACCGAATGATTTCAATTCCACATATTCATTTTGAACTCGCTGTAATATTTCTACTCGCTGAATTTCCGATTAACTGATCGTTGTCTGGCAAAATAAAAATCAAAACAGAAATTGTTTATATTGTTGAAAATTAGTGCATTAATTAAATATTATATTAAATTTAGTGTAAATAATCAGGAAAAAATAAATAAAAAGATTTTTTGGATGTGGTGCCTTTTATTTTCATCATTGCTGTCTATAAGACAGTGCTTCCTCGTGGTAAGATTTTCTTTGCCTTCTTGCAGTATTTTCCTCATTTGCTGCGCAATTGTTGCCATTGAACTTGTTTGCTCCTTAATATATTTTGTTATAGAATCGGCAGCCTTTGGCTCGTGGCCACGTTTTCGTGAGCCTCCATTACCAGCAAAGTTAGCGTTATTAGTAGAAGCAGAAGCGTCTGCAGCAGCAGAAAAATAATCAGGGGAAGCACAAGCAGCCTCTCTGGAAGTGGAGATCTGATCCTTAGTGGAATCTTCAGTGACATCTTTGACAGAAGTTACACAAAATTCCAAAGTGCCCGTTATACCCTCAATAACTGTGTAAATTCCACATATTTGAGCAATAGACTCTTCTCTGGAAGTGAGGACGTGCTTGTTGAATAGTCCGCCGCCGGTCGCTCTGGATTCGGAATTGTTGTGTGCAATTTTTTTGCGGATGGAAGCCTTCCAATCCACCCACACCTGTTTATGTACATTCGTTGGTGGTAAAAATGCAAAAACTAAATCCAAAGTAAACTCTTTCCAGAGCGCCTCCACTTTAACCTTGTCACACTTAACAAATCCCTTAGCAATGTCGTGGTGCTCCTCCATAAACTTAAGAAGTATCGCATCCTGAGCGGAGTTCTTGTGCTTTCCCATTAAAAATTTAATTTTCCACTTAATAATGCATATTTCTATTAATTTTATTTCAATTTCCTTTAATTCACTTACATTTTCATACAACTACTTTTAATTTCACTTGCTGCTGCTGAAGTGATTTGAATTCAAATATTTTTTGTGGATTCGGTTACTAGAACCTGCAAAATCAGTCGGAATGCATTTTCAAAAACGAGTGGAATTGAGCGAGTAGAAAGTGAAATGCAGAACACCAAAAAGCGAATTCGATTCGAGTTCGTTACAATTTCACTCGAAAGTGATATCTGGAACCTGCCTAAATATCTAGAATAGTGGACGTTCTACATAATCTCAGAAGTCAAATTTAAGTCGCTTCTTTCCGGTATGCCAGTACTTCCGTATTTTTCCTATGTGCCACTTATGCTGAAGTCCTTTGCTTCCCAGACATCAAATTTATTTACATGCAAGTTGCAAAAGTTTGAGTACGTCTGGCATGGTCCGTTGTTTAATGTCCGCGTGCTTTTAATTTGCAACCCCTCCGCTCCCCTACAACTCGAGCACTCGGCACATTAAGTGTACAGCTGGCTGCTGACTGACAATCGTTCGAAAGTGTCCTCCTCCTACAGATTGCAGAATTTTTTGATTATAATTTGAATATGATTTCTGTTTGCTTTTTTGCGCCTTCTTTGCGCAGCTTTTGGTGTGAGACCAGCAGGATTCACGCATTTGAGCCTTGAAAGCATCGCGAAAACTCAGCAGCTTATTAATTAAAGTTTCGCAGTCAAATTGAATTGCTTGTGAATAGCCGAATTTTATCTGCAGCATTTTTCAGCTTTGGTTTAAAAATGTTCACCTCAATTTTACACTTGCCATAACACTATAAGCTCACACAAACGAAGTGCATTTTTACAGCCGAAAGCGCCTAGGCTCTCCACTATTGGGTCAGCGATCTATTTGCACTGGGCGCTACTCGTGCATCCAGCATCTCTTTTCTCCTTTGCTAAAAATTGTTTCATGTATTATTTATTTGAAGACCGGCGCTTAGTTCAGACGATCTAGAGAGAGTTGCATGATAAATTATATATCTTTTTAAAGATTTCGAGGTCTATTATTTGACAGACATGCTATTATTTTATTTTCTAGATGGTTTAAGAATTGCACAATATTGAATAATACACTATTTTGAAAGTTTCACCATGAATTTTAAGGCATAAATTCTCGAAGATTGTTTGAATGTTCTAAAATATTAGGGTTTTTAATTTCGAAAGTTTTTCAAATGTACTAGAACAAATGGCAAATATTTTACGGTTTTCCCATAACCGACACATTAGTAACCAGCACATGGTAAAAGCGAATATTCTAAACTGTCAAGTAAACTACTATCGGGCGGTTACTTATCCGTTGGTTAAGAGTGAAACTAACCAGACATTGAGAAAGGTATCCTTAAAGTTATGCAGATTTAAATTCAACTCGAGTCCCACTGAAAAATAGCTACAAAATAAAAGCAACATTAATTATTTAATTCTGTGATAGATTTAGTGTCTTATTTAAATCATAATTCCTCTTAAATCGTATCGTTATCGTAGTATAACATGTTTCAAACGAGCAAAATAATTAATAAGCTTTAACAGGATATTCGATTGCAGTTACTGTGCCGCAATATTTTCGCTATCCGATAGTTGAGCCCCTCACCCCACCCCCTCGCAACGCGAGCACCGCAAAAGACCAAAAACTAATTTGAACGCCCAATTAAATTACAGCGGAAAACTTTGCCTGTTGCAGATTTTAAATTTAGTTCGCTGACGGCAGAGCCAACGTTCGAGGAGTAGCAGCAAGAGCAGTTGTACTACCTTGCTGTGCGCTAAGTAGTTCCTTTTCATTAAGCACAGGCAGCAGCAAAGCACTAAAATTAACAACAGCAACAACCACAAAATACTGCTATTGCAGAAGAAGCTGAAGCGATTGCTGCACTCCTCCACTCGGTGGGCAACTAAAACAACAACTACAAGAATAAACACAAACAAAGCGCAAAAAGTATTTAAGAAATCTCTTTTTTCAATTAAGTAACAATAAATGGACTTTAAATTAACGCAGAACGAAGGACACGAAAAGGACAGACTAACGCAGCAAGTAGCGAACGACGTACGCACCACGAACGGATAGTCAAGATGAAATGCAGTACGCAACAAAATGCCAACAGCTTATGTTTTGGCTTTCCAGACCCTTAGAGTATGTTGGGAAGAGTTGCTGCAAGTAGCGCAATTAAAAAAAAAATTTTTAAATTTTAAAAAATGAAAAGTATCCCCCGCTTTTCTTGCCCAGAATTGGAGCTGCAAAATTTTAACTGAAATTTAGCAATTGTGGCTGCAAATGTTCCACAGTACTAAAGTTTTTTACAAAATCTGCAAAAAAGTTATGAGTACATACATATTTTGATAAATTAACATGCCATTTAACCATTGAAGCATATGTCAAATTATTTTCATATACATACATACGTAGCGTGCGTGGTCTGCTCACTATATACGCGGTAAGCTGAAAATCCTCATAACTTCTATAATATATATACAAGAACGTCCATATTTGGTAACTTTATTGCTGGTAAGAGTACCTATAAATTTTAAAATAAAATTATATAAAAAAAACTTTTTAAAAATAAGCTTTAATTTATTTAATGTACTGAAAAGTAGAAAATAAATTGTTTTTAAGTCACCTGTATCTTACTATCCATAAAAGCTTGGGGCGCTCATGTGTTCAATATTTGTCAAACAGTTACCACAATATTTTATTTAAATAATTTTTTACAAATAGATTCTAGTAATGAAAGATATTTTGAATATGGATATTGAGCGCACAAGCTTTTATTAATAGTAAGATACAGGTGACTTGGAAACAATTTATTTTCTACTTTTTAGTACATTAAATAAATTAAAGCTTATTTTTAAAAAGCTTTTTTTATATAATTTTATTTTCAACTTTTTAGTCTTCCATAAATTCAATTTTAGAGCTTTGAAATTTTTCACAAAAAGAATTTAAAACTTGCAGAGCAGTACACAATATTTAGGGTATTCACAATGTTTCCTATCGTCATATGTCATATCCTCAATTTAACAAATAATACGGCAGTGATCGACCCTAATATTCGTGGCATATTTGTGACGCGGTGAGTTGTTGCTATTTTGCCAGCAGGGCGCGGCAAGTAAGTTCCTATCGTTTTTCATTGATGTGTGGTGTACCTATAATTATAAACTGAAGCCCAAGTGTGTAGTTGCTTGAAAAGTGCCACGCCCCTTGTCCTACGCCCATAAAATTTTAACAGTGGGACGAAGCATCCAAGAGGGGCCTGTATACGGAACTTCAATGCTGCACGACCTTTAGTTCCAAAGCTATTCTGTATAAACGATTTTGTTTGTATGGGCGGTGCCACGCCCACTTGTCCACTGCCCGTCTTATTTTCCCAGTAGAAGGATATGGATATGTAGTAAGTTCCTACCGAGTTTCATTGATGTGTGATGTGTAGTTCTATAGTTATACACGAATCTGGAGTTGATAAAAAGTGCCACGCCCCTTATCCTACGCCCATAAAATTTATTGATTCATGTATTGGGCTCGTGTTTAGGCATGTATGCAAAGTTTCAGATCTCTAAGTAGTCGGGAAGTGGGTGAAAAATTTATTACTAGATTTGACGACATACATACCACTGACTGACATACCGCGCAAAGTGAAGTTTATAGAATAGAAAGCTTATAAAAAAAATAGATGTGATCCGCCCACCATAAAGGCGGTAAATAATATGTATCGATAATTTATGATGTAGTTCCTCCAGAGTATCAATAGTTGCTATATACAGTTTAATAAGGAATATCTTTTAGGAAGAATTTGTATACAGTATCATCTTTCAATCCATTTCAGTTTTAATGGCCCGATTCCAATGGTGCGTGCGTGCGTTTGCGTTATATAAAAGTTAATATAGTTATAAACTTGGGACGAAATATGTTCTGTAAATTATTTAAAAATGTTTGCTGGTCAAGTTGTAAATTGCCGAAATGTGGTGACTCTCTTTGGAACTCACGCATTCGGTACATTGGAACAGCTCAAGTGCGTTTCAAGGTTTTGCGTTTACGGAATTCCGCAATGGTACGCACGCACGCATAAGAATGCGTTAAATCTGCTGCAAAATGACTAAGTTGACATCACTGCTTTTAATGCTTGTGCTCCTACCTGCTCGCAATAGCGCTCTTCTAACCGCTACCTACTTTAGAATGGGAAATGCCACTGTCAACAAGAACCGAACAAGTACATATTACTCTAAGTACTCTGAGTTTTACTTAATACTTATTGATACTCATACTTAGTATACTCACTATACTTACTTTATAAGTTTGAGCAGACTGAGTCACTTGCGTTTAAGTATGAGTAAAAACGGCACGCATTTTCTTTAGAGTTACTTAGAGTAGCGAAAATGGCACTCGTTGCAGTTCTCTGGTGTAGAGTATGTAGAAGAACGCATTTAAAAAAGTCGCTAGTTATTTTAAGCCAGTCTCACTCTTGCATAAAAGTGGCTATATCTACTGAATCAGTTCGAGTGTCGCAATATGCTGTTAGACATCCAATGCTAGACATTATGGGAAATACAAAAATGTCTATGAAAACTATTTTCTTGCATGATTGTTTTTGCCGGAGGCAGAACCTTTTCTCTTATTTTATATAAGGAAAGGATAGAGCTAAAAATAGAAAAAGCAATTGTCCTGTGGCAACCGTTGCTAGCGATGAGATCTCTTCTCTGAAGAGTTAAGGAAAAGACTAGGGGCATAAGTAAGTACGACAGTAGAAATAAGTCACTCGAAACGAATGACCTTCGTTTTTGTAAAAAGCAATAATAAAGAAAATATAAAAACAAAAGGAGTGCGCATGTAATTATTTAAAAAATATAACTTTATAATTAACAAAAGAAGGAGTTAATAAAAGAGTCTTCCAATGTCGCGCGTTAAGCTGGCGTATTCATCGGAAATTCGCCACGTACGCAAAGTTATGAATTGCTGGCTGCTACTATTCTGCTCTGCTGGCAGCACGTGACCAACAAGTGTGTATGCTAAACCATGGAAAAACTCAAAAAAGGATTACGAGGCAAGCGCAGAGTTGCGTGCGAAAAATTGCCATGGGCCCTTCAGCTGCTGTCAATGCCACTTAACACTTTAATGCAAAAAAGTAACAAGCAAAAAGCAAAAGCGTGCAATGAAAAGTGAGGAAAATGCTAAAAAAAAAACCGCGCAGTCGGTCCTTTGCTTTTTCGGTGTGCTGCTTTTTGCTTTTCGTGTGTTGATATGTTCGAGCGGCGAAGCGCCTTTCCGAGTCGACATTGACACCGCCGCCGCCACGGAGGAAGACGGCCAGCGAGAGCCGCTCTGCATAATTGACTGATTGACTTTATTTTAACGAGATTAAACTGCCAAATGATTGCAGCACTACGAGTACACTGCGCCAAAGCCGCTCTCACGGCGACTGCAGGAACCCCGGTTACAGCACCGCGTCGAGTGCCGCAGATAGCCGCGGCGAAGAGGTAAAAGCGGCTTGGCATAATTACACTTTGTCCGCCAAGTTGCGCTCCAGCGTGGCTGCCACCCCGCCGACCGCAATACCAACAACAGCAGCAAGCCGCAAGCAGGGCAGCAATCTTTAAGTTGCTCAAACCGCTGAAAACTTTAAGCATTCATTTGCTGCAAATGCAATTTTAGCGGGAGTTGCAAATTTGAGCGAAATAACGAAATTTGATAATCAAATACTTATAAATAAGCGATATTGATAACTTCAATAAAAAAATTTTAAAAACTTGTTGAAAATGCTTTGATTCTGTCACTATATTGTGATACGGATTTTCAATATAACAAACTAAGTGGGCAGGGTGCCAACCCCCCTATCGATTCGCTATTGGGAATTTCGAATCTTCGAATATTTTCGTATGCCAAGCGAATGTCGATCAAATTATATTTCCTTTCATTTTCACTTAGTACCAATTAAATAATCTATATAATAAAAGTCCTCGTCACTGACTCACTGACTCACTGCCTCATTAACGCAAACGGCTTCTTATACGAGTTTAGAACATAAGGAAGCAAGAGTGGTGCAGTGAGCAAGGCGCTGGCGCAGAAACCGAAAGTGCGTGAGTTCGATCCCTGCTGTGGGCGGGCTCTTCGACTTTTTTCGGTATTAATTATGTACTGGAAAAACCACAGTAGTTTTCAGTTTCTGAGTTGACCACAACGCACAGTATTTGTTAGTTTCAAAAAATAAAAATTGTCAAAAATATTCAAAATTTCATGAAATATAAAAAAAATCAGTCTAAAGCGAAAATGAGCAAGCAACTCGGAAAATGAGACGGGCATTGGAGTGATCCCAAGTCTATGGAGTGAGACCAAACATGACCCCAATATCCCGAAAAATAAAAATTGTCCAAAATTGCGTCAGTGAGCGCCACGGGCGCCTTTCAAAAACTAGTAATTTAATAATTGATTGGCGCAACAGCCCGTCTGGGTTAGGCCTAGCTTTCTCGCTTTAACTTGTATGTGCTTGTTGTATTTTGCACAAGTTAACGGGGCCATTAATCGAATCCAAACAGGTTGACGCTTTCCATGGCAAAGAATTGCCAATTTGAAAAACAAATTGTTGTTTTTTTATTAGATGGTGTCAATTTAGTGCCGATTTACACACAGAAATTCTGCTTCCCCGTTAGTCGAGCTCGCAGGCAAGAGAGATAAAATGAACAAACAAAACATTCCGTGTGTAAACGCATGGCGAAAGAAAAAAAAGAAGAAATGCATTTGTTTTTAAATATTTCCGTACGTAAATTGTGAATTACCAATCAAGCAACAAAAAAAATTGATGGCCGAGCAGCCAGCTGGGATGTGGGGTGCAACATGCGCGTGCAGCAGCTGCGAGCGATTGCGGCCAGTTGGTCAAATTGTTGCGGCAGGTTCGAGCATTTTTTTCATTAGGCTTGTTCTATATTAGCAAGCACTGTTATTTTGTACACCCTTCCTCCACCACAATCCTGCATAAATGTGGAACGGAATTTACATTGAAATAACGCGTTGAAGTGTGCAAAAGTGTAGGAAGGGTAAGACTGTCCGAGGGTGCAGGCCATAAGATCAATTGCAGGCATTTTAAACGTTGGCGATTGCGATCGCCAGCCGCGCAGGCGCACAACTGCTACGGCGCGACCGCCACAGCGAGCAAAGTACCGCTGCAATTGCAACAATTTCATTTCATTTCAATTGCATTGACAGCGTAAAATACTGGAAGAGGGCGTTCGTGTAGTGACCAAGTAACAGTGCCGCTGACAATCGCTGACCAGCTGGCGCGAAGCACTCCCCTGACCGGAGCCGTGGGGCATGCCACATGGCGCAGACGCAGCCGCTGCTGTGTGCCGTTGATAGGCAACGCAGCTGCCGTATTGTTCTTAATTCACATAAAAATCGCATCTTCCTATTTTGAAATAAATGAGAAAATAACGAGTACATAATTTATTCAATTCCAACGAAAATGTTTTTTTTCGATTCAGTAATTTAGCAAAATTCTCTTCTATTTATCTGGCAACATCGGCATGGTCATAATTCGCCTTGGTCAGAGCGCCACCATGAACGAAAAAGGTACGTGCGCAAAGGACACGCAATTTACCGTTTAATTCGCAATTTGTGCGGCTAATTTACACTTGTCACCACAAAATGCCAACGCTAACATGAAACAGAACAGCAGTCATGTCCATCGTGAAAACACTCAGCAGGGGTGTGGGGGGAAGGGAGGAGCTACATCTTCATTATGATGCTCGTGCCACATTTTTAATGCTTACGACAATTTAATGATACCTAATATGTCTCTACCTTTAATCAAAGCGAGTAATCAGTCCATGTAATAATATTATATAAAAAAACTTTTTTAAAATAAGCTTTAATTCATTTAATGTACTAAAAAGTAGAAAATAAATTGTTTTTAAGTCACCTGTATCTTACTATCCATAAAAGCTTGGGGCGCTCATGTGTTCAATATTTGTCAAACAGTTACCACAATATTTTATTTAAATAATTTTTTGCAAATAGATTCTAGTAATGAAAGATATTTTGAATATGGATATTGAGTGCACAAGCTTTTATTGATAGTAAGATACAGGTGACTTCGAAACAATTTATTTTCTACTTTTTAGTACATTAAATGAATTAAAGCGTATTTTTAAAAAGTTTTTTTTATATAATATTATTTTCTACTTTTTAGTCTCCCATAAATTCAAATTTAGAGCTCAGAAATCTTAAATCAAATCAAAATTCTCAAAGGAAAAAGAAGGCACCATTTCCATCAGCAATTGCATTCACTTCCTTCTGTTGGGGGTTCAGCAGTGGTACATTCGTTAAAACTAACTGGTTCAATGTATCTCGATCGTATTCACGCTCACGTTTCAATTCTCGATTGAAACCGCCGTTCATTCCACGACATGGCGTTGGCATTCCTAACTTGATTACTGGTGCACATGAGGTAACACATATCTTCGAGCAAAAACAAAGCCTGATTATCTATCTCCTCATTCACCTCGAAATCGGGTTTCCTTAACTGACCTGTGTTAGATTTGTCAGTCTTGTACCACAGTTCACATTGATTCGATGGGAAGCATGCATATTTGCATAATGACAGCATATCTCAATGAGTATCAGATGTTTGAAAAGCGCCACGCCCCTTACCCTACGCCCATAAAATTTTACCAGTGGGACGACACATCCCAGAGGCGACTGCATACGGAATTTCAATGCTGCACGACTTTTAGTTCCAAAGCTAATCGATATAAACAATTTGGTTTGTATGGACGGTGCCACGCCCCCTTATCCAGTGCCCGTCTCATTTTCCCAGTAGAAGGATATAGATATGTAATAAGTTCCTACCGAGTTTCATCGATGTGTGATGTGTAGTTCTAAAGTTATACACAAATCTGGAGTTAATAAAACAGTGCCACGCGCCTTATCCTACACCCATAAAATTGATTGATTCATGTATTGTCAGCCTGTTTACGCATGTATGCAAAGTTTCAGATCTCTAAGTAGTCGGGAAGTGGGTGAAAAATTTATTACTAGATTGCACTACATACATACATACATACATACCGGATGTGAAGCTAATATAAAGCTTTTAAAAATTGCTGCGCTTTAGAATAGATATTCTATATAGTATACATATACAAACCGAATCGACAAGAGCGACGCCATTATTTTCATAGCTCTTAACTGTTGAAATCGTGGTTCCCTTCTCTTGACTCAGACTGTATGTGTGGAGTATGAAGCATTTGACATTGCCAGCACGGAGCGGAACGGCTGCACTCTCGAGGGTATCATTATTGCGTTTTAGCGTGCGCACAGCTGATGCAGCGCGTCTCAGCGTAATTAATCTCGGCGTGATATTTTTGGCGTCCCCTGAGGTAAGGAGGCAGAGTGGTTGCTTACGTTTGTGCGGTCGCTCGCTGTCTTTCCTGCTGGCGCTTTTGTCCACCGCAGCCATTACAGCAACTAGTTGAGTGGTTGAGGTCAGTGTTGGCCCGAAATTCCTACTTACATTTGCAGACCCGCTTACCAATTAAAATTTTCATATTCATTCATAAAATTTCAATGTTTATCGAAAAGTCTCAAAAAGTGAATACGTCTCAAATGCACCTTTCTTTAAAAATAGTTTAAAGGATGCTAAATGCTGAGAACTTTATCAGCTTTCCTTGCTATTGTGGTATTTGCTCGTATTTTTTGGGTGCTAACTGAATACTTCAATAAAGAGAAGCTATTGTAAAAAAAATTCGCGTGAACAATAAACAAAGAGCCCAAAATAAGGCAACAGGAAAAAATATTACAGAAATATCAAATCACACTACGCCGTAACGCATTTTCACGAAGGACATTTGGAGTGCGAACGCAGATCAGCGCTTTGCAATGCTGCAGTGAGGGATTAGGTGGTGCGGGCCACCAGCCAGGCAGGCAGACACTTAACAGTCGGAATGGCACTGCTGGCTGCTTATTACAACCCTTTACATCGTTCTTGTTGTTATACCCTACACCTCTGGTAATAGGGTATAATAACTTTGTGCGAAAATTGTAACACATTAAAAGAGCCGTCCTAGGTATAGACATACGTTTAAAGAAATGATCAGAATCACTTCCTGTCTTTATTTCCGGTTGTCTGTCTGTCTGACTGTCCGTGGTCGCAGGCGAGATTTGAACCAAATTTGGTGCACAGTGACAATAAACCTTAGCTTATGTTCCGATATTAGCAAAATCGGCCGAAGGACACGCCCACAATGGGCCGCTAAGTCCCACCACCTCGAAATCGTTTTCGCAAAATGGCTTTAATTTCTTTAAATAATCACTTATTATAATGATATTTGGTATTTAAGGTAGGATGTGGGCCTTCTACGTCATACCAAAAAATTGGCGGGGTTCGCCGCCCACTATTTAGCGTCGAAATTTTTTCGGTAAAATGTCTCACAGTCGACTACTTATGAACTTAAAGAATGGAATTTCGAACTCAAGTTCACGTATCGGATTCCATGTTCTAAAAAAATCAGGGCGAAGTTCGCTCACTATATGCATATGTAGTTGGTAAACGGAAAATTCTTATAACTTCCATAATGCATATAAATATATATACAAGACCGTCCTCCATATTTGGTCGCTTCATTGCTGGTAAGAATGCATTTAAATTCTCTAAAAATGGGCGTCGGCCACCCACCATGGAGGCGATAAATAAAATATACCGATAATTTTGTGTGTTATCAGAGTATCAATATTTGGCATACATATATACCTTGTAGTTTCTCAACAAATGGGCGTGGTCCGCCCACTATATAGTCGGTAAATTTAAATTTGTACTCACGATTTCATTTCTTTCACTGGATTATCAACCCACTCGGTTACTAGGTGTAGGTCATTACTCAGTCGGTGAAACCCGACTGATGCTTCCCTACTTGTTTTTGCGTGCTTTTCTTCTTGCTGCCAGTTTTACCTGTTTACCTCAGTTTCCCCGGGCGTCACTTCCCGTTTCGGATTTGGCTTCCTCTTTTGAATTTTTACACTTTATCATATAATTTATGTTTTGCTTGTTAATCGAAACATTTTTTGTGCATTTTGTATTTTTGTAGTGTGAGTGAGCAGTCGCTCTGCCGTTTGGGCCTTTCAACAGGCGAGGCAGCAAGGAGCAGCGGCATATCCTAATGAAAAGAACATGCAACAATCAGACTTTCCTTTCAATTACTAGCGTGTTACGCTATTGTTGCAATTGTTTGGGTATAAGGACGTTGAATTATTGAATCGGTAAAAAATGACCAATGCTAAGCATAGGAGCCGGAAGTGCTTTCGAGCATATGAGGGTGTTCAAAATGTGGACCAAACTTAATCACTCTGAACATTTTTATTAGCGTTTACTTAACTTCATTTTCTGGTTTTTTTGCTAGTGATCCAATATTGTAAGCAAGATATTCCTAGTAGGACTATATATGTATGTCAAGGATTGAGGCTCTGGAGGGTGCAAAACAGAAATTGTCGATATTTTTAATTTACCACTCCTATGGAGGGCGAACTACACCCATTTTTGGAGCGTTTAAAGGTATTATTACCAGCAGTGAAATAACCAAATATGGACGGATTGTGTATATATTATAAGTTATAAGGATTTTCCGCTTACCGTCTATATAGTGGGGGGACCACGCCCATTTTTTTTATGACGTAGAGGGCCCACACCTTACCTTAAATTCCAAATACCATTCCTTCAAATGAAATTTAAGCAATTTTACTGGAAATATTCCGGGGTGGTGGGACTTACAGGCCCGTTGTGGGCGTGTCCTTCATCCGGTTTTGCTAATCTCGGAACTTGAAGTAGTGGAAGGTTCACTGCAACTGTGTGCCGAATTTGGTCCAAATCGGACAACTCCTTCTTTCTCTCATCAAGACAGACCGACAGACAGACGGACAACCGGAAATCAACACAGAAAGTGATTCTAAGCATTTCTATATACTTATGTTTATACCTAGGACGGCTCCTTTCATGCGTTACAATTTTCGCACAAACTTATTATACCCTATTACCATGGAGCTATGGCGCACAATTGTGGGGATACGCTAGCAAAGACTCACTAAACATTATCCAGCGCATACAAAATAGAGTACTTCGGAGCATTGTTAAAGCACCCTGGTACGTAAGAAATGCTGACATTCACCGCGACCTCAACATTGCAACGGTTGAGGAAGAAATAAAAAAGCAAACAAGAGCCCATCACAGCAGGCTCCAGGACCACGTGAATGAGGGAGCACGAAGCCTTCTTAATGTCGCAGGTCTAACCCGACGATTGCAACGCAGGAAACCCCAGTATCTTCTTGGAGTTTAGCCAAATCAAAACCAAAAATTAAAATTAATATCTTTTTGTAATGTAAATGTATTTTATTTATCCTAAACAAACTACTCGTTAGTTTTATAACTAGTTGTAGTGTTATCAAATTTTGTACATATATGTATTTCTGCAAATGTTTGTAATACAAAAACAAGTAAGGAAGCAATCAGTCGGGTTTCACCGACAGAGTAATACCCTACACCATGTTCCCAAGTGGGGTGATAATTCACTGAATTTGTGGGCGTATTTGATTTACAATCTACATAGTGAGCGGACCACGCCAATTTTTGGCAGACTACAAGATATACTTAATAGGACTATACATACCAAATATTGATGCTCTGACAGGTGTACACCAGATGTTATCGGCATATTTATTTTACTGCCCCCATGGTGGGCGGACCACGCCCATTTCTGGAGAATTAAAAGATATTCCTACCAGGAACGAAGTAACCAAATCTGGACTCTCTGGTGTATATATTATGGAAGTTAAGAGGATTTTTTGTTTATCGCCTATATAGTGGGCGGACCACGCCTATTTTCTTGTATGGCATCTAAGACCTATATATCAACTTGGGAACCGAATTTCATTCATTTATATTCGTAACTAGTCAATTGGGAGCCATTTTACCGAAAAAATTTTGCCGGCTATATAGTGGGCGGACCACGCCCATTTTTTCCTGAGATATAGAAGACCTACCTCTTAACTTGAATACCAAGTATTATTCTTTTCCATGAGTAATTACACAAATTATAGCAATTTAATCGAAAAAAACCCGAGGTAGTGGGACTTATAGGTCCATTGGGGGCGTATCCTTCGACCGATTTAAATAATTTTAACACTTTACCTAACCCGAGGTTCACTGTGACTGAGTACCAATTTTGGTCCAAATCGGACAACTCCTTCTTTCTATTTTATCCGAACACGCAGACAGACAGACAGACAGACGGACAGACAGACAGACAGACAGACGGACAGACGGACAGACGGACAACCGGAAATCAAAAGAGAAAGTGATTCTGATCATTTCTATATACTTATGTCTATACCTAGGACCGCTCCTTTAATGCGTTACAATTTTCGCACAAAGTTATTATACCCTATTACCATAGGTGTAGGGTATAAAAACCATAGGTGTAGGGTATAATGAAATAATTCTCGAGCAGGATTAGAACTCGCATACCTCGTGACCGAAAGCGATCGGCAGCCTCTACCAACTCAGCCACACACTCTTTTGGTTCTCCTTGGTTAAAAAAGCAGTCAAGTGCGAGTCGGGCTCGCTCACTGAGGGTTCCGTACCAGAAATACCCTTTTTAGCCTTCGAATTTAGTTTCTCTTTGCCCGTCTGGCCACACAATTTTCGACATTTTGTCCTATATCTTCGAAACCACTTCACCGAAAATTATAAAAAAAAAATATGTTTGGAATCCATGGACATAGCCCTTTCTAATGATACCCCACTCGATATAAACAACAAAAATTTTTATACCCTACACCTATGGTAATAGGGTATAATAACTTTGTGCGAAAATTGTAACGCATTAAAGGAGCCTTCCTAGGTATAGACATAAGTATATAGAAATGCTTAGAATCACTTTCTGTCTTGATTTCCGGTTGTCCGTCTGTCCGTCTGTCCGTCTGTCTGTCCGTCTGTCTGTCTGTCTGTCTGTCTGCGTGTTCGGATAAAATAGAAAGAAGGAGTTGTCCGATTTGGACCAAAATTGGTACACAGTCACAGTGAACCTCGGGTTAGGTAAAGTGTTAAAATTAGTCAAATCGGTGAAAGGACACGCCTACAATGGGCCTGTAAGTCCCACTACCTCGGGTTTTTTGCGATCAAATCGGTGTAATTTGCCTAATTACTCATTGAAAAGAATAATACTTGGTATTAAAGTTAAAGGGGCGGTCATCTATGTTATACGGAAAAATGGGCGTGGTCCGCCCACTATATAGGCGGAAAAATTGTTCCGGTAAAATGGCTCCCAATTGACTAGTTACGAATATAAATGAATGAAATTCGGTTCCCAAGTTGATATATAGGTCTCAGATGCCATACAAGAAAATGGGCGTGGTCGGCCCACTATATAGGCGATAAACGAAAAATCCTCTTAACTTCCATAATATATACACCAGAGCGTCCAGATTTAGTTACTTCGTTCCTGGTAGGAATACCTTTTAATTCTCCAGAAATGGGCGTGGTCCGCCCACCATGAGGGCAGTAAAATAAATATATCGATAACATCTGTTGTACACCTATCAGAGCATCAATATTTGGCATATATTGTCCTATTAGGTACATCTTGTAGTCTGCCAAAAATGGGCGTGGTCCGCTCACTATGTAGATTGTAAATCAAATACGCCCACAATTTCAGGGAATTATCACCCCACTTGGGAACATGGTGTAGGGTATTACTCTGTCGGTGAAACCCGACTGATTGCTTCCTTACTTGTTTTCTGAGAGGGTCATCTTAAATTTAAAAAAATTTTAAAATTAAATAATCGAAAAAAGCTGCACCCTTACGGTAATGCGTGATAAAATACCTAGGAACTCCGATTTTATCAAAATTTTCGGTTGAGAAATGGTGTGTGCAGATGGGATCATGTTGGGACAGGTCTGTTTTTATCACATTTTTAACTATATATTTCTAGCCCGTTTACATAAAATTTTAAAATACATTTTGTAATCTATGGATGTAGCCCTTTCTAACGATACCCCACACGATACGATTTAAAAATATTTTTATTTTTTTTTGTCCGACCCGAAAACTTGTAAAATTAAAAAAAAAATATTTCTTAACTTTTTATAATGAAAATGTGCTTAGGTTATTAAGACCTAACACCGTGCCGAATTTCAGGTTTCTACGATGAAATAAAATTATATAAAAATAAGTAAGGAAGAATCAGTCGGGTTTCACCGACAGAGTAATACCCTACACCAAGTTCCCAAGTGGGGTGATAATCCAATGAAAAAATGGGTGCATTTAATTTACCGCCTACATAGTGGGCGGACCACGCCCATTTTTAACAGACTACAATATATCCCTAATAGGAGTATTTATACCAAAAGTTGATGCTCTGGAAGGTGTACAAACGAAATGATTGATATATTTAATTCACCGCCCCATAGTGGGCGGGTCACGCCCATTTTTGCAGAATTAAAAGGTATTCTTACTAGAAATGAAGTGACCAAATATGGACGCTCTGGTGTATATCTTACTGAAGTTATGAGGATTTTTAGCTTACCGACTATATAGTGGGCGGACCACGCCCATTTTTTCGTGGGACATAGAAAACCAAACCCTTAACTTGAATACCAAGTTTAATTCTTTTCCATGAGTAATTAGACAATATATAGCTATTTTACCGAAAAAAATCCGGGGTATTGGGACTTACAGGCCTATAGTGGGCGTGTTCTTTAACCGATTTGGCTAATCTCGGAACTTGAAGTAGTGAGAGGTTCACTGCGACTGTGTGCCAAATTTGGTATAAATCGGACAA
This sequence comes from Neria commutata, assembly GCA_963457695.1. Classification (NCBI taxonomy): domain Eukaryota; kingdom Metazoa; phylum Arthropoda; class Insecta; order Diptera; family Micropezidae; genus Neria; species Neria commutata. The sequence continues at coordinate 4,825,413 of OY735250.1, forward strand.
CTCCTTCTTTCTCTCCTGTGCGCACGGACTCCAAGACAGACAGACGGACAACCGGAAATAAAGACAGAAAGTGATTCTAAGCATTTCCATATACTTATGTCTATACCTAGGACGTCTCCTTTAATGCGTTACAATTTTCGCACAAAGTTATTATACCCTATTACACTAGGTGTAGGGTATAAAAAAACTTTTTAAAAATAAGCTTTAATTTATTTAATGTACTAAAAAGTAGAAAATAAATTGCTTCCAAGTCACCTGTATCTTACTATCCATAAAAGCTTGGGGCGCTCATGTGTTCAATATTTGTCAACCAGTTACCACAATATTTTATTTAAATAATTTTTTTGCAAATAGATTCTAGTAATGAAAGATATTTTGAATATGGATATTGAGCGCACAAGCTTTTATTGATAGTAAGATACAGGTGACTTCGAAACAATTTATTTTCTACATTTTAGTACATTAAATGAATTAAAGTTTATTTTTAAAAAGTTTATTTTTATATAATTTTGTTTTCTACTTTTTAGTCTTCCATAAATTCAATTTTAGAGCTCTGAAATTTTTCGCAAAAAGAATTTAAAACTTGCATAGCAGTACACAATATTTAGGGTATTCACAGTGTTTCCTATCGTCATGTCATATCCTCAATTTAACAAATAATACGGCTGTGATCGACCCTAATATTCGTGGCATATTTGTGGCGTGATGAGTTGTTGTTGTTTTGCTTGCAAGGCGCGGCGATCTCGGTCCATGCACAAAACTCCCGTTGCTTTGGCGCGGGGAGTTGTTGCTATTTTGCGTGCAAGGCGCGGCGAGCTCGGTCCATGCATGGAAATTTCCAATGAAATTGAATATGACTTTTGAAATACATAGGCTGCCGTATTGTATTTGTCGTATTTGATTTTTGTATGAGAAAAGCAAACTTATTTTTATGACTGTTGTATATTCTTATTTCAAATAACATATACGACAAATATGAGACACTGTGAAAACCCTAATTATATTGGTATTCACATAAAGGTACTGAAGGTAGGTGGTACTGCGGTAATTTTCAAACTAAAATAGTACTGAATTTTGCATGTTGTTCTTATACGTTTCTATAATTTAACCGCGCAGGGACTAATGAGAGCAGGAGTCCTAACGTCATGGGAAAAAGTCGCTCATAGAAACAAAAAAAAAGCAGTCAAGTGCGAGTCGGGCTCGCGCCCTAAGTGTTCCGTACCAGAAATACCCTTTTTGAGGTTAGAATTCAACCAAAAGAAACAAAGAAGAGTAAAAATCAGACAACCTCTCTGCTTGGCAGCTCGTACAGTTCTGTCCGCTTTGCCTACAGTTGCTCCTTATATACAGCAGTGCTTCTTCTTCCCTGTTGTGCTCTGATTGGCTGTTGCTGAAATTAATTATATTATAAGCTTTATATTAGGTTCACTTTCCGCGGTATGTGGGTCGTCAAATCTAGTAATCAATTTTTCACCCACTTCCCGACTACTTAGAGATCTTAAACTTTGCATACATGCCTAAATACCAAGACAAGCCATGAATCAATAAATTTTATGGGCGTAGGATAAGGGGCGTGGCACTTTTTATCAACTCTAGATTTGTGTATAACTTTAGAACTACACATCACACATCAATGAAACTCGGTAGGAACTTACTACATATCCATATCCTTCTACTGAGAAAATAAGGCGGGCGGTGTACAAGTGGGCGTGGCACCGCCCATACAAACAAAATCGTTTATATAGAATAGCTTTGGAACTAAAGGTCGTGCAGCATTGAAATTCCGTATACAGGCCCCTCTTGGATGCTTCGTCCCCAGTTGTTGCTATTTTGTGTGCAAGGCGCGGCGAGTAAGTTCCTATCGTGTTTCATTGATGTGTGGTGTACCTATAATTATAAACTGAAGCCCAAGTGTGTAGTTGCTTGAAAAGTGCCACGCCCCCTGTCCTACGCCCATACCAGTGGGACGAAGCATCCAAGAGGGGCCTGTATACGGAATTTGAATGCTGCACGACCTTTAGTTCCAAAGCTAATCGAGATCAAAAATTTTGTTTGTATGGGGGGTGCCACGCCCCTTTATCCAGTGCCCGTCTTATGTTCTCAGTAGAAGGATATGGATATGTAGTAAGTTCCTACCGAGTTTCATTGATGTGTGATGTGTAGTTCTAAAGTTATACACAAATCTGGAGTTGATAAAAAAATGCCACGCCCCTTATCCTACGCCCATAAAATTTATTGATTCATGCATTGTCTTGGTGTTTACGCATGTATGCAAAGTTTCAGATCTCTAAGTAGTCGGGAAGTGGGTGAAAAATTGATTACTAGATTTGACGACAGACATACCGCGGAAAGTGAACCTAATATAAAGCTTATAAAAAGCTTATAAAAAAGGTCGTTTTATATACACACTCCCAAAACAAAATTGACCTTATAAGTGTTCCCGTTTTTTCCCTTTAGGGGAACGGAACCCTAAAAAGGACTTGAATGTATGTGAATAAAATTTTTGGAAAATTCATTCATATCTGTAATTTTAACTGTTTTGATTTTTTGAATCAATTCTCCTAAAATCAATACGTAACACGTTATCAATAAAAGTGTAACAAAAGCTAAAATTAAGAAAGCAATCAAATAAAATTGCTGAAAAATCTTTTTGCGAAATATTAACCCTCTAACGGGTAAGACCGTCTTAAGACGGTCTTCGATTTCTGGCCTCCAGAGTCAAGTCTGAAATTATCTTTTCTTCAAAATAGGAAAATATCTATTAAGAATAGTCTGTTCGACATTTTGATAAACAAACGAAAGCACTCCGACTATATGGTTGAGTGCAATAATCAATGCAGTGCGAGAAACCGACGAATATGCATCGAAAATTATTCCGGAAAAAATTTGTTTTTCAATTGCGAAAAAAGTTCATTTAAAATGAAGTGATCGACTTCATAATTTTTCTTTAAGTAGTTAGACCAATATACTTGAATTATATTATATGTTTTAAGTTTAAAAAAACATTTAAGTGTATATTGGAAACGAAATATTAAAGACCGTCTCTAGACGGTCTTACCCGTTTACGTGAAAAAATGGTCTCCCCCTGCTTCATAATTGTTTTCTTCTTTTGTTGTTCACATCATATAATGTTACCTATTATTGTAAGTTTTTCCCCTTTTTATGTAATTTTTGTGTATTAGATGAATCGCTCTAATTTTATCATAAAAAAAAAAGTTGAATGAATTGACAGGTTATAAATTTGTCATTGAAAATCAGTGACATCGAGCAACCAGTAGCTTCTTCAGCATTCGTTCACGATATTATGGCGGTTGAAACATTTGAGACACAAGAACTATCCTCATCAACTGAGACCAGAAAAATTTACGCTTCAAACCACCCAAAAGAGCTCGATCTCCATTGCCAAGAGTTTAAGCTTTTGGACCATTATGTCAGCCAACTGAGGGTTGCTTTATTGGAGAAGGTTTACATATACATACATATATGGCATATTTATATAAATCATTTTATAAAATAAACATTCATTGTGTATATTGTATATTAACAGCTCTAAGTGCAATATCAAATGACTCAAAAGAGCTAACCAAATGATTTTGGAGTAAACGCGCCATGCGTTTACATCTAAACTAGGTGGCTTTTCGTGGCGATTCATCACTTCCATTGGCTCTAAAAAAGCTCAAACACCAATGGAGCTCTTCAATTACTTTTTCATCAGCAAAATGATTGGGTTGTTCGCTAAAGAAACAAACTGATGTGCTTTAGAGGAAAACATAAACTCACTAGAATACATGACCTCAATCCAAGGAGTCGATGTGAATACTGTATTGTGGAGACATAACAAGTGTGTGCGTCTGGCATCTACATACATTGATATTGAATCTTTCAATATCAGAACTAATCCCAATCTACAAACAGCGAAGGCACCTCGGTATGATAGAAAGTAAAACCAGTTCATTGAAATCGACTGCCTGCAAATCATCCGAGAATACTATGATCACATGGGTGGAGTCGATCTGATGGATGGTCTTATGGGTCGATATCACAATCGACCTAAGAGTCAAAATATTATGACTATTCTATCATTTTGTGGACATGGCAGCTACCAATGCATTTATTCTATACAATCGTATGCATGCTGATAAAACAAATAATTCCAGCAAAGTATCCGAAAAAGGACAGTCAACAGCTTCCACAATTTCGTGAGGAAATAGCTGCTGGACTTGTTTCTTTCAAAGACTTTTAGGTCGGCCATCAATGCATTCAAGTCTGGAACAGACTGGAACATCAGGTGTTGAGAAAAAAGCTGATCATCTAGTTGCTAATGCTCGGTTCGGTGGTGTAGATCGTCTTCCATTTTGCGTTGATAGAAACGGCAGAAAGAAGTGCAAACATTTTAAAAATTCAAATATACAAGTCGCTTGTTCCAAATGTGACCTTCATCTATGTAGTACAGTCATGGATAATAGAATGAAATATTGTTTCTGATACTATCACCATAAAAAATAACATGTTTTATACCTTTTTCCTTCCTTTTTCTCAATTTACTTGCTTGGTCGAAAAATATATACCTGTGTAATTTTTTACGCTCAAACGGGTAAGACCGTCTTAAGACGGTCTTAACTATTTCTCACCTGGCGGGCGTTCCAGGGGCAAATTTTAAAATTTTAATTTTAATTAATGGTTATTTTGAGTATATTTACTTGGAAAAAAATTATCAGGTCGATACGACTATTTTTTCGATCTTGCCCGTTTGAGGGTTAAGATCTATAAAATTATTTTATGAGAGACTAAAATATAGAATGTAAATAAGTTTTTATTTATATAATGTACTAAAAAGTAGAAAATATATTGACACACTTATCATTCATTACTAGGATTTTTTGTAAAAATTGTTTCCATCAAATAAATTAAATGTGCAAAATCTGATCACGCGTCTCTGGAATTGAACCCTGCACTGCTTCAAAAGTATCAGAAGTTTAAGGAAAAATATTGCATTTATGATAAAGTAGAGTATTGTACCAAATCTTCGAAAATTTTGACTATATGAGCTCCCCAAGCTTTTATTGATAGTAAGATACAGATGACTTGGAAACAATTAATTTTCTACTGTTTGGTACATTAAATTAATAAAAGCTTATTTTTAAGATGATTTTTTTATACATATGTACATATAATATTATTTTACAAATAAATATTTCCTTTGAAAAGGATGTCACAAGCACAATTCTAGATCTAAGATAGATCTAACAAGCAAATGTGATGTTGCTATCTTGCAATGGCCACACAGAGTGTTCGAACCTGCTGGCTCCCAAATATCAGTCTTACCGAAACCTTTCGGAATTCAACTTCTTAATTCTATACTAACTTTATAGCATGACATGTTGTTAACTATATTTTAATTTTTATCTACCTTACAGGTGAACGACCATATAAATGTCATCTGGCGGATTGCGGACGCGCCTTTATACAGTTATCCAATTTACAACAACACCTACGGAATCACGACGCTCAAGTGGAGCGTGCCAAAAATCGTCCCTTCCATTGCAACATATGCGGCAAGGGTTTTGCAACGGAATCAAGTTTGCGAACGCATACATCCAAGGTCAGTGCTCTCTGCTTGTTCCTTCTCCGCAATTTGATTACATTCAGGCAAAGAACATACAACCTGTAGAATGTGCAACTCATACAAATAAAAATCTTCTATGTTAGCCCATTCGCTACACATTTTTCATTGCGGATTACAAAAAATCTAAATCCTTCGATTATCCTTCTCAAAAGTAGTACATTTTTTATGTTTGACTGTTACAATTTCTTACATTTTATATTCATCTTTAGGCATACAAAATTATATAAAAAAAACTTTTTAAAAATAAGCTTTAATTTATTTAAAGTACTAAAAAGTAGAAAATAAATTGTTTCCAAGTCACCTGTATCTTACTATTAATAAAAGCTTGGGGCTGGAGTTGATAAAAAAGTGGCACGCCCCTTATCCTACGCCCATAAAATTTTACCAGTGGGACGACACATCCAAGAGGCGACTGCATACGAAATTTCAATGCTGCACGACCTTTAGTTCCAAAGCTAATCGAGATCAAAAATTTTGTTTGTATGGGCGGTGCCACGCCCCCTTATCCAGTGACCGCCTTATTTTCTCAGTAGAAGGATATGGATATGTAGTAAGTTCCTACCGAGTTTCATTGATGTGTGATGTGTAGTTCTAAAGTTATACACAAATCTGGAGTTGATAAAAAAGTGCCACGCCCCTTATCCTACGCCCATAAAATTTATTGATTCATGCATTGTCTTGGTGTTTACGCATGTATGCAAAGTTTAAGATCTCTAAGTAGTCGGGAAGTGGGTGAAAAATTTATTACTAGATTTGACGACATACTGACATACCGCGGAAAAACAATCATTTATTTATATATATTAGAAAAATTTGATTCCTGGCAGCCGAGAGAGGTTTGGGTCACACGCGCTCAATATAGCGAAAGGGTTAACAGAAAGACCCTTCTCCATGTTTTGCCGTTATTTAGCCGCATTATTGCGATTCACTCTCCAATAGAGAGCAGCAAGCACTCTTCTATATGTTGTATTATATGCTTTAATTTGAATCATTCTATCATAAAAAACAAATAAATTTCAAGTGATTTCTATACAAAATCCCATTTAATTTCAACTTATTGACATAAAAATCAAACATGTTTTTTTGTTTAATTTCATTGCTTCGATGTTTCCGGTTAACATTTCTCTCGCACATACTCGCACATATGTTGATTCAATGAAAAACTCTACACAAAATTGTCGAATTTATAACAACAAAATTTATGAAAAAAATTTCAAAATTGAATCATGCAACAAAATTCTACATTTCAACATATGCTCATGCGAAAAAATCATAACAATTATAATAAAAATCAAAAATGTCCACAATCCACAAACCAAAAAAACTATTAATGAAAAAATGACAAAACAGGAGCTACAGCTGCATCTTGGTGTCTTGCAGCAGCATGCGGCACTAATTGGTGGACCGAATGCCACTTCCTGCCCCATTTGTCATAAGCTTTTTCTGGGCACGGAGGCTTTGATGGAGCACATGAAGCATGCGCACAAGGAGAAAAGCACTCAGAGTGTGACCAGTAAGTATTTTACGCCTGAATGTGCGTGTGCATGTGGGTGAGTGTGTGTGGTAGGGCATACTGCATATAAACATAGAATGTCTCATGAATGTTCTTGTAGAAAAGTGCTCAATTCGATAACTTGCATTAAACATACGATTTATTCTGCTCTCTCTTCTTCTACCTCTCTCTCCCTGTCGCTACCCCTCTGCATCTGTTTGATCTGGGTTTTGCTTTACGCATAACAGGCTCCTTTGCCGATAACATCACCACGAGCTGTCTGCAGTCATCTTCGTCATCCAACAATGATCCATATCTGGCCAAGCGCCGCTCTGCGAATCATCCATGCCCTGTCTGCGGCAAGCATTACGTCAACGAGGGCTCACTGCGCAAGCATCTGGCCTGCCATCCCGAAACTTCTCAGCTGACCAACAGCCTGCGCATGTGGCCCTGCTCCGTCTGCCAGGCGGTATTCACGCATGAGAATGGTAAGTGCAACCAAAGCTGCTCCATGTCAAGCGACCCCGCAGCCAAACGCCCTCACACTTTTACTGACACTTTGATTCATCAATCTGCGCTTCTTTTCTTCCTCTTTTCGCTGGCGCACGCGTCACTTCAGGATTGCTCACGCACATGGAGCACATGCGCATGGATCCGAAGCATCAGTTTGCCGCGCAGTACGTGCTCTCGCGCGCCGCTGCTGAGCGCCGAGAACGTGACTCCATTCTTGCTGCCACGCTAGCCGTCTCGGCGGGTAGTGGTGGCAGTGGCGGCGCTGGCAACACAATGTTGCCGTTTATCGGCGATGGCGGCGATGGCGGCTCCAGATCGCTTTGTCCGTCACCGTCGGCCAATTCGGAGTGCTCCTCCAATGGGCGGCTGTCGTCGTCGGCGGCTTCCGATCAGGGCAGTGGCATTCACTTATTAAGCAACAACAATCCTACCAATAACAACAATAACAACAGCTGCAGCAACCACAATAGCAGCCACAAGCTGAACAATCTGCTGCGCTGTAGCGACAACGCGCTTTTGCCCGGGCAATACAATGTGGATACGGAGCTGCAGGTGGCGAATCGCATGTCGCTGATGGCGGCAGCGTCGGCAGCCGCCGCCGCAGTGGCAGCCAGCGCGGGCGGCGTTGGAGGTGGCGCCAGCGGCATGAGCATGCCGTCGCCCGGCTGTCTGGTGGAGTCCACAAACAGTGTGCCCGGCAATGCCGCGGTGCAAGCGGCCGTCGTGAATTTGGCTGCCGCCATGCGCATGAATCAGGCGAATCAGGCGGGCAGTGGCGGCGGTGGAAGCGGCAGTCACAATACCAGCAGCGCCAGCAGCAACACCTTAACGAATAACGCAGCACAGCAGCAGCTACAACAACAGCAACAGCATGCGCAACAGCATAATAGCGGCTGCGGCAGCAGCAGTCAAGCCAATATTAGCGCGCGTCGCACACCCCCCGTAAATGTACCGTCACTGCAAACGGACGCGTCCACCGTTAACGCAGTTGCTGCCATGCATGCGATGCGCGACAGCATGATGCGCTCTAGCATGAGCGGCGTCGTCGACGGATTGGAGCCCCATCATCATCCCAGCAGCCTTCCGCCTAGTCATGGGACATACGGCCAACACACCATGCCGCCGCATCAAGCGCAGCAGCATCAGGCGCTGCACTCGCACACACACCACCATCATCTCGGCCAAATGCAGCAGCCACACTCCCCGGAAACGGCGCTGCGCATGCACCAGCAGGCCGAAGCCATACTCCGGTCCCACACGGAGGCAGCTTTTCGACTGGCTGCGTCGGTGGCCGCATCGAACGGCAGCAGTGCTGCCGGTCAAGGCGGCAACAACAAGCACGATACACAGCAACAACAGCAGCTTCCCGAAAATATTGCCGGCGGCATCGGTGCCAATGGCAGCGTTCTACAACAACACCATACGCACCAGCAGCATGCGGCAGCGGCGCAGCAACAGCAGAAGGCGCATGCAGCGAACAGCGCGCAGCAGCAGGGACATGGCCAGCGGCCAACATCGACGGAACTGTCGCCCGACCTGGGTGAAGTGATACGCCTGCAGGAGCATCGCTTGGAGCAAGCACTGCGACTGCACAACGACGCGCGCGCCTTAAACTTCCTCACTGTCGCACAGGCAGCGGCCAACAGTTCAGCTGCCACCAACACGCTGCAGCAGCAGCAACAACAGCACGCACACCACCCAACGACGCAGCAGCAGCATAGCTCGTGAGAATTAAGCCTACTAGTATGGGAGAACTGCAGCGTGTGAGCAAGCTATGCAAGTATAAGAGGTGCCATTATAAGATATATAATAATATATATGCACATAATTCGAGTAAGTGAGCAAAAAATCTCAGCTATTCTATGAAAGTTGAAGTAAGTAAGTAGCTGAAATCGATCAAGAAAATATGAGCAGCGTAAATGAGGCAACCGTGCAAATGACCAGACAAATCAGATAAACGCTGGACAAAAGGCACATGCAAATTCAAATTAAAGGAGAGCAAAATAAGGCGTGGCACAAAACAATTGCGAATAACGAAAGGTAGGCAGGACAAGTGCTCTCTGGTAGTGTGACTTATACGAGTACACGATGAGAGAGGGAGCGAGCGATGGCAGCAAAGAAATGTCTGCTATTGAAAGCTGGCAATAGGGGAACTGTTTACTTATCCCCCCATCCTTCCCGAAAAATTGCAAGCTAAAGCTTGAATTGTATAAATGAAATCATCGCAGCCAGAAATCAGGAATATAGCCTAATGCCTCGCAACACCCCCCGCTGATAATACTAAATATATTGGAGATCGTTTGCGGCTTGAGAAGCACTGGCTGCAGGCATAAAGCATAATGGACTTGTAAAAGTGCAAGCATAACTTCCCAAAAGAGACAAATAAACCAAAAATAGCAAACTACAATTCTATTGAAGAAAAAGACAACAGCAAAGTCAAATGAGACGCCACATGTTTTTTATAAAAAGCACTTTTATCATCTACAACATTTAGTTTATATATACATATGTATGTACATATATATGTACATCTACTCGTACGTATATACAAAAAAACAAAATTTAATTGAATCGAATTGAGTATGCTGCAATTTAAAAGATACAATAAAACCATTAAGAGAAATTAAGTGTAAAATAAGCGCGAAAAATTGCAAAAAACAAAGAAATTTCCAACAAAATTTTATAGCTAAAACAAAAATGATTGCAACAAAACACACAACAACAAAGCCATGAATTTTGTGCGTGGAATAAAAAATGCAGCCAAACTAAAAAAAAGGCGAAACATTAAAAAAAACATTAATATTAATAAACTATATAAAGTATTAACTAACGACTTAGCATAGTTAGCAAACACAACAACAAAATAAGTAAAAACAAACTAAAACAAAGAGAACACAAAAAGAACAAAATAATAAATACTCGAGAGAGTAGCAAGAAAAATTCGATTGTATAATTTTAATCGCAGCAAAAAAAAATATTTTTTCTAAATTCAAATTTGCCATGTCAAAAAAACGTCGACAAAACCGATGTGTCATTTTTATTATATGTATTAAACAAAGTAAATACAACAACAAAGGCAAGAAAAAAGCAAGAACGAGAATCATCAAGAAAATATCACTCATGCGCAAACGAAATAAAAGCCGTAACAAATATTTCATTTCAACTGTAAGCAAAAATTTCATAAACAAACTTTAAAAATTTCGCATTCCTAACCCTTTCACTACCAAGAGAACACGATGGGCCACGTTTAAATGAAGTAGTGCTGTTTGAAAAGGGAAATTTTCGCCTTTATATGTATCTATTCATTTTATACGAAAATTAGCCCGGAAACCGAAAACATTAACCCTCTCATATCCAGCGGCACATTTTATGCTTGCTTCACATTTTTTTACATATACATATACATATTTGTACTTTCCCGTCTCAATTCTCTTTGCTGAAAGTTTGTTTATAATTCGGGACACACTCGTCAATATTGAGATCTTTGTCTTGCATACACAGTGTTGTGCCGAATATTCTACATTTGTAGCCATTTGTGCAATTTTCGTAGGCAAGCTGGCGATTTTATTTGAGCAAGAATTAAGGAATATTGTTCGTTATAATTTATAAGCAACATTTTATGAAGTAAAACAAAATCAGCTCGGAAAGTTGCAAAATTGTAGTTTTATGTAGTATTTTGTTACAACAGTTTGACAATCTGCTTTGGCAGTCACTAAATATCGATATTTTATTGTATACCGGCTTCTACACATGTTTGCTACATTGTCTACGTGGCCTTTCTGCATATTCTAGCATTTTCAAATTATTTCTAAAATCTCCAGACATGCAAAATCGCCCAACTCTGCTCAAATACCAGCTTCAGCATAGACGATGACAGAAATTTACCGCTACGTTTTCGTTAGTTATTATTATATTCTTTACCGTTAAGATTTGCTAATTTTATTTGTATTTGCCATTTTAATGTAAAAAATTTACTACTATATATACATAAAAAATAAAAAGGACGAAAAAATCAATTGTCAACAAGCAAATAAGAAATGCATATTGTTTTTCGTTTCGCAATGCATTGTTTGTAATTATTGAATTGAGTGTAGACAATTATAGCAATGCAAAAAATGCAAGTTTTATGTTTTTGTATTTTGTTATTTATGAAATACAGTTAAGTGTGCAATAAAAATGTATTTTTAGGTATATATTGTATTTATTTGTTCCTTTTTTACAATAAACTAGAGACCAGGTGTCGAAAATTAGTTTTGTTTCGTGAATTTGTGTACTAAGTAAATTAAAGCAAGTTTTAAAATAAAAATTACATGAATAAGCACAAATTATTTATAAAATGTGAAAAGCAAAAACCAAACCGAAAAGAAAAGAACAAAAATAAAATAATTTGGAGAATAAAATATAAACAAAGCCAAAAACGGCTTCATCTTATTCCTTCGGAATTAGCATTTGAATCGCTTAGGACGAAAGGTTCCATGATTATGTCCCAATTCTGCCTTAAAATGGCAACCCTGCCAAAATTACATACGCAAATGTGAATATAATAGTTAAGCTGGAAGCATTGGTTCACACAGCTTATACGGTCCCTCTCTCTCACTCGCTTAGTTTAATTAATTCAATAACAATGAGACAATAGTAATTCTCCATTGGAGGCTCCGCGTTCATTATCCACGCATCATAACTCTTGGCTCATTTTCCACACATTACCATGCAACATACGTTTATCTAATTATCAGGCGCTCATACATAGTACGCTTCTATCATAGATATTTCCCCTCTTTGATCGTTGCCGTGATAGGTTCTGAATGCTTTGTTTTGTCATCTCTGGGAAGCTTTGTCTAATGTATATCATTGCCTTGTCAGGCTGCGGTATGAAGTATGTACGCGGGAGATAGGTTCCTAAAAAATGCCGCGTTGTAAGAAATCGCGATGTTGGAGATATGAACTCCATACAAAAATCAGAGTTTGGTTCCAAACTGAAAAATTGGGTTTTGTATAGTATATATGTATGTATGTACATACTTAATATATTTTTGTGTATTTATTTATTGAGTCACAACAACATATTATGTAAGTTGATAACACTTCATTTATTTAAACAAAACCAAAACAAAACAATTATAAAATTTCAGTTCAACGTAACATATTTGAGTTGAACGATTTAATAAATTTGAACCAAAATAGAAGCATAACTTTCTACTCCTCCTGATCACTTAAGATGATTTCTCTCGGACGTTTTGTTCGTACTAGTTCAAAATCTGAGCTTGATCCGCTATCAGATTCGGCCATCCTTTCGACGATCATTGGTTTGAAAAAATCTTTTAATGAAGTTTGTTTGCTCTTATTTCGTAAATTTTTATAAATTTCTTGATAGGGAGATAAGATATTTTGAAGATTTCGTTTAAATATTTCTGCTCTATCCCTTAGAGGATCGTTCTTTAAAATGTATTCTTCCTGTCGTATTTAAAACTTTCTCGATACTTTTTAGTGAAATGTTCAATTAGATTTAATTTTAATTCGTTGTGGAACATAATTTGACAGCTTTTAAGATGTGAAACAAGAGGATACATACGTATTTGTTTATAAATTCGTAAACACATATGAAGCGCCCAGAACAAAAACGACTTTTATACCTGCACAGCGCATGTGCTCAATGAGGCGAAAATTGACACTCGAAGCGTTTTTGCTCTGTGCGCGTCATATGTACTCAAATGTTGAAGGGCAGTGTTAAAAAAAAGAATAGGTATCAATGTATGTATGTATGTACATACTACAAAGAATTTTATTTAGGGAAGAAAACCTTTTTTAAATTAAAATAGTAAATATTTGAAAAAAATTCCGTTACATAGAAAATTTTTTTAAAAATCGCGTGTTAGGAGGCGCGTTGTAGGAGGGTTACCTGTATGTACATATGTATGAATGCTGCACCATCTCACCCCATCAAAGATGCCAGATGTTTCTTCTGCTTAGGGTGGTGTTACGTTGGCGGCCTGGTCACGATCACGGTCACGAGTTGTTGTTGTTTCCAATGTAAAATGGAATGTTTCTGGAACTCGTACCTTTATTCGAGGCAACAACCATAAACTGACTATATACGATATGACATATACGTTCTGAAAAACAGGAATGCTGAGGGGTTTGGGGGAAGGGATAATATTTCGACATTATGAACTATATCTTCGGAACTAGTATTTCACCTAAAATTATGAAAAAATTATTTTTGGAATCTAGACGTAGCCCTTCCTAACTAAGCTGCACAGAGTATAAACATCAACCATTATTTACTGAGGTGGGTTTTACATACATATATAAAAAAAACACGTGCGCTGAAGTAAAACATTTTTTGGATGTTTTTATTTTGTTTTTGCTTGATTGATAATCTATGTTATATTGTTTAGGTTTCTTAAATGAATTCAACACTTTTAGTGATAGTAATATTATTTCCATCAGTAACTTCAGATATTGCGATATTTGTTTCTAGCGTAGAAACAATTTGCGCTTATGGTATGAAAAATATGAAACATACGTCTTAGGGCCAGTTTCACAGTGGATGTTTAAACTCTGATTGCAGTTTAAATAGGGAATTTCAGTTTCACAGTGGGAAGTTAAATACAATTTAAATGCCCGGTTGTGGGCATTTAAGTACGGCACAGAGTTGCAATCGAAAACAAATAAACAGCTGATTTCGGATGTGCAGGCAAGCTGCGTCGACAATATTGCAATTTATAAGCGGCCAAATTAAACATACAACTGCATGGTGTAGCACATATAAATGATCCCGTAGTATTATAAATAATATAAACTGTGGATTCTTTGCACAATATCCAATAATTCACTTCTTTCGGCCGACGAAAAATTTTTAGCTCGCGCTGCCTCCATAATTGAACAATTGAACATATGTTTTTGGCAAGTTGTGCTGTGTTCAATTGTCAAATATTCGAAGTTGCCATTCATTATTCCGTATTTAAATAAATGCACTGTGAAACTCAAGAAAAGTTAAACTAGATTTAAACTCATTTCGCAAATTAGAATTAGGGCCAGTTTCTCAGTGGATGTTTAAATCTAACTAAACTCTTTTCTTGAGTTTCACAGTGCACTTATTTAAATACGGAATAATGAATGGCAACTTCGAATATTTGACAATTGAACACAGCACAACTTGCCAAAAACATATGTTCAATTGTTCAATTGTTCAATTATGGAGGCAGCGCGAGCTAAAAATTTTTCGTCGGCCGAAAGAAGTGAATTATTGGATATTCTTCAAAGAATCCACAGTTTATATTATTTATAATACTACGGGATCATTTATATGTGCTACACCATGCAGTTGTATGTTTAATTTGGCCGCTTATAAATTGCAATATTGTCGACGCAGCTTGCCTGCACATCCGAAATCAGCTGTTTATTTGTTTTCGATTGCAACTCTGTGCTGTACTTAAATGCCCACAACCGGGCATTTAAATTGTATTTAACTTCCCACTGTGAAACTGAAATTCTCTATTTAAACTGCAATCAGAGTTTAAACATCCACTGTGAAACTGGCCCTTAAACATCCACTGAGAAACTGGCCCTTAGAACTTAAATTTTCAAGATACCGCATCGATTGTAGTGCCATACATATCGTGTTGTAGACTCATTGGGATTGTTGCTCATTCGTAGTTTTAGGGCCAGTTTCTCAGTGGATGTTTAAATCTAATTTGCGAATTGAGTTTAAATCTAGTTTAACTTTTCTTGAGTTTCACAGTGCATTTATTTAAATACGGAATAATGAATGGCAACTTCGAATATTTGACAATTGAACACAGCACAACTTGCCAAAAACATATGTTCAATTGTTCAATTATGGAGGCAGCGCGAGCTAAAAATTTTTCGTCGGCCGAAAGAAGTGAATTATTGGATATTCTTCAAAGAATCCACAGTTTATATTATTTATAATACTACGGGATTATTTATATGTGCTACACCATGCAGTTGTATGTTTAATTTGGCCGCTTATAAATTGCAATATTGTCGACGCAGCTTGCCTGCACATCCGAAATCAGCTGTTTATTTGTTTTCGATTGCAACTCTGTGCCGTACTTAAATGCCCACAACCGGGCATTTAAATTGTATTTAACTTCCCACTGTGAAACTGAAATTCCCTATTTAAACTGCAATCAGAGTTTAAACATCCACTGTGAAACTGGCCCTTAATGCATCATGCAGGAATTGGATAAAAGGTTGGGATTCTTCCAACGCGAAATTAAGGTTGAAATCTCCAGCTAAAATTAATGGCATTGTGTTATAGTTCTTTCCCAATTCTTGTGAGCCTACTGAACCATATACGAGGAGTCTTCTGTGTAAGAATCTGATAATATTTTGCACAGTATTATTGAAGGAAATGTAAACTGCAACCATTATTATATTTGTCCCATCTTCTAAAACGCAGTTTGCAGCACCGATATCTCCAATTTCACTTACATTGCGTAAAAATATATTTATATTTAGAGCTACTATGTTGGTGTTATTAATATTAGCATAGATTGCAACACCTCCACCTCGAACATTGCTGCGTTTAAATTTAGCAACGATTACGATTCAATTGCCATTCCATTCTTGGCACTTGAATTTCGGTCGGCAACGGAAATCGAACAAATCAAAACAAATGGAATTTTTCCTTTGTTTGGCTTTTTCTGTGCTGAGCGGCAACACGCTCTCTCATATGTGCGCTCTCTCGCTCACGAAACAACCAGGAGAGCGACTGGACCATTTAGAAGAAGAAGCGCCAGGTAAAATATTTACATTTGCCGAAAGTGACATTTATAACCATGACCCACCCCAACAGTATGACATAACCCCACTTTCACTCAGCTGTTCTGCGGAAACTTTGACATTTTAATAGCAAAAAAAATTGATAGTTAATAGAAGTAAAAATCATAAGTCGCTACTGCGCATATAGTATATAAAGAGTGCGGTCAAAAAAATTTAGAAAAACAAGCAAAAGAGAATAAACAGAATATTGTGAAATAACAATTTGCATGAATTTATAATAAAAAACCACTCCGCAGCGAAGTATTTTGTAAGATTGTAGAAAGAAAGCACGAGGGTGAACGATAGTGAACGACCTTGAGTGATTCCCCTCCTACATTTACTGTATTCCATCGTATCTGCGTTTCTGGTGCGTTGGTGCGTGTTTTCATTGATTTTCATTCCTGAATGCTTCTTCCGCCTATGATGGCAAGAGGTGCTCCAACGCCTCAGTTTCAATTATTGCAATTCTTGAATAATTTCGCTGGACTTAAATTTGATTGCCGCCGCTTACTAGCCGGTTCCCACCAATACTCCCGGCCATTCATCATACGATACAGCGACCGTGAACTAGACGACAGTTGTTAAAGAGACTTCTTAAGATTCGTGCACCATCGCGTTGAGAACCTTGGCAACTTGGAAAAGCGAATTTCTATAATTGAAGAATCTTGTACGAGCTAAAAGCATCGGAAAAAGGAAAAAGGTGATAGAACTCTTGATTACTTTTTCTATTTCAAGAAAATGGCTATTCATATTTTATATCCCTTTACAGCATCGGAGGAGAGAGCAACTGGCTCTGGAGAAAATGGAGCCCGACTCGCCGTTGCGCTCAATGCCGGGCGACTTGCGTGCAGCTTTGCATGAATTTCGCCATAATTGGGAGCGTGAATTGCATGGTCAAAGCGAATATGCCATGCCGCCCACTTATGCCGTTGAACATCAGGAGCAAGAGCAGACTGGAGCAGAAGAAGCTAGGCGCCTTTACCCAACATGCACAAATTCCACGAGCGGCAAAGTCTAAAGGGCGTAAACAATGCAGAGCCAAACAAGTCCTTTAGCAGCCATGTGGCCACGCCATTCGACGACTCGGACAATGGGGAGCTATGGGAGAATTTGTACGATAAGTTTCGCATGGACTTGGCACGGGACTTTGGCGGCAAGCTGCTTCTAAACAGTCGCGATGCCGGCGTGATTTCCACTGAGCTGCACATTTCCGACTTGCCAACTGAAATTTTGCTGTACATACTGCGTTGGGTGGTTTCCACGCAGCTGGATATGCATTCGCTGGAACAGTGTGCAGCAGTCTGCAAGGGTTTGTATTTATGCGCAAGAGACGAGGACTTGTGGCGCCTGGTTTGCATGAAGTGAGTATACCATTGCATTTCGAAGTGTATGGCTTCTCAATCACGTGCTTTCTTCCACAGAGTTTGGGGCTACAACGTGGAAACGCTCTTGCCCCCCGACACTCCGACCTCCAGCGCTTTTGCACTCGGCTGTTTGCCCTACTATTCCTGGCGGCAGATGTACATCGAGCGGGAGCGTCTGCTCTTCAGCGGCTGCTACATCAGCAAGACCACTTATCTGCGCATTAGTGAAAACAGCTTCCAAGACCAGTTTTACCGGCCCGTGCAGCTAGTCGAGTACCCGCCGAATTTGCCTGCTTGATATTTCTGTGTCTTAATAATTTTGTGCCGAATAGATAGATAGATTCCATTTACGAGATGCACCTTCTCTATTATTTACGTTACCTAATACCACCACCTGTTCGAAACTAGTTTCTTTCGCAAAGTGCCATCCTGTGCACACACCAGGGCGCAGCTTTTTATAAGCTCTGGCAACTTTTTTGCCTACTTGCAAAGTAATGAAATGCCCGAACTAATTTAAATGGAAATGATAAAATTCGCGTGGGTTTTCTGTTTGTGTTCGAAGTGTACTTAAAACGTAAACGGAAAACGGAAAAATCGCAATTTTTGCCGCAAATTCTGAAAATTTCTGCATTTTTCTGCTCTACGCGACGGCCAAAGGGTTAAGGAATGCAGCGAAACGCATCCCGGGCAATTTGCGTTCCATTTTCAGGCATTTGGGACGACGCAAAAACTACAAAAACGCACGCGATTAATTTATCCCCCGCACGCGATTAATTTACGTAGTTTGGCGAAATCCGAATCGCACGCGTTTTTTGCCGATTTTTGTATGCAAAAATTTTTCCGTATAATTTTGTGATTTTTCGCGTTTTTCGTTACGTCATTTCATCTGCATTACGTAGTAACAGACCAGACGGGCAAGGAAATTATAGCCAGTATGTATGTATGATTCACATTGCCTGCTTGTTGCTACAGTATCGGACAAAACATTTGCAACTAAAATTCTACATACATACTTTTCTCAAAGAAAACTTAGTGTAAATAAATTTTTATTTAAAATAATCTTTGATTTCATTTAAAGTTATAACCTTCAACACATATTTTAATTAAAAATTTTGCCAATTGCTTTAGTATTTCAATTTTATATTTAATTTAATATAAAAATAGTCAGTACTTAACGAGACAAAACAATTGCAACTCAAATATAATTTATTTCTAATAAAATATTTTTTTAATATTTCGTAGCGAAACCCAAATTTTCTACAACTGCCTTGCATCATCGTGGTATGGACTCAATTAAATGAATAATTGTGTCTTATGTTATGCTCTTCCAGGCATCTTCTTAAACCCTTTTGAAGAACTCATCTTCGTTTTGAACGTTACTGTGATAAATTTTCGTCTTAACGATAAGCGATGGGCTTTAAATTGGGTTAAGATCCGCTGACTGAGGTGGCCAATCCATGATATAAACTTTTTGTTGCCTAAGCCAAGTTTTTACGGCCTTTGCACAAAATTGTGAATTGGGCTAATATGTTATATGCAAAGCGTTTTGCATTTTTTATGTTCACACGCATTATGCTGTGAGTTCACCACTGCATTGTTGTTGCTTGAAATGGATTGAAAATTCTGGTGTGTTTGCTCTCGATCTGAGTTGCCAAGCGTTTGTAAGAAGCTTTAATAAGATCAGTTCTCCAGGTTTTAGGCACGAGATAAACGCTTTGCTTGAAGGATAGTGTGGGGTTAGTGCTCGTTAATTGATTCGTACCAAACAGGTTAAAAATTGAGCTGCAACACGTTTTCGTTCTTCGATGGTTTCTTCCCAAGTGTCATTTTATTAAGTTCTTGACTACAATGCAGGGTTGTGTTTTTAAGGCTATTTCAGAGTTACTCAAATTGTATTACATTCACAGCGGTTTGTTTAAGCCCAGGTTCCAATGGAACGTACAAATTAATGGCAAGTCACAATGGGCAATACAAAATGTTAAGCAATAAGAAATAAGAAATTGATTGAAATGTAAATAATGATGGAGTGCTCCAACAGATAGCTTTAATAAAACCCAAAAACAGTGCGCGAACATAACTCAGCTATTTTAATTAAATGGCTAAATTAAGTTTTGGAGTTATAAAACATAAGACAAAGAAATCTAATAATTGCTCTTGCAAATGTAATATAAATAAACTGCATCTTGTACAAAAATAGCATTAACAACATTATGAATGACAATTTTTCCTCTTCATAATACTTATAAAACATTTTATGTGACTTCTTCCTGCAGTTTTAGCACGCTGCCAAGCTTGTAGTCCTATTTCACATTGAAATTTCTGCAATATAATACCCACGCACATAGGTAGATGCCTTATTTTATAATTTGTTTATTGAACAGCAGAAGGAATAAAAGTTGGCATCCCTAAAAGAGGCTTTTCTACCTCAGACAAGGAAAGAGCGCAAGAAAAGTTCACCCCAGTCAGGTTCGATTTATTGAAAATCACCCCAGATAGGTTTTTTTACGCTCAGAAAAGAGCTGCATAATGTGATGGTATGTGTAAATTTTGCAAGTATTGGCGCGTACGTGAGGCGAAAAAGAGACGTTTTGTTGGTGTGTTAGTTAGTTTTAGTAAGCGCAAGCGCATCTTGAAAGAGTTGGACCTCTTTCTACTCTCTGGTAAGCACCAAGGCCAATGTTGCCAGATTTTTTTTCGAAAAAACTGTAAATTTCTAAAAGAAAAACTGTATTTTCAACCAAAAAACTGTAACCTTCAAAACCGAAAAGATTTTTGTGAAAATACGGTTTTTTTAATTTTATTAAACAAAAATTACACATAACAATTCATTTTAAATAAAATAACAAGCTTAAATACGAAAGTACTACGATTTAAATCACATTTTCATTTTGTTTTAAAGACATTTTAATTTATTCTTTCAAATCTGAAATTTAAAAAAACTGTAATTTGTACTAGGAGGTAATTTTAAAAACTGTGAGCTTGAGCTTGAAAATTGAAAAATCGGTTGCATATTGAAAATAGTTCGTTCTCTCATAAAAGGCTTCCTCAATTTCGAATTTATTTATTTTGTTAACTGTTTCTTAAAGATTACAAAGACCGATTTCTCCCACAAGATCTTCACGTTTTATTCTTACAAATATGCAAGCGAACTTTTATTATAGAGAACCCCGCCAAACACCTGCAAGTCTACCCGTCCGCAGTCAAAAGATAGAATGCCTTCAAACAGGTGAAAAATTCGCGAGAAACATGCACAGAAAGCAAACCAGGACCTCGGGCAAGTTTGTATAAAAAATGTAAACAAACGGACGGACAGCTCAAATAATTCTGCTATCGGGTGTGCAACTTTAAGACTGAAAGGCAGCGACAAATTAGATGCAGAATTAGGAGATAAAAGGGCTATACATATATTGCAAAAATTTTTTTTTATTTATATGTGTATTTAATGTGATCCTAAAAAAATGTGATCTGAAAAAATATTTGACGAAAAGTATCTGCAAAATCTGAAAAAAGTGCGTTATAAAAATATAGCAATGCAAATAAAATAAATGAACAAATATTAAATAAAGCGAAATTTCCGAAAAATTTACATATTGCGTTTAAAAGAATTTGATAAAATTTAAAGGTGAGCAAACTTATTTTTTTTGGCTAATTGGAAATTTTCATTTGTCAATTTACAGTCTGCAAAACGAAAATTCGACAAGACGGCATCAAGAAATTTTCGTTGGAAGCATATCAATTTCTCAAAACCGGATTTTACCATATGGTAGCGACATACATGTGAACAAGCAGAACAGAACCCACCCTTGGTCTGTTCTGCTTGGCATCAGCAGCGATACTGACGAAACCGACGGTTGCTCCGAGCTCCGGTACAACCGAGCATGCATGCAAACATGTGGTAGTGTCACATGTACGCTGTGTTTGAAGCGTTTTTGCTCTGTGAAATTTTATAAGTCGTTTTTGCTCTGTGAAATTTTATAAGTCGTTTTTGCTCTGGGCGCGTCATATGGTAGAATTATGGTAGAATTACTCTAGTAGTAAAGTGAGAAATAGCGTCAGCTGACACAATCTATCTTACCCGAACACAATGTACGCTATTACTCTAAACGGATTGCGTAGTAGAAATATCTGCGTCGATTAGAAAACTACTACAAAAATCGTGTCAGCTGTGAAAAGAATGTTGCCATACAAAAAAGTCACTGGAAAATTGAAATAGAAATAATGCTCCTATGCAAGAATTAAAACGGCAACACTGATTAAAACAAGCGAATATTTCGTTTGCTTTTAATTTGTACACATCGTACATTTTACACAACACTAAACACATTGAGTCAATAATTTCGTCGTTTGAATTAATTTTTCACGATATATTTTGCTTGTGAACTTTGTTGCAGAAAAGTGTTGCCAGTGACCTTCGATTTTAGTTCAACAAAAGAAGTGGATTGTTTTTGCCAAAATTAGTTTAAAAAAAGTAGTACACAATGTAGAGATGTAACAATTATGATAATTCTGTGCCATAAATTTAATAAAGAATGTAAAATTTCATCTCAGAAGAAAATAAACAGCGTTCTTCCTTTGTGCATAAAACTATACGGCAGCACTAGCAAAAAGAAAAGACTGACCGCTGCAATCCGTTTAGGCTCTTCAGCAAACTATGGGAAAGGAAAGTGGGTGATTTTTAGGGTTCCGTTCCCCTAAAACGGAAAAAACGGGAACACATAAGGTCACTTTTGTTTTGGGAGTGTGTATATAAAACGACCTTTTTTTAATCGTACAAACCTGAAATTTGGCACGATGTTAGGTCTTAATAACCTAAATACATTTTCACTATAAAAAGTTAAGAAATATTTTTTTACTAGCTTTGAAAAGGCGCCCCTGGCGCCCACTGACTCAATAACGCTTTTAAATCGAATTAAATCAAGATATGAGTTGGAGAACATCATAAATTTATAAAATCATTATCCGTTAAATTGTGTTTTTAGCTTAACAAAAACCATTTCAACATTAAAAATCAATCACATTTACAGAGTAGTTTATTTTAAGGAAAAGCATGGCCCGGGTAACCGGTCTACATTAAAAACATTAAATAGGACGATATTTTATTTTAAATTTTTAAAATAACACAAAAAATACGCAGTAGAAATTAATTTGTCTTATAAGATCTCTGTGTAAACTACGTTGCGTGTGAATTAGCGGGTATCGTTGAGAAGAGGTCCTTGTTGAGGATTGGGCTCGATGAACACCTTGACTCTGTTTGAATTCCTGCAGCGGGATAAAGCAACGTAAAGTTGACCGTGGGCGAAGACTGCTGTTTGAAGATGAATACCAATGTGATCAAAAGACTGGCCCTGCGACTTGTTGATCGTCATTGCGTAGGCCGGAATTACTGGAAATTGTCGTCGCTTCAAGACGAATGGTAGAGTTGTCTCTGTTGGCGCCAAATCAATGCGTGGAATCTGAACGGAGTCTCCTTTGTTGCACTCAGAAAGGATTTTTGCTTTGATGAAATTACGTGCAAGCTCCTCAACAACTTACTGTGCTATCACGGCTCTTGCCTCCTCATGTTCTAATAGAGTTTTATAGAAGCCGTTCGTGTGACTGAAAAAATTTAATACTGAAAAAAAAATAAGAATTGCCAGGGATCGAACTTACGCACTTTCGGTTTCTGCGCCACCGCCTTACTCACTGTGCTATCACAGCTCTTGCCTCCTCATGTTCTAATAGAGTTTTATAGAAGCCGTTCGTGTGACTGAACAAATTTAATACTGAAAAAAAAAGTAAGAATTGCCAGGGATCGAACTTACGCACTTTCGGTTTCTGCGCCAGCGCCTTACTCCCTGTGCTATCACGGCTCTTGCCTCCTCATGTTGTAATAGAGTTTTATAGAAGCCGTTCGTGTGACTGAACAAATTTAATACTGAAAAAAAATAAGAATTGCCAGGGATCGAACTTACGCACTTTCGGTTTCTGTGCCAGCGCCTTACTCCCCGTGCTATCACAGCTCTTGCCTCCTCATGTTCTAATAGAGTTTTATAGAAGCCGTTCGTGTGACTGAACAAATTTAATACTGAAAAAAAATAAGAATTGCCAGGGATCGAACTTACGCACTTTCGGTTTCTGTGCCAGCGCCTTACTCCCTGTGCTATCACGGCTCTTGCCTCCTCATGTTCTAATAGAGTTTTATAGAAGCCGTTCGTGTGACTGAACAAATTTAATACTGAAAAAAAAATAAGAATTGCCAGGGATCGAACTTACGCACTTTCGGTTTCTGTGCCAGCGCCTTACTCCCTGTGCTGTCACAGCTCTTGCTTACTTACTTTCTAAACTTTTATATGAAGCGTTTGAGTTAATGACAATCAGTGAGGCAATGAGGTAATGACCGAGGGCTTTTATTATATAGATAATCTTTAACGGTTTTCGGGTCGGACAAAAAAAAATTTTTAATTCTTATCGTGTGGGATATCGTTAGAAAGGGCTACATCCATAGATTATAGAATGTATTTTTTTTTTAATTTTATGTAAAAGGGTTAGAAAGATATAGTTAAAAATGTTAGAAAAACTGACCTGTCCCCACATGATCCAACACGCTCAGGACATTTCTCAAGCTAAAATTTTGATAAAACCGGAGTCACTAGGTATTTTATCACGCATTACCGTAAGGGTGCAGCTTTTTTCGATTTTCATTATATATGCTATATTGTTTAGGTTTCTTAAATAAATTCAACACTTCTAATGGTAGAAATTTTATTTACTTAATTCAGTAATATAATTTTCATCAGTTGCAGTAGAAACAATAGGCTTATGGTTTGAAAATTATGAAACATATGTATGTATTTTATCGTATAACATCGTAATTAGCGTTGACAATAGAATTCTTCGAAAGTGATTGATTGTTGCTATTTTTATTGATCTCAGCATTTATTTGAACTTGAAACACATCAACCGGCTGAATGTTACTGAGAAAATTTACCAAAATATATATTAAATAAATAAATAAATGGCCCTACAGCGCGAGTAAATTTAGAGATTTACAATTCAAATCACTGCTACAATTATTTGTACTATTCAGCATCCTGCAGACTACAAGTTGCAGTTGAATTGTCTTCCATTTCGATATTTCACGAAGTTCACTTGATATTGATTCTAAATTGATTATGCAGTGCCGCCGGCTGCTTTTTATAGCTTTTACTCCATCTCGCAAGCAGCTGTCGAACTTCTAGAGCTTCTCGCTCACTTTCATTTCGATTATTCTAGTTGAACATTTGTTCGAAAGCTCATTTCATTTATTCATATTCTTCACAATGTGGCAGAGTTTCATATATCATTCTGTCTGCGAACGGACAGTCTGTCTGGCTGGCTTCGATTTCATTTGCATTGCCTTTGCATATTCGAAGAGAATCGAAGCTGCGTAGAAATATCCTTTTTTGAACATTTTCACACATTTGCAGGTTCTTAGCTTGTAGCAAATTTGCTTTTCATTTGACAATTTTCCCCTTGTTTATCAGGATTTACTATTTATTGCTTCTTTACACCTATCAACTTTTCTGTCATTTTTCATTTGCTTATTTCCTACCAAAATTTTTAGTAATTTGTTCATTCATTCTTAAATTGAATGAAAAGTCGACGTTAAATTTGTCATGACGACAATATCTTTATACGCATCGTATTTTTGATGAATTTCAGTCCTTTTTGGTATTACTGAAAAATATGCTTATATAACTTAATCATTTAACCCAATAAAATTTTCCTGAATTTGGTTTGTTCAATCATTTTTCATACATGTTTACTTGATTACACATTATTTTCCGATTCCAATAACAACCAAACTTCGAACAGATGGTGTTGATAGAATCTATTTGGTTGGTTGGTAGGTGCACAGGATGGCATTTATACTATTGTAGTATATTAACTACAATATGCCGGCAGAGGCGCTGTTTCACTTCGAACAGATGGTGTTGATAGAAGGTATTTGGATGGTTTGTAGGTGCACAGGATGGCATTTATACTATATTAACTACAATATGCCGGCAGAGGCGCTGTTTCACTAGTCGAATCTAATAAGAATCCAATACGAAAATTAGTACTTCCGTTTGACAAAATTTTGGCTTATCCTCCGCAAAGAAGTTTTACTTAAATAAAATTATATATAAAAGAACTTTTTAAAAAAAAGGTTTATTTTATTTAATGTACTAAAAATTAGAAAATAAATTGTTTCCAATTCACCTGTATCTTACTATTAATAAAAGCTTGGGGCGCTCATTTGTTCAAAATTTGTCAACCAATTGATACAATATTTTATTTAATTTATTTTTGGTAAATAGATTCTAGTAATGAAAGATAAGTGTGAATATAGGTTTTGAGCGCACAAGCTTTTATTAATAGTAAGATACAGGTGACTTGGAAACAATTTATTTTCTACTTTTTAGTACATTAAATAAATTAAAGCTTATTTTTAAAAAGTTTTTTTTTATATAATTTTCTACTTTTTAGTCTTCCATAAATTCAATTTTAGAGCTCTGAAATTTTTCGCAAAAAGAATTTAAAACTTGCAGAGCAGTACACAATATTTAGGGTATTCACAGTGTTTCCTATCGTCATATGTCATATCCTCAATTTAACAAATAATACGGCTGTGATCGACCCTAATATTCGTGGCATATTTGTGGCGCGGTGAGTTGTTGCTATTTTGCGTGCAAGGCGCGGCGAGTAAGTTCCTATCGTGTTTCATTGATGTGTGGTGTACCTATAATTATAAACTGAAGCCCAAGTGTGTAGTTACTTGAAAAGTGCCACGCCCCTTGTCCTACGCCCATAAAATTTTACCAGTGGGACGAAGCATCCAAGAGGGGCCTGTATACGGAATTTAAATGCTGCACGACCTTTAGTTCCAAAGCAATTGTATATAAAAGATTTTGTTTGTATGGGCGGTGCCACGCCCACTTGTCCACTGCCCGTATTATTTTCCCAGTAGAAGGATATGGATATGTAGTAAGTTCCTACCGAGTTTCATTGATGTGTGATGTGTAGTTCTAAAGTTATACAGAAATCTGGAGTTGATAAAAAAGTGCCACGCCCCTTATCCTACGCCCATAAAATTTTACCAGTGGGACGACGCATCCAAGAGGCGACTGCATACGGAATTTCAATGCTGCACGACTTTTAGTTCCAAAGCTAATCGATATAAACAATTTGGTTTGTATGGGCGGTGCCACGCTCCCTTATCCAGTGCCCGTCTTATTTTCCCAGTAGAAGGATATAGATATGTAGTAAGTTCCTACCGAGTTTCATGGATGTCTGATTTGTAGTTCTAAAGTTATACAGAAATCTGGAGTTGATAAAAAAAGTGCCACGCCCCTTATCCTACGCCCATAAAATTTTACCAGTGGGACGACGCATCCAAGAGGCGACTGCATACGGAATTTCAATGCTGCACGACTTTTAGTTCCAAAGCTAATCGATATAAACAATTTGGTTTGTATGGGCGGTGCCACGCCCCCTTATCCAGTGCCCGTCTTATTTTCCCAGTAGAAGGATATAGATATGTAGTAAGTTCCTACCGAGTTTCATTGATGTGTGATTTGTAGTTCTAAAGTTATACACAAATCTGGAGTTGATAAAAAAGTGCGACGCCCCCTTATCCAACGTCCATAAAATTTATTGATTCATGTATCGTGCTCGTGTTTAGGCATGTATGCAAAGTTTCAGATCTCTAAGTAGTCGGGAAGTGGGTAAAAAATTGATTACTAGATTTGACGACATACATACAAACATACATACCTGATGTGAACCTAATAGAAAGCTTATAAAAAAAACGAAGATAAGAGGTACGTTCGTAAATGCAACCCAGCGGTTGCACTGCAAAGCAACGCGTTCGTTAAGGTGCCGTCAGACGGTGCAATGCAAGTGCTTGCAGATTGCATTGGAATAATTTTGATTTCGGAAAGTGATTGCAGTGAGCAGTCAGACGGTGCAATGCAAGTGCTTGCAGAAAGCAATTTTTTTATTGCAGCAAGTAGAATTGCATGCAATCACTTTTCGGGTGGTCAGACGATGCAATCTGCAATCGCTTGCTGCAATTATTTGAGCGCTGTGGTGCTATGGGGTACGGGTTCTAATCCTACCGGCGACAAAAACATTTTATTATTTTTTATTGATTTTAGTTTTTTTTGAACGTTTTTTTAAGAAGAATTTTCTCGTCTTTTCGAGGCACCGAAAATTGGGACGCCTTACGCCAGAACATACCCAATTAGTGGCCCCATATACATATATCCGGTCGACGGAGAAAATTGTGTGCAACACCCATTGACGAAACAATTAATCTCTTGTTGATTTTGAAAAATCAGCCACAGAATGTAGTGTCGTCGACAGTGTGATAGTGTTGCCGACGAAAATCTTTTTATTCAAATTTTATGAGGTCTGTTTATATTAATTCTCTTCTTATCAGATAGTTATGAGGTCGGCCTAGATTTGAACCTAGGCCTCCCGCATCAGCGAATGCGCTAACCATCACACCATCGGACTGGACGACTCTGCGCTGGCAAACATCCCAGTTACCTGCTGTCTATATCAAACGCATAGTGTTTGTTGCTATTGTACACTGTCTAATGCAATTGTTTGGTGTGATGGTTAGCGCATTCGCTTACTACGTCATAGGTTCATGGTTCAACTCCTACGTTTCACAGACTTTACCATTAATGCTTCTATTTCGAGTAATTAGTCGTTTAGAAATTATTAGAATTCACATTAAAAGTCACTGATGAGGTTTTCTGGCAAAAACCGAAATAGCTATATGACCTGCCCATGTGAGCAATAATTCTAATTCTTTGTTGTTGTACACTTAAAATTGCTTTGTTTCAGAACAGAAATACACAACTAATAGTTAAAAATTTTGATTATTTACAAGGTGTCAAAAATTCAATAGGGATAAAATAAGTTAGAACGATTTTTTAAATATTTTAATAAAAATTTTAATAACTTATTTAATAGAATCCTTCCTTTTTTCTTAATAATTACATTGTTCAAATTTTTTTTAAGAAAATACAAAAATTCGTGACGCTCCAGCAGCAAAAAAACCCAAAAATAATACTTTTTAGAAAAACAAGAAAATGGGCT
This sequence comes from Neria commutata, assembly GCA_963457695.1. Lineage (NCBI taxonomy): Eukaryota > Metazoa > Arthropoda > Insecta > Diptera > Micropezidae > Neria > Neria commutata. The sequence continues at coordinate 4,854,307 of OY735250.1, forward strand.
GGTCTATGATTAATATATAAGCATTTTAGTTAATTGGATTGCCTTCATATTCGAATAAGATCGTTTTTTTTTTTCAAATTTTCATATAAAAACCCGAAAAAATTTAATTTAAATAAAAGTGGGCGTGGCAGGAGGCTGGTTCCAAAAAGTTTTAATTTTTAACTATAACGACATGAATGAAAGTCGAATACCAAATTTCAACTTTCTAAGTCAAAATTTAAGGTCCAATAGTTGTAAAATGCAGTCGGACGGACATGGCTGATCTATAGACATTTCGATCAAAATCGCTTAAGCTCAAAAAATAGCAAAAACTAGCAGCCAATTTTTTGGATATATTCTTAGAAATAATCGGTAATTAGTCTCCTGGTAAGCATACTTTGAAGAAATTTGAAGTTTTTTTTTAAACTCAACGCAAAGTTTAAAATCCATGGTAAATAGAAGGTTATTAAAAATGCCATTTATAAAAAAAAAAAATTTTATTTTTATTTTGGTTTTCTTGGAATTGAGGAAGATATTTATATATATTTTAAAAACCTAATTTTTGTACAGCCGTGTCACAGTTTTTTGAACTCAAACATGATCATTTTTTCCCAAAATTCGTTTTTTGCTACGTTTGAAAAATCAGTCAACTTTGACCAGCTCTACAGATCAAACTGCTTACGAAAATAAGCTGAAATTTTCACTTTCTTAAGGTACGATCAATTTCCTATCCGATGCATATAATAGTTTTGCTAAACCTTTCAACAAAAAAATTGATTTTTGCTATTTTTGCCACGTGATTCGGCCAAACGAGCCAGTGTGCGCCGGCCACACCTGATACATGCCGTGGTTGCCGCAACATCTGCCAGTGGTGCCTGACATTTGCCGCCATCTATGCACTTATCGAAAGAGGAATTTCGAGAATTCGAGTGGATAGAGCATTCGACTGCAGATCGAGAGGGTCCCCGGGTGTCCCCTTTGTAATTTTTTTTGCTTTCTAGAATTTTTCTTTTATTATTTTTTTCCCTTTATTTTATTACTAGCAGATTACTCGTCTTAAAAATATATATTTAAAATAAATCGAAAAAACCCGTAACTTTACAGTAATGCGTGATCAAATACCTAGTAACTCTGCTTTTATTAAAATTTTAGCTTAAGATATGAAGGGTGTGCCATGCGATCATGGGGGGAGGGAGGTGTCAGTTTTTTCACATTTAAACTACAGTTGACGTCCAATAATACGAATTATATATTGTCAGTGCTTGTTTACTGAAACGGAAGACCCGAGTTCAAATCTCAGGCGAAGCATATAACATCTAATAGAATAGAGTACAATTATTCTTTTTATTATTATTTATTGCATACCAGACCTGCTGCAGAAGCATTGCTGCTACGGCAGTACATTTGGCCGACATGCCGTCCTAGTACATGCCTGTAGAAAAAAGATACAAACGAGTATGCCTGCTGACCTTTGTAGGCATGCTGCCAACAGGCCTACAGGAGAGCTTTTTTTCAACTGGGAAATTTAGTTTTTTAAGTTTTTTGTATTTATTGCACTTTTATTGAATTGAAAAAAACGGCCGTTTGTCGAATTTTGCTTACAGAGGCGTTAAATTGTATAAAAATTGAACTATCAACGACCGTTTGTTGCAGTTTGTTTACTGCGGCAGGCCATAAAATCGAATAGGTCTGCGATGTGGTCGGTATTCTGTTTTATGCATAAGCTGTGTGAACCAGTGTTAGTTTAACTTTTTATACCCCACACCTATGGTAATAGGGTATAATAACTTTGTCCCAAAATTGTAACGCATTAAAGGAGCCTTCCTAGGTATAGGCATAAGTATATAGAAATTATCAGAAACACTTTCTCTTTTGATTTCCGGTTATCCGTCTGTCAGTCTGTCTGTCTGTCTGCGTGTCCGGAAAAAAAGAAAGAAGAAGTTGTCCGATTTGGACCAAATTTGGTTTGGTACACTATCACTGTAAACCTCGGGTTAGGTAGTGTTAAAATTAATTAAATCGGTTGAAGGACACGCCTACAATGGGCCTGTAAGTCCCACTACCTCGGGATTTTTTCAGTAAAATGGCTTTAATTTGTTTAATTACTCATTTAATGCAATGATGTTTGGAATTTAAGGTGAGGTGTGGGTCTTCTAGGACATAACAAATGGGCGGGTCCGCTCACTATATAGACGGTAAGCTTAAAATCCTCATAACTTCCATAATATATGTATATACCAGAACGTCCATATTTGGTCACTTCATTGCTGGTAAGAGTACCTTTAAATTTTAGAAAAGTGGGCGCGGTCTGCCCACCATGAAGGCGGTAAATTATATATATCGATATAGACCCCCAGATCAGAGTATCAATATTTGCTATATTCAGTCCTATTAGGAATATCTTTTAGTTTGTCAAAAATGCGCCCACTCGGTTACTTGGTGTTGGGTATTACTTTGTCGGTGAAACCCGACTGATGCTTCCTTACTTGTATATCATTTAAGTAATTTTGGCTAGGTTGTAATTTTGCGGACAGTGCATGCAGAATGAGTTGTTACAGAAATATTTTGGCTGTACGAGTTGAACACCCTATAAGTTCTATTATCACTGAGTCAACGTACTTATAATACTTACTAGTTCCGTTGTTGAACGTAGGAAATTCCTATAAAAACACAAATTTACTTTTAGCCTTTTCTGCAATTTATTGAATTTCACTTGCATCGTACTGCTGTATTTTGCATTTTTTTTATTACATTAACTAATTCTTACACAATATTTTTACGGGTATATGTGTATATGTATATAAGTATATATAATTGGGGCAACAGCCCGTGTGAACGAGGCTTAGACCGAGATTTCTCGCACGTTCTATTTTTACCACAAGTCGACGGCAGCTATAAAATTATTCTATAGCCGTGTTCGAACGGAATTATTTTATGGCATACTTATAACAATTTATTCAATTAGCTTTTATGTAGTTTTAGAAAAAAGTGCATATTTTTTAAATGTAGTTCTAAATTTGAAATTTCACCTTTTGTTGCTAGTGCTTGCTTTTGCTGCGTCTTCTTAATTATCCTATTCATCATTTGCTTCAAACATTTTTGTTATGTTATAAACTTTATATTTAATTTAGCTGTTGTTTTGTGCTATTTGTAATGTTATGTATCTCGATGTCAGATGGTGTATTTTGTAGTACGCCTAAAGCGATTTCTTTAGTACATATTTAGTTCTTCCTTTCTACTAGCGCGACCTCTTGTCTACCCTCAGCCGACCAGCTGATTTTTGTACCCTAACCTGTGTGCGGTTATATAAAAAGGTTAAAGTTTAGACAAAGCAACTATAAAACTATAAATGACCTTTACTTTCATGTTTGTATTGACTTCTCAATGTCGTGTTATATGAAATTTTTCCTTTTTATATATAATATATAAATAGTAATTTACATTCCCTCCTTTTTACCTTATTCACTACAAATTGTGCTGCATTTGAAGTTTTCGATCTGGTGACCCTAGTAACAATGCTTTGCCGGCTAGATATCGACATATACATATGTATATTATACACCATAATTTTAGACACAATTTTTATCGTTACCTTCATGTAGAAACTGCAAAATCCATTCGAACCTGGCAGGGGACACTTGTGTCCCGCTCAATGTTCACAAAGCTCTGAATTCTTTTAAATTTATGCAATTATATTTTTCCAATATCGGCTCTGGCATATACATATATGAATATATGTGCGTTTGTAAGTATAGATGTAACAGTTTATTTTATTATTTTTCATAACTAATAGCATGTGTGTGGAATTTAATAAATATTGCATGTATGTATGAAACTTTTACAAAAAATGCACAGTTTTTACAAAATATCTAAAAGAGAAAATATACAGAACTTTAGAGTTGGCTGAATTTACTGGGGAAACCTCGCCGAATGGCGGATTGTTGCTCTCGGCGGTTGTGCGCTTAGACGGCCGTCTCGGTGTGGCTGTGCGAGGATAGTCGCTCCACGTCGATTTCCGGTATGGTCAGCTCGTCCGGTATGTTATCGGCGTATTCGATGGACGACGTCTCCGAGAGGCGCTTGCTTAATGACGTTTGCTTGCGCAGCACCTCGGCCAGGGAAGTGTTCGTGTGCTCGCCGTAGCGCGTGTCGAGTCCTTGCCGGAAAGCGTTCACTACGCGTATCTAGGTTTCCAGAAAGAGACAATAGTTGACAAGACAGAGAGCGAGAGACAGACAGCGAGAACGGTTTGTGGACAGGCAGGCGGGCGGTCAAGGCAGGCAACCAGCACAGACCAACACAGACAAATGGAGCGACAAATGGCATGGTGGAATAGTTATGCAGGATTGCGGGGTGTTGGTGTAGTGTGCGGCCATAGATGGATGGAAAAACACGACGAAGAAATAAACAAGTAGGAGAGAGAGAGAGAGACACAGTATAAGTAAGTTAAGTTAAAATCATGTTGGAAGCGGCAAAAAGAACACAGCGTTTAGTCAAAATGCCGATTAAATATACGCGAAATAAATACAAATGCATGCACATAAAAGTTGTGCATGTATGTATGTACATATATGTAGACATATGTGTGTGTGTGTGTGTGTGTGTGTGTGTGTGTGTGTGTGAGTGTCACAATACATCAACAACAATTAGTAGCCAGTCGGTAACAACAACAGATAGCAGGCAGCAGAAAAAATAGTTTGAAATATTTGAAGAAAAAATATATTTTGTTTAATGTATACACACACACAAAACAAAAAAGGAAGCAAGCAAATTTAAAGCAAGTTAATTAGAAAGTGAGTGTCGGAAATAAGGAAAAGATCATGGCAGGAAAGAGAAGCGAGAGCAAGAGGTAGAGGCAGCATAAGAATAGTAGTAGTATGGAGTAGAAGCGGGAGAAGTGGTAAATCGTAAAAAAAAGAAATACACATTTACATAAATATATTGTATTTTCATAGATATTTTTTTAATATAGTATTTGTATGGCTATATACAAGATAAGCATATATAGATTCAGTGGCATTATTAGCAACGAAACACTAAGAGTAATTCGATTCGACTTTTGACGAAACGAAAAAGTCAAGAGTGTGTCAGCTGTTTTTTGAGCCGATCAAGAAATTTTTTGTTTTGGGCAGACTATAAAGCAGCTAGATAAGGTTACATTGAATGTTGAGCACACATCTGGTCTACGGTTCTGCACGTATTTACAGCTGATCATGCATACTTTTCAACGATATTTTACGCTTTTACCGAGTTACGACTTCGGTGGTACTCACGGGGTGCCCAGCTTGCAAACTTTATCGCGCTAAATGTGTAAGAACAACTGACACTCTGCTTTCAACTCTTTTTTTGTGATACGGTCTAATATATGTACAGCATGCGCTCGCCAATTGAAATAATCCATCAAAATACCATCAATTCTGCTCAGTTGTCATTATGTGGAATATTGCAAATACTACTCAAACTTCCTCTTATACTTTCACTGTGTGCTCAAAAGCTTACCGTAATCGCACTCCCGCTCTACATAAACTATTGCATATAAAAGCATATGTCCAAACATCTACTAGAAGTGCAATGCCGCAACATGAATAACTCATCATATGGAGGAATACAGGTGGTATGAGTAATTTGATTAAAATGTTAACTTGTATTTTAAACGAGTGAACGAACTGATAATGGAGGCACGATAATTTTTGTTTAACCCTGCTTTCAGAATATTATATGTATATATATTATTTCAAACTCCAGCACTTGGAATGCGGGTGGTATGAGTGATTTTAGCTTAAAACGGATAAGATGCTCGCTGTAGTTCTCTGATGTGTATATAGATTGTAAAATTTGGCGATTTGGCGCATCTGCATATCCCTAACAGTATATACATATGTACATCTTTATCTTTATGTATATTTTTGTACATACATATATGCCATATGCTGAAACTATCAGCTCCGTCCCACATTGACTTTCGATCGCAATGCAAATTGAATGCGTACTTCAAGCATTTTCAATCGAAAGTTAAATGTGAAACATGGCAATATGTGTATAAAACTCGGCAGTTCGAAAAGAAATGGTAAACTAATTCCCCTATATGATTAATACAAAAATAGTTTTTTAACATTCCAGGGCAAGCGTTTGAAGAGTGCAAAAAGCAGAGTTCGTTCAAAAGCAAAAGCATTGAAAAGTTTTGGAAAGTTCTTAAAGAAAATTCAGTTCTAAATTAGTTCAAACAACAACAAATGCAGACATGCGCGCAGCAGTGTTAAAATCTTTACACTAAAATTTAGGCAATCAATGAATTGCCAAAAAAAATCAATACACCTGGAATTTCAAATTATTGGCGAAAAATCAAATGAATGTAAACAGCAAACAAAAAATTACGGCGTGGGAAGAGGAGGGATGTTTTAATAAACGAATACAAAGCAAATAATTTTATTGTTTGAAATTTGATTTTCTTGTTAGGTTCTTTGTTTTAGCCAATCAGTTGCAAAATGTAAGAGGTAACTAAGGTTAAGGTGAATTTCTTTCGCTTTGGTTTTTGAGAGCAAGCAAACGGCGAAACATTTTAACCGAAAAATCATATCGACATAATCAAAGTAGGAATAAAGTAAGAGTTTGGAAAGCTTACAGCTTGATCAGTGGAGCTTTTGCTGTACGGTACCGGAATCAAGCGCTCTTGCAATTCACCGCCTATTACCTTTAAATGGAGAGAAGATGGTAAAAAGAAAAACATTTTGCAGAAATAGCTTGAAAAAGTTTTACGTTTACTTTTGTTATTTTGTTCTCTTTTTATGTTTCATATTGTAACGTTAATTTAAAAGTTTTTTAGTTGAGTTAATTAGTTCATGTAGAAAAATAAGAGAAAATTTTAATCGTAAACAACAACGGGATTTTCGGCTAAATTTAGAATACAAATTTTATCAAACGCGTACAATTAAGAAACAATAAAAATAATAATAAAATTAAAAAAATACCAAAAATACCAAAAATTAGTACATACGACAAAAAGTATTTAAAAAATATAACTAAGAGGCAAATTTAAAGAAATAATAAATATAGAGCGTACAGAAAACGTAGGAAACGTTTTAACATGTTTATTGGTTCGTTAGTACATTTTGTATTTGTTGTTTTTATAGAAAATTCCAACACCAAGTGTAAAAAAGGACAAACATACTTTTGCTACTAATACTTGGGTGTAAGTGTACGTGCCAGAGCTGCCTCCACGATTACGATTACATTTCGAATACAATTGCATGTATTCGTAATCGAGGAATCATAATTATTTGATAACATGCAACTGAAATGGAAAACAAGTTAGGAAGCATCAGTCGGGTTTCACCGACAGAGTAATACCCTACACCAAGTAACCGAGTGGGCGGACCACGCCCATTTTTGACAAACTAAAAGATATTCCTAATCGGACTGTATATAGCAAATATTGATACTCTGGAGGGTCTACAAAGGAAATGATCGGTATATATAATTTACCGCCCTCATGCTAGGCGGACCATGCCCATTTAAAATAAAATGTAAAGGTACTCGTACCACCAATAAAGTGACCAAATATGGATGTTCTGATTTATATATTATGGAAGTTATGAGGTTTTTAGCTTACCGCCTATATAATGGGAGGACCACGCCCAGTTTTTGGTATGTCGTAGAGTGCCCAAACATCACCTTAAATACCAAATATAATTCCTTTAAATGAGTAATTAAACAAATTAAAGCCATTTTACTGAAAAAATTCCGAGGTAGTGGGACTTACAGGCCCATTGTGGGCGTGTACTTCAAACCGATTTGCCTAATTTTAACACTATCTAACCCGAGGTTCACTGTAACTGTGTACCAAATTTGCTCCAAATCGGACAACTTCTTCTTTCTCTAAAATGCGAACGGACAGACTGACAGACGGACAACCGGAAATTAACACAAAAAGCGATTCTAAGCATTTCTATATACTTATGTCTATATCTAGGACGGCTCCTTTAATGCGTTACAATTTTCGCACGAAGTTATTATACCCTATTACCATAGGTGTAGAGGGTGTAGGGTATAATTAACGGTATATATCACATGTACTGTACATGTAACTTTTCCAAATCGTATCATAATCATAGCTAACTGTATTCCATTACAAAGTAATTGATTATTTCCCAGCTCTTTTACGTACCTTTCCCAAATACAAACTACGTAAGTGTATAAAGTATATATGACGCGCACAGAGTAAAAACGCAGTTTATAACTTCACAGCCCATGAGCGCAATGTGGCGAAAATTGACACTCGCTGCGTTTTTACTCTGTGCGCGTCATATCTAAGTGTATAATATACATATGTATGTATATGTATGTAATGTAACTTAGCGAAACAAAAGCATTACGAAATAAACAGATTTACTAATAATTTTTAACTTTACTTAAAATGCTTAAACTGATAATTACTAAAAAATCGCTACACATACATACAATAGCATGTTCTATATACACATGTGTTGATATCTAAACATAGTAGGGCATATATCGGTAAACTTAATGTAGGAAAAACTTCTTTTAATCTTGTTTTTTACTGATTCTGGCAGATAATTGCCAACTAAACCCCTACCACCACATTAAAATTGCAATTGTGAGTCACTTTACCTACCTACTTTAAGCTACCGACATGTGCGCCTCTCGCTATATATGAGCCGTTTTTTTTTAAATTGGTGTAAGTATATTTTCTGTTATTGCGAGATATTTAAATGTTTACATTTCACTCTATGTCAATACTGTTAAGAGCTAAAACTTCCATCTCCCAAATACTAGAATCTCAATTTATTTTACTATAAATTGTTTACCCATAAGAAAGATCATAAAAAGTTTTACCTATAACTGCCATAATCTACATTTTTGTTAAAAATGGACTTACACCACTTTCAAAGAAAACGGCTAATATGTACATATGTGGGCATACACAGCGGCAGTAGTAATTGTTACACCCTACACGCTGATGACACCACTTTAAGCAAAGCTGACACGGACAATAGTGATTTTTATCATACACCGTGTGCCAAAATTCATAATTTGTTTCAGCCTGTGAGAAATGCTTATATGTATATTCTGAAAGTAGCGCTAAAAATGACGTACCCGTGTCTAGCCGCTTCGCTATATCAAGTCGTTGAATATTTTCTAGGAAATTAATTACTTGAAGCTGAAGCAGACTGTATATTTAATATTTTTTTACTGAGGAGAAAAACATTTTTAAAACATAGGATTTTCTTATGATTGCAAACGATTGTGTCGTGCGGTGCTATGCGAGTCATGTTATTAATGGAAAAATTTCTGTTACATCTTTCGTTTCATAAGCTAATTATAAACAATTCATTTCAGCGAAAACATTTTCTAGTTCTAAACGGAAAGCAAATATACGAGTAGAATAGCTAAAAGTACAAACTGCCAAAAGTGTAGAGCACCGGCACCACCACAATACAGACACACAAAAAACAATGAAATGCACAGCAACAAAATTATTACAAATTACGTATTACGTATATGAAGAGGCCTACAGGCACATGTGCTACACCAAGAGAGGGCAAAGGGTAATTATGTGCATGTGCTCCAGTGCAGGTCGAGCTCGCACAGTGCTGCACTGGTAGGCAGACGCACGGAGAAACTCAAAAAGGGTTTTGTGCACAGAACGACCGAATGTCGAAGAAAAAAGAGAAACCGTTTTTTAAGACCGAAATCGAAGGGAACTAATTTCTTTTGAAGCCCAAGCCGCCTCAGAGCAAGTCTACATGCCAAACTTTTTCCACACATTTTCACCGAAGCATTGGCTACGCCAAAAAGAAATCGCGGGTGCATGATTTTGTGGCGATTTAAGATCGGTTACTATTTTTGGCTAAGTGATGCTTATTTAAATAATTTAGAACTCCTTTAGACTCTTTAAGCTATATTTTTGTATTGTTGCATAAATCTGCTAAAGCAATTATTTAATCTTATAGCACTCTTTAATAATATTTTCTCTCTCTCTCTCTCTCTCTCTCTCTCTCTCTCTCATTCACGCTGTCTTTTTCATAGACATACTACTCTTTTGAGTTTATTATTTCTTTTTATTTCAATTGCATAATACTTAAACGGTAAAATTATTTAGAAATTATCAATTATGCAAATATTTAGAGTTAAATGTTAGAATAACATGTCAGTATGCTATTTACATATATAGATTGTAGGTATAGAAAATATGGTTTAGGCGTTAAATCTATTCTTAATAGTTTTGCACACTTCTTTATTATTATTTTGTATTATTTTGGTGTAAGTATCGAAATGTATTACAATAAAATATAAACAATACAAATCCAGTTAAAATTTATACATATGTTTATGTATAACATATTGTATATATGTATGTTTATGTATAACATATATACATATATGTTTATGTATAACATATATGTATATATATATAGCTATGTTTAAATCGAAATATTATAAAACCGACTAAAAAAAACGTTGAATGAAAATCCACAAAGCAAAATAATATATAGAACTAATATTATAAAAAAATAAATAATGTGCCACCTACCTTAAGGCGCTATACTTTGAAAATATTTATATGTAGTACGATATCATAATTTATTTAAATTTTGTTATTAAAGAATACATGTTGACAAAACAACGGTTGTAGTTTTGTTATTTTGTCATTCCTTTTAGTTTTGTTAAAGGGAAATTAGATAATCACAAAACGCCAAATAAGCGAAGTATGCCGATTGTGAGAAAAATAAACAATATGCATATACATATATGTATATATAGTATATGTACGTATATATACTATGACATACAAAAAACATAAATACTACGCATGACTTGCCTTCGCAATGCTTATACTAACATAGTCGATGCGTCTGTCTGTCTGCCTGTCGGTTAGCTGATGCAGATTGTCGGGGCTGTTGGTGCTTAATATCCTGTCACTTTTTTTTACACGGTTTATTTGCGCACAGTTTTTTACGCGTTTTTTTTTTAATTTTACCCCAAAATGTAGTCTTTATAGCGAAATTCGCTTTAGTTAAAAAAGGTTTTTTTTGTACGATTTGAGAATCAAAAATATAGTTATTAAGTCAGCTCTTTTTTAAGCTCATTTGGCTGCTCTTTCACAGTGGGCACAGTGCGAGAGTCCGTGTGAAGTGTGCGTGTGCTTCCCGACCCACCAGTTCATTTGTGTGACGTGTGTGTTTTATATGTATGCGTTTTGCGTACTCAACAGATATAAGGAAAAAATTACAAACATTTCAGTAAAAGGTTAAAAGCGTGTGCACATTAGAAATTTTAAAGCAGCGAGAAAGTGTTTGCTGTTTTTTAGTTTGTTAATTTTACGGTAGGAAGCTTTGTCTACAATCTGGGCGCACACTTACTTCACTTGCGCAACAGTGGGCATTGCATTGTGACGAAGCTTTCACGTTGCTTCATTTTAGTTCTGAAGCTGTTAACCATTTTTATGCTAAAACAATGCAAATTGGACACATCATCATACGCGCACATACAATAAAAATTCGAAAAATACGCAGAAAAATTAAACGATACAAACGAAAACAGTGCGTTATATAAAAAGCCATGGCTTCAAAAGGATTCTGCGTCAGCAGCACAGTCTGACTACAGCTCTTGGGGATGGGAACAGCTAAAGGGAGTGTGGGGCATCAACATACACAGCTAAAGCCGTAAAGGCATAACACTAAAATAATAAATACTGAAATATTGTTTGTCTACTTATTCGAAGTGCAAAGTGCAAATATTCGCACTTTTAGGCAATTAATGCGCACTCTTGTGCGAAATTGAAGGGAATCAGTAGGTGCACGTTTTTAAATTCTTGTTTTTTGGAAAATTGAAAAACATTGTGTTCAAACTTGCAAAATGCATTTTATCCAAATCCCGCAGACTTTGTTTGTTGCTTTTTTTGTTAGACACTCATGGCCACTTACACATTATTTTCATAAACTGGAAAGCATCAAATATGTGCATGTCTTTTTACCAAAATCATAAAATTTTTAGATAGTGTTTGCATATTTAGTAGTACAAATATATAAATGATCATATTCCTATTCGCAGCACATGTCATGCATTTCGCATAGTTTGCAGCTAATTCAAATGAGAGTTTCTGGTAGTATAGTGAATGTAGAAAGATAATTTCCGAAAAGAGCTGGCGTATTCATATTGCTTTCGGTGATATGGTTATAAATATATGTATGTATGTACATTTTAGAAATATGTATATAGTACAGTATATAGTAGACAGGTTCTAAATATGGAAAACCAGCTTGATATTGATTACCAGCTTGAGGTAATCGTTACTAGGGTTTCTATTGACAAAAGTAACGACAATGCGTCTCCGCGAATGCAGTGAGTATGCGCAACAGAGTCGCTACTACATATGTATGTATGCATACATACCAGAAATATGCAGTCATGTGCGTGTAAATATTTGAGTAGAATGAAGTTCCTTTGATACTCTTCACGCTTTTATTGAGTTGTTGAGTAAGTGCATACAGAGGAAGCTTGAAAATACGCTGTTGTAGTTGTGTTGATATTGCGCTATTTGTATATGTAGGTATTTTGTTAGTTTGCCTGTGCTTGGACATAGCAACAAAAGTGTAAGTATTTTAAATACGTCCGTGCGTCCGCGGATTCATTCGTTCGTTCTGGGAGAGATTCTGGCAGCGCTTTATGCTGCTGCGTCTATTCGTCAATCTACATGGGGTGCTTTATGTCTGGTCTATTCTGCGATCGTTGGCCCCTAAATGCGGGTCTCAGTTTGCTGTTTCTTCGGGTATTTCTGTTGGTGCTGTTCCTGTTGCAGCTGTTGTGCAGCTTCAGCGAAATTCGTCGGTCTTGCGGCGCGTCTATTGTTGTTGCCTGCCAGCTGCGTCGGCTCCTCGTCAATATAGGTTATATCCGAAAGCAGCGCGGCCGCCGCAGAAGCTCGCTGCTGTTGCTGTTGCTGCTGACGCTGCTGATGCATATAGTGGGGATTTAGCAAATTAACATTATACAGCGGGTAACCGGGTATATTGCCACTGCGTGGACTGCGCAAACTATTCAGACTGTGCATCGAGCGGCGCTCATTTATGTCTTCCAGTGTGGAGCGGAATGCACGAATAACGCGCAACTGAAACAAACGAAAGTTGACAACAAACAAACGAAAACCAAACAACGAAATTAGAAGTAATGCAAAAAACAAGTAATTCAAAATTAGAATGTACACAGTTACATATACATATGCAATTTACACCGCTGTAAATGGTGTGTAAATTGCGGGTGGTGGTGCGGGTAAGGGGGCAGGGGAGCGGGAATTGGAATTGGAAGCGAGTGTGTGTATGCTCTCGCTTTTTTTTATTTATTTTTCTTAGTAATTGTTTGCTTTTTCTTTATTTTGTTTTTTCTTTGATGTAAATAAAGGAAAAACAAAAAATTTAATTAACCAAAAAAGAAAATAGCCAAGCACAAAATAAAAACAACATAAACAACAATATATAAACCATTTAAAAGAACACAATCAACTGCATCGTTTTAAAAAAATTGTGTATTAATCGATATTAATATTTATATATGTATATAAATGTGGCAATGAGCTAAAGTAAGTACCGCAAAAGTAAGACTTGTTTTCAAATTTTGTCCTTTTTTGTTGAAAACTCTACTTACAATTTCCAATTATTATCTCACACCTTGTTTCAAACATTCTTTTGGCTTTGCTTTAAATGTGATATCAAACAAAATATCAAAGCTATATCAAGTATTTTGGCATTTACCTATTTTGTCCTTGTTAGATGGTAGCAACTTTATTTCATTGTCACAGATGTATACGTGTGTAAATGCGAATGTGTGTACATATGTATGTATGTTTGTATATATAGTATACAGATAGCATAATGCGGCATGCGTTATAACGCACACAACTAACTATAAGTAAAATTGTATAGATACTCAACCTATGGACTCGGGTCAACTAAATTACGCACCGAAATACTCGCACATGCCGGAAATTAACCCAGTTCAGACAATTTTTTTGTACACATCTTTTTGCCTATATAAAAAAAGACATTTCCTATTTTATTCTCGAAGTTATTGTGCCAGCTTGCTATGCATGACATTTCAATTACCATATAGTATTCCATGTTAACAAACATTATACTTACCTGCTTATGGCAGTGACATTGCCTAATTAACTGCAATTACATTCGCAAACACACACACAAATACCCACAACCTCTCTTAATTCAAATGACTTTGTAAAATGCATTATGCCCAGAAGAGAGTAGAACAATAAGCACAATTTGTCGTATACTTGCAGATGCATTGGGTCTGATAAATAAAAAGTAAGCAATTGCTATTTCTTAAAATTTTCAGGCAATTGCTTAAATTTGTATGAATAAAAACGCAATCAATTGCTTTATCTACATGTTTGCTATTTTCGCAAGCAATTGCTATTCGGGTAAGGTTTTGCTGTTTTTTAAGCTGTTGATTAAAAGCGAATGAATAAACGAAGCAATTGCTGTTGCTGGATAAGCTTTTGCTTAGGAAACTTTAAGGCTGCTGTACTCCACGCTAGAATTTACTGAAATTAGTATTTATTTGGCATTCGCTGCATTCACAAGTAAAAACGCCCAAGTTTTTAATCTTATTAATATTTTATAATATACACTAGAGGACCCGGCGAACTTCGTTCCGCCCAAAATAGATTTTTTAATTGAAATAATTTCGATTTCAATTATTGGTTGAATGTGACACTTTTCAAATTCAATTGAATTCAATATTCTTTATTTACGCGAAATGTAGAGGTTGAAGGAATCACATGCCAGGTCAATTCGATGGTTCTCTTTATTGATTGTGATATACATACGACGTTTTGACTCAAGAATTGGCCTTCTGATTTGTTAATCGTTATGGTGAATGCAAGAGGAATCGGAAATAGAATTCGTTTAAACTCGAGTGGCATGTCGGGGTCGTCGGAATTCTCGGGATGAGAGCTTCATCAGCTTTGAACTTTCCTTTGAGTGTTTCTCACCACCAAACTTTTCGTTACTTAGTTTTGGTTGGTTCAGATTTCGAAGCATGATAACTACGGAGCCAAATTTACCCAGTTGAAGGATACAGACATGTACATATGTAGCAAGTTCCTACTGAGTTTCATTGATGTGTGATGTATAGTTCTAAAGTTTTACCCAAATGGGAAATAGCTTGAAAAGTGCCACGCACCTTGTCCTACGCCCATAAAATTGTACCAGTGGGACGACTCATCCAAGAGGTGATTGCATACGGAATTTCAATGCTGCACGACTTTTAGTTCCAAAGCTATTCGATGTAAACAATTTGGCTTGTATGGGCGGTACCACGCCCCCTTGTCCAATCGGGTCCAATTATAAATCAGAACTATCCCTGAACCCACTCAAGCACTCTCACTAAATTTATTCAAAATCGGTTCAGCCGTTTTCGTGTTTTCGCGTGACTAACGCACAGCAATCAATTTCATATGCATACATACATGTAAACATACATACACCAAGCCGCTATCAGCTGGGCATGACGCGAGCGCCGTTCAATATTTCTCAGTCAGCATTTTACCCTTTATTTTCAAATTTATGAAATTTATTGACACTTTATCTGACTTTTTTTCAAAGCTACTTTATATTTAAAATTTGAATTGTATGGGAATTAAGAATTACAACTTTTTTATATGGGAGGTGCCACGCCCCCTCAATATTTCAGAACCTAACCATGCTACGAACCATCCTTGAACAAAAAGAAACATGCATTTTAGCAAAATCCATCCTGTAGTTTGCGAGCCTATAGCGCATACACGAACAGCAAACCATTTTTATATATATATATATGTATATGTGGCTATGAATGTATATATAATATATATATATATGTATATATATATATACATATGTATATATATATACCTATATATATAATATATTGGGTGTACAACTAAGTTTCCGCCCTTTTTTGCTCGAAAGAAACCATTTATTTCAATAACTAAATGAATTGATACATTATTCAAAGTATTGGCCATCGGAAGCTATGACCTTTTCCCATCTTTCTGGTAACATATGGATTCCGCGCCAAAAGTACTGCTCATTTTTTGAGGCCAAGAATGAATCAAGCCAATTTCGGATACCTTGTTCTGAAGTGAAGCGTATCCCGGTGAGAGCGTTCTGCATCGATCGAAATAAATAGTAGTCAGACGGGGCAACGTCCGGGCTATAGGGCGGGTGAGCCAAAACTTCCCAACCACTGTTTTCCAAATAGTTTTTAACCGGAATAGCAATATGTGGCCGAGCGTTGTCATGATGGAAAATTATGGATTCGTGTCTGGTCGCATATTCTGGCCGTTTTTCGTTAATCGCTCTCTTCAAACGGATCAATTGTGTTCGGTAGAGGTCTCCTGTGATCGTCTGACCCGATTTTAATAGCTCATAATACAAAACAATTTGTAATACATTTTGTAAAATGCCATCTATGTAAAAGGGCGGAAACTTAGTTGTACACCTAATATATATTACATATATGTATATATATCTTATATATAAAACGCAGACTGACTAAAAAGTGTCTGCAGCCTGCAGCCTGTCCACTTTCTTTCTTCTACGACTTTAGACGGACGAAATTAGTTCGCTGTGTAGCCCAGTGGGTAGAGCCGCGCGCTTGCACTCGGCAGGTCATGGGTTCGAATCCCACAGCTTTCAAATTTTTTTTATATTATTTTTTACTTTGCTTTGCCTTTTATTATTGCTAATTGTTTTACTAGCTGTCGTGTATACAGGCACACACGACAGGTGGCCCCACTTGTATTTAATAATATAGAGATTTTTTGATGAATACATATGTATTTATATTCTTTTAATCTTCTTGTAGTCTTCTTATCTCACATCATATTAGAGTATTAATCGTTAAATTTACCGTTAGAAGCGTTCGTGTTGACGGGGAATACGTGTTGAATTCACATAAACAAACCCGAATCTTTTGTGCACCCGTAATGAAGAATGCAGGCATGTGTATGTATGTGCGCACATGCATACATACATCTTAATATATAAAAACGTTTGTGCGTATGTACATATGTCGCAGCATCACGGCTGAACCACAGAAGCGATCGACCTTATCTTCTCAACATATGTTCGTGAGGTGCTCTGAATAATTTGTTTTCATGTTAGACCTTCCTAAGTGTTGCCACGGTGGCGGTTTTTCGAAAATTCTTATTTATGGACCGATTTGGCTCAGATTTACACCATATAATACTAAAGTTGACAGGAAGTGGTCGACAAAATCTGAACCCGATAGCTGTTGTCGGAGTGGAAATATTCACGAAAACGTATTCTTCCCGTACATAATTTTCATTTTCATCGCATGTCATATGTCGCAGCATCACGGCTGAACCACAGAAGCGATCGACCTTATACTCACAATATATGTTCGTGTGGTGCTCTGAATGGTTTGTTTTCATGTTAGACCTTCCTAAGTGTTGCCACGGTGGCGGTTTTTCGAAAATTTTTATTTGAGGACCGATTTGGCTCAGATTCACATATAATACTAAAGTTGACAGAAAGTGGTCGACAAAATTTGAACCCGATAGCTGTTGTCGGAGTGGAAATATTCACGAAAACGTATTCTTCCTGTGCATAATTTTCATATTTTTAAAAAAATTCCTACCATAATTGATATACTTTCAAAACAAATCTTAGAATAAAATAATTATTTTAGGCAGAACAACGTTTGCCGGGACAGCTAGTATATCCATATATTGCTAGTCGAAGCTGGCTGTTGCTTCAGCAGCCTAGCACAAGCTGCAATGACCAACATTTTTATTCACATAAAAGTAAAGCCTGGAGTACACGGCAAGCCAAAACATGCCATCGTGACGTCAAAATAGGTCTCATGTCATGATTTGTAATCAATTTTTACGTCACGATGGTATGTATGTACATACATATCGTTTTGGAATGCCATGTACTCCAGGCTAATTGCTATTTAGTTTAATATTTTTTTTTCTATTTAGGCATTTGCTAGTGCCAGTAAGCCATTGCTAGCAAGGAATTGCTTACTTTTTAATCATCAGGCCCAATGATTGAACTCTGCGTTGCGAAAAAAGCGTGCGCACGTGTGTTTACTGAAGATGTTTTCACACCCCGCTCATTTGATTCTAAAGCGCCAATCAGTCACCGCGTATCGTATTTAATCGTATCGCAGACAAAACCCGTTTTACACGAGCTCTATACATGCGTTCGCTCATGACGTATTTATTCGGATCGTAACGTAGAAATTCTCATAGAAATAGGTCTCTCTCAGACATTTACGATACGATTAAATACGATACGCGGTGACTGATTGGCGCTTTAATCTCACGCCCTACGTAGTCTTAAGCTTTTTCAACGCACATATGTACAAAATATACTTGCATTAGTTTGCCCACCACTGTCTTATATCTAGTGAAGTACAGCGAGAGAGAGAGAGAAAGAGTGAGCGATAATCAGATAAAGCGAGAGAGAGAAAGAGTGAGCGATAATCAGATAAAGCGAGAGGGGGACTAATAAATGAGAGCACAAAGTAGACGAGTGCCGGGAATAAGTTTTGATAACTAAACAACTGAGTTCGATTAAGTGTACCTATGAAGAGATGAGTGAGTGAATGAATACAAGAGACCAAAAAATAAACTTATTTATAAAAATTTCTAAAATACACAATCAGACCACAACTAACAGTGAGCGACAGTCATCACTCTTTAAAAATTATTTATCATTGTACACGATCGTATACACCGAGAAAGAGGCAGTGATGCGATTTCAAACTCTGCTAGAAACCGAAAAGGCATGAAAATGTAACAATTTGATACGATATATAAAATATTTAAATATCAAAATATTATACATACGTAGTAATAGTATTGTTACATATTTTGAGAAAAGGAGGTTTATTTTTATTGCATACACTTATAACATTGTAGCGATACGCGATTAAGAAAGCTTCAAAAATAAAAATTCTTTTCTGGAATTTTACATGTATGTATGTAAATTATTTATAAATAAATAAATACTTTATGTTTAAAAAAAAATTATATTTTAAGGCAAAAGATATCATACATTTGCATACAGGCACATACATACATATGTATGTATGTATATAGAAAATGAGCGTTACTACACACACACATAGATAAGGAAATAATTAAAGCGAGCTCAAGTATTTGTTGCTTAAAAAGTTCATTCATATATTTGTTAGTATGAATAAGTACAATATTTATTTATGCAAGGGCATTCACAGTTTCCTGGCAAACTTGTCACTTAGTGTACTTTAGAGAGAGATACAGAACTCAAATATAAATACTTTTCGCAGAAATCATAGGTTAATAAGAAATTATGAAAATCTTTAATATGTCTGAAATATAGACAAAATAATAAATAACAACTAAAGAAAAGCATATGAAAATGAACATGCCATATGCGAGGATACTGTGTATGCCCTTCCTAAGCTAATTTATAGCAAGCACTAGAAGCAAAAACTTAGTTGTAGTTATATCTTACTCTCTACGGGAGGAGGTAGTGGGTAGGCGGCATCGAAACATTGGTCGTTGGAAAGAGAGCGAACGCACGCGCGTGTATGTGTGAAAGGAAAATGTTCAATAGTTAACGCATGTGTTAGAGGAGAAATTGACAAATTCAATACTGCTACACTAAAAGGTATGTATATTTGACTTATAATAAAAAATACTTGGGTTCATGACTACATGGCAGTATATATAATTTATGCTAATCAGGAAGAAATGAACGTGAGAGAATACAGGCAAAGATCGAAGATATTTTTCTTGATAGCTGATGTGTAATTATACATACATATCCAAAGCTCACTAGTTGTTGTTGAAAGCTACCTCTTTACAATTTCTCACGTACTTTTTCTTAGCTTAATGCAGCGGGTGACGTGATGCCACCCGAAGCTAATGATGTTGGCAAATATTTAAAAAACTAAGAAAAACTTTATTCATTACGTTATTCTTTCTCTGTACGTGAAGTACACTACATTCGTACTGCACGCACGTATATACACCAAGCAACAGAGAGCAAGAAAGACTATTTGATTTTCCCAAATAAAATTGGCATTACAATATTGCTCCCATCTCCTACTTGCAGCAACATATTAAAATAATAATATTTAAAAGGAAAATATAAAAGAAACAAATGCTTGGGAAATGATTGACATAAAGAAGCGAATGCAAGTGTTTAGAGAACACAGAACGTAAAAGCCACGATTGGGACGAGAGGGAGTCATAATTATTGCTAGTGTTTCTGTTTTTTTTTATCGGGCGCGCCTATGGGATTAAGGGGGAAAAGTTAAGCTTAGTTTTGATATTTCAAGCTGCTGCTGTTTATGTTTTATTTAAAACTCAATTCGTCTTCTTCTTCTTTGCTGCGTGATTTTTCAATGTAGTTGCTGGAATCTGGCGTCACAACACTTCAAATAACGACGATACGATATTTACTTAATAATTTAGGGGAAATTACAGTATTGTATGTAATAATATTGTAAAATTAGCTATGTGGCAGCATGTGTAGAGTATAAGATCTGTAAATGTGTGGCATCAACATTTTTGGCAAGTCGCAGCCAACTTTTGCAATATTTTTAAACCAAAATAAATTTCCAATAGCATCTTACGTTGAGTAGTCGTAGGTGAGGAGCAACACACTAGCTGTAGTACACCGCGAAAATTAGAAGTAGTAGCTCTGCACAATTCAGCTGCATTTACTAGCTTTAGTAATTTTTGGTGCATACGAGTACAAAAATGTCAAACGCCATCGAGCTTACTTTGTGGCTTAATTCAACAGCTCCATGTTGCATTAGTTATATTTACCGTTGCAGCAAGTTAGCATATGACAGGCAATCAGCTTTTGAAGTTGCAGCACAAGGCACACTCTTAATATACTTAATGCAAGCATGCCTGGAGTTGTCTTCCCTAATCCTCTCCTGATTGAGCTTTGTCGTTTTTGAGCTTCTCTTATTACATTCGACAGGACGTTCGGCATTAGTTGGCAACTACAGTGGGCACATTTTGCAATGCGATACACAGTTTAAAGCTTTAATTTTTCTTTTCTTCTCCTTCACTGATTTTATCACTGGTGCTCGCCGTTTTATTGTGCTTTAGCTTTATATACTTTTAAAAAAGCCTGTTTGCATCTGTGCAGTTACTTGCAAACACATACATATGTACATACTTGTATCTATACAGTCTCTGTCTAGAGAAAGCAGTCTTACAGAGACAAGGTGGATTTACCGCCCATATTGTGGGTGGACACACTCAGTTTTGAAAAATTATTCGTAACTAACAACAGCGAAGTGATCAAATATGGGCGCTCTGGTGGATATTTGTATTATAAACTTTAGAAGGATTTTCCGTTTATCGGCTATATAGTTGGCTTTCCACGCCAATTTTTTCGTATGACATGGAGAGCTGATAACTTAACTTGAATATAATATTTTGAACTTTGTTCGTTTGTGTTTTTTCTTTTGACACAGATTGTATGAAACTGCCCATATGCTGCTTACAGTACCATATGTATGTTTGTACCTGTGTGTTCGTTCTTGTGTGCACACAAATGCATGCATGCATGCAATTGTGTATATGCGTAGCTGTGAGTCCACATGTGAGAGCGTACTTGTCATCCGTGGCAGTTATGATAATAGTAAAATACGCAATTCTTTTCCTTTTTTCTTAATTTTTAAATTTACTTTTTATTCCAATTGAGTTTCGATTTCGAATCTTCTTCTATTTGTTCAACTTGCAATTGTTCATCTCTCTCAATTTGCTATTTTCTACACATATTTACTAAATTTATTAGGTTTAATAATAATTGTTTCTTTCACTTTTATATGCTTGGTTTTTGCTATCTTTTAGTGGCACTATTATTTTACTTATATATATATATATATGTACGTATATATAACAGTGGTTAATTTACTAGTTTATTGCATTTTTCATTTACTCGATTCCTATTTAAAAGTAGATGTGTTTTTTTGTTAAGATCTCCCAAACTTTAATGCATTTTCGCATATGTCAACAATTACACTTCAGTCTCTCGGATTGGTTCCGCTGGCTTTAAAATTCAAAATTAATAACATATATTCAATAAATATATTGGAAATCAAAAGAATTTATTGTTGTTTTGATTTTGTTTCTTTGCCTAATTATTTTAACAAAACGAAAATATTTAAAGTAGAAAACCAAAAGCAAATGAAAACCAAAACCAAATCAGAACAGAAAGAAAGTAATGCACAGAAATCAAAGTAGAAGAACTGAAGAGAAAAACAGAAATCGTATGAAAAAGGTTGAGAATCGATTGATTTTGAAAACGAACGAAGTGAGAAATAGGGAGGCGGAACGAACGAACGTGGGAGCTAAGGAACTATGTATGTATTTGCAGAGAAATAAAGCAGGGACATAACTATTATGGAGTTTACCGATAAAAATTTCAAATAATTGTTACGATACAACGAATTTTCAATTTCGTTAAAAATAACTATTATTTATAAGAAAAATATTTTTCAATTGCTGGTAACTATTGTTTTGGAAAAAAAAATTTTCCGTTGCCGCATAACTATTATTTTGTGAGAAATATATTTTACGTTACCCCATAACTATTATTTTGTGAGAAATATATTTTACGTTACCCCATAACTATTATTTTGTGAGAAATATTTTTTACGTTACCGCATAACTTTTTTTTTTGGAAATAAATTTTTTACGTTGTTTTTGAGTCACGCCTCAACGGCTTAACTTATTTGGTTGAAACTTGGTGGGTACATAGTGCATTTTGTGGGCTATAACGTAGTCTACTTTTCATCCCGGAAAAATCTGAAGGGGCGTGGCACTTCCGGTTTACAAATTATTGACATTGTACACATATATTGGAAACTACAGCTTTAAAACTCGATAGTCTCTTATAATATTGTTATGCCTTTCCACTAGTGCAGTTTTGGGGTTTTCAGTAAGGGGGCGTGACACTTTCCATATAACCAAATAACATGATTTGCTATAACTTTGGACCTACTAAATAGACCTTTTTCCCTATCTAGAAGCCTCAGTTTCATTTAACCTTGCCAGGCCCTCATAAGCCTGTAGGCAGTGTCTCCCGCGCATCTTTTCTTTCCATTCTCCTGTGTGTCAAGCGGTGTTTTCTCGCCGCCTTGTGGAGCACTTCTCTCGAACACTTCAAGAGATGCCGCTCTCCCACGCCTGGAGTGATAGAATTGCAGTTACTTTTTATAAGCTTTATATTAACTTGCCTTCCGGTATGTCAGCGGTATGTCGTCAAATCTAGTAATCAATTTTTCACCCACTTCCCGACTACTTAGAGATCTGAAACTTTGCATACATGCCTAAACACGAGCCCAGTAGATGAATCAATAAATTTTATGGGCGTAGGATAAGGGGCGTGGTACTTTTTTATCAACTCCAGATTTGTGTATAACTTTAGAACTACACATCACACATCAATGAAACTCGGTAAGAACTTACTACATATCCATATCCTTCTACTGAGAAAATAAGGGGGCACTGGATAAGGGGGCGTGGCACCCCCCATACAAACAAAATTTTGGATCTCGATTAGCTTTGGAACTAAAGGTCGTGCAGCATTGAAATTTCGTATGCACTCGCCTCTTGGATGTGTCGTCCCACTGGTAAAATTGTATGGGCGTAGGAAAAGGGGGCGTGGCACTTTTTTATCAACTCCAGATTTGTGTATAACTTTAGAACTACACATCACACATCAATGAAACTCGGTAGGAACTTACTACATATCCATATCCTTCTACTGAGAAAATAAGACGGGCACTGGATAAGGGGGCGTGGCACCCCCCATACAAACAAAATTTTTGATCTCGATTAGCTTTGGAACTAAAGGTCGTGCAGCATTGAAATTTCGTATGTAGTCGCCTCTTGGATGTGTCGTCCCACTGGTAAAATTTAATGGGCGTAGGATAAGGGAGCGTGGTACCCCCAATACAAACAAAATTTTTGATCTCGATTAGCTTTAGAACTAAAGGTCGTGCAGCATTGAAATTTCGTATGCAGTCGCCTCTTGGATGTGTTGTCCCACTGGTAAAATTTTATGGGCGTAGGATAAGGGGCGTGGCACTTTTTTACCAACTCCAGATTTGTGTATAACTGTAGAACTACACATCACACATCAATGAAACTCGGTAGGAACTTACTACATATCCATATCCTTCTACTAAGAAAATAAGGGGGCACTGGATAAGGGGGCGTGGCACCCCCATACAAAAAAAATTTTTGATCTCGATTTGCTTTGGGACTAAAGGTCGTGCAGCATTGACATTTCGTATGCAGTCGCCTCTTGGATGTGTCGTCCCACTGGTAAAATTTTATGGGCGTAGGATAAGGGGCGTGGCACCCCCCATACAAACAAAATTTTTGACCTCGATTAGCTTTGGAACTTAAGGTCGTGCAGCATTGAAATTTCGTATGCAGTCGCCTCTTGGAAGTATCAGTCGGGTTTCACCGACAGAGTAATACCCTACACCATGTTCCCAAGTGGGGAACTGAAATTGTGGGTGCATTTGATTTACAACCTACGTAGTGGGCGGACCACGCCCATTTTTGGCAGATATTAAGATATTCTCCCCTGCAATGAAATGACCAAATATTGATGCTCGGATGTGTATATTACAGAAGTTATGAGGATTTTAAGCTTACCGCCTATATAGTGGGTGGACCACGTCCATTTTCTTATATGTCGTGTAGGACCTATATCTTAACCTAGGAACCAAATTTCATTCGTTTAAATGCATAAGTAGTCAATTGAGAGCCATTTTACCGGAAAATTGTTGCCGCCTATACAGTGGTCGGACCACGCCCATTTTTTGGTATTTTACAGAGGGTCCACACCTCACCTAAAATACCAAGTATTATTCTTTTGAATGAGTAGTTAGGCAATTTATAGCAATTGAATCGAAAAAATACCCGAGGTAGTGGGACTTACAGGCCCATTGTGGGCGTGTCCTTCGACCGATTTGCCTAATCTCAGAACTTGAAGTAGTGGAAGGTTCACTGCGACTGTGTGGCAAATTTGGTCCAAATCGGACAACTCCTTCTTTCTCTCCTGCGCCAACGGACAGCCAGACAGACAGACGGATAGACGGACAACCGGAAATCAACACAGAAAGTGATTCTAAGCATTTCTATATACTTATGTCTATACCTACGACGGCTCTTTTAATGCGTTACAATTTTCGCACAAAGTTATTATACCCTATTACCATAGGTGTAGGGTATAAAAAGGTCTATTTAGTAGGTCCAAAGTTATAGCAAATCATGTTATTTGGTTATATGGAAAGTGTCACGCCCCCTTACTGAAAACCCCAAAACTGCACTAGTGGAAAGGCATAACAATATTATAAGAGACTGCCGAGTTTTAAAGCTGTGGTTTCCAATATATGTGTACAATGTCAATAATTTGTAAACCGGAAGTGCCACGCCCCTTCAGATTTTTTCGGGATGAAAAGTAGACTACGTTATAGCCCACAAAATGCACTATGTACCCACCAAGTTTCAACCAAATAAGTTAAGCCGTTGAGGCGTGACTCAAAAACAACGTAAAAAATTTATTTCCAAAAAAAAAAGTTATGCGGTAACGTAAAAAATATTTCTCACAAAATAATAGTTATGGGGTAACGTAAAATATATTTCTCACAAAATAATAGTTATGCGGCAACGGAAAATTTTTTTTTCCAAAATAATAGTTATTTTCAACAAGAATAATTAATATCTATTGATAATTATTAAAAATAACATTTATTAATACTTCTTAAAAATCGGTAATTTTTTCGGCTGTGAAAACAGGCATAATAATTATTTTCGGTCCCTGAAATTAAGAAATAAACATAAAGAGTGCAGTCAGAGAGAGATGGCTGAAGAATTTATGAAAAGCAAGAGTATATATAACAAAAGTCAACGATAGCGCAGATTAGTAAGTGAAATGTTAGAGTAGCAAGATAGGAATGGATAGTCGAAAACGAAATTATTCGATTAAATGACTATTTGAAAAAATTTATACTTTCGACTATATTACAAAACTTTTCGATGGATATTTAAGTTACCGAATAGATGTTATGAACCGCCTATGTATAAAGCGAACCAAATTCGCTTTTTTTCCATGGAGAACTAATCCAGTGAATGAATAATTAGACAAATGAGGGCCACAGAGAAATGTAAATGTAATCCGTTGCGTCCGTGAGAGCGATTTTTCAACTGACAGCAAAGTTGAAATGTATGAAATCATATGAAGCATGGCACATAAGCAACGGATGCGATGGCGCAACGCAAAAAGTTTAACAACTTTCAACTTTTGCCGTCCGGCAGAACGTTGACAGATATCAGCTGATTGTTTTTATTGTTTTGCCGACTTGAAAATTTCTGTGGAATTTTTTCTATTTCATTTAAATTTTCTGTATTTGCAATTGTTTCGAAGAACAGATAATAGAAACAGTACAACAGTACATTTGCCTTTATGACAAATCGGCTCAGGTGTACCGCAAGAAGCTTCTGAAGGAAAATGCTGGGGTTTCTGCTGCTGGCGCAACAATATAAAGGTTTTAATACAGAAGACGAAGCAGCTGATTTTCTATGCGCTGCCAGCGTATTCATTGTGCCGACCCTCTCCGGCAGTGCGTAGCAGTCAGTTGAAAAATCGCTCTTACGGACGCAACGGATTCTATGTGACGAGCCCTTTAGGGATGAAGAGTGTGCGTGTCTTTCAACCAATTTGGATAAGCTTAGTTCAGTGTCCCTATGTACAAAATATCCAAATTTGGTTCACAGCGGAAAACAGGAGGTTCTTTCTCTCTTGCGAGACAGAGAGACAGGACAACCGGAAATGAAAACAGAAAGTAATTCTGATCATATCTATATGTACTTATATCTATGGCTCGCACGGCTTCTTTAAGACGTTACAATTTTCGCTCAAAATAATTTTATCCTATTACCATAGGTTTAGAATATGCGAAATTAATTTCTACCGCATAGTGTCAGTAGCTGATAAGTCTTCGCAGTTTTATTGTTTTGTGATCGAAGATTTAAAAAACTAGTAGTAGTAGTAGTAATAGAAAAGTAGTAGTAGTAGTTCTAAAAAAGTAGCAGTACTAGAAAAGTAGCAGTAGTAGTAGTATGGAAAAGGTTGTAATTGTAGTAGTAGTCGATGTAATAGCAGAAGCTTGGCGTACCCACAAAATTCGAATATTAAAAAGAAAAATTCAACAGGCATCTAGTTATGGTTGCCGATGTTTGTATGTATGTATGTATGCATTAACAGTCTGTATGTTGGAAAAATTTCGCTTCAGCAGCAAAAGCTGACTTTCTTCAGGAATCATAAAACAATAAGCTTTTGAAAGAACTTACCTTTTTATACATCACATAAATAAATTTTAAAAAAGAACGAACAAATTAACAAAATTACTATGAATATTACTGAGTATGAGCCGAGTAGATCAGGTATATACAGAGGTGTTCATCTAAATAGCACACCCATATTCCTTTATACGAAATCACCAGAACTGAAAGTACCCCGCATTCAACATGGAACATGTTTATGGTTAAAAGAAGTACTTTATTCACTTTACACAAAAATATATTCGACAACAATATTATAAGCCAAGAAACGAAAAAAAAATTTAAAACAAAACAAAAATTTCAAATTTGAGTGTTCATATAAATAGCACACCCGCCGACAAATTCTATTATTTAATTTTTGTTTGTTAATATCTTGTCCCTAAGGTAATAAAATGTATTATTCCTATTAAGAAATTCTACATAGCAATTAATCAAATTAAAGTACTTTCGTTTAGGATGGATAGAAGCAAGGATTTCTCCGAGGAAGTAGGGATGGTAGTCGAAAAGTTAAGAAGTGACGGAAAGCCCATATCGGAAATAGCCAGAACCCTGGCACTTTCTAGAAAACTTGTATAAAATTCCATGAAAGTAATTAAAATGACAAAATCAACTAAAAATCCATGCAGAACGAGTAGGAAAAGAACAACAACAGAGGGAATGGAAAGAATCATATACAAAATAAGCTGAAAGGAGCCTTTTATGACGTCCGGAGGAATACGGAATTTGTTAAACGAGAAAGAGGGTGTGGAAATACCTTATGAGGCCGTTCACCGACGCTTGATAAAATTTCAGCTTTATGGGCGCATCGCAAGAAAAAAGCCACTCATGAGAGATAAAAATTTTCAAACGGACAGTGGCAGGAGTCAGACGGACTCCAAATTTGGGAAAGAGACTGGAGTCCGCCTGACTTGCTGAAATAATTTGTTACTGTGGTGGTTTTTTTCTTGTTCTCCTCCTACTCGTTCTGCATGGGTTTTTAGTTGATTTTGTAATTTTAATTACTTTCATGGAATTTTATACAAGTTTTCTAGAAAGTCCCAGGGTTCTGGCTATTTCCGATATGGGCTTTCCGTCACTTCTTAACTTTTCGACTACCATCCCTACTTCCTCGGAGAAATCCTTCCTTCTATCCATCCTAAACGAAAGTACATACTTTAATTTGATTAATTGCTATGTAGAATTTCTTAATAGGAATAATACATTTTATTACCTTAGGGACAAGATATTAACAAACAAAAATTAAATAATAGAATTTGTCGGCGGGTGTGCTATTTATATGAACACTCAAATTTGAAATTTTTGTTTTGTTTTAAATTTTTTTTCCTTTCTTGGCTTATAATATTGTTGTCGAATATATTTTTGTGTAAAGTGAATAAAATACTCCTTTTAACCATAAACATGTTCCATGTTGAATGCGCGGTACTTTCAGTTTTGGTGATTTCGTATAAAGGAATATGGGTGTGCTATTTAGATGAACACCTCTGTATGTAAAGGGTGTTTTTTTAGACGTGTGGTTTTCCATCAAGCAATACTTTTTTCGGAGTTGGTCTTTCTAACAGCTGTCACTTGATTTATGCTCA
Organism: Neria commutata; assembly: GCA_963457695.1. Lineage (NCBI taxonomy): Eukaryota > Metazoa > Arthropoda > Insecta > Diptera > Micropezidae > Neria > Neria commutata. The sequence goes on from OY735250.1 coordinate 4,883,284, forward strand.
GTTGGGTTTGCCATTTCATAATGAATAGACTTACTCCTGAACAAAGTTCGGTGAATGGGCCCGCCCAAAGCGAGATGGTCACCGATCCCGATTTCACAAGAAAATTTTATTCAGCGATGAAGCTCACTTTTGGTTGAATGGATACGTTAATAATCAAAATTGTCGCATTTGGAGTGATGATAATCCACAAGCCATTGTTGAGACGCCGTTACATCCTCAAAAAGTCACTGTTTGGTGTGCTCTATGGGCAGAGGGAATCATTGGTCCATATTTCTTCAAAAATTAAGCCGGCCATAATGTTAGGCAATGGGGAACGCTATAGAGCCATGATTAATGATTTTTTCGTGCCTGAATTGGAGGATGTCTTGTTGTCCAACAAGACGGCGCTACATGCCATACAGCCAACGAAACAATCAATTCATTGAAGGAAACTTTTGTTGAGCGCATTATCTCGCGTCGTAAGCCTGTGTGGCCTCCAAGATCGTGCGATTAGCAGATGCCAGTAGACTGATGTGGCAAAAATTGCTTTAATGGCAGAAATATGTACGCAATAACAAATGAGATGGTGTGCATATGTACATTCATACATATATGTATGAATATCTTTATATGCTTGCATACATATGTATGTATGTATATATATGCATTTATAAGTATTTATAAATGGCAAGAGAAAAGTGGGCCTGCTCTGACGAAACAGCTCCGGAAAATGCATATTACTAGTCGAAAATCTGCTTCAAAAATTATATATGAAAGGTTTTCGAGATCTTTGATAAGCGTTGCAGATACATATTTAGAAACACAAGTATATATATATGCAGACAATTGCATTATAGCGACATATCAGGGAGTTTCAGAATGATATGTGGATGAGAGGGTTGCTTTTTTGGGTGTAGTAGCAAAAGAGAATGTGCCAAAACATAAGGTAATTTTCGACAAAATACAGTCCCGCTATTAATGACATCCGCAAAAAAAAAAAAATAACAACGATATTGACAATACTTTCCCTGTGGCTTTATCAGCAGGTATAATCAAAGGAGTGTTGTGCTTGGCTTAAAATGTATAAAGGCTAAATATATTTTATACGTTGACTTTGGTAAGAGAAGTTAATTCATGTGCTCGGACCCAAAAAAACCTTTGAGGCTCTTGCAAAACAGAGGAAATAGCTCTATAACTCTTGAAAGTATGTGTACACAAGGATCTGCATTTCAGAACTGTCATAATAGCCCTGTCATGCAGAGTTAACTAGTAGACTGATGCCTACTCCAAGTTCAAACTAATCTAATCATCAGCACACAAAAATAAAGTCACTAAGAAGTGTCAGTACCGAATTAATCATTGTTTGACTAAATAAAAAAATAAATAAATTGTGCTTAAGGCAAATACCGGTACATACTGGGAAAATTTTAAATATTCGAATACGAATCATATTCGAAGCACTATTTTAGTATATACATACTATGTATTTCTACTTTTTTTCATAAATCCTGAATGACGTCGCTTATTGAAACTAAAAAGCTTAATAGCCCTACTTAATATTTTTAAAATTTCAATAATATTAATAACTATATATGTATGCATGTGGAACGTCAATAAGACAAGACATAAGGGGTATTCCCGATCCGGAGCGAATGCAAAAGCAAAAGCAAAATTTTCCTTTTGCATTTTTATAATCGGGAACGACCGATTTGCGAAATCCATTCAAATGCTTTTGTCAAACAGCTGTTTTACTTGAGAGTTTAATAAAATGACACGAAACAGCGAAAAACAACAATTTTGCGACTTCTTATTTGAAAATGCAGCAAATGAAACCACCCGTAAATATTAAAGACACCATTTTTGGAAATAAAAAGTGAAATAAAAATCAAAATGATCAGCTGGTCGCTGTTAATACTCGTTGTTGGCAACTTAGGTCACCGATAAGTGGGACTTTTCAAGCTGGCAACTATGCTCATATTTTGCATCAAATATTTTCCACTAAACGCAATGGGTTCTGGTCTAGGAAAATTGTGACTTTAATGCAAAAGCAAAACAGTGTGTTTTGTTGTTGTGTATGCAAAAGGTGGACAAATATTTTGCATTCGCTCTTTTGCATGACCAATTGCACCGGATCGGGAATACCCCTATACTCTCTTTGTATATTTGGAATGCCAATCAAAGTTTTTATACAAAACCGGAATTTCGTCTTGTTAAAATCGCATTGTCTTTCGAATTCCGGATTTTTTTGAATTACTAAAAATAATTTTAACTAAATGATGAAATATTTTATTAGCGTATTTAAAGCTAAAAATGGAAATTACCATTTTTCGATTACATGTAAAAGTTATATGTGAACCCGGTGGGGATTGACATGCCAATGCATATTCATATGTAAAACTAAAGCTTAATAATTAATGTAATTTAAGCATGACTATAGCATATGTATATCAGATTTTAAAAATTGCAATAAATTAAAACATATGAACACTCTCAGTTTAAAAATCGCACTGAAGTAAATAAAAAGAAGTATGTATTAGAAATATTGAGACTTCAAATGCAACGTTATATACTTAGATGCATTCTTGTAGTGACAAACACAGCAGCAGTTTCAATTGGCAAAAGTTTAGAAAAGGCAAATGATTTGTTTAAAATTATTATAAAACTTTGCAAATGTTTTTAAGAAAATAAAATTTTAAGCTGTTATGCTAATTGCAAACACATTTTAATATATGCTTCACGTAGAAACGGCTGCTATTTTTGTACACACAACTGCATGAAATTGCAGCTAATTTTTGGTACTGCAAAGTTACAGCAAGTAATTCATGATATGTGGAAATTTTTACAGTTTTTGTATGGTAAGTTTTTTTTAGATAATTAGTGTTTTATAGTTTATACTTAATTAATTCACGCGCTGTTCGCATAGGAAAATAAAGGGTTCAAAAAAACGTAAAAGAGAAAATAAATCTCGACGAAAGTGAAACACAAAAACCTACTATTGCCAAACAAAAAGAGGAGTTAATTTTCTTAAAAAGTAGTTTTTCAATCTTACCGGTACTGAAATCTGTTGAAGGTTGTATCAAGCAATGAATGTCAATGCATATTTCCAGGAATATTTTGTTATATACATATATAGATATATATATATATATATATACATGTTTTATGGATTTCATATTTGATAGTTTGGTTTTTGAGTTGAAATTGTTGTTTAAACGTATTTTTTGTGTTGTGTTTTTTTATTTTGGTTTGGTTTGGTTTGGTAAGCAATCAATCAATCAGATCAAGTGAGTTCAATCAATCAGGTTTGGTATTTTGCGGATTAAAAAATGGAAAATGAAAGATTTTGTTGTAATTAACGCCATTTTAATCTTATATTGATGATATTCATGGTAAGGAAATCATAATGCAAGAAAATCAAATCATGACAAGGATATGGAATAAAATGATAATGAAACTTAATATCAAGAACGAGATAAACGAAAATACGAAAACCAAAATGTAAATTTAAAAAAACAAAACGAAGAAAGTTAAAGTAAAGCTGAATATATTCCGTTAGTTTCTTGTCGATCCTACTATATACATACCTACATAAGCATGTACATATGTACGTACATACGCATGTATTGAGTTTATATGTACATATATAGAGGACAGAACGAACATGTTGCTACTAAAGATCTCTGTATAATGAGTTGAGTGTTGTTAAGTATGTTGGCTGTTGGTCAGTGGCAGTATAAAATAGAAAAATGTCTACTAAAAGAGGCGTGGGAGTTATGGAAAAGTATACCACATACCTTGAAATTATATGTTGTAGAGGAGGTAACAACACCAAGAGAAAGAATTGTTCAAGAACAAAACGTACAAAATCAAAACTATTTACACAAGTAATTAAAATGTTTGTGTGCTAAATATGTATAATAATTGTGGAGAATGAAAGTATAACCTGCTCGAAAAAAGAATAGCTTACACCCTCCTAACCTAGAAAGCGTAATACGATGGAAACACAGAGAACCAGGCATAAAGAACGTAAAAATAAATGAAGGAATTCACTATGAGTCTAAAGGCCTTCGAGTGGTAGTGTGTGACTTCACTCTATACACATCTACTAAAACTAAACTAAACCTAACCTAATAACAAATTATAAAAAAAGTATTAAGAAACAGATATGAACAGAATAATTTTTTTATATTTCGAAGTGGCAGCAAGTAACTAAATTAAAAATAATAATAAAATTGCTGTACAGAAGCAGCTTTTAACGAACATTTTTTGAAAACGAAGTAATTCTGAAGAAAACGCAACTGAGGAAAAAAGTTTATACAGTTTGGAGCTTCTAAAATAATAGTGATTGCACGAACAAGCTAAATCATTTTTGGTCTTTAAATGTATTTTGATATTTCAAAAAAAGCAATTATACTAAATATACAATAAAACATAAAAACGACGCAAGGAGCCGCGCAAGTGAAAAAAAAGTAGCACGAATCTCTGTGATTGATTTCAAAATGTTTATTCTATTTAAAAGATATAGGATAGGTAATTGGCATACAACATCTCTTTGTTAATGGTTGTGATTCGAGGGAGCTTCAAAAGTCGAGCAATTAAACATGCAAAAGTTGATTAGGGAAAACAAAATATTTAAGTTTCTTAAGGAAACATAATTCTATTTTTGTTGTATATCTATGGCGTCGAGCACTGTCGATGGCTGTATTTTTAAAAATATGTACATACATATATGCCTTAAGACTTGTTTGTTCGATCGGTAGATCGATCTGTCTCTATATAGCAAGTATCAGAAATACGCAGTTGTTGTGTATCTGTGCCATAGAAGCGTATTTGTTACAGTTATTTGCCTTCATTTCCTATCCTCTGCTTACCATTGCCAGATACAGTAATTAAACTTTGGAACTAGACAAACCAGCTACTAGTTAGCTGTGGCCTTGCAGCAGCCTCGGAATTTTCATTTTAATTAAAAACTAAGCTCCCTTCCTCTTCTTACCAAAGTCAAGTGTATATGATTGAACTGTAGTGCAGTGCTTGGCAAAAATGCCAATACTACAAGGTGATACGCGGGGGTGGGATAACTTAACTATTTGGCAAGCATGCTGAGCCCCAGGCACCGACCCACTGCTAGGCAACATTTTGTAAGCGTTCTACTACATATGTATGTCGGCAGTAAGTGTGCGAATGTGTAGTGTACATAGTATATATTGTATTAAGAGCCTGGTTTACACTTTTGCGTATTGTTGTCTCTGACTTAGCACACTGGTATGTAATATAGATTCTGCTCGAAAACCAACAAACATAATGGTATATGAATATGGGGGATCAGGGTTGGATTATATTGGGTGCTGGTGGGTAGGTAAATATGAATTTTGAATATATATGCATATCTGAATGGATTTACAGTTCAGTTTTCTATGTGGGAAAAATGTTTGAGGACACAAGTTGTCAGCCATATAGCGGCATCATATAATTTTATTCGTAGAAATGTATATTCAAATATATATATTCATGTACATATATACATGTAAGTTGTATGTAATATGCAAAATTCACATACACTGTTGTATATAATAAAATATGCCTTACACTTTTCAACATAACTACCACGCCTGCTTCTTTCTGTATACTTATATCCTCTTCTTTTAATAATTTGTACGATTTTTTCAGGTTGTACCAAAAATTTGTCGCATACTACCGGGGTTTCAAGTTAAATTTGTTTGTTCTTTAGCCTTATTTGTTGATTAGATTTTTTTACTTTCTTGTTGTCATTAGTAAGTATGTAAATATAAGTATGAAAATTATAATCCAGAACCAAAAGTATGCATATGTATTATCTTAAGTCTGAATGTAATTGAAAAATGTTAAATAAAATTCGATGATGATTCCGTTTGTCTATACATATATGTATATATGTATGCATATTGACATTATGGAGCGAAGTTATGTAAATAAAATTGATAGTTGATAAAAGAAGCGCATATTTCAATTATCAATCAGCAGTCAATTGAAATATTTAGTCTTCTACTTCATTTGAAAAATTTCAAGCCGTCAAAATTGAAAAGGTTTCACTAATATAAGGTATTCACTACAGTTGGTTGGGTTTCAAACTTATTGTTCCACTATTTGCATAAGGAAGAGCAAATGCTAGGATGAGTGAATACCTCTAATGTGAAAGATAAAACCATGAATTTTATATGGGTGCTTTTAGCGAAAACAAGTTGCTAAAAATAACATGTAGACGTGAAACATACAAGTAGGTATGTTGTACATATACTAACTGACGTATGTGTGTAAGGAGATATTATGATGACAAAACAAAAGAAAAAACAAAATCAAAGAAAAATTAAGACAAAATAAAAATAAATATATAAAAAAATATTCAAAACCGAAACTACTATTCGTTTATTTTCCTTATTTGAATTTTATCTCTTTCGTTTTAAGCTTCAATTTAAATAAAGTAATAAGTTGGATAATAAAACGCACTTACTTGAGTTTGCAGACGTGTTAGACCGCGTATCCACAGAATCTGCCCGGCGCGTGGCTTTTTATCTGAATCCATCGAGTCAAAACGTTCCTCACCCAAGTTCATGGCATTTGTGTATTCTTCAGGGTGACCACGACCCCAGCTGTAATAGCGAAAACATTATCAAAATAATATTTACAACGTATCTACTTGTTGCTCAAGTTTATATGATATCGTATATTTACAATGTACGTAACAGTTAAATGGGACTTAAAGTATAGGAAAAATGTTACAGCGGAGCTTAAAATAACACTAAACTTTAAATATGACATGTACGTATGTTATGAATTTTATCACAGAAATCAAAGATTGTGTGTAAACATATGTACAACGTACGATGAGAAGGTGTGTTCCATGTAAAGGACTTAATATACAAGTACATAACTTAATTACGTAAAAGTGGCTAAAGTTTATAAATGGTTTAATATTCGCTTGGGGTTAATTGAAGAGCCTGTGGTATAATCCAGTTCCTCCTTCCGCCAAACACCGCCTTAAATAACATCGTTAAGACATCAACATTAGAAACAACAAAATATTGGGGTTATTAAACATATATGAAATGTTCTATTGTTGTTGCTGCAGCAGCATCTGCCAATTACCTGAGAAGTTATGTATTATATCAACATTCTGAAATGTGCCACTGTAGTGTGTTTTACGTTACGTTGTTTCCATGCCGTTAGTGTATATGTATTTTACATATGACGACCACAGAGCAAAAACGCGGTTTAAAATTTCACAGCGCAAACACGCAGCAAAAAATTTCACAGCGGAAAAACGCAGCAAAGTAGCGTACATGTGACACTAACACATGTTTGCATGCATGCTCGGTTGTTCCGGAGCTCGGAGCAACCGTCGGATTCGTCAGTATCGCTGCTGATGCCAAGCAGAACAGACCAAAAGTGGGATGTTATGCTTGTTCACATGTATGTCGGTACCACGTGCTAAAATCCGGTTTTGAGAAATTGCTATGCTAACAACGAAAAATTCTTGATGCTTTGTCGTCTTGTCGAATTTTCGTTTTGCTGACGATAAATTGATAAATGACAATTTCCTATTAGCCAAAAAAAATATGTTTGCTTGCCTTTAATTTTTATCACTTTTAAACGCAATATGTAAATTTTTCGGAAATTTCGCATTTTTTTTTTTTTCCCCGCTTAAACCAACACTCAGGGGATGCCCCCTATACATGCAAAGCACTTGTTGGTTTTGAAAGGATCATAGGTTAGTGGGTGGGGGGAAAGTGGAGTAGTAGCGGTGGACGTTTGCCTTGAATATTTGTGTATTTATTTTATTTGCATTGATATATTTTGATAAATCACTTTTTTCGATTTTGCAGATAGTTTTCGTAAAATATTTTTTCAGATCACATTTTTTTAAGATCACATTAAATACACATATGTATAAATAAAAAAAAATTTTTGCAATATATGTATAGCCCTTTCATCTCCTAATTCTGCATCTAATTTGTCGCTGCCTTTCAGTTTTAAAGTTGCACACCCGACAGCAGAATTATTTGAGCTGTCCGTCCGTTTGCTTACATTTTTTATACAAACTTGCAGGATCTTTGCTTTGTGTGCGTGTTTCCCCAAAAATTTCCACCTGTTTGAAGGCATTTTATCTTTTGACTGCGGACGGCTAGACTTGCAGGTGTTTGGCGGGTTTCTCTATGATAAACGTTCGTTTTAAAGTTTGTATTAAAGAAAAGTGGGCATGTTGTGGGAGAAATTGGTATTTGTGATCTTTAAAAAACAGTTTACAAAACAAATAAATTCGGAATTAAGGAAGGCTCTTATGAGAGAACGTACTATTTTCAATATGCAGCCGATTTTGAAATTTTAAATCGAAGCAAAAAATCTAATGGCAAAGATCAACATGGTCAATTGCAGGCGTGTCAGGGCTGGTCAATTGTTCGCTCTGAAAGGCAGCGACAAATTAGATGCAGAATTAGGAGATGAAAGGGCTATACATATATTGCAAAAATTTTTTTTTATTTATACATATGTGTATTTAATGTGATCTTAAAAAAATGTGATCTGAAAAAATATTTTACGAAAACTATCTGCAAAATCGAAAAAAGTGATTTATCAAAATATATCAATGCAAATAAAATAAATACACAAATATTCAAGGCAAACGTCCACCGCTACTACTCCACTTTCCCCCCACCCACTAACCTATGATCCTTTCTAAACCAACAAGTGCTTTGCATGTATAGGGGGCATCCCATGAGTGTTGATTTAAGCGGGGAAAAAAAAAAAATGCGAAATTTCCGAAAAATGTACATATTGCGTTTAAAAGTGATAAAAATTAAAGGCAAGCAAACATATTTTTTTGGCTAATAGGAAATTGTCATTTATCAATTTATCGTCAGCAAAACGAAAATTCGACAAGACGACAAAGCATCAAGAATTTTTCGTTGTTAGCATAGCAATTTCTCAAAACCGGATTTTAGCACGTGGTACCGACATACATGTGAACAAGCATAACATCCCACTTTTGGTCTGTTCTGCTTGGCATCAGCAGCGATACTGACGAACAACCGAGCATGCATGCAAACATGTGTTAGTGTCACATGTACGCTACTTTGCTGCGTTTTTCCGCTGTGAAATTTTTTGCTGAGTTTTTGCGCTGTGAAATTTTAAACCGCGTTTTTGCTCTGTGGTCGTCATATATTGTACTTGTAGAATTTGTCTTTCTATAGCATTCGATTCACATTAGCCAGATATATGTTTTCATCACATTTATTATGGGTCAGATATTAGAAATACACATGTTACTTAAAAATACATTTTCTTAAACACTACAACCATCTACCTTATTGCAGCAAATGCAAGCATTTAAACATTAAAAATCGCTGTTTAAACAAGCCCAAAAACACTATGTAGTAGTTATTACAATAGGAATATTGGCTAGTACATTTTATAAGCTTTAATACATATCAGAATTAGCTATATTAAAAATAGTAGTAGGAAACTATTTAGTTTCAACATCGCCGCTTAGGCAGCAAATTCATCGACATATTTTATTTTAATAGGGTTTAAGGCTAATATAATTAAATTGTAATACTGACTTAAGAATGCGCTTTTTTCAATGTAACCGGTTTTTGCACGCAGAGCATAATTAAATTGTATTTGACAGTTAGAAGTTTACTTACGATAATATTTTAGGCAACGTCCTGGTAGGCACTGATGTGATTAATTGTCCCCAAACTAATGTACCAATACCGAAAAATATGCACCATAGCCACTGCTCAAGTGACAGCGATTTCGTTGAGAATGCCATTTTACCATATTGTACAATAACGACCTGAAAGAATAATTAAAATGTGCAAGTTGTTTAAAGGCCCGACTCAGAAGAAATCCAATGGAACATTTTAATTCAGTGTTTTTATGCATTATGAAAAATTTACCTGAGCGATCATTGTGAATATCCAAATGGTATAAAAAATGGGGTTTGTGAAAAGTCCTTCCAGAACATTACGTTGTCCATGAATTTTCCTGGCATTGATTTCATTAAAAAGAGTCATCATAACAAATGTGTTGAAAATTATAGTAAAGTGTTGAGTTGGCCCAGCTCCGAGATCTTGTCCACGACCAGATTCAATATCAAGCATCCAATCTCCTTTATAGTTAACATTCCAAGTTTGAAGGGCATACAAATTAAATAACTGTCATTTAGTGTACACTGTGTATAACATACCTATGAACAGCAAGCTGAAAATAATAACTAATTGGTAAAGAGCTTGACCCAAAATGTTCTTCATCATTGTGCGTGATATAAGTGGTTTCGTACGTCCGTATGGTTTCCGGAGCAACAGATCAGGTGTTGGAAGTTCAGTCGCTAAAGCTAAAGACGCCAAAGTGTCCATAATAAGATTGACCCACAACATTTGAACGGCCTATCAAAACAATTCGTATATATTCACATTTATAATTTTATAACAGCTGTCAAATAACCTTCAGAGGAGAATCCTGTATCGCACATGCACCAATAAATGCAACAATTACAGCAACTACATTCACTGTCAACTGGAACTGTAAAAATTTCGCAATTGAATCATACACATTTCGTCCCCACATAACAGCTTTAACAATACTGCTAAAGTTGTCGTCTGTCAATATAATATCGGAAGCCTCTTTAGCCACATCTGTACCGGCGATACCCATCGCAAAGCCCACATCAGCTTTCTTTAGAGCAGGTCCATCGTTGGTACCATCACCAGTAACAGCAACTACTTCACGATTATCACTTACAGCGCTGTCAATAATGCCTTCGATTTGAAAGAATTCAATTCAATTAATTTGAGCTTTGTATTACAAACAGACTATTGACATACCTTTAACCAGTGTGTACTTGTCAGTGGGTGATGAACGTGCCAAGACGCGCAATTTAGGCCAAACTTTATCGATCAAATGCTGTTGAACCTAAAAACAATAGATTTTAAAAATGTCACTATGAAAGTAAGCTATATGGAAGAAAAAAAATTATGTGAATTCACTTACATCTCCATTGCTATCACGTATGCGGCGATTAAATTCCTTGCCCTCCAATATAAGAAAATCTTCATTCGGTTTCAAAATGCCACATTTACCAGCGATTGAGCGAGCCGTATTTATATTGTCGCCAGTAACCATACGTACGGTTATACCGGCACGTTGACATTTTCGGATGGCGTCAGGCACTTCCGGCCGGACAGGATCTTCAATGCCAACAACACACAAGCATGTCATATTCGTCATCATGTTCTCCTCGTCATCCCAATTAGGTTCAGAATCGATGTGCACTTCATTAATCGCAGATTTTCCAGGTACAAAATCTCGGTAGGCAACGGAAATTGTGCGCAAGCCATCACAAGCCATTGGCTCAATTACTTCGCGTATTAGGCGATCTTGCATATCACGGGTGAATTTCTCCAGGGTACCATCGTGGCCGTAAATGAAAGAGCACCTGTCAAATATTAGTAGTTTATAATGCCAAATAATTTATGTAACAATAATGAGGCCTACTTTTTCAGTATGATTTCAGAGGCGCCTTTTGAAAACAGTCTAAAACCACCATTTGGTCTGGGTATAACGGTTCCCATGCTCTTGCGTACCGAGTTAAATGTATAGACGCGAGTAAATTTGTCCTCCGTTATCTGATCTCGTATCGATTGGTATTTAACACCTAAGCCCTGAACAAAACCCAAGAGCGCACACTCAGTCTTGTTGCCAACTTGAGTGAATAACTCTCCAGGGTTTGTACCCGGCTGCAAAGAAAATTATTGCTAAAGCAATTTTGCATACAGCATAAAAGCACAACGTACCAAAATATTAGAAGTGTAGGCGGAATTCACTGATATGCCTGTTGTTATCAGTTGGCTGACATGTTGAGGTATGTCGCTTAGTGTTGGCAACACCTTGCACAACTTCTCGCAGATATATGACTGAACAACAGTCATACGATTAGTTGTAAGTGTACCAGTCTTGTCCGAACATATGGCAGTGGCATTTCCCATTGTTTCACAAGCGTCCAAATGCCTCACCAAATTATTATCCTTCATCATTTTCTAAGAATAATAGAGGGTAAGTAAAATAGTAAAATCAAATGTGAGATTGGAAATAGAAATAGGCAAGTAACTCACCTTCACAGAATAAGCCAGTGAGAGTGTTACAGCTAGAGGCAGACCCTCGGGCACTGCAACCACTAGCACGGTAACACCAATGATTAGATGCTTCACTAAATTATTAGCATAAGTATTTTTCCAGGGCTTCTCCTCGATAACAAATGTCTTTATGCAGAATTGTATGATTAATATGATGACGGTCAGCACAGCAATTGTTGAACCAGCATAACCGATTTGTATGGCTAATTTTGTGAGCTTGGCTTGAAGTACGGACTTTTCCTTTTTGTGGCTTGGTTCAGGGGATGATGTAGATTGTTGCACATGATTACCGTCGGATTCAGATTTGATGCCACCATCGGTGGATGTCGCTTCTGGTGGGGAGCCCATGTGCTGGTTCTTCATTGGTGTACGACCATCATCGCCTATTTTTGTACAATGTATTGTTTTGTTTTTGGAATTGGAAGATCAAACAAGTAATTGCGAAAACCATCAGTCTTTGTTCCTACTAGTATTACATTATAAAAAATATATAGCAGATAAGTAAAAGAAATTAATTTACTGCTTTTGGCGTTAGCAGCTTTCTAAATGCAAGCAACGCCACTAATGCTCTTCTCAGTTTTAGCAGATTTGCATTCAAGGTTGCAGTTGAGAGACAAAAACGTATAATGAAATGCATACTAACACATACGAGTACAAGTAAACAACAATGTAAAGAAGTGTAAATATTTCATAGCTAGCATAAGCAAATTCTGTACTAGAGCAGTGTTCCGCAACCTTTTTGTGTTCAAGGTACACCTATCAAATCAAGAAATTTAGGAGGTACACCAAAGAAACAAGCAATGCTTATTTATTATTTATTTGTTACTAAAATCCTAAAACCTAATATAAAAAGATGTATAGTCAGAAATGTGAGCCTGTTTAACTGAGCAAAGGCGATACGAATTTGGAGCAATCGTTTATAAGGCTACTCTCATCTCTTCATTGATCGTCCTCATGCGTTCTCTTTTTTTTCGATTTAATAGTAGTGAGTGTTGAAAAACCCAATTCGCATAATTAGGTTGGGGCAAATGGTAATAGAATTGTAACAGCACGCTTTGAAAACAGTGGATACTAATTTTTTAAATGCAGCCAAAAATATGCTAGCTCTACTTAAGAAAATTTTAGTTTTAATGTCCGATCAGTTTTTAACTTCATGAATTCTTCCTGCTCGTTTATCGGTAAGTGTCCAAAAGAAATGTTATCCGAGAATGGATTTCGTACCCAGTCCATAGGTTGCAGGTCACACTTAGGAAAATAACAGTTAATTTTTTCTGCTAATGGCTCCAAGTGTTTCACTATCAAAGCCTGCACTTTTATTTCTGGATATGTCCGCCAGATATGCAAGTTTTACTACTCATTCTTCTTTTTTAAACACAGAAGCAAAATATGAACCCTGGGCTTCTAAAAACGTCTGGGTCTCATTTTTTAGCTCATTAATCCGAGATAGCACTTTTCCGCGAGAAAGCCATCGTACTTCTATATGAAACAGAAGTGACTGATGATCTTCTCTGCATTAAACAGACGAGAGTTCAGCGGTCGCGGATTTATGTAATTGACAATTTTAACAACTTCTTGTAGGACAGACATCAATTCATCAGGCAGAGACTTCGCAATCAGTGCTTCCGTGTGTAAAAAACAATGTACATTCTTAATATAAGGGTTTTTTCAGAAGCCTATGTTGCAAATTCCCTTATTTTTCCCATTATAGCTGCTGCTTCGTCTCACAGTGGGGCAGAAGAGGGATAAACACGGAATCAATTCATAGCGAATAAACGGCGATAGCTTGAAATATGATTTTTAGTACACTAGTTCTGACTAATAATAGGCATAATTGGGTGCAATTTCAGAAGAATGTCATTTATGGATCAAATATTATATAGATTTAAAAAAAAACAAAAAATTTAAAATCATCTTTAAATAAAATCAGTTGTACCCACAAGCTCTTCTTGGGCACACTCATTTTTACTAACACTAGCAATAAATGTGCGAAATTTTATAACATTATCTATTATGGATTGAAAGATATAGCGTATATAGAGTAATACCCTACACCAAGTAACCGAGTGAACGGACCACGCCCATTTTTTGCAGACTACATGATATACTTAATAGGACTATATATGCCAAATATTGTTTCTCTGACAGGTGTACAACAGAAATAATCGGTATATTTATTTTACTGCCCTCATGGTGGGCGGACCACGCCCATTTTTTGAGAAATTAACGGTATTCTAACCAGCAATGAAGTAACAAAATATGGACGCTCAGGTCTATATGTTATGGAAGTTGAGGATTTTCCGTTTATCGCCTATATAATGGGTGGATCACGCCCAATTTCTTGTATGGCATGTAAGACCTATATTTCAACATAGAAACCAAATTTCATTCACTTAAATTCGTAAATAGTGAATTGAGAGCCATTTTACCGGAAAAATTTTGCCGCCTATATAGTGGGCGGACCACGCCCTTTTTTCGTATGACATAGATGATCGATCCCTTAACTTGAATACCAAGTATTATACTTTTCAATGAGTAATTAGAAAAATTACAGTAATTTTATCGTAAAAAACCCAAGATAGTGGGACTTACGGGCATATTGTGCGCGTGCCCTTCAACCGATTTGGCTAATCTCGGAACTTAATCTAAGATAAGGTTCACTGCGACTGTGTACCAAATTTGGTTCAAATCGGACAACTCCGCTTAATTGCACGCCGGTTAATTGAGTTACCCGCATAATTAAGCCAAAAAAATGCTAATGAAAAAGTCCCATATAAATCATACTGCTATATTTCCGTTTAATTGAGTTACGTAAACCATATACAAAAAATTTCGTTTATTTGATTCGTTAAAAAAATTCCCCAAAGAGTAGCGGCAATTTTGAATGTATTTGACATCACTTTTTCAAATCATATGTTTTATCTTCATGTGGATTTCACAAAAATTAGTTCTCATTTAAACAAATAAAATGTATTACATAATTACATTAACTGAATAAAAAACCTGCAGTTTCCATTATCTATACACATGCATATAATTTTACTCAGAACAACCTTATCAGAAATCGAAGTAATAAAAACGCTAAATGGAGAGCTATGTGGGTATGTGGGTGGCAAAATCTAGCATATTATATTCTCAATGCTTTAAAATACCGTAAATTTTTGATCTCAGAATTTAATTAATTGATTAAGGCTGAAATGTTAAAATTTAAGTTGATAACCAAGTTTTTCCGACTAACGACGAAGATGTCACAGTCGTAAATTTATTTCTTTTTGTATATATGTACGTGAAATATTATCTTTTTGAATTGTATTCAACGCAAAATGAAGAAATAAATGCATTACTTACTTACTTACTTACTACTACTGTATAACCAGGAAGTGGCAGACAAAATAAAAAGTCCTCATTTATTTAAAATCCGTTTTAGAGCTTGCTTTTTGAATATTCAGGTCGGTACACGTAAGACCTATTACGTGTATTATCTTCACAAAACCTTGACTTTTTTCCGCGGCACACCAACTGATGACCACGGCACACGGCTTGCGGAACACTGTACTAGAGGACTTCTACAGACATAGCTACAGAAAACTGTCAAAGCCAAATGTATTGCTATGTATGGTTTTGTAGAGTTTTCGTTGATCTTTACAGTAGCGTATATATTATCGTAGATTATGCAGATATAAAAATCAAATTAAGGAATCACCTGTTAAACTCTTGCTCTTTCTCGCCTTTTTAATTTCTGGTAAAATGGATGAAATTCAAATATATTTATGGTTTTTTGAAGTAATGTTGGTGTTTTCGGTGTTGATTTATTGGTTTTGTTGGTTGTGGTTGGTTTTTGGTTGATGAAGTAGGAGTTCAAGACCAATCAATGTTTCAATCAATTCACATCATGCAACACGTACGAAAAGTAGTAGTAAAAAGAGAAAACAAATAAAATTTTATAAGTTAAGAGGTTATTAAATGTACCTAAAATACATATGAATATATACATATACATACATACATATATATATATATATATATATATATATATATATATAATATAAGGGATATAAGGAGAAAATACAGGAAAACTTTGGTTGGATAGCATGGTTGACTTAATTAGTAGTTATAGTCTAGAATACAAAATTTTCTACAAAATATGGGATTTTGGAAAAAATATAATTAGAGAATTGGAGTTAAATACACATAAACATGTGCGATCGCAAAAAAAATTGGATGGTGGTGCCAAAAAATAGAATAGTTGTGCCAAAAATAAAAGTTTGAATACCCGCAGCATCGCTATTACCTACACATACATATATATGTACATGTATTCCAGCTCCCGCATATACATATACGCATGTATGGTATGTGTGACACATTAACATTAACCCTATGAACTAACCTTTTTTCATTTTCTTAATTTCAGCTTCTTGCTCATCCACAGCCGCACCAAGCAATGTGAAAATAATCCCAGCCTGTGAGTTGACCCCTACGGCAGTAACAATCATTTTTCCGCTACCTTCCATGACATGTGTTCCAGACAGTACCATGGGATCTACATCAGGACCCTTTTTCACATGGTCAGATTCGCCAGTTAACGATGATTCATCAACCTAAATTTTTAAATAATTAAGAGTTTAAGGTTAACAACAACAAAAGTTCATCTGCTCTTAAAAACTTGTTATGAAAAAAATGCAATCCCATTGTGGGAGAGAGACCATTCACTATCATTGAGCAATGGAAAACAATAATAATTTAAATTATTATTTTCAAAACCGAAATAGCCATATTTCTCTTACCTTTAAGTCATTGCTCTGTATTAGGCAGCCATCAGCTGGTAACAGATCTCCATATTTGATCTGAGCAATATCACCGACAACAATATCGCCCACAGATATTTGGCACACCTCGCCACCTCGAATAACAGAAAATTTGTGTTCACCCTCAATACGATTTTGTAGACCGCGAAATTGCCGCTCCTTTGAGTAGTCATTGAATGCGGTCACGAAAACAACAACGATAACGGAAATTAAAATCGCCAGACCCTCGATCCAACCGTGATGATCATCTTCTTCTTGCAGAACAGCTATAAATTGTATATACAAACATTTTTTAAAACAGCGGTACAACTGTAACATTTTGATCAGTACATATAAGAGAGATGTTAATATCGGGATTTAAAATTTGTTATTAAAAAACCTTTTGACTGATATTTAGTAGATTTATAATAACTATCTCTGTGTACATACGTGCATCGTCGTCGGCGGGTTTGTAAAATGACAGACCAAGTGACACTAATGCAGCTACTTCTAATATAATAAGTGTGACATCCTGCAGCGCTTCCCAGACTAGAGTAAGAAATGTTTTTGGTGGTTTCGGTGGTATAACATTAGAACCAAATGTTTCACGTCTATGCTCTATATCCGATCTTGACCCACTTAAACCTGCGCCGAGGGATAAAAACAATACAAATTGCTTTATATAAAATTATTTCGTGTAAATAAAATTTCTTCATAAGGACCAACAAGAAGCGATAAATATATATACATACCATCATTCGGGGATGTATAAAGCTTCTTGCATACTTCTACAATACCGCCAAACTCTTGCATCTTCGCTACGCCTTCTCTCCCACGGTGCTCCATGAGATCTCGTAATTGCTTAAGAGAAATCCCATATTGCGCCGGTCTTCCATCGATTGTGGCCATTTGTTAGAATAAAATCTGTAATTATAAAGCTAATTGTACTTGGTTGAGCCAGGAGTAATTCTTGAGAACTTAAATTTACAGGGACGAACATTTTGATCCGTTTAATTGAAATTAGTAAGTTGAAAGTCGACACAAGACGCACAGCTCCATATTCTGCTTAGCCCTTAACCCTTTCATTGTAACCATAGGCCTTTCAGGTCACAGTGACTAGGAGACTGGATTCCTACTACAAATACAATCTCCAGCGGGACATTATATGCCAGTATAAATTAAGTAGGATTATTAGGACTGCTTACAAAGTCAATTACTCTTTCAAATCTTAATATTCCATACAGAAAATCCCCTTTTATTTTCGACAAAAACCAAGCAAAAAAATTGGTAGTGAACAGTTGTAACTGTAAATCACAGTTTTTTAAACAAGCTTACAGTTTTTAAAATTTCCTCCTAGTACAAATTACAGTTTTTTTTTAAATTTCAGATTTGAAAGAATAAATTTAAATGTGATTTAAATCGTAGTACTATCGTATTTAATCTTGTGATTTAATTTAAAATGAATTGTTTTGTGTTACTTTTGTTTAATAAAAAGTAAAAAAACCGTAATTTCACAAAAATCTTTTCGTTTTTAAAGGTTACAGTTTTTTGGTTGAAAATACAGTATTTTTTGGAATTTACAGTTTAAAAAAAATCTGGCAACGTTGGCAGTGAATGGGATAAGACCAAGTATCTTATTTGCCTCTCCAAAAAATGTTTAACGCATGTTCACTAGCGTTTTATGGGTTGTGAATATATATGAATATACGAGTAAATACGTAGCTGTGAATGCTATTTCTTAAAGAAGTATGTATATAGATATGTATGCGTGTTTCTGCTTGCGTAGGAGACTCTTTCGCCGTTTGAGAGAAGAACCGTGAGGGCAGAGGGGAGGGATGATTTGGGCGGCACACAAAACGTTTTAAGCGTAAAATTGTTTAGAACGTCTATGCAGAAAATACAATAAGAATAAACAAAAAGAAAAGAACCAAATTATTATGAACTGAAAATAACACCCACACACAAATGATGGTATAAACAATACCTACGCTATGAAATGAAACAAAGCAAGGCATAAAATTATGGGCTATAATGATAAAATCAACATTAACTAGCAACAGAAAATTGTGAGGTGATAGTACGTTTATAAGACTATTGCTAATGCGCTACAACCGTGTACCCACATATGTATCTTTCTATGCCTTAATATAGAAGGGCCTACTACTAGGACACGGCTATAGAATAAATGTGTAGGTCCCGTAAATTTGTTCTAATATAGAACATGCACACACAATTTAATGCGAGAAGCTAGGCCTAAGCCGCAGTTACACAGATCCTAAAATACATCCCGATCGTATGTATTTAATACATTTTAGCGTGTTTGGAAACAAAAAAGGAAAACAAATCCACATACATATTACATAATTCGATCAAACAAATTAGACGTAGGAAAATGTTTCGCGAAATGCAAATGTTTGTCGAATCGAAGAAGATTACCCCAACAGGGTTCACTTCTATGATGGGACATTTGTCTGATTTATGCTTTATTTACTCGGTTGTACTTTTTAATTTTGTATCGAGAATATACATATGTATGTATATACATACACTACTACAAATATATGCATACATACATATATGTATATATAATACAATAAGTATGTATATGTATACATCTATATATGTATATATATATAGATATGTACTTAATTCTCATTTTACACGATAGATACGTTCCAAATAAAATCGTGTACAAAATATATATTCCCTAAAATTATTTGGTTCATCATTTTGGGACATTATTGGAATTTAAAATCGTGTTAAAACAAATCGTGCATAAAGAGAAAAATTGTAACGCGTGTTAAATGAAATTCGTGTAAAAATAAAACTAGGTGTATATATATAAATATACCAGTATTAATATAATAAGATAAAATATTAAAGCTTCTTTAAGCCAAGAATCGAACTAGAAACTAATGAGCTTATTGAGGTGAACGAACTAAAAATGAGCCGATCGGTTAAGTGAACTAAAAATTCCAGATCGAGCACTGAATCGCGAAAATCGCATACTAGCTTATAAACGCGTATGGTAAGAAAGACCAGTCAAGTAAAGCGAACTACCGCCGCCGCCACCACCGCAAAAGCAATGACGTTACGTGAATAAAATGTACTATTTTCTTGTGTCTGTCTAACAAAGAGTTGTTTTTTCATTGCTTTTAGTTATTTGTGGACTCATGACGTCGTGTTGTGTGTATATTTTTCCTATGCTTATTCCTGATATTTTTTTTAGTGCCGTCTGGCAAGAGAGAGCAATATTCTTCTCTTTAGCTCCGCGCAGCAAGCATAATTTTAAATAATGTATTCTGTAAGTCAATGTTTTTGTTATTGTTTGTCATTGGTAAAGGCAAAAAAAAAAACAAAGCGAAAACTGCATATGAAAGCAAGTAAGGTAGCATCAGTCGGGTTTCACCAACAGATTAATACCCTACACCAAGTAACCGAATGGGGTGATAATCCACTGAAAGAAATGAAATTAGGGTTGTTGAAATGTACCGGCTACATAGTGGGCGGACCACACCCATTTTTGACAAACTACAATAGGTATATTCCTAGACAGACAAACATACGGACAACCGGAAATCAAGACAGAAAAGCTCGGCGGGCCGCAGGTTGAGTATGGCTGGTGTAGGGTATAAAAAGCCAAGGAAATGTTCAAGAAATTACCATATGTTTAATTTATTTGAGCATGTACTGACCTCTCAAGAAAATAACTAAGAGCCCGATTCCAGTGGTGCATGCGTGCGTTTGCGTTCGCTCAAAATTTTTGACAGCTAAGTTGAACCATAGTGTAATAATATCAAGTGAACCAGATAGCTTGAAGTACCCTAGCTTGTCAAAAAATTTTTGGATTTTTCTTTTCTCCTTCTTCGTTATATGTCTTAACCCATCCGAGACATTAGTACAAAAAAGTTACTCAACATTTTTACGTGACAAACAATTTTTATTTTCAGTAATGAGCCAGCACGTGTGTTACATATTTTATAACAAATAGCGTTTATAAACCAATTGTTAATCTTTTTTTATCTCGTTAAGACCTCCTGAACTTCGCATTGTCCCAAAGAAATTTTCTAATACGTCTTGATTTAGTCTACTAGTCAAATCTTAGGACATTCCAAACTTTTCTTGCAGATATTTATACAGCAAATTTATGGAGGTATTCGTTATTACCACAAGAGTTGGCCATTGATGTTTTTTCTTTTTACTTTTTTCTTCAAACGCAAACTCAAACTGAAAACGGGTTAATATTTTTGACATCGCAACTGACAAGTAAGGGTACGAGAATAGAATGTCATTGCTATCTGGTTCACTTGATATTATTACACTATGAGTTGAACTAGTGCAAACATAGGAAGAGAGTGCCAATGTGAATTGCGTTGAACCAAAGAGTATGTTAATATAATAGAGTGCGCATCTCATATAAAATTTTGGCTGCAAAAATTTTGCACCGCGGGTCTAGATCCTGACCCGCCGTTCAATCAAATTTTGAGCTTTTTACTCTCCGTCACTCGTCCTCTCAGAGAAGCGCTCTGCTTCAAGAATTTCCAAACTCAAAGTAACTACATACAGGGCTGTCAACTGAGGGAAAATTTCACGATTTTATGGGAATTCGAACTCTTTTTTTACATATTCTTCACAAAATGCTGATGCTTTTGTATTACAACACTTAGGAACTCAGCCATACTGTTATTTTTATTGTTTTATGTTTTTATTACCATTATTTTGAATGAAAATGTGACTGAAGTGCCAATTCCCATGGGAGAATTTTTTAAGCATTTGAAAGAATTAGCTTTGAGTTTGCACCCCTGATCGCACGACTCAATGGCTTGGTTCGTTCGTTTTTCGTACTCAAATGAGGCGAACGAGCATTATTTGCGGCTGATTTTCGTATTTTGAATGGTGTTATGAAAGTCGTGTGCATGTGCTCTGTGACATAGCGGGAGTTCAGCCAATAGCAAATACAAGGAATCAGAGCCGAGCTCGTCTATACGATTTTTGTTGTTTCTGTGTTGTTGCTGTTGTGTACTTCTTGTCTATGGCAAATGCTAATTTTGGCGATTTTAAATTTATATCAATTTCTCCCTGCTGATCTTATAGGGCAATGACTATATTAAAAAGTTATTTATTTGCCAACATCCCTTTTATTAAGGTGATATTGACAAAAAATATCTAATATTAATATGATGTACATTTTTCATGATTTGTCAAAATATTTATAAATGCTTCAAAAAAAGTCTATTTAACCCTAGAAAGATAACGCTATTTTGTACCCCTGAAAAGATAAGGATACGTCAGAATGACGTATCTTCTTTTTGCGTCATTTAAGGATGTAATAAAAACAAATATTACAAAGTTTTTAATTGAGATCATTTATTTCATTGATTTTCAGTCAAATAAAGTATATATAAACATAAAATAACAGATAACATAAAATAAATAATAAAATTAATTTTGGTTCACGAAAAGTAACAAAAATTTGGCAGTCTTCACATAAGGACGCAAATTGGGTTCTTAAATCTAAAATAATTCAAAATTTTTGACTTCATTTGAAAAAAAATGCATCAAATAATGCTTAAAAAGAAAAAAAACTAAAATCGGGCAAGTTTATATGCACGTGTTACAACCTTGATTTTGGTGTTCTCCACACAGAGGTGTTTTACATACGACGCATACCTTTTTTGCGACCTGATTTATGTTATCTATTATTTTATGTTTATATATACTTTATTTGACTGAAAATCAATAAAATAAACGATCTCAATTAAAAACTTATAATATTTGTTTTTAGTACATCCTTAAATGACGCAAAAAGAAGATACGTCATTCAGACGTAGCTTTATCTTTTCAGGGGTAAATTCTCACTAGGGATACGCAATTCAGAAACCGAAAAGTAACACAAAAGATAATGCTACGTCTCTTTGACGTACATTATGATCATAACTCAGAAAAAAACAATCTCACCTCAAAGAAACAACCACCATTAAAGAGCTGCAGCAAAGAGTATGTTAATATAATAGAGTGCGCATCTTATGCAAAATTTTGGCTGCGAAAATTTTGTACGGCAGAGCCATTAAAACATCCACCTCACTCAATTTCCGCTCTTTTTGTGCTCCGTCATTCATCCTCTCAGAGAACCGCTCTGCAACATGAAATTCAAAACTCAAAGTACAGGGTAGGAAATCCCCGTACTTTCGTACTGATTTGGGTACATTTTTATTATTTGGGTACGCGTTTTATTGCCCCAGAGTACGTTTTATTTTTTGGGTACGCTTTTCATTTTTCAGGGTACGTTGAGATATCAACACTGTGGGGCGAATGCCAGGAGCAAATGAATCTTGTAAAATGAGCACGCGAACGACGAGACATAAGAAAAGGAATACGAAGTGGGAGGTACGAAAAATTTTTGGTACCTTGGTACTCGATTTTCCATACAAAACTCCATAGAAAATATGATACAAGAGTACGAAAATTTTGGTACCCGTACTGTTATTGTTTACATTTCAGAATGAGTCAAATATCATTTTTATATGAAAATGAACGATTTTTGTGGAATTTGAAATGCATTTGCATTTAGATGAATAAAACTAATAAAACTGCATTAAGTGTTGCAGATGTCAACTTCTGCCCTTGCATTTCCATCAAATTAAAACCAAAAAGAATTTCAAAGTTAAATTTTTATTGATAAAAATATTAAATACACATCTTTTTAGTTATGCATTTGTAGTGACCACATTTGACATTAAAAATAAGCAGAAAACTGTGCATGACATTACTTAAATAACAAATTATATGCGCTTGAAAAAATTGCGCCAAAAAGAGCACAACTTTGCGTTAATATTTACTGCATATTGCAAAATTTTCACATAAAACAAAAAGCACACACATAAAATATAGGTATATAACTTCACTTCCCCGGAATTTCATCGCATGACACTTTCGGATTGTTTAATTATTTGAAAACGTACCATTTCGTACCAGATAGAAAAATTTTTGCTGCGCGCGGCACGAGATTTTGTTCTACGACTGCATGAAACATTAGTTGTTTCTGCTTAGCATATGAATAGTCATGCCTCCAAACATCTTATCTCTTTTCATCTCACGTGAACATGGTACCCATTTACATTTTTGACAAATTCCAGCTTCTGGAAGGGCTGCAATACAAGGTACTGGCAGCCATAGTGTAATAATATCAAGTGAACCAGATAGCTTGAAGTACCCTAGCTTGTCAAAAAAATTTTGGATTTTTCTTTTCTCCTTCTTCGTTATATGTCTTAACCCATCCGAGACATTAGTACAAAAAAGTTACTCAACATTTTTACCATGCAATTTTTATTTTCAGTAATGAAAGTATTAATAACCAGCAATTGTTTTGAGGGAACCGCAAATGGTCCCAATCGCCTTTTCTTACTGCCTAAGATCTCCTTCTCCTCAAAATGGTTAGCGCAAACACGCGCTGAGGATGAAAAAGTGGTATTGCATACTCTTAACCACTTTCGTCGCAAATCTTCATCCTTTGGCAGCGAAAACATCGGCACCGCTGCATCGTAAGTGCTTTTGCACAAATAGCAAGAGTTCGGCATTGATATTTTTTTCTTTTTACTTTTTTCTTCAAACGCAAACTCAAAACACAAACTGAAAACGGGTTAATATTTTTGACAACGCAACTGACAAGCTAGGGTACGAGAATAGAATGTCATTGCTATCTGGTTCACTTGATATTATTACACTATGCTGGCAGCAAAGAAGAATGAAAGTGCAGGGTTGTATTGAGGGGGAAACACCTGTGCTAGTAACTTAAACGTGAATAATGGGCAGAAAATTGTATTATTAATAAATTAAATAAATTAGATCATTGACAATGTTTGGAAGTGTTGTAATTTTGTGCTAGTTTCGTCTAGGTTATAAGAAGTAAGGGAAAATTTTTTTTTTGCTCACCGAAGGACCCGTAAGAGGGTTTTATGCTGAGGGACCTTTTTTTTTTGCTCATCAAACCCAAGTGGAAGACGAACTCATCCGTATCGTAAAAAAAATTTTTTTCTGAAGGTACGAAATTTATGGAAAAAGTACGTTTTTTTAAAAAATGGGGTACGTTTTTATTTTGGCCCAGTCCAACTCTGTCAAAGTAACTACATACAGGGTGATGAGTGATGCGCACTCTATTATATTAACATACTCTTTGGCTGCAGCTACTGGCTGAGCAAACTGAGCGTACGAAGTTGCTCCGAAAACAAATGAGAGACTGAGAGCGTAAAAAAGAAAATTAGTACGTCATTTCGACGTGCGTTATCATTCTAGGGTTAAGTTTGGTTTTATCTCTGGAAATGTCGCACATTTGAAAAATGTTTGCGATATTTCAACAAATTCCAACTTCGATTTGATATTTCAAAACGAGTTGGAAGCTGCAAGCAGATTTCATTCATAACACAGTATACGCAAATGCCAGGAAATTCGACATATGTATGCATGTATGTACGCTTATATTGAAATTCCATGTGTTTGTTATTGGCTGAGCAGAGCAGCTGCAAATACATACATATACACATACACAAGACATACTAACATTGTGGAAAAATGCTTTTTTCGTGCTTTGAGCATACCCGAAATACCAAATCAACGACTGTCAACGAAATTCTCTGAGCGGTCGAGTAGTTTTTGTGTCCCCCTTTGCCGCGACCGATATAAGAAAAATGGCCCTAACTTCGATTTGCCGAAAATTTGAGTGATGCGCACTCTATTATATTAACATACTCTTTAGTTGAACGCAAACCGCAGAAAGTTTACCAACTTTCAACTTTTGCTGCACTCTTTTGCGTTGACAGCTCATAAACAGCTCACATACACACTTTGTGGTTGCCATCAGTGTGAAATAAAAGTGTGGTAGCTGAATATATTTTTATGTTGTACTTATTTCAATCAATATTAGGTTAAAATGATATATACACAATATTAAAAGTTAAACTTGGGACGAAATATGTTCTGTAAATTATTTAAGAATGTTTGGCGGTCAAGTTGTAAATTGCCGAAATGTGGTGACTCTCTTTGGAACTCACGCATTCTGTAAATTGAAACAGCTCAAGTGCATTTCAAGTTTTTGCATTAATGCAATTCTGCAATGGTACGCACGCACGCACCATTGGAATCGGGCCATAAGCCAGTAAAAATTTTCAAAGACAAAACTGTTTTTTCCAAGAGAGAGAGAAAGAGAGAGGGAGAGAGAGAAATAAGGCATTGGAAAAATAGAGAGCATTGAATTTTAACCAGAACTTAAATTTATTTGATTAATTTATGCTGGCACATAATGTGCCGGTAGTAGTGAAAGGGTTAAGCGAATTTGTGCAGTATTAATGTAATGAATTACAAACTGTCAATATTTTTCCTTTACTACTCGATTTCCTAGGTCTTGACATCAACTGAACTCGAAAACATGGCAAGCATGTTTAGTATATAAAGTCCGTCCAATATGGTTTTATGTGGAAAAAAAACCTGCATACCTGATACTAAATTTGTGAAAATGCCGCAAGAAATATAGAAGTTTTACTGCTTAATTATATCTTTCCGCCATAAAAATTCAATAACTCTAGATTAATTTTTTCTAACTTTATCAAAGATCTCACCCTGCGAGAGAATTCGCTGGTCTACACTTCTTCCCAAAGCTCGACGACAAAAAGCAGCTATATAATTGAAAATGCTCTTGACATACGTAACCAAAATTCTATAATTCACAAGTTCAAATTAGTTCGTTTTTCAGATGCTATCGCTGAACGATGTAGCTTGTTTTATCATATTGGTAAATGTTTCTATTCGTAAGCAGAGTTGCCAGATTCCGCCACACACAAAAAAAGCAGAGAGCCAAAACACCAAAAAATTCGGAAAATATTCAGTTCTTTAGTCTAGGCTACCAGAATTTTCATACAAAGCGTGACTAAATCAAATATATAGATAGACAAAAAAAATCGTTACAATTTCGAAATAAATAATGAAGAGAATTTATTCGAACTTGTATAGCCAGATAAAAGACAACGAAAAAAATTAATATGAATCAATTTAAAAAAAAGACAAATTGCCATCTGGCAAGCATAAGAAATTCTTTTAGCAATAGTACTTGAGGAAAATTAATTCTTTATCCGTCCGGTTCTTCGCCTTTTCGCATATTTTTACACACGGCCATCAGCATTTCATTCGGCGCATTGACGTAAAGGGAGCGCGAAATATGTGCATGACCATTAAAAGCAACCAACGGTGGCTGCGGCGACGGAGCAGATGAACAGACGCACGTGTGCACATTAAAATAGGCGGGCTCTTTCTGTCCGTCCGTCAATCAGACATAAAAGCGCAAGACCCAATAGAGGATTGATGAGATTTTAACCTTCACCCCCGATGGTAATTTACCGTGTTAAAATATTATTTTTCTTTGTAAGTAACTCAAAAAGTTTTAAAGACTGGTGAAAAGCGATCGTGCTCAGTAAAGAGAGATTGGCAGCACTTCTCATGAAAGTGTAATGTGTACTTGGCAAATTATTCACACCCGTGCTTGTTATTTGTCGGGTTTGACTCATGCACAATGTTGCCATATTCACAGTTTTAACTGTAAATTACAGTTTTTTAGACAAGCTTACAGTTTTTAAAATTACCTCCCAGTACAAATTACAGTTTATTTTTATAAGCTTTATATTAACTTCACTTTCTGTCCGCGGTATGTATGTAGTGGAATCTAGTAATCAATTTTTCACCCACTTCCCGACTACTTAGAGATCTGAAACTTTGCATACATGCGTAAACACGATGATAATACATTAATCAATAAATTTTATGGGCGTAGGATAAGGGGCGTGGCACTTTTTTTATCAACTCCAGATTTGTGTATAACTAGAACTACACATCACACATCAATGAAACTCGGTAGGAACTTACTACATATCCATATCCTTCTACTGAGAAAAAAGGGGGCACTGGATAAGGGGGCGTGGCACCGCCCATACAAAAAAAATTTTTGATCTCGATTAGCTTTGGAACTAAAGGTCATGCAGCATTAAAATTTCGTATGCAGTCGCCTCTTGGATGTGTCGTCCCACTGGTAAAATTTTATGGGCGTAGGATAAGGGGCGTGGCATTTTTCAAGCAACTACACACTTGGGCTTCAGTTTATAATTATAGGTACACCACACATCAATGAAACACGATAGGAACTTACTCGCTGCGCCTTGCACGCAAAATAGCAACAACTCACCGCGCCAAAGCAACGGGGGTTTTGCGCATGGGCCGAGCTCGCCGCGCCTTGCAACCAAAACAACATCAACTCATCGCGCCACAAATATGCCACGAATATTAGGGTCGATCACAGCCGTATTATTTGTTAAATTGAGGATATGACGATAGGAGACACTGTGAATACCCTAAATATTGTGTACTGCTCTGCAAGTTTTAAATTCTTTTTGCGAAAAATTTCAGAGCTCTAAAATTGAATTTATGGAAGACTAAAAAGTAGAAAATAAAATTATATAAATAAAAACTTTTTAAAAATAAGCTTTAATTTATTTATGTACTAAAAAGTGGAAAATAAATTGTTTCCAAGTCACCTGTATCTTACTATTAATAAAAGCTTGTGCGCTCAAAACCTATATTCACACTTATCTTTCATTACTAGAATCTATTTACAAAAAATTATTTAAATAAAATATTGGTTGACAAATTTTGAACAAATGAGCGCCCCATGAATAAACATGAATCATTTGATCCGTCGTGTGAACGCGGCTGGGACCTGCCTCGAACTTCGTACGCTTGTCAGAAGCCACAAAGCGAAGCAAGTAAAGCCTGCTGCCCTGGGCCTTGTGCTTAATAGTGAGATAAGCATGCCTTCGCTTGATTTTTTATCTTTAGTAGGCACGGGGAACAACAACACTAACATGCCAGCAAATTGTTGATGCTGATGCCACCACGGTCGTCGTCACTTCAGCAGCAGCTACCAGCTAAATGTTGACACTCACTAGGTGCCGACGCGTGACCGGTGAAGAGATGCCAATGCAGTCTCCGAAAGCAGACACTCAGAACGACACACCCCAATCAACCAATCAAGGAAAGCAGCCAAGTAGTTGGTACTACTTCGCCACGATTTCACGGAATATGTACGTACTAAATCACTTTACTGCTCACTTCTCCTATGTAATACACGACAATGGCAACGACGACGCGTACAACACTCATACGGTTTACAACACTACCAATCGCGCACAGCCAACCGACCCGACCGAGCAAGTGCAGTACAAACGTCAAACTAACTTAGCCAGTTGTTTTCCTTCCAAGACGACAATGATCACTGTTGCCAACACATTCCCACCATAGACTAGACTGTCAGTCAACAAAACCAGAAACCGCTAAAGAAAAATTTAATTTCATACAATTTTTAAAATTCTGAATAAAATAAACCAATTTTTGTCGTGTTTATTTTGTATAAAAATGTAATGTGAGAGTAAGAAACAATTAAAATTTTTGAAATCCTTGGAATAAGCCCTTTTAATGGTTTTTTTTTTTTTTTTTTGGGTCAACCCATCCTCATTACAAAACATTCGATAAACTTTGATAGTGGAAAAATGATTACGTCATTAAGACCTAGCATCATGCCAAATTTAAAATTTCTACGTTGAAAAATTTTCTGTTATAAATACATATATGTATTATGTACACAAGTACGGAAACAAAAGCGACCTTCCAAAAGTTCCGGTTTAAATACTTCAAAAGAATTTGTGAAAATTGATTTCTCTTATAAACTTGTAAATCTTTTCAACATTTTTACTCACTCCGGACACAGCTACAACACCGCACTACACGTGAAATTATGCCGCTCACTGGCGTGCAAAAATGCTATTATCAACTACTGATTCTATAGCTTAACAGCGCGATATACGACATCAACGCTTCGCGATGTCCTTTTGACTGAAGGTAATTCGAAGACAGCCCTACGTATTTGAAGAATTTTTTATCCCACAAGCACAGATCACTCGGCAGATATGACTAAACAGACTGAACAGTTAAAATGCTATCATAATGCTGATGTCGCTGCCCTCGTTGTTGTTGTTGTTGCACGCACTGCGGTTACCGATTGTGATGTATGAATAATAAGAGAAGACAAATTTATCTTTACGATATCTTGCTTGATGGCTTAATCAGAGTTTGTATTTGCCTAGATTACGTTACTACTGCAACGTTTTTTATCAGAAACAGCAGCGAACGAGGCAAGATGCGATGACAAGTTAGATACGCTTAAGTATTTCCGCTACTTTACGGTTTGTGGGCCCTAAACTGTAAGAAGTGAAATGAACGGTAAGTAAAACCATCGGACAAGCCGAAAGGCCACAACGCCTAATCCAACGTCCCCCCGGTTTAAGGGGTCTTTGCAGCTCTCAAGAAAAGCGAAAACTCCATATAAAAAAAACGCCAACAAAATGCTCAAGAAATTTCCTTGCGTCAAAATTACTTGACCCCTATTGCAGGTCTCAAGAAATCTGCTACGAAATTTACTACTTTTTTCCAGTGGAAATGTGCATAGGGTCTCAGGTTTTGGCAAGGAATAATGTTTGAAACATTATTACTTTAACAAGAAGAAGACTTTCAACAGCTAATAACAAGCGAAAGAGGTAAGCAAAACATTAAATGTTCATTTTAGGTTGGAAATTTGCAAAATATTTTGATTTATTTTAGATTTTCAATTATCTTAATCTATTATCTTATTTTAAGACATGGAAAACTCGGAAAATACACCGCGAAGTGCGCCAAAATGCCAAAATCGCCCCAACAAATTTTCTGATGTCGCTGCTTCATTTTGCCAAGGAACGGCTCCATCCGGAGAATTCACATAATCTTTTAGAATGTTTCGCAAACATTTTCCATAATCGGAAGATCTTCCGCGACAGTTGCTTAAATGCGTTTGCATCAATGAGCCCTCTAGGTGTTCGTTGCTTTCCCATTCTCCATTCACCCAATTCCTGTTATTGCCTTCGAAACCTGCAGATGTTTCTGCGCAGTATGCCATCCGACTTCTATTTAGCAAGTAATTGTGCAGACAACAACAGGCCGAAACGATTTTTTGAGCTCGGGCAGGACCGCAAAATAGAGTTTTCCTAAGGCACAGCCATCTCGAACTCAAAATTCCGAACCCATTCTCAATCCACCGCCTTGCTCTACTTAGCCTGTAGTTGAAAATGCGTTCCTCCTGCCTGAAAAATATATATTAATAAAGTATTAATCAAATAATAATAAATTTTTTTTAAACTTACCAGTCTTCATTAACCGACATTTTGCTTCGATTTGCATCAGCTGTTAGCTGTCAAAATTACTTGGCCACGACTATTTTGCCCTCAAGGAATAATGCAAAATTTTTCTTGAGCGATTTCTTGAGAGCTGCAAAGACCCCTTTAGTCAGTAAAATATACCCAACCAAATGCAAATAGAGAAACTAATTGGTGAGGAGCAGCAGGAAAAAATTTTAAAAAGCCGTCGAAAATACTAAAAATTCGAATTTTTTATACAGACACAAAACTTTAAAGTAAAAAAATTGTTGTTAGGCTTTCAATGAAATATAAAAATAAGTATAAACCATACTGAATCAAAAATTTTAATTTGCAGTTTTTTCTGCGTGTTTTGAATTTGCGCGCAGGACATTACGTACCTCGAGGGTCCACGAGGAGCGTAGTTGTGAAAACTGCTTTGGTTGTTGTTCTGTTATTGAGGTGGAGATCCCTTACTGTTATGTTAGATGCTGTACACGTGCGTGTGTTTGTTATGAACAGGTAACGAGCGGCGATAGCAACTCTGCGGCATATGCATGTGTGGATTTGAAGTTGATGACTATATATGTATTTTGGGGTATATAACGCGCTTGTGTACTATGTATTATCTATTAACTTTTGCTCTGATTTTGTGAGTGCAAATTTCAAACTGTTGCATTCGTCTTAACCAAATTTGTTTTAATATCTTTATTAACGCTTATTATTATTTCTGAGATGTGTTTTTTTATTTCTTCGAGTTTCAAGTCAGCTTAGGCACTATTAAAATAACAGTAACTATTTTTTTCTTTAATTTTATTTACTCTAACAAATGTATATTGTTATTGTTGTATAGGTGTTTGTAGTACGTATAGTTTTACGGGTCTGCCTTTGTAATTATATAATTGCGTCTGCGTTTGCTATTGACTGCAGCAGTAGCAGTTCGTTTTCTCTATTGCTTTTGTAACATGTTAACAGGGATGGGCTGCTCTTACATACAAGAATCACTCAAATATGCTCCTCTCCTTTTCTGCGGCTATGAATGCTGGCAAAATGTTAGGTAACAGCGGCAAGGCATCCAAAATTATGCCGAATTGTTTATATAGCTGTTTTTGTTGGTGTTTTGCTTATGATTTTTGTTATTATGGTCGTTATGCTTGCTGATACCGTTAACTGTAGGGATTAATACGCGTTTGTTATGTTATACTCCGTAATGCTGATGATTTCTAATGTTACTGACATTTCTAACTTATTTCAAATATATTCACAATTAAAAATATACACACAAATCACAAACAATGGAATAGAGAACAGAAATCTTTAACAAAAAGTGTATTATATCCTTATTTGGATCGTAAGCACGCGTATTTCATATAAGGGGCATATATGCATATATTTTATTTAAGATGTAGTACATATTTCGATAAATTTTATTTATTGCTTTAATACGTGGAACGTGGTGTTTATTTGTTGTATTAACTTGCTTTAAATTATATATTGTTGACCATTAATTTTTATGTAAATATGTTTGTTTGCAGGCACGAAAAAATGTTCACAATGATGAAAAATCAAAACATATGTAAGTACATTGTTTTTACCTTATTCGGTTTACCTTATACTGTTGTCTTATTAATACTATTGTAGTAGGTGAGTTGTTCGAAACTGTAAACGAAAAATTACAGTATGTCAAGTAAATGTTTGCACACTGCAAAAATCGACAAAATTTTATCTTTGATATTCCATAAAATAAAGGAAAATTCCAAAATTAAATAAATAGTTAACCGTTTTTCTTTAATGAACACTTCACTTTCATATAGCGTTAAAAACATTTTTACATTACAAAAAATAACATACGAAAAAATTGAAATGTTATGCAATCCACTTTTCAAGGTGTCAATTAAATGTTTGCACAATTATGAAATTAAACATTAGTCATAGGAGAAACATTGTTAAAAATAATTATTTAAAGTCAATACTTGGTATGCCCCCCTCGGGCATCAATAACTATTTGGAGACGTCTCTGCATGGATGATATTAGTTCTGAAGTTCATATTCTTCCGGTCTTCTTAAGCCATTCCTCCCTGATGTATTGAATTAGTTGGCTTTTTGTTTTTGGCCACTTTTTTCTTCAACAGTGCCCATATATTCTCAATCGGGTTAAAATCGAGACTTTGTGGTGGAGTATCAATAGCTTTACTGCAGTTATAGAGCACCCAAGTCTTGCATAAGTACGAGGTAAGCTTAGGATCATTGTCTTGATATAATTTATATTTGTATTTTGTAGGGTGGTTCCGTTCAAAAATGCCGAATTTGTGAACACTGGCAATTAACTTTGTTCTTAAAATATCAAGATACAATTCTTTATCCATATTTTGTTCAAATATCCTCAGATCTCCAACTCCTATTTTAGAAATGCAGCCCCGCACATTCACTGATAGTTTTCCAAATTTGACTGTTGGAATAATATTTCTATTTTCTAGAGCTGAAAGTGGTTATCGCCAAATTTTATTAGGCCTCGCATTGTAATAAAGCATTATTTTTGTTTCATCGCAGAAAACCACATCATCCCAGTAATCAAGTGAGCGTAAAAGGTACTCCCGTGCAAATTTCAATCGCTTTGCCTAATTTTTTTCAGAAAGCAGTGGTTTCTTCCTGGCTACTTTCGAAGAATACCCGTTCTTTAAAAGCACTTTACGAACAGTCTCATGAGACAGATCAGCTCCGCAGTCATTTTTTATATTCTAAGCCAATTCTCTTGTTGAAATGCTGGGATTTTCACGAATTTTTTGAATGATTTTTCTTTCTTCTCTGTCAGACAGTTTTCTGGGTCGTCCAGGAGATACTTTCAAATCGATTCGCCCTTCAGTTTCAGCTCTGTTGATTATATTGTACACAGTACTTATTTGTATTGAGAACATTTCAGCTAATTCTTTAGCACTTTTTCCTCTGCGATAATTATAGTATACCAATTGAATAATATTTATGTCAACTCTTTTCCCGGGCATTTTTTTAAGAAATAAATGCAAAGTATACTTTTTCTGCCACGCTTATAAGACACGCAATTGAAAACTGATATTATCCGCTCATCTGATACTATTTTGAAACGTCTACGAAAAGTACCGCTAATTTTCGCCGGCCTGACGGCGCCAAATATTCAATGCGAATTTGCTTTTGCAAAGAATTATTTGACAGTGTGAAATATAGATTGCTTTCCTTTTTTATTTTTTGAGTTGTTTTCGGTTATGAAATAGAGGTTATTTGGATGTTATATGAAAGTGAGGTATTCAATTAGTACATATTTTTAAATAATTTCAAAATATTTAAATTTTTCTTGTATTTATGAGCTTTTAAAATTTATTTTTCCCCCATTTTTTAGTTTGCAAACATTTACTTGACAAACTGTATCTTTCATTTAGAAGTAAGTTAAACCGTTTTGTATAAGTTACAATATGTTAAATACACCTTTCCAGATTCTCTCCTGATATTGAATTCAGAATGTAGACAATTTGATTTTAGAACAGTAAGTGCTATAAATAGCTTTACCTGAATTATACTTGACCGATTCTGAAATCAATTTGACTGTGTCAGAATAGATTTGACTAATCTGAATAATTATTATTATGTATGTATGTATTACTAATCTGAATAACATTTTTTCATTTCTGATATCAATTTGACTAGTCTAAGGGCCAGTTTCACAGTGGATGTTTAAACTCTGATTGCAGTTTAAATAGGGAATTTCAGTTTCACAGTGGGAAGTTAAATACCATTTAAATGCCCGGTTGTGGGCATTTAAGTGCGGCACAGAGTTGCAATCGAAAACAAATAAACAGCTGATTGTGAAGTGTGAAGAAATATGTACAAGCAAAACGAATTATAAAAGTGAAGAGTTTGTTATTATACAAAAATGGATTCGGAAAGTGATAGCGACTGCGAATACGAGGTACTGCTCAATGTAGTAATAACACGGCGGCAGCGGGTCATCAGAGATCGACCCAAACTCTTTAGTTTCTTTGATGACAAGGATTTTCGGGACAGATTTCGGATGTGCAAGCAAGCTGCGTGGACAGTATTGCAATTGATAAGAGATCAAATTAAACATAAAACTGCATGGTACAGCACATAAAAATAGCACTGTAATACAAAAATAATATAAACTATTCATACTTTTTAGGAATGAAGCACTCTCACCAGAGGAAATGCTTCTCTTAACACTACGGTTTTATGCAACAGGATGCATGCAGCAAACTGGCGCCGATTTATGTGGTGTTTCCAAAAGCACAGCTTCTCGGGTGATAGGGAAAGTTTCGCACCAAATAGCGCTTTTGAGGGAGCAATTTGTATGCTTCCCTTCAACGGTAGAAGAACAGAAGCAAGTTCAAAAAGACTTCTACTTGGTGGCAAAATTCCCAAAGGTCGTAGCGGCTATGGACTGCACACACGTTAAAATTATTTCGCCAGGTAAGATAAATACATACATATCTATGTACACAATGCGCTTATAATGCTCTATTTTTTTCATATCAAGGTGGCGGTGATGCTGAACTGTACAGAAACAGGAAAGGTTTCTTTTCGTTTAATGTCCAAACCCTTTGCGACAGAAATTTAAAAATATTGGATATTGTTGCTCGTTGGCCTGGATCTACGCACGACGCAACTATATTGCGAAATTCCCGGATTTGCAGCCGCTTTGAAGCAGGGGAGTTTAACAACTTATTCGTTGTTGCAGATAGTGGCTATCCATGCAACACATGGATAATGACGCCCTTATTGCGCACCAGCACACCTGCTGAAAACCTCTATAATGAATCGCAGATAAGGACAAGAAATTGCGTAGCGTCGATTTCCTGCGCTATCCTTGGGCATTCGAATGAATGTGAGAAAAGTGGAATCCGTTATTGTAGCAGCAGCCGTTTTGCACAATATTTGCTGCCTTAACAACGAAAGAGAAGCGCCAACTGTTTCGCAGGACATACAAAACTCAATAAGTTTTGTTTTAAATGTACCTAGTGCTGCATTCAGTGAGGGAAATTCTGCTCACAACAGGAGGAACCTTATAAATAACCATTTTGCTACTTTGTAAAACTGTTTATTATAAAAAAAACCAATTCATTCGTTGTTTCAACTATGTGTAAACATAAAAATATTATAAAACAAATCAAATATTATAAAGCAAAACAAAAAATATGCTGTTTCATTCCGAATTCAGTCTTGAATAAAAACTAGCAAAATTTGTCGAGATCAAAAAGCTACTGCATTGCAGATTTAGCAAACTTCATTTGCTCATGTATTTTTGGGCAATTTTTCCTTAAGAATTTCCAGTTCCAGCACATGTTTCTCCTTCATCATGCATTTCTGCAAATCATGCATCTCTTCCATCATACATTTCTGCAAATCATGCATCTCTTCCATCACAGCCATCTTTCGCTTGTGCTCCGTTCTTATAGCTTGAATTTCTTCCTTCAGTTTCTCTTCCGTCCATTTGGCTTTTACCTCTGCAAGCTTCGCCCAATTGCTTTGAGGTGTTTTCTTGCTTTCAAAGGTCAATTTTTTGTGTTTTGGTGTTTTTAGCGAAGACGGTGTATATTTTTCCCAAGGTTGGGCATCTGAGTCGGTTTCATCCTCGAGTATCACTACTGAAAAAGAAATCTTAAATAAAACGTTTCTAATTTCAGATAGGCATATGGACATACATGCTTCAATCCCCAAAGTAGGTTCATTATTCTTCGATACCGCATCAGAGTCATACTGCGATTCCCGTCCGCTTATCTGCGCTTGCGGAACAATCGCCATTAACTTTTCAGTTATTTCGATTGTCGCCGGCGATTGAGGAGGACCACCACCAGTTCCGTACAGAGCTCGCTTTTCCTCCGCAACCCGCTTTTTTAAATTTGCCTTCAAATTTTGATATTTTGTCTTCAATATTTTGACACTTCTCTCAGGCCCGTCGGAAGAACAATTGAAGTCTTCTGCTATTTTCATCCATACTTTTTCTTTTTGGTCCACACTTATTTTATCAGTCTGTTTGCACTCTATCTGTGCTTGGTAATTTTTTACAATGTCCAGTAAATAGTTAATTTCGCTGGCCGAAAAATTTTTGCTTCGCGCTGCCTCCATAATTGAACAATTGAACATATGTTTTTGGCAAGTTGTGCCAACCTTCAATTGTCAAATATTCGAAGTTGCCATTCATTATTCCGTATTTAAATAAATGCACTGTGAAACTCAAAAAAAGTTAAACTGGATTTAAACTCAATTCGCAAATTAGATTTAAACATCCACTGAGAAACTGGCCCTAAATTAAACTAATTTTATTAACAAGCCGAGGAATAAGCTCCCTCTTTTTTAAGGATAGCAAAGGTCTCTAAGCTTTACTACAATTAAATACATTTTGAGTAATGACTTGCGTTGCGTTCTGGTATGACCGCTCGTCTCCTCTGGTACGCTACGTTACGTTACGTTTTGTGCTATACGCTATAACCATGATGGTAAAAACTTGCAAAATTTTAGACCCTCATTGAAGAACACTCTCTACACACATACTAAAAAATGTAGTCGTGCGGTCAGGCCTCACGCGAACAAGGGTACCGTACAAGCAAAGGAGGAAAAGGGAAAGGACATTAAGGTATATAATTCATATGTACATATGTATGCATATATATGTATATATACATACTTGAGTATGCGACTTTGTGGATAGTGTTTCTCTACACTTTGTGTGTAGCTATTAGTAAGGTGACCAGTTATTTAAAGGAAATGTGGGGCAGAAAATTATAAATGCTCGCATATTATTGGTTAATCGGTTCTACTCAAAAGAACCAGAAAAGATCTAAATCGAATATTCTCCTTTGCTTCCAATACATACATACATACATAAGCCAATGTGCTAGATTTTCATATAGTTTGAGTGTGAATTTAAATGTTAGAAATGTGGACCATTATAAAATTTTTTACGTGTGGTTACCTTAGAACTAAGCAGGATTGCTGGCCAAATTGGTTTCCCAGATTCTTTTCCACTATACCTTTTTCTTTACCCACTTCAAATTTTGACCATGCATTTTTAAATTTTATTTCCAAAAAATTTGCATTTCACTATTCAAGCTTTATGCAAGTTGGCTAATTTGAATAAATTTTAATTATATACAGGCATATACTATATCCATATGCATGTATACTTTGGTGTATTTTTGTGGGTATTGTAACTGCTTATTTCATTTCTAGACTTTTCAACTTAATGTCTCTTTAAATTTTTCACTTAGCTCAAAAATTACACATTTTGTAGACGCGTTGTTTATAGCACTCGCATGGTTATTATATTTGATGCTTGTTATAACTTTAATTCATTTTGGTGCTTAATATAATTTGCATCTAAAGATTGCAACGAATTTTATGTATTTTACTTTATGAATTATTTTCGATTCGATGAAATAGAATTTACAGCTCCAACATCCGACGTTATCGCGCTTACTTTAAAACCAATCACGAAGAGAAAACGCTCACTTGTCAACCCTCCAAAACAAAAGCAATAGGAAAAATTGCTTACGGTTAAGCACTCTCAGGGTTGGAGACGATTACTTTCTACCAGGAATGGCAATCGCGGAATTATCAATATAGCGGAAATTTGAGGAAAATTTTAGGGATAATACTACTTGATTAGCACAACAGCCCGCGTGGCTTATGCCTAGCTATCTCGCAATAACTTGTGTTTGCTTGTTTTATTTTTCACAAGCTAACCGGACCAACAAATAACCATATCCGAACGAACTGAGAAGCTGTTCATGGCAAAGAATACTCTTGAAGAATTGTCAATTCATCTCAAGAATTGGCGTCGCGTAAAAAAACAATTCGAAAAAAATTATATTTTTATACATTGTTATGTGCCCCGGCTCAGATTTGAACCAAGACCACCCGCATCACAACGAAAAAATCGCTACTTAGGGAATTGAAAAATGTATCCCTGTCAGCGATAATAATTGCCGATTCTTTTCAAAAATTATTCAATTTCATAATCCAATTTTATATGAGTGCAAGTGGTACCAAACGAACAGGGGGAACGTAGTATAAGATTAGTGACATGTTCTACAATTTCGATATGAATTTGCAAACTTAAAAGGAACAAGAGAAAAACTCACCAAATAATCGCATGAGGCATTATATACATATATCTTGTGTTTCAGCGGTAATAGTGCGAAAATCAATAGGAAAAACTTAGAGATGGCATTACTGCTAAAACGTTTTCTCAAAGAAAGTTAATTTTTCACGTTCTTTGCTTTTCTACTTTATGGATTTGACTGATTGGCAGCGCCATTTGATGTACTCAATGTTTGCGATAGTTGGCAACTGCAAACACTCGTTATAACAGCGCATGTTATGCTTGCGAAACAATTCATTTACTCGTTGAATGCTACTAGTATTCGCTTGGAATCGTTCATTAGTTTAATAATTCAATGCAAGTTTTTGCATTGGGTCCACCGAAACGGCAAAATTTATCTACGATTTAGGTATAGAACTATAATCACGTATAAGTACTTCCAAAAAAGGAATGCAGCTTCTAAAAGCATAAAAAAGGCGGGGGAAACAGCACAAGCCCCAAAGAAGTGTTAATAGTTAACAAGCAGAAGACGGTATGGAAAAAAGTGCAAAGGATATATGCATGTGTGTATGTTTTAATATTTATATTGTGAACAAAAAAGCAGTTAACAATTGTTTTATATAATTGCCTTGCCAAAAGTATATGTCGCTGCTTCTACTGTTTTTTGTCATTCGACATGCACAGTAATTTGCAGTGGCCTTTCACCCTATTGGAGAAATACGAATATTAGAGGTAATCGAAAGAACGTTCGCTCAGGTGTGTACCACACAAAACAAAAATTTCAGGGCAACATAAAGCGCGAGTGATGCCAAATGCTTTAAAGTGTAGAAATATCTCTAGTGCCTCTTTATTGCTAAACTGGCTGTTGGTTCAATTATATATTTTACTAACAATGTTATGAGTCGGTTGGGATTCAATCCAGCGACTCCATGGATAATGGACCGAGCTCCGAATCCACGGCGGCTCTGAAATATTGCTCCTGGAATTATGGCACGTGAACAACGATTTT
The DNA here is from genome assembly GCA_963457695.1 of Neria commutata. Classification (NCBI taxonomy): domain Eukaryota; kingdom Metazoa; phylum Arthropoda; class Insecta; order Diptera; family Micropezidae; genus Neria; species Neria commutata. The sequence goes on from OY735250.1 coordinate 4,923,570, forward strand.
AGATGCGGTAATGACAGTATTATCCATTGCGGCAACACTGTCATCTAGTGCGGAGCACGCCAATTCATTCGCTACTCGCTGATATGGAGACGACCGCAATCGGTAGCTGCCATTTTTAATTTTTCGCCTGCCCAGTCGTCGGTTGTGTTCGGTCTTCGCTTGCTTACTTTCGTTCGTTTATTTGACTCGTATTATGAACAAAAAACTCGATTAAAAACAAATTAGAATAAAAACGCAAAGCACACGGAAAACGTAAATTCGTTGAGGAATAACGTACACATATGTTCACTATTTTCGGCATTGTGACATAAAAGTTTTTATAAAGAACACTTTTTTTTATGACCGAAGTTGAACCATTGGCTTGGTTTGCCTAGAATTGGCAAACGCGCAATAAAATAAAGTAAATCCTAGGCTGTTGCCACTTCCTATTGTACAATGCCATTCGATTTCAGTTGCCTGCATTTTGAAATGTAATTTTGGAGTTTATTTTGCATACCTACATTTTTATGTATGTATATATGTGCGCAAATTTCCAGGGTGCCAACGGTGATTTGCATTGGAAAGTTTGCAGCGCTGTCACGAAGTATTAGTGCAGTTAGTGCAGGACGAGCTTTATATTCAAAAGATATTTACATTTTTACTATCGAAATCCTTTTGAATAAATGATATAATTTTTTTATTCACTTGCTAATTTCATTTGGCTGCCCGACTTCGCACAATAAAATAACTATTCCTAAGGGCTGATCACATAGCTAAAAAAATGGAACTGTAAATGGGCTACACGCTCTGCCAAGGAAGATCTCATTAATGCATGGTCGTTTCTAACCTTCAGACTTATTATATTATGACTGGGACTCAGGAAATTATAAATTTTTATTAATATTCGCCATGATTTTCGAAATGTTGTATCAACCTTCAGTACTGACAACAATCCTCGTGCAATTTTTCTTTGAGAGAAATTCATCTCATGCAATAAGTGAAATATTCACGCGATAAATTTCACAGGAGCGAAACAAATATTTCTTTTTGTTTGTGTAAATTAAACACAGTTTACAATTTTGCAAAAGCTCTCGCTACAGTGTTTGAAGGTGGATCAGCCGTTATTGATCTGTAATGTTTTTCATGGAAATAGAACAAGTAACATGTAATCTAAAGTAGAAAAACACACACGTTAATGCGAGAAAGCTAGGCCCAGCCCAAACGGGCTGTTGAGCCAATCAATTATTATTATTATTGCATTCCTTGAAGCATACTCTTAACAAATACGAGTCATTTCCTCACAATTAATGATATTTACATTCGATGTGGTATTTGGTCGTCTTATCCCTTAGATTCCCTTAATCATCGGTACTTGGTAAATTTTAAATAATATGGAAACCTCGGACTTTGTTAGCTCAGCGGATTTGGGCCTATCAGAGAGTAATTCTCCACAGCAGCATGGAGCTGTGGCTAGCAATAACGGCTTGAATGTTTTCGACTCAGAAATGGATAATGAGATGGAAGAGGGTAAGCTCTTTACGGCACTTGCCCGCAACATAGATTGTATATATATTTAACGTATTTTGTTTCCAATCGGTACAGGTACAAACTCCTTTAGCGACACCAACTGCGGCACGCGCTTTCGTTGGAAACGTGTTCTAAGTCCCACAGGACCACAGCCACGTCCACGACATGGCCATCGTGCGATAAATATAAAGGAATTGATGGTGGTTTTCGGTGGTGGCAATGAAGGCATTGTCGATGAGCTCCATGTATATAATACAAGTACGTAAATTAGTATTGAGGGTGTTAGACGAGCTGCATAATTTGTATTGCATTTTAATTAGTTACCAATCAATGGTTTGTGCCCGCAATGAAGGGTGACGTGCCGCCTGGATGTGCCGCTTATGGTTTCGTTGTTGAAGGCACACGCATGTTCGTTTTCGGCGGCATGATAGAGTACGGAAAATATTCGAATGAATTGTACGAATTGCAAGCAACCAAATGGGAATGGCGTAAAATGCATCCAGAACTGCCAGACAATGGTCCGCCTCCGTGTCCACGTTTGGGTCACAGTTTCACTATGGTTGGGGATCGTATATTTCTATTCGGCGGTTTGGCAAATGAATCTGACGATCCCAAAAATAACATACCAAAGTAAGTTCGTAAACACGAAAAAAACCAGCTGCATATCATCACACTTATTAGCGAGTGTGCTGCAATTTGGAATTGCAATTATTTTTTTTAAACTACTTTCTCCCAGATATCTTAATGATTTATATATACTGGAGACGCGTGGTGTGCACAGTCACAACGGAAAATGGATAATTCCGAAAACCTATGGCGAAAGTCCTCCTCCGCGAGAATCCCATACTGGTGTGGCGTTTACATCTAAGACTACTAATAAGCTGAATTTGTTGATTTATGGTGGTATGAGCGGTTGTCGCTTGGGTGACCTGTGGCTACTGGATATAGGTAACCGGCTTTTTCTCGTGTGGCTTCAGTACTTTTGTGTACATAATATGTGAATTGATTTGGCATTTAGATTCTATGACTTGGAACAAGCCACGCACACGTGGCCGTGCTCCTTTGCCCCGTTCCCTACACAGTTCAACTATGATATGTAACAAAATGTATGTGTTCGGTGGCTGGGTTCCACTGGTTGTCAACGATTCGAAAGCCACCACGGAGCGCGAATGGAAATGTACAAACACCTTGGCTGTTCTTGATTTGGGTATACAATATTGATTACACGCTGTTGACCATGCAGAGACACGTTTTTCTTTGTTACACGTAGACACAATGAATTGGGATAATGTGACGCTGGATACCGTAGAGGAAGATGTACCACGTGCACGCGCTGGCCATTGCGCTGTTGGTATACAAAGCCGCTTATATGTTTGGTCAGGCCGTGATGGGTATCGTAAAGCTTGGAACAACCAGGTCAGGGTGAGCTCAATATGTAACTATACATATCAATGTTTGGATTATTTTGCTAATTTAATTTCTGCTGATTGCCAAATATAGCCTTTAAATATCTCTATGCATGTCTTAGGTTATTGTAGAATATATTAAGAACAGTATAATTATATTGTATTTCGAAATATATAGGTTTGCTGCAAAGATCTCTGGTATTTGGAGGTTACAAAACCACTTTACGCCGTCAAAGTGGCTCTAGTGCGTGCGTCGACTCACGCACTTGAGCTGTGTTGGTCGGCAACCACATTTGCTACGGCGTATGAATTGCAAACACAAAAGATAGAAACGACTCCATTAACGACGAAGGTGGTTACAACCGTAACAACACCCAATGTCCCTACAACACCGACACTCTCAAATCAAATGGCACAATCGGCTTTCTCAACCAACGGCAATGTGATTGCTGCAGTGAGTGGTACACCTACAGCTGCTGTCATTAAATACCAGAAAATCCAGAGTCCCAATGCAATTTTACCTACGCCCGCAGCAGCAAGTACTGCTGCTGCAATTGCCACTCCTACATTACATTCGCATCACACGGGCAAGATACCCAACAACGTGATCGTTCATCAACAGCAGTCGCAACTGCAAAACACCACCATTTATATAGCGCAGCCGCAGCAGCAGCAACAACCTATTGGTGCAAAGATTATGGCTACAACATTGAACGTTGCACCAAGCACACAATCAGCTACAGTAACACCAGCTGCTGGTGGCGTTGTAACATCAGCCACATTGGTAAATGTATCACAGCAGCCACACCAGCTATTGACTGCTGGCAACAGTACCAACGGCAGTAACATAACCACGATATTGCAAAAATTTCGGCCAACTACAGTTGTGGCACGCACAACTACGGCTACCAGCACGGTCAGCTCCGGCGTGACGTCACTGCCCGCTTCAGCAATTGGTGGAAATTTGCGCGTCGTGAGTGCTGCCAGTGGTATGAACACGACAACAACAGGCACCACTGTTAGCAGTGGAGGCACGCCGGTGCGTATACTCTCTGGAGCTACAGGCCAAACGCTACGTCTCGCTAACACGCAAGGAGCCGCGGGTACAACAACGATTTTAAAGACAACACAACAGGCTGGAGGAAGCGCTACTTTAACAACAGGCCATTTGCAAGCGAATGCTACTTCCGCTGGCACTGCCACTTCTATAGCCACATCGGCTACCATTGGCGGCAAACAGTATATTATTCAAAAGCCACTGACCCTGGGTTCAAATGTACAGTTTCAGTTCGTCAAAACGAGTACCGGCGGTGTGGCGGTGCAGACGCTGCCTAAAGTAAATTTAAATTTAACCAAAGCAGCACCTGGCGCGGCTGGTGGTACGCAACCAAGTGGTACTTCAACGCAACTGATAACGCAACAGCAACAGACTCAACAATTCATTGCTACAGTTGGTGGCGGTACTGCAGTGGCTGTAAGTACTGCGAATGCCATTGGTGGTGCTGTTACCTCACAGAAATCTCTTGTGTCGGGCAATTTGGTGAAATTGGTCTCCCCTCATACGGTCAGCGGCGGCAAGCTAATCATGAAGAACTCCAATATACTACAAGTGGGCAAAATGACCTCCAATGTAACCGGCAAGCCAGCTTTTGTCATCACAAACAAACAAGGTCAGCAATTAACGAATCAGCAGATCATTATTGTAACTACTGGTGCTGGTTTACGAACTGTACCAGCAGCCGGCGTCATGACCAGTGCAAGTGGAGGGAACATCGTGTCGATTGTAGGCTCTACTGCTACCACGGCCACCGCATCGGCTGCGCGAAATGTAGTAGCAACGCAAGGGGGTGCCGTGAAAATGATCCGTGGTGTAACTAGCACCACAGGGCGACCCATAACATTGACTTTGCCTTCCGGAACAGCAACTCATGTCACACAGCAGCAACAGTTACAACATCACCAGCAGCAAAAAATAGGCATTTCTACTGCTACACTGCAGCAAAAAACAATAACACTAGGTGGCAAAGCGGTAACTGTGCAAATGTCTTCAAACCCGAGCATTGCCGGTGTACCCAAGACAGTGACGATAGTAGCATCGAGTCCCAGCGGTAATCAGCAGCAGACACAGACTATTATTACTACAGGTGCTGCGGGTCAAGCGGGCACAAGCAAGTTGGTAATGCTACCGGCCAGTTCAGCTGGAGGCGCCGTCACAAAAAAAGGTTTCGTCAATATTTTTAATGCGGTGGGTGCACCCAATCCTACGGTAAGCAGTACCCTGCAGCGCACCATTACAGTGACATCGAAAACGGCTGCCAATCTGCACCAACAGCATCCAACTGTTGCAGATGGAAGGAGCGATGCCGCAGCTACTATAGCTGCGCTGGCTGACTCCTCTGCGTACGCAGAAACGGACACCATGGATGATATTATCGAGCAATTGGATGGCGCTTCAGATTTACTTAAAAATGCTAAGCATGAAAATCAATGCGATGATTTAGAAGATGATGATTTAGAAAACAACGTAGTTGCAGTGACAGCTTCAACAGTTATGCGAACAATCGGCTCCGCATTATCAACAAGTACAGAGATGCTTACAACTGATGACACGGAAGCCATCGTTGTTAACGAGAGCAACGGAGAACCTATACTGGCAGATACAACTGCCGCTGCCAATCAGCCTATAAGTGAGGCTGCATCAACCAGTTTTGATGGAACAGGTAGTAGCAACAACACTGACACTCTGAATATAGTTGGGAAAAGCGATACCTTGGAAGATGCCGCAGGTATTAGCAGCACGACAGCGGATGTCGCTGAAACATTAACCTTATTAGAAGCTAGTATAACAAATGTTGCGGCGATCCCCGTAACATTGATAAGTGGTTCAACCCTTAAATCTTCTGATGCCGATGTGGCATATGTAAGCAATATGCAATTATAATAAAACAACAAATCGTTACATATTAGTTCTGTCTATTTTCAGGCTAGCTCTTCCGTAAGCAGCACTTCTATGCAGCAAAGTCTTTTTGCTACGTTACCTACTGCATCAGAAACAGAGGCAGCTAATATACTAACTACCATAAAATCTGGCGATCTAAGCGCACTTCAAGCTGATAACCCTCCTTCAACAATTACTGTTCCAAGCAACAGCATGAGCAAGCAACAGAACAACCACAAAAGCCCATTGCTCAGGTGAGTTAATAAACCGTGTGTAGAAGCCAACAAGTTTTGAGTTTTCATATCTCTTTTTTTCAACTTAAGTAATAGCGGCAATATGTTGGACTTAATGGACGATGATGCCAAGAATGCAGATCAATATAATGATGATGGGCACTTAGACGCTTTGGCTTCAGCTGCAATACTACAGGCGTCTGCATCTGCAGATTCATACCAACCCATAAATACACTATCCCAGGAGCAAAATTTTAGCTATTCACTCCCGACAGTAGTCAGTAAGTCTGCATACGAAGATTTTTCCAATCTTACAATATTGTTTTTAAATCTGTCTTATCCTATTAATTTTCCTAAATCAGCCACTTTAGAATTTTCGCAGCAGGAACAATTACGGCATATCAACAGCAACAACAATTTGATGGCGAACTTGTCAACATCTAAAACTATGCCCCTTTTCAACGTAGGTGCTCCTGCACCGTTTCTCTCCACACAGCAAGCACAGGCCTCTAACAAGTTACTCAAAACGGATGATTCAGTTAATAAAAGCACATTGCTGCAGCAACACACTATTAACCAACAACCATCAGCAACAACTAGACAACAAAAAACATTACATCTTGTAAAGAACAACAATGAAAATGGCGTAAGTGTGCATTTTTCCATCTTTAAAAGGTTTTCAATACCTATAATACGAATTTATTTTTACATTAGACCTCTAAGAGTAATCAGAACACCAACTCATCCGATGATACCAACAAGTGGCACACAGTGGGTATTTTTAAAGAGCTCTCGCACACAGTAACTAGTTATATTGATAACAAATACTGGAACGACTCTATGTGTGATGGCTATGACGCGGATAATTTGCCCGATCTATCGCAATATCCACGTACTAATTTGGAACCGGGTACTGCATTCCGTTTTCGTCTGGCCGCTATTAATTCTTGTGGGCGTGGAGAATGGGGTGAGGTGAGTGCACTAATCGCGGATGGCGTTATACGGTGTTTATGTGATGTTTTCTTCTTAAGATTTCTAGTTTTAAGACATGCCTGCCGGGCTTCCCCGGTGCACCATCCGCCATCAAAATATCAAAATCGCCTGAAGGTGCACACCTTACATGGGAACCGCCACCATCACAAAACACCGATGAAATTATAGAATATTCCGTTTATTTGGCTGTAAAACCCACAACAAAGGATAAAATGCCGTCACCGCAGTTGGCATTCGTACGTGTTTATGTGGGCGCTTCCAATCAGTGCACTGTCGCGAATGCATCCTTAGCGAACGCGCACGTAGATTGTTCAAATAAACCGGCCATAATTTTTCGCATTGCAGCCCGCAATGAAAAGGGTTATGGGCCAGCTACGCAAGTTAGGTGGTTGCAAGGTAAGAATAAATAAAATTTTTTGAATAACGATGTCTAAGTTAAAATCTTTAAAATAATTGTGAAACTTTTGTTTGCTTATATGAATTGCAGACCCTATAACATCGAAACATGGCACTGCGAGCACTTCCAACGTAATTAGTTTAAAACGCGGACAAGATAAGACAAATAATGTGGCTAATAATTCAACTATACCTGTGAAACGTCAAAGAAGTACCGGTGTAAACCTAATACACGCACCAGGTGCTGGTGGCGTGGGTGATTAAATTTAGAATAATAAACATATATATATAGAAAAAGTAGGCATAACTTTTAAGCACCGGATCGGTGCAGTAACTACATGAATTTTGAACAGATCTGAGTTAGTTACACGTGTTAAACCTGATATCATTTCTATGCTTTTTTACATTTATTGAATACAAATAATTTCAATATACCACTGATTTCCCAAATTTTAATATGATATAGAAATAAAAATTATGCCTAAAATTGTGTAATTTCCCATTTATACCACTAAGCACACACACACATAGCCTCACAAGCGTAAAATAAGATGATAATAAATTGAAGCAAAGCGAGAAAATGGTGTGTGTGTGTTGTAACGTTTTTTACAAAATCTGCAAATTTACGTTTTATACTAATTTTGCAACTGTATGTAAATATGTAATCCAATTCAGCGATAAAAATACTAAATAAACCACATTTAATACATGCAAATAAGAAAAAAAGGAAAGTATAAACTGGGTTGCTTGCGTCCGAGAGGGTGTGTGCGCTACTCGAGGAGCTAGATCCTGATTTTATATGCGAACCAGACCTTACCTTTTTCGCCCCTAGTTTCACTGGCCGACAGAATAAAAAGTGAACCACTTTTCAGGGTCAGCCTAAAAAGTATCGGCTTGATACACTGTTTGCACTGGGATACGTTAAGTACGGATAAGTTAAAATGTGCTGTTTACAACGAGTTCACTCTAATGTGGCTGAGAGAACACAAGAATGAACGGAAATGAGGAGGTGGCAAAAAGGAGTCACCCGTGGAATTTCTAGAAGCTGACTCTCAGTCTCCTGGGAACAGATATGGTGTATAACTTAATTAGTAAGTGGGATAGAAATACCAGAAAAGCACAACATGCAACCCTACAGACGGGGTAAGAAATCGTGACTTCACACATCCACGGCTGAGCGCTTATCTACTGAACCACGGCGCGCCGTGTATACTCTTCAACGTACCAGAACTAAGGAGGGACCCACGGCCACTTTTTATGGTAACTATGGTAATTACTAATTAGGTATAATAACTTTGTGCGAAAATTGTAACGAATTAAAGAAGCCGTCCTAAGTATAGACATACATAAGTATATAGAAATGATCAGAAGCACTTTCTGTCTTGATTTCCGGTTGGCGGTCTGTCCGTGTTTGCAGGAGCATAAGAAGGAGTTGTTCGATTCGAACCAAATTCGGACAATAGTGTCTGTGTACCTTAACTTAGTTTATCTTCCGAGATTAGCCAAATTGATTGAAGGACTGATCCTCAATGGGCCCGTAAGTTACACTGCCTCGAATTTTTCGGTAAAATGGCTATAATTTGTCCAATTACTCAATGAAAAGAATAATGTATACACTCACAATTTCATTTCTTTCAGTGGACCCACCGTCCTTCGCTTTACTAAGTGTAGGTTGCTATTCTGTCGGGCTAACCCGACTGATGTTTCCTTACTTGTTGTATACATAAATATTCTCGTTGTTACATTAAAGAAATGATGTTTAAATGTAAAATTTTAATCAATGAGAGTGTGTTTAATTTTTTGCTGGATGCAATGTTGCCATATTCACAGTTTTAACTGTAAATTACAGTTTTTTAGACAAGCTCACAGTTTTTAAAATTACCTCCTAGTACGAATTACAGTTTTTTTTAATTTCAGATTTGAAAGAATAAATTACAATGTCTTTAAAACAAAATGAAAATGTGATTTAAATCGTAGTACTTTCGTATTTAAGCTTGTTATTTTATTTAAAATGAATTGTTTTGTGTAATTTTTGTTTAATAAAATTAAAAAAAACCGTATTTTCACAAAAATCTTTTCGGTTTTGAAGGTTACAGTTTTTTGGTTGAAAATACAGTTTTTCTTTTAGGAATTTACAGTTTAAAAAAAAAAAAATCTGGCAACATTGGCTGGATGGGTAGTGAAATCGCTCACACACAATGTTGCCAGATTTTATTTTCAAAAAACTGTAAATTCCCAACATAAAAACTGTATTTTCAACCAATTTTCTGTAACGTTCAAAAACGAAAATATTTTTGTGAAATTATGGTCATAAATGACAAGCAAATTGTCACTTTGAAGCAGGATTGCAATGTAATCACAGGGTTACCGTGAGATTTTTTTTAAAGTTGCAAAAAATGAATCTTTTATTGAAATTAAAAAAAACAGAAAATCTGAAAATAAAAAAACTGTAATTTGTACTAGGAGGTAATTTTAAAAACTGTGAGCTTGTCTAAAAAACTGTAATTTACAGTATAAACTGTGAATATGGCAACATTGCTCACACATGAGAAAAACTGCCGAGAGCAAACTCACGGTTCGTGTGGTTACGTTCACGTAACGAATTCTTTTGGGGAAAAATAGCCTTGCGCATATAGCTACAATATGCGTTGAATAAATGTATGTATGTTCATATATGTATGTATTTGGTTTTCTGAAATTTTGTTTTCCATTGACGTATAGCTCGAATTCTAATTTCGAAGAGTTCAACAGAGAGCGCGAGAGAAAGAGAGAGATTGACAAGAATGCATTGTCAACAAAGAGACGGACGGCAATAGAGATTCTCGCATGTTGATAAGGCACAGAGTGGCTAGCAGCATTCCGAGCAGCGAGCAGACAATAGCGGCTATAGTACTACATGTAGCTATTGTATAGATGCACTATATATAGATGTGTGCGAAATAATAGGGACACTCATGCCATAATTAAAGGTTCCAATAAAAAATATAAGTAACGGAATTAAAGAATTGTGCTACTATGGTATATAAGGTACCGTTATCCTAATGCAAATATTAGGCGTTATTATTGTTTTTAGCGTTCCGTTCCTCTAAAGGGAAAAAGGTCACATTTGTTTTGGGAGTGTGTATATAAAACGACCGTTTTTCATCGCAGAAATCTGAAATTTGGCACGACGTCAGGTCTTAATAACCTAAACACATTTTCACTATTAAAAGTTAAGAAATATTTTTTTATAATTTTTAAAGGTTTTCGGGTCGGACAAAAATAATAAAAACTTTTTTAAATCGTATCGTGTGGGGTATCGTTAGAAAGGGCTACGTCCATAGATTACAAAATGTATTTTTTTTATAAGCTTTATATTAGGTTCACTTTCTGTCAGCGGTATGTACATATGTATGTATGAGGGTCGTCAAATCTAGTAATCAATTTTTCACCCACTTCCCGACTACATATGTACTTAGAAATCTGAAACTTTGCATACATGTGTAAACACGCTGACAATACATGAATCAATAAATTTTATGGGCGTAGGAAAAGGGGCGTGGCACTTTTGTTATCAACTCCAGATTTGTGTATAACTTTAGAACTACACATCACACATCAATGAAACTCGGTAGGAACTTACTACATATCCATATCCTTCTACTGAGAAAATAAGGCGGGCACTGGATAAGGGGGCGTGGCACCCCCCATACAAGTAAAATTTTTGATCTCGATTAGCTTTGGAACTAAAGGTCGTGCAGCATTGAAATTTCGTATGCAGTCGCCTCTTGGATGTATCGTTCCACTGGTAAAATTTTATGGGCGTAGGACAGGGGGCGTGGCACTTTTCAAGCAACTACACACTTGGGCTTCAGTTTATAATTATAGGTACACCACACATCAATGAAAAACGATAGGAACTTACCCGCCGCGCCTTGCAGGCAAAACAACAACAACTCATCGCGCCACAAATATGCCACGAATATTAGAGTCGATCACAGCCGTATTAATTGTTAAATTGAGGATATGACATATGACGATAGGAAACACTGTGAATACCCTAAATATTGTGTACTGCTCTGCAAGTTTTAAATTCTTTTTGTGAAAAATTTCAGAGCTCTAAAATTGAATTTATGGAAGACTAAAAAGTAGAAAATAAAATTATATAAAAAAAAACTTTTTAAAAATAAGCTTTAATTTATTTAATGTACTAAAAAGTAGAAAATAAATTGTTTCCAAGTCACCTGTATCTTACTATTAATAAAAGCTTGTGCGCTCAATATCCATATTCAAAATATCTTTCATTACTTGAATCTATTTGCAAAAAAATTATTTAAATAAAATATTGTGGTAACTGGTTGACAAATATTGAACACATGAGCGCCCCAAGCTTTTATTAATAGTAAGATACAGGTGACTTGGAAACAATTTATTTTCTACTTTTTAGTACATTAAATAAATTAAAGCTTATTTTTAAAAAGTTTTTTTTTATATAATTTTATTTTAATTTATGTAAACGGGTTAGAAAGATATAGTTAAATATGTGATAAAATTTGCACAGCACATTTCTCAGCCTAAAATTTTTATAAAATCACCTTTTTTGACATACTTATTTGTTTTTCTATTTTTTTTATTTTTGAAAAACTCACCTCAGTAAATAATGGTTGGTGTTTATACTCTGTGCAGCTTAGTTAGAAAGGGCTACGTCTGGATTCAAAAAATAATTTTTTCATAATTTTAGTTCCGAAGATATAGCTCAAAATGTCGAAAAATGATCCCTACCCCTCAAACCCCGTCGCATTCCAATGTTTCTCGTTTGTACAGAACGTATATCGTATATACGATAAGCCTTCTCACTCAGTTTATGGTTGTTGCCCCGAATAAAATGTACGACTTCCAGAACTAGATGGCGCTACCTCTGATTCATAGACAGACGGGCAAGGAAAAGAACAGAAAATCAAAACCGAGCAAAAAACAGACGGGCAAGAAGGAATTCAATTCGAACGCTTTAAAGCAGCGACGCCCAAAACTTCCTTATGGAAGGGCAAACACCAATCCAAACAAACTTTGTTATGATGAAAAAGGGAAAAAAAATTTTGTTCGAAATGTACACTGTACAAAAAATTAATTGCATATTCTTCTTAGTTATATGTAATGAAAAACAAACCAACTTAATATCTCAAAAATCATAAAAATCTCCCATGTTCCTTTCAATAAATGATCTAAATCAATTTCCCAGTCAAAAACATTTATTTCACACTTCTTTTGAAGATAATTCTTCATTTTGCAAAGTTTGCATAATTAAAATTTCAAGCTTAATATGTATGAGCACAAATTTTTTCAAGTGCTTCTCATTCCACAGCTGCACACTTTTTTCCTCGAAATCATGCGCAAGACAACAACAGAATCTGCGTTGAAGATAACTGTCGCAAAAATGTACCAACAAAGCTGAAGAAAGTGTTGTTGCTTTGCGCTCGGGCAGTGGCAGACGAAACGAAAATAACATTGTTGTTTGTGTTTTTCGTACTGCTTAGCGCGAAGACCTGTGTCTGTGTGAAGAAATCGCAGCCTATACCAAAGGGCATTTACAAAAACAAATGAGCACCGAGGGTATAGGGTGTGGGGACCCCTGCTTTAAAGGGTATTTCTGGTACGGAACCCTCAGTGAGCGAGCCCGACTCGCACTTGACTGCTTTTTTAAAGAAGAGCATTCTGAGCTGGCCAGAAAATAAATAGCGTAATATTCTTTGGACCGATGAAACGAACGATAATTTATTTAGATAAAATTTACATAAAAGTGTAATCCCATTAATAAAATTTTCTATGGGAAGCATACTTTAGTAATCTTAATTTAAAAAATTATGACATTATTATTTCGCACACATCTGTACATAAGTATATTCTCCTTATTTATTCGTTTATTTTGAGCCGTTTATTTTGAAAGTGGGGAAACTCCATTTTCAGTTATTGTGAGAAATTTAAATGTTTACATTTCTGTTATGAGCGATAACTTCCATCTCCCAAATACTAGAATCTAAATTTTTTTTAATATAAATTGTTTACCCATAAAAAGATCATAACAAGTTTTATCTATAACTGTCATTATCTACATTTTTGTAAAAAACGGACTTGCCCCACTTTCAAAATAAATGGCTCATACATAAGTATGTATGTGCGAAAATATGCAGTCAGTTTTGTTCAATAAAAGAGCAAGCCCATTACGAATTAAGCTAATTGTCAGATAGTAAAGGAAAGGCTACGTACGAATGTAACTGAATATAAACTCGTGTTATAAAGCCTGATAAGATTTTGCGCAAAATTGCAGAAAATGATTTGTCAGTCATTTTCGTCCCTTCGAACTGTGGGATCACCCGAAAATTATAAATAATTCTTTTGTTACCATATCAGTGTCTGTTCCCAGATAATGTGTAATTCCTGGCTACGCTCCTGAGCATGGTATACAAAAAGAAAGAGAGAGAGAGAAAAAGTATTCGCCGTACGTAAAGAGCAAAAACTGAAGAGCCTGCAGCATATGTCGGTTTATTCTGAAAAAAATACGGCCACTTGCTCGGATTCATGGATCGTCGAGTGTGGTGTGTCGTTGAACGAGCCAGCACAAAACGGATCAGCTAGGCACCCAGGCCAACAAAAATCCACTGGTATCCCCCATGCCGCTTTTGTCACCCCCCGATGCCTATTGTTACTGTGCCCGATTTTAGATTTACAACAATTCAGACACATACGGATATGGTTCTTAGTATACATTGACTTATGTACATACATATGTATGTTGTTTCTTTTGGTTGAACAGACGGACTAATGGACGGACGTGCAGGCTGTCAAATGTGCTCTTTGGGAGCAGCTCTCCCAATTTGCTAGGTTAGTTAGCTAGCTAGCTGGCTGGCCGATTCGGCTTGGCCAAATCGTTCGCTGGTCCGTTTCGGTGTCACATAAGCATCATATCAGGCGTCGGCATCGTAGTTTTGCTCGTTGCTCGCAGTTGTTGGCCATTTGCTCGAATTTCCTATCGAAATTAATAAAATAAAGTTTACTGTACTTGATTTTTCGTCGTTCGGATCGTCCCCCATCAATTTCTCATAAAAAACAAGCAACGCCCAGTATTGGATTGCAAAAACCGATTATCTAATTAATTAAAGGCGAGCACTGAGAAATTTATCGGTGAGTTCTTTGGAATGTATTTAATTTGCGGGAGACATCAGCAGCCAGTGTTTTATAATATTTGTAAAAATTTTAATAAATTTGCATATATTGTCTAGTGTCTGTATGATTTGTGATATGCTTGTGATGTCAGCAGTTCTTTAATATTATCGCAAAGTGTTATACGGTGTAACGCAATTCGCCTGATCCTTAATTGTGTGTTTTTGCGATTTTTGATTTAACGGTGCATAGAATATGAAATTTGTTGTAGAATTTGATAGATCGTCCTCAAATACACCCCTTACAGCAATATTATTGTACTCTGATTTCAAAAGTTTTTTATATGTACAGACATAGAGTTTCAGTTTTTACACACTTGTTTTCTAGTTATACTATGGGCAGGCCAATCTTATATTGTCAAAATATCTTTGATCTTAAATGAAGGTTATATTTAAAGTACGGAGCCAGTCTCCTAGTCACATGAGCCTAACGGAGATCCATGGCAGTCCGCAGAATGATTTTGGTTCGATAAAGCTATCGAGTGTTCCTTTCCTATTTCGGATTAATAATTTTTTCGACCAGTCTATTCACTTCTAATATCGGTGCTCACAAGCAGTAAGCGGTTAAGTCAACCTAAGAAATAATTGATTTATGAGTGCCATATTATTTATTTATGTATATTTGTTGACTTAAAAACGCAAAACATAAAGAAATTTTTGGCAAAAGCTTCAAAATGTACAAACAACGGGTGTTGCAGACAGCGAACATAAATCTTGCCATAACGCCCACCAGCCCTCCTCACTGCTCGCTTACTTTGCTATCCCTGCGCGCTCTCTCTCCCTCTCTCTCGATCGCGTATTGGGTCAGTCTCCGAACTGAACGCCATTCAAACAACACGCTCAAGGTCTTTTCGGCCGTTTGTTTAAACGCATTTTGCAGATTTTTATTTAATGAAACAAGTTCGTACAAATTTACGTAATAAATAAAAACAGCAACATTAAAAATGTATGTATATAAACAACAACGCGAAATATAATCACAAAATGTAAATACAGGCTCAAAATATAAGCAGTTCATATTTTCATTGATGAATTTTTTCACATATGTAATATGTATGTATATATTATATCAAAGAGTATGTTAATAATATTATATAAAAAAAAACCTTTTTAAAAATAAGCTTTAATTCATTTAATGTACTAAAAAGTAGAAAATAAATTGTTTCGAAGTCACCAGTATCTTTCTATCAATAAAAGCTTGGGGCGCTCATGTGTTTAATATTTGTCAACCAGTTACCACAATATTTTATTTAAATTATTTTTTGCAAATAGATTCTAGTAATGATAGATATTTTGAATATGGATATTGAGCGCACAAGCTTTTATTAATAGTAAGATACTGGTGACTTTGAAACAATTTATTTTCTACTTTTTAGTACATTAAATGAATTAAAGCTTATTTTTAAAAAGGTTTTTTTTTATATAATATTATTTTATACTTTTTAGTCTCCCATAAATTCAAATTTAGAGCTCTGAAATCTTAAATCAAATCAAAATTCTCAAAGGAAAAAGAAGGCACCATTTCCATCAGCAATTGCATTCACTTCCTTCTGTTGGGGGTTCAGCAGTGGTACATTCGTTAAAACTAACTGGTTCAATGCATCTCGATCGTATTCACGCTCACGTTTCAATTCTCGATTGAAACCGTCGTTCATTCCACGACATGGCGTTGGCATTCCTAACTTGATTACTGGTGCATATGAGGTAACACATATCTTCGAACAAAAACAAAGCCTGATTATCTATCTCCTCATTCACCTCGAAATCGGGATTCCTTAACTGACCTGTGTTCGATGTGTCAGTCTTGTACCACAGTTCACATTGATTCGATAGGAAGCATGCATATTTGCATAATGACAGCATATCCCAATGAGTATCAGATGTTTGAAAAGCGCCACGCCCCTTATCCTACGCCTATAAAATTTTACCAGTGGGACGACGCGTCCAAGAGGCGACTGCATACGAAATTTCAATGCTGCACGACTTTTAGTTCCAAAGCAATTCTATATAAACGATTTTGTTTGTATGGGCGGTGGCACGCCCACTTGTCCACTGCCCGTCTTATTTTCTCAGTACAAGGATATGGATATGTAGTAAGTTCCTACCGAGTTTCATTGATGTGTGATGTGTAGTTCTAAAGTTATACACGAATCTGGAGTTGATAAAAAAGTGCCACGCCCTTTATCCTACGCCCATAAAATTTTAACAGTGGGACGACACATCCAAGAGGCGACTGCATACGAAATTTCAATGCTGCACGACCTTTAGTTCCAAAGCAAATCGAGATCAAAAATTTTGTTTGTATGTGGGTGCCACGCCCCTTATCCTACGCCCATAAAATTTTACCATTGGGACGAAACATCCAAGAGGCGACTGCATACGAAATTTCAATGCTGCACGACCTTTAGTTCCAAAGCAAATCGAGATCAAAAATTTTGTTTGTATGGGGGGTGCCACACCCCCTTATCCTACGCCCATAAAATTTTACCAGTGGGACGACACATCCAAGAGGCGACTGCATACGAAATTTCAATGCTGCACGACCTTTAGTTCCAAAGCTAATCGAGATCAAAAATTTTGTTTGTATGGGGGGTGCCACGCCCCCTTATCCAGTGCCCCCTTATTTTCTCAGTAGAAGGATATGGATATGTAGTAAGTTCCTACCGAGTTTCATTGATGTGTGATGTGTAGTTCTAAAGTTATACACAAATCTGGAGTTGATAAAAAAGTGCCACGCCCCTTATCCTACGCCCATAAAATTAATTAATTCATGTATTGTCATCGTGTTTACGCATGTATGCAAAGTTTCAGATCTCTAAGTAGTCGGGAAGTGGGTGAAAAATTGATTACTAGATTCCACTACATACCTGATGTGAACCTAATATAAAGCTTATAAATAATATAATATAATATAATAATATAATAGTGCGCATCACTCAAATTTTCGGCAAATCGAAGAATCGAAGTGACGGCAATTTTTCATATTTCGGTCGCGGAAAAGGGGGACACAAAAACTTTACTAAACTTTAAAAAATTTCGTTGACAGTCGTTGATTTGGCATTTCGGGTATGCTCAAAGCACGAAAAAGGCATTTTTCCACAATGTTAGTATGGCTTGTGTATGTGCATATGTATGTATGTATTTGCAGCTGTTTGCTCAGCCACCAACAAACACATGGAATCAGAGCCGAGCTCGTCTAGAGTCTAGACGATTTTTGTTGTTTCTGTGTTGTTGTTGTTGTGTATTTCTTGTTCATAGCAAATGCTAATTTTGGCGATTTAAAATTTATTTCAATTTCCCTCTGCTGATCTTATTATAGGGCAATAACTATATTAAAAAGTTATTTATTTGCCAACATCACTTTTATTAAAGTGATATCGGCAAAAAAGTAATATATGAACATGCATATTTCATTCTTGATTAAAATGTATAAAATATTCTATAAAAAGCCTTTTTAATTTTAATATTATCTCTGGAAATGTCGCACATTTGAACAAATTTTGGCGATATTTTAACAAATTCTAACTTCGATTTGATATTTCAAAACGAGTTGGAAGCTGCAAGCAGATTTCATTCATAATACAGCATACGCAAATGCCAGGAAATTCGACATACGCTTATGTACATATGTATGCATGTATATGTACATAAGTTCCTTGTGTTCGTTTACGGCAGAGCAGAGCCAAAGAATTTTTTTGTCTTTCATATGAAAAACAACAACAACACAGAATCAAACAGCAGCGCTGTCGGGAATATCGTCGACGAGCGCCGCTCTGATTCTTCGTATATTTTGTTGGCTGAGCTGCCGACATGCAGAAGAAGAGCACATGCACACGACTTTCATAACACCATGCAAAATACGAAAATCAACCGCAAAAAATGCTTGTTCGCCTCATTTGAGTACGAAAAACGAACGAACCAAGCCATTGAGTCGTGCAATCAGGGGTACAAACTCTGTCAAAGTCAATTCTCTCAAATGCCTAAAAAATTCTCCCATGGGAATTGGCACTTGAGTCAGATTTTCATTCAAAATAATGGTAATAAAAAACTTAAAACAATAAATAAAATAGTATGGCTGAGTTCCAAAATGTTATAATACAAAACATCAGCATTTTGTTAATAATATGTAAAAGAAGAGTTAAAATTCCCATGAAATTGGAGAATTTTCACCCAGTTAACAGCCCTCGTTGTATTTACTTTGAGTTTGGAAATTCTTGAAGTAGAGCGGTTCTCTGAGAGGATGAGTGACGGAGCACAAAAAAGAGCGGAAATTGAGTGATGTGGATGTGTGAATGGCTCTGCCGTACAAAATTTTTTAAGCCAAAATTTTGCATGAGATGCATACTAGAGGTCTGCATGAATGCATTTGGTTTGCCTGTGCACTACGGTTACCCATTTCATTGCACTCGGCGCACGAGTGAAACATTTGAATGGGTGAAACACTCACAAAACCTCTCAATACCAAAACAAATACCCACTCGTGCCATTATTTTCAAAGAGAGTAAGAGCAGCATTTGTTATCTTGCTCTATTTGCTACAGTCAAAACAAACAAAACGAATATAACAAAGCAACGCTATTGTATAGTGAGTGAAGTGGGTAAAGTGGGTGCAGTGAATGGTAAGCTGGAGAATTTTGGCGAAGCCGCTACTGTGCGCCGGTTAGTAATGCATCGTCCGAAAGTCTTTTCTTCGGCAAATAATGTTTAAAATGACCACAATATGCGTAGATATTATAATTAATACACTAAAACGTCTTTCCATCAGAAATTCTTTAACAATAAGCTCAGCCTCTTAATTGTGTATAGCCCCTTAAATACTCGGTGCACCCACTGCATTGCACTCTGTTTACCAAAACATTTGAATAGTGGGTACACTGCTTGTGAGTAATGTGCTTGCGCTTACAATTTACTCAATTGTTTTGCTATCTCATTCACTCTTAAGGCATATGTGCTTATTCAACACGTGTTTGGAAATAAGTGCACATGCGAGCGAAAGATTCAAACCCGAATGAATGTCTTGGTCGCTCTTTCAAATGCATTCATGCAGACCTCTAATGCATACTCTATTATATTAACATACTCTTTGATTATATACTTGTATCGTTAGTACTTTGCTCTCTTTCTTGCTGCCTGCCGCTCATTCACTCTCACTCTCGCTTTTGAGGGATCCTGCTCAGTGTTGCCACTCACTCCATTTTCTTCGTAGCAAAATATGTATCCAATCTGGCTGTAATGTAGCCAAAAATAATCAAGCCTAGCAATAATAATTGGAGATAGCTATTTGGTAGAATTTTTTTTTAAATCAAAAATTAAAATCATCAAATAAAATACATATATATATATTTTCAGTACTTTTATTATCAATTCAATAGCAATATTCAAAGAAACATTTCATCAGCAACATTTTCTTCCACTTCAATTTCTTCCACCATTTCAATTTCTTCCTCCATTTCAATTTCTTCCTCTACTGCTGCTCTCGGTTTCTTAACCACGAATCTAAAATGAAATTATATAAGCCTGTTGATTTAATATTAAAAGTATATAAAATTTCTTATCCATTTCACTTTCGCATTAGCTACCACGCGCTTCCAGCTTCACACAACCACTTTGCTAATTTTGACATTCGTATGACATGACTGTCAAAACTGACGAAGAATGTCAAAAAAGGGAAAATAGAATTGCGCAAGATAGCTAGATATATATATCTATATTTACTTTTGCGTAAAATTCTGTAAATTTTTCAGTTTATTTGCAATATGTATTCTCTCGATTTCAAGTTTTAATTTACAGTCGACAGCGCGAAAGCGAATTAAGAGGAGCGTCAGAAAATCAGAAAATCGCACTACAATCGCTGCCCGAGCGATTTTGCCTGTTCCCCTGTCGTTTCTCCCCTCTTTCCTAAATTGTTCCGTGTCGCTAGGGTCGACTCGCCTCGTGTAAAAGCGGACATACATGTACATGTATATGCTCTAAAGGTATGAACACAATATCATTCCTAAATTGTAACTATGAAAATGTAGCCATTTAAGAAGCATTGTAGCATTGTAGCTTTCCATTTTAAATGTAGCAAATTGGCTACAATTGTAGCCAAACGGCAACACTGATCCTGCTATGCCATATCGAATTGTAGCTTAACTTTTCTCAAACCGTTGCTACGTAGAATCAAAGAGTATGTTAATATACTAGAGTATGCATCTCATGCAAAATTTTGGCTTAAAAAATTTTGTACGGCAGAGCCATTCACACATCCACATCACTCAATTTCCGCTCTTTTTTGTGCTCCGTCACTCATCCTCTCAGAGAACCGCTCTACTTCAAGAATTTCCAAACTCAAAGTAAATACGACGAGGGCTGCTAACTGGGTGAAAATTCTCCGATTTCATGGGAATTTGAACTCTTCTTTTACATATTATCAACAAAATGCTTATGCTTTTGTATTACAGCATTTAAGAACTCAGCCATACTGTTTTATTGATTGTGTTATGTTTTTTATTACTTATATTTTGAATGAAAATGTGACTAAAGTGCAAATTCCCATGGGAGAATTTTTTGTGGCTGATTTTCGTATTTTGCTTGCATAGCGGGAGTTCAGCCAACTACAAATACAAGGAAGCAGAGCCGAGCTCGTCTAGACGATTTTGCTTGTTTCTCTGTTGTTGTTGCAATCCCTTGAAGAAAAAAATGCTTTATTTAGTGTGCTTCTCGTTAAATAAATAAATAAAATGTTGATTTTGTCGATTTGAAATTTATTTCAATTTCCCGTGCTGAACTTATGACTATAATAAAAGGTTATTTATTTGCCAACTTCACTTTCATTAAAGTGATATTGGCAAAAATATCTAATATTAATATACATTTTTTATGCATTGTCAAAATATTTATAAATGTTTCATAAAAGCCTGTTTGAGTTTAGTTTTATCTATGGAAATTTCGCGCAATTGAAAAATGTTTGCGATATTTCAAAAAAAAGTCTAACTTCGATTTGGAATTTCAAAACAAGTTGGAAGCGGCAAGCAGATTTCATGAATAAACACCATACTAGGTGCCAGGAATTTCAACATACGTACCTATATACATACATACTATGTGTTTGTCGATGGCTGACCAGAGCAGCTGTGCACATACACACAAGCCATAGTGAAAAAGGGTTTTTGAAGTAAAACTTTTTTGCGGAGGCTAACCCAAAATTTTGTCAAACAGAAGTACTAATTTTCGTATTGAATTCTTATTGTGAAACAGCGCCTCTGCCGGAAAATTGTAGTGATTTTAGAAAAAACGGCATCCTGTGCACCAACCAACCAACCAAATAGCTTATATCAACACCATCTGTTCGAAGTTTGATTGTTATTGGAATTCGAAAATGTTTAATCAAGCTCGTGCTTACGCATATGTACATGCAAGCTCACACGCATTATTGTGTATCGCAGTCTCACAGATCTCAATCTCTGCATGTCGAAAAAGCTCTGTGGAATATGAATAAGTGAAATGAGCTTTCGAAAATATGTTCGCAATTTCTTTCTTATTGCATTCGACTAGATTCATCGAAAGTGTGAGCGATAAGCTCTAGAAGTTCGAAAGCTACTTGCTAGAAGGAGTAAGAGCTATAAAAGGCCGGCGGCGGCACTGCAGAATCAATTAGTTTTCGAATATCAAGTGAACTTCGTGAAATATCGAAATGAAAGACAATTCAACTGCAACTTGTAGTCTGCAAGATGCTGAATAGTACAAACAAGTGGGGCCACCTGTCGTGTGTGCCTGTATACACGACAGCTAGTAAAACAATTAGCAACAATAAAAGGTAAAACAAAGTAAAAAATAAAAAAATTAAAAAAATTTTTAAAACCTGCGGGATTCGAACCTATATACTTTCGGTTTCTGCGCCAGCGCCTTACTCGCTGCGCTACCATCGCTCTTGCTACTTTATGTTCTAAACTTTTATAAGAAGCCATTCTCTGCCTCTGCCGCCGCGCTGCCAAGAGGACAAACGCTTTTTAGTCAGGCCGCGTTTTATATATAAAGACTAGATGACCCGGTGAACTTCGTATCACCTAAACTTGATTTGATTGTAACTCTTCATAAGCGTTTATTAATTGTAATCAACCCTCCAACTCCAATTTATTGAAGTGGATAATATTGGCCGCATCGTATACGGTTTGAGTTTCGTTTGGTTATTGAATAAAAATCATTTGTAATATTAATATCTTTTATTAACATGATGAAAGATAAATACAGTTAACATTCAAGATAAAGCTTTCTGGTCAACTGTCCCGGAATTAAATTTTGAATGGTCGCATTGAGATCATCGACATCTTTGATTTTAGCCGCCAACATGGCCCGTTCGCTGAACCAACTATGGTTATTGAAGTTCTGCGCTACTTTGGGAAAAAACACGCCCTATGAGCTCCTCCTTCGACTCGGTCAACTGATAGAAATCACTGGGCAATGTGATGAATCCAACAATTGCTTTGAAAAAACATCGGTATTTCGATCTTGTTGCAAAAACACTCGCATGTTAGTTGTCAATCAGAGTGTCTTCACATGCCGCCATAAATTTGATGATTTTTAGCATGCGTTTAGCTCGTCAGCTACAGTTGATCGTGGAATAACTGGAAGAGTCTGAGGAAAATCACCGGATAACAGAATCATGGCTCCACCAAAAATATTTTGATTGTCACGAAGATCTTTCAACGTTCTGTCCAGTGCCTCCAATGACCTCTTGTGGGCCATCGAGACTTCGTCCCAAACGATGTTTGTAGAACCTTTGTCATTGCGCTGTTTTTGGCGATGTTGCAAGCTGGTGTCTCGTAGATTTGTATGTTCAGGGGCAATTTCAAGGCAGAATGTGCAGTTCGTCCGCCTTCTAACAGAGTCGCTGCTATTCCAGATGAAGCCAATGCTAAGGAAACTTCATTCTTTGATCGAATCCTTGCCAAAAGTAATGAAATTAAGAACGTTTTACCAATGGCTCCGGGAGCATCCAGGAAGTATACTCCACCAGTTCCATTTTACACAGCTTCTATCAGACAGTCGTATGTACTTTTTTGATGTTGATTTAATTGCGAAACATTTTTACGAACTGCTTCGGCTAACGCTTCGACGTCGTATTGTTGTTCTCTTTGTAACTCGTGGTTAAATGCGTCGTGCATTGGACGATTGGGTGATATCATGCCCAAATTCGACAACACTCTATTCGCCATCAATAAACACATGTCTTCTATCATGATCAATGTCTCATTGTGGATTTCTGCAGTCATTTGCAATGCTGGATTTAAATTTTGGCGACGCACACGATGCAAGACATCCTCAGACATGTCGTCCTTATATTTGACCCACAAATCGTTCGGATTCGAAGGGAAACATGTGGATATGATAATCGCAAAGAATGTTCGAATTTGATGTAAGTCTCACACAAATGGTTTTCAGTTGTTGAAACGACGTCGGACCACGAACATTCACCAAGACATTAGCAAGTAGTGACTCCATATCGAGTTTCAAAGATGTTTGACTTATACTTCAAAAATTATAAGATTTGAACAACTAAGAAGTACCACACCCCTTGTCAAACGCCCATCCAAGAGGCCCTGCATACGAAATTTCAATGCTGCACGACTTTTAGTTCCAAAGCTATTCGATATTTAAAATTTTGTTTGTATGGGCAGTGCCACGCCCACTTGTCCACTGCCCGTCCCACTTTCCCAGTTGAAGGATATGGATATGTAGTAATTCCTACCGAGTTTCATTGATGTGTGATGTGTAGTTCTAAAGTTATACATAAATCTGGAGTTGGTAAAAAAGTGCCACTCCCCTTATCCTTCGCCCATAAAATTTTACCAGTGGGACGACACATCCAAGAGGCGACTGCATACGAAATTTCAATGCTGCACGACTTTTAATTCCAAAGCTATTCGATATTAAAAATTTTGTTTGTATGGGCAGTGCCACGCCCACTTGTCCACTGCCCGTCCCACTTTCCCAGTTGAAGGATATGGATATGTAGTAATTCCTACCGAGTTTCATTGATGTGTGATGTGTAGTTCTAAAGTTATACATAAATCTGGAGTTGGTAAAAAAGTGCCACTCCCCTTATCCTTCGCCCATAAAATTTTACCAGTGGGACGACACATCCAAGAGGCGACTGAATACGGAATTTCAATGTTGCAGGACTTTTAGTTCCAAAGCTATTCGATATTAAAAATTTTGTTTGTATGGGCAGTGCCACGCCCACTTGTCCACTGCCCGTCCCACTTTCCCAGTTGAAGGATATGGATATGTAGTAATTCCTACCGAGTTTCATTGATGTGTGATGTGTAGTTCTAAAGTTATACATAAATCTGGAGTTGGTAAAAAAGTGCCACTCCCCTTATCCTTCGCCCATAAAATTTTACCAGTGGGACGACACATCCAAGAGGCGACTGCATACGAAATTTCAATGCTGCACGACTTTTAATTCCAAAGCTATTCGATATTAAAAATTTTGTTTGTATGGGCAGTGCCACGCCCACTTGTCCACTGCCCGTCCCACTTTCCCAGTTGAAGGATATGGATATGTAGTAATTCCTACCGAGTTTCATTGATGTGTGATGTGTAGTTCTAAAGTTATACATAAATCTGGAGTTGGTAAAAAAGTGCCACTCCCCTTATCCTTCGCCCATAAAATTTTACCAGTGGGACGACACATCCAAGAGGCGACTGCATACGAAATTTCAATGCTGCACGACTTTTAATTCCAAAGCTATTCGATATTAAAAATTTTGTTTGTATGGGCAGTGCCACGCCCACTTGTCCACTGCCCGTCCCACTTTCCCAGTTGAAGGATATGGATATGTAGTAATTCCTACCGAGTTTCATTGATGTGTGATGTGTAGTTCTAAAGTTATACATAAATCTGGAGTTGGTAAAAAAGTGCCACTCCCCTTATCCTTCGCCCATAAAATTTTACCAGTGGGACGACACATCCAAGAGGCGACTGAATACGGAATTTCAATGTTGCAGGACTTTTAGTTCCAAAGCTAATCGAGATCAAAAATTTTGTTTGTATGGGCGGTGCCACGCCCCCTTATCCAGTGCCCGCCTTATTTTCTCAGTAGAAGGATATGGATATGTAGTAAGTTCCTACCGAGTTTCATTCATGTGTGATGTGCAGTTCTAAAGTTATACACAAATCTGGAGTTGGTAAAAAAGTGCCACTCCCCTTATCCTTCGCCCATAAAATTTTACCAGTGGGACGACACATCCAAGAGGCGACTGCATACGAAATTTCAATGCTGCACGACTTTTAATTCCAAAGCTATTCGATATTAAAAATTTTGTTTGTATGGGCAGTGCCACGCCCACTTGTCCACTGCCCGTCCCATTTTCCCAGTTGAAGGATATGGATATGAAGTAAGTTCCTGCCGAGTTTCATTGATGTGTAATGTGTAGTTCTAAAGTTATACACAAATGTGGAGTTGATCAAAAAGTGCCACTCCCCTTAACCTACGCCCATAAAATTTTACCAGTGGCACGATGCATCCAAGAGGCGACTGAATACGGAATTTCAATGTTGCACGACTTTTAGTTCCAAAGCTGTTCGAGATCAAAAATATGGTTTGTTTGGGGGTGTCACGCCCCCTTGTCCAGACCCCTTCTAATTTTCTCATTAGAAGGATATGGATATGAAGTAAGCTTTTACCGAGTTTCATTGCTGTGTGATGTATAGTTCTCAAGCTATACCAAAATGAGTAGTTAATTGAAAAGTGCCACGCCCCTTGACCTACGCCCATAACATTTTACCAGTGGGACGACGCATCCAAGAGGCGGCTGCATACGAAATTTCAATGTTGCACGACTTTTAGTTCCAAAGCTATTCGATGTAAACAATTTGGTTTGTATGGGCAGTGCCACGCCCCCTTGTCCACTCGGGTCCAAATATAGATCAGAACCATCCCTGAACCCACTCAACCACACTCACTAAATTTCATCAAAATCGGTTCAGCCGTTTTCGTGCTTTCGCCGGACTAACGCACGGCAATCCATTTTTATACCCTACACCTATGGTAATAGGGTATAATAACTTTGTGCCAAAATTGTAACGCATTAAAGGAGCCTTCCTAGGTATAGACATAAGTATATAGAAATGATCAGAAACACTTTCTCTTTTCATTTCCGGTTGTCCGTCTGTCCGTCTGTCCGTCTGTCTGTCTGTCTGCGTGTATGCAAAAAAAAGAAAGAAGGAGTTGTCCGATTTGGACCAAATTTGGTACACAGTTACAGTGAACCTCGGGTTAGGTAAAGTGTTAAAATTATTCAAATTACCCGAAGGACACGCCCACAACGGGTCTTTAAGTCCCACTACCTCGGATTTTTTTCGGTAAAATGGCTATAATTTGTGTAATTACTCATGGAAAAGAATAATACTTGGTATTCAAGTTAAGAGGTATGTCTTCTATATCTCAGGAAAAAATGGGCGTGGTCCGCCCACTATATAGCCGGAAAAATTTTTTCGGTAAAATGGCTCCCAATTGACTAGTTACGAATATAAATGAATGAAATTCGGTTTCCAAGTTGATATATAGGTCTTAGATGCCATACAAGAAAATGGGCGTGGTCCGCCCACTATATAGGCGATAAACAAAAAATCCTCTTAACTTCCATAATATATACACCAGAGAGTCCAGATTTGGTTACTTCGTTCCTGATAGGAATATCTTTTAATTCTCCAGAAATGGGCGTGGTCCGCCCACCATGGGGGCAGTAAAATAAATATGCCGATAACATCTGGTGTACACCTGTCAGAGCATCAATATTTGGCATGTATAGTCCTATTAGGTATATCTTGTAGTCAGCCAAAAATGGGCGTGGTCCGCCCACTATGTAGGTTGTAAATCAAATACGCCCACAATTTCAGTGAATTATCACCCCACTTGGGAACATGGTGTAGGGTATTACTCTGTCGGTGAAACCCGACTGATTGCTTCCTTACTTGTTATACCCTACACCTATGGTAAAAGGGTATAATAACTTTGTGCGAAAATTGTAACGCATTAAAGGCACCTTCCTAGGTATAGACATAAGTATATAGAAATGCTTAGAATCACTTTCTGTCTTGATTTCCGGTTGTCCGTCTGTCCGTCTGTCCGTCTGTCTGTCCGTCTGTCTGTCTGTCTGCGTGTTCGGATAAAATAGAAAGAAGGAGTTGTCCGATTTGAACCAAAATTGGTACACAGTCACAGTCAACCTCGGGTTAGGTAAAGTGTTAAAATTAGTCAAATCGGTTAAAGGACACGCCTACAATGGGCCTGTAAGTCCCACTACCTCGGGTTTTTTTCGATTAAATTGCTATAATTTGTGTAATTACTCATGGAAAAGAATAATACTTGGTATTCAAGTTAAGAGGTAGGTCTTCTATATCTCAGGAAAAAATGGGCGTGATCCGCCCACTATATAGCCGGCAAAATTTTTTCGGTAAAATGGCTCCCAATTGACTAGTTACGAATATAAATGAATGAAATTCGGTTCCCAAGTTGATATATAGGTCTTAGATGCCATACAAGAAAATGGGCGTGGTCCGCCCACTATATAGGCGATAAACAAAACTCTTAACTTCCATAATATATACACCAGAGAGTCCAGATTTGGTTACTTCGTTCCTGGTAGGAATATCTTTTAATTCTCCAGAAATGGGCGTGGTCCGCCCACCATGGGGGCAGTAAAATAAATATGCCGATAACATCTGTTGTACACCTATCAGAGCATCAATATTTGGCATATATTGTCCTATTTGGTATATCTTGTAGTCTGCCAAAAATGGGCGTGGTCCGCCCACTATGTGGGTTATAAATCAAATGCACCCACAATTTCAGTGAATTATAACCCCACATGGTGTAGGGTATTACTCTGTCGGTGAAACCCGACTGATACTTCCTTACTTGTTATACCCTACACCTATGGTAATAGGGTGTAATAACTTTGTGCGAAAATTGTAACGCATTAAAGGAGCCCTCCTAGGTATAGACATAAGTATATAGAAATGATCAGAAACACTTTCTCTTTTGATTTCCGGTTGTCCGTCTGTCCGTCTGTCTGTCTGTCTGTCCGTCTGCGTGTTCGGAAAAAATAGGAAGAAGGAGTTATCCGATTTGAACCAAATTTGGTACACAGTCACAGTGAACCTCGGGTTAGGTAAAGTGTTAAAATTAGTTAAATCGGTCTAAGGACACGCCCACAATGGGCCTGTAAGTCCCACTACCTCGGGTTTTTTTCGATTAAATTACTATAATTTGTCTAATTACACATGCAAAGGAATAATACTTGGTATTTAAGGCAAGGTGTGGACCCTCTGTAAAATACCAAAAAATGGGCGTGGTCCGCCCACTGTATAGGCGGCAACAATTTTCCGGTAAAATGGCTCTCAATCGACTATTTATGCATTTAAACGAATGAAATTTGGTTCGCAGGTTAAGATGTAGGTCCTACATTCCATATAAGAAAATGGGCGTGGTCCGCCCACTATATAGGCGGTAAGCTTAAAATCCTCATAACTTCCATAGTATATATACCAGAACGTCCATATTTGGACACTTCATTGCAGGTAAGAGTACCTTTAAATGTAAAAAAATGGGCGTGGTCCGCCCACCATGGAGGCGGTAAATTATATATATCGATATAGACCCCCAGAGCAGAGTGTCAATATTTGCTATATACAGTCCTATTAGGAATATCTCTTAGTTTGACAAAAATGGGCGTGCTCCGCCCACTCAGTTACTTGGTGTAGGGTATTATTCTGTCGGTGAAACCCGACTGATGCTTCCTTACTTGTTATATATAAGATAATTGTAGCAGTGATTTGAATTGTAAATACATACCTAAATTCACTCGCGCTGTAGGGCCATTTATTGATTTATTTAAATAAATATTTGTATATATGTATGTATATGTATGTACTTTTTTATAAGCTTTCTATTAACTTCACTTTGCAGATGTCGTCAAATCTAGTAATCAATTTTTCACCCACTTCCCGACTACTTAAAGATCTGAAACTTTGCATACATGCCTAATCTAGAGCCCAATACATGAATCAATAAATGTTATGGGCGTAGGATAAGGGGCGTGGCACTTTTTTATCAACTCCAGATTTGCGTATAACTTTAGAACTACAAATCACACATCAATGAAACTCGGTAGGAACTTACTACATATCCATATCCTTCTACTGGGAAAATAAGACGGGCACTGGATAAGGGGGCGTGGCACCCCCCATACAAACAAAATTTTTGATCTCGATTAGCTTTGGAACTAAAGGTCGTGCAGCATTGAAATTCCGTATACAGGCGCCTCTTGGATGTGTGGTCCCACTGGTAAAATGTTATGGGCGTAGGATAAGGAGCGTGGCACTTTTTTTTATCAACGGTAAATTTAATATACCGATAATTTCTGTTGTTCCTGTCAGGGCATCAATATTTGGCATATGTAGTCCTATTAGAAATATCTTGTGGTTTGTCAAAAATGGGCGTGGTTCGCCCACTATAGGCAGCAAATTTAATAAAATTATATAAAAAAAAACTTTTTAAAAATAAGCTTTAATGTACTAAAAAGTAGAAAATAAGTTGTTTCCAAGTCACCTGTATCTTACTATCCCTAAGAGCTTGGGGCGCTCATGTGTTCAATATTTGTCAAACAGTTACCACAATATTTTATTTAAATAATTTTTTGCAAATAGATTCTAGTAATGAAAGATATTTTGAATATGGATATTGAGCGCACAAGCTTTTATTAATAGTAAGATACAGGTGACTTGGAAACAACTTATTTTCTACTTTTTAGTACATTAAAGCTTATTTTTAAAAAGTTTTTTTTTATATAATTTTATTTTCTACTAGACTAAAACTTCCATAAATTCAATTTTAGAGCTCTGAAATTTTTCGCAAAAAGAATTTTAAACTTGCAGAGCAGTACACAATATTTAGGGTATTCACAGTGTTTCCTATCGTCATATGTCATATCCTCAATTTAACAAATAATACGGCAGTGATCGACCCTAATATTCGTGGCATATTTGTGACGCGGTGAGTTGTTGCTATTTTGCCAGCAGGGCGCGGCAAGTAAGTTCCTATCGTTTTTCATTCATGTGTGGTGTACCTATAATTATAAACTGAAGCCCAAGTGTGTAGTTGCTTGAAAAGTGCCACGCCCCTTGTCCTACGCCCATAAAATTTTACCAGTGGGACGACACATCCAAGAGGCGACTGCATACGAAATTTCAATGCTGCACGACCTTTAGTTCCAAAGCTAATCGAGATCAAAAATTTGGTTTGTATGGGCGGTGCCACGCCCCCTTATCCAGTGCACGCCTTATTTTCTCAGTAGAAGGATATGGATATGTAGTAAGTTCCTACCGAGTTTCATTGATGTGTGATGTGTAGTTCTAAAGTTATACACGAATCTGGAGTTGATAAAAAAGTGCCACGCCCCTTATCCTACGCCCATACAATTTTACCAGTGGGACGAAACATCCAAGAGGCGACTGCATACGAAATTTCAATGCTGCACGACCTTTAGTTCCAAAGCTAATCGAGATCAAAAATTTTGTTTGTATGGGGGGTGCCACGCCCCCTTATCCTACGCCCATAAACTTTTACCAGTGGGACGACACATCCAAGAGGCGACTGCATAAGAAATTTCAATGCTGCACGACCTTTAGTTCCAAAGCTAATCGAGATCAAAAATTTTGTTTGTATGGGGGGTGCCACGCCCCCTTATCCTACGCCCATAAAATTTTACCAGTGGGACGACACAAGCAAGAGGCGACTGCATACAAAATTTCAATGCTGCACGACCTTTAGTTCCAAAGGTAATCGAGATCAAAAATTTTGTTTGTATTGGGGGTGCCACGCCCCCTTATCCTACGCCCATAAAATTTTACCAGTGGGACGACACATCCAAGAGGCGACTGCATACGAAATTTCAATGCTGCACGACCTTTAGTTCCAAAGCTAATCGAGATCAAAAATTTGTTTTGTATGGGCGGTGCCACGCCCCCTTATCCAGTGCACGCCTTATTTTCTCAGTAGAAGGATATGGATATGTAGTAAGTTCCTACCGAGTTTCATTGATGTGTGATGTGTAGTTCTAAAGTTATACACAAATCTGGAGTTTATAAAAAAGTGCCACGCCCCTTATCCTACGCCCATAAAATTTATTGATTCATGTATTGGGCTCTAGGTTATGCATGTGTGCAAAGTTTCAGATCTCTAAGTAGTCGGGAAGTGGGTGAAAAATTGATTACTAGATTTGACGACTTACTGACATACCGACAGAAAGTGAAGTTAATATAAAGCTTATAAAATACCCACAATTTCATTTCTTTCAGTGTATTATTACCACACTCGGTTACTTGGTGTAGGGTATTACTCTGTCGGTGAAACCCGACTGATGCTTCCTTACTGGTTTTTCCATGCTTTGCGCACGCACGAAATGCCAAATCAACGACGGTGAACGAAATGCTGTGAGCGGTTGAGTGGTTTTTGTGTCCCCCTTTGCCGCGACAGAATTTTGAAAAGTGGCCATCACTTCGATTTGCCGAGTGATGCGCACTCTATTATATTAACACAAGTGGGGCCACCTGTCGTGTGTACCTGTATACACGACAGCTAGTAAAACAATTAGCAACAATAAAAGGCAAAGCCAAGTAAAAAATAAAAAAGCTTATAAAAAAAGATAAAAAAGAAAAATTTTTAAACTTGCGGAGCTGGGATTCGAACCCATGACCTGTCGAGTTACCGAATGCAAGCGCGCGCCTCTACCCACTGGGCTACACAGCGAACTAATTTCGTTCGTCTAAAGTCGTAAAAGACAGAAAGTGGACAGCAGGCAAACGCTTTTTAGTCAGTCTGCGTTTTATATAAGTTAACGTAGTTGTCCAGTTAACCTAGTATCCAGCAGAAGCAGATGCTGCTTCCCCAAATTTCGTGCTGGGTTATCAAATTGTAGTATCATTGTTATCATCATCAGCAAGCGCTTATAGCAACGGCGCGCTAATGCTTTCAGCACCCAACGATGAACGGGATCATTTGCTCTTGGTAGCACTAACTGAACAATTGTAATGTACCTACAACAACAAGAGAAAGCGCGAGTACGCTCACTTGCTGAATAACATGTTAAATGTACTTACAACAACAATGGAAAGCGCGAGTACGCTCACTTGCTGAAACCTGCCTACAAGAACTCTGATGCATCTACAACAACAAGGGATAGCATCAAGTACGCTATCTGCTGAAACATGCGTACTACAATTGTAATGCACCTACAACAACAATGGAAAGCTCGAGTACGCTCACTTGCTGAATGATATCTTAATTGTACTTACAACAACAATGTATAGCTTTAAGTATGCTCTTTAAGCTTCGAATTAGTTCGAAGCTATTTCAAGAATTCAATTGTAAAATAGACGTGGAAAGGGCAAGTTGCTTTGCCGTAAATAAAACCTCATACAATCTAATATATAAAAATGAATGTTTGTTTGTCTGTTTGTCTGTCTGTCTGTCTGTCCGGCTATACAAAGCTACACGCGTTGACCGATTTCAGCCAAACTTTATACCAATATTGTTGAAGACCAAAGGAAGGCGACTGTATATAAAATTTTTCGATTCATCAAGAGGGCGTGGCACCTCCCATACAACTTAAATATTTGATTTGGTATATCTTTAAAACCACATGTCATACAACGTTAAAATTTTGTATTCTGTTAGTATTTAGTCGTGCCCTCTTGCTTAAAAAAATTTAGGGGCGTGGGACAAGGGGGAGTGGCACTCCCTATACAACTTAAATATTTGATTTGGCATATCTTTAAAACTACAAGTCACGCAGCATTGAAATTCCGTATGCAGGCCCCTCTTAGATGCTTCGTCCCACGGGTAAAATTTTATGGGCGTAGGACAAGGGGCGTGGCACTTTTCAATCAACTATACATTTGGGTATAACTTTAGAACTATAGAGCACACTTAAATGAAACACGATACGAACTTACTACATGTCCGTATCCTTCAACTCGGAAAATGGGACGGGAATTGGGCAAGGGGCGTGGCACCCCTCATACAACTTAAATATTTGATTTGGTATACCTTTAAAACTACATGTCATACAACGTTAAAATTTTGTATTCTGTTAGTATTTAGTCGTGCCATCTTGCTTAAAAAAATTTAGGGGAGTGGGACAAGGGGGAGTGGCACTCCCTATACAACTTAAATATTTGATTTGGCATATCTTTAAAACTACAAGTCACGCAGCATTGAAATTCCGTATGCAGGCCCCTCTTAGATGCTTCGTCCCACGGGTAAAATTTTATGGGCGTAGGAGAAGGGGCGTGGCACTTTTCAATCAACTATACATTTGGGTATAACTTTAGAACTATACAGCACACATAAATGAAACACGTTACGAACTTACTACATGTCCGTATCCTTCAACTCGGAAAATGGGACGGGCATTGGGCAAGGGGCGTGGCACCCCTCATACAACTTAAATATTTGATTTGGTATACCTTTAAAACTACATGTCATACAACATTAAAATTTTTTATTCTGTACCCACTATATAGGCGGTAAGCTTAAAATCCTCATAACTTCCATAGTATATATACCAGAACGTCCATATTTGGACACTTCATTGCAGGTAAGAGTACCTTTAAATGTAAAAAAATGGGCGTGGTCCGCCCACCATGGAGGCGGTAAATTATATATATCGATATAGACCCCCAGAGCAGAGTGTCAATATTTGCTATATACAGTCCTATTAGGAATATCTCTTAGTTTGACAAAAATGGGCGTGCTCCGCCCACTCAGTTACTTGGTGTAGGGTATTATTCTGTCGGTGAAACCCGACTGATGCTTCCTTACTTGTTATATATAAGATAATTGTAGCAGTGATTTGAATTGTAAATACATACCTAAATTCACTCGCGCTGTAGGGCCATTTATTGATTTATTTAAATAAATATTTGTATATATGTATGTATATGTATGTACTTTTTTATAAGCTTTCTATTAACTTCACTTTGCAGATGTCGTCAAATCTAGTAATCAATTTTTCACCCACTTCCCGACTACTTAAAGATCTGAAACTTTGCATACATGCCTAATCTAGAGCCCAATACATGAATCAATAAATGTTATGGGCGTAGGATAAGGGGCGTGGCACTTTTTTATCAACTCCAGATTTGCGTATAACTTTAGAACTACAAATCACACATCAATGAAACTCGGTAGGAACTTACTACATATCCATATCCTTCTACTGGGAAAATAAGACGGGCACTGGATAAGGGGGCGTGGCACCCCCCATACAAACAAAATTTTTGATCTCGATTAGCTTTGGAACTAAAGGTCGTGCAGCATTGAAATTCCGTATACAGGCGCCTCTTAGATGTGTGGTCCCACTGGTAAAATGTTATGGGCGTAGGATAAGGAGCGTGGCACTTTTTTTTATCAACGGTAAATTTAATATACCGATAATTTCTGTTGTTCCTGTCAGGGCATCAATATTTGGCATATGTAGTCCTATTAGAAATATCTTGTGGTTTGTCAAAAATGGGCGTGGTTCGCCCACTATAGGCAGCAAATTTAATAAAATTATATAAAAAAAAACTTTTTAAAAATAAGCTTTAATGTACTAAAAAGTAGAAAATAAGTTGTTTCCAAGTCACCTGTATCTTACTATCCCTAAGAGCTTGGGGCGCTCATGTGTTCAATATTTGTCAAACAGTTACCACAATATTTTATTTAAATAATTTTTTGCAAATAGATTCTAGTAATGAAAGATATTTTGAATATGGATATTGAGCGCACAAGCTTTTATTAATAGTAAGATACAGGTGACTTGGAAACAACTTATTTTCTACTTTTTAGTACATTAAAGCTTATTTTTAAAAAGTTTTTTTTTATATAATTTTATTTTCTACTAGACTAAAACTTCCATAAATTCAATTTTAGAGCTCTGAAATTTTTCGCAAAAAGAATTTTAAACTTGCAGAGCAGTACACAATATTTAGGGTATTCACAGTGTTTCCTATCGTCATATGTCATATCCTCAATTTAACAAATAATACGGCAGTGATCGACCCTAATATTCGTGGCATATTTGTGACGCGGTGAGTTGTTGCTATTTTGCCAGCAGGGCGCGGCAAGTAAGTTCCTATCGTTTTTCATTCATGTGTGGTGTACCTATAATTATAAACTGAAGCCCAAGTGTGTAGTTGCTTGAAAAGTGCCACGCCCCTTGTCCTACGCCCATAAAATTTTACCAGTGGGACGACACATCCAAGAGGCGACTGCATACGAAATTTCAATGCTGCACGACCTTTAGTTCCAAAGCTAATCGAGATCAAAAATTTGGTTTGTATGGGCGGTGCCACGCCCCCTTATCCAGTGCACGCCTTATTTTCTCAGTAGAAGGATATGGATATGTAGTAAGTTCCTACCGAGTTTCATTGATGTGTGATGTGTAGTTCTAAAGTTATACACGAATCTGGAGTTGATAAAAAAGTGCCACGCCCCTTATCCTACGCCCATACAATTTTACCAGTGGGACGAAACATCCAAGAGGCGACTGCATACGAAATTTCAATGCTGCACGACCTTTAGTTCCAAAGCTAATCGAGATCAAAAATTTTGTTTGTATGGGGGGTGCCACGCCCCCTTATCCTACGCCCATAAACTTTTACCAGTGGGACGACACATCCAAGAGGCGACTGCATAAGAAATTTCAATGCTGCACGACCTTTAGTTCCAAAGCTAATCGAGATCAAAAATTTTGTTTGTATGGGGGGTGCCACGCCCCCTTATCCTACGCCCATAAAATTTTACCAGTGGGACGACACAAGCAAGAGGCGACTGCATACAAAATTTCAATGCTGCACGACCTTTAGTTCCAAAGGTAATCGAGATCAAAAATTTTGTTTGTATTGGGGGTGCCACGCCCCCTTATCCTACGCCCATAAAATTTTACCAGTGGGACGACACATCCAAGAGGCGACTGCATACGAAATTTCAATGCTGCACGACCTTTAGTTCCAAAGCTAATCGAGATCAAAAATTTGTTTTGTATGGGCGGTGCCACGCCCCCTTATCCAGTGCACGCCTTATTTTCTCAGTAGAAGGATATGGATATGTAGTAAGTTCCTACCGAGTTTCATTGATGTGTGATGTGTAGTTCTAAAGTTATACACAAATCTGGAGTTTATAAAAAAGTGCCACGCCCCTTATCCTACGCCCATAAAATTTATTGATTCATGTATTGGGCTCTAGGTTATGCATGTGTGCAAAGTTTCAGATCTCTAAGTAGTCGGGAAGTGGGTGAAAAATTGATTACTAGATTTGACGACTTACTGACATACCGACAGAAAGTGAAGTTAATATAAAGCTTATAAAATACCCACAATTTCATTTCTTTCAGTGTATTATTACCACACTCGGTTACTTGGTGTAGGGTATTACTCTGTCGGTGAAACCCGACTGATGCTTCCTTACTGGTTTTTCCATGCTTTGCGCACGCACGAAATGCCAAATCAACGACGGTGAACGAAATGCTGTGAGCGGTTGAGTGGTTTTTGTGTCCCCCTTTGCCGCGACAGAATTTTGAAAAGTGGCCATCACTTCGATTTGCCGAGTGATGCGCACTCTATTATATTAACACAAGTGGGGCCACCTGTCGTGTGTACCTGTATACACGACAGCTAGTAAAACAATTAGCAACAATAAAAGGCAAAGCCAAGTAAAAAATAAAAAAGCTTATAAAAAAAGACAAAAAAGAAAAATTTTTAAACTTGCGGAGCTGGGATTCGAACCCATGACCTGTCGAGTTACCGAATGCAAGCGCGCGCCTCTACCCACTGGGCTACACAGCGAACTAATTTCGTTCGTCTAAAGTCGTAAAAGACAGAAAGTGGACAGCAGGCAAACGCTTTTTAGTCAGTCTGCGTTTTATATAAGTTAACGTAGTTGTCCAGTTAACCTAGTATCCAGCAGAAGCAGATGCTGCTTCCCCAAATTTCGTGCTGGGTTATCAAATTGTAGTATCATTGTTATCATCATCAGCAAGCGCTTATAGCAACGGCGCGCTAATGCTTTCAGCACCCAACGATGAACGGGATCATTTGCTCTTGGTAGCACTAACTGAACAATTGTAATGTACCTACAACAACAAGAGAAAGCGCGAGTACGCTCACTTGCTGAATAACATGTTAAATGTACTTACAACAACAATGGAAAGCGCGAGTACGCTCACTTGCTGAAACCTGCCTACAAGAACTCTGATGCATCTACAACAACAAGGGATAGCATCAAGTACGCTATCTGCTGAAACATGCGTACTACAATTGTAATGCACCTACAACAACAATGGAAAGCTCGAGTACGCTCACTTGCTGAATGATATCTTAATTGTACTTACAACAACAATGTATAGCTTTAAGTATGCTCTTTAAGCTTCGAATTAGTTCGAAGCTATTTCAAGAATTCAATTGTAAAATAGACGTGGAAAGGGCAAGTTGCTTTGCCGTAAATAAAACCTCATACAATCTAATATATAAAAATGAATGTTTGTTTGTCTGTTTGTTTGTCTGTCTGTCTGTCCGGCTATACAAAGCTACACGCGTTGACCGATTTCAGCCAAACTTTATACCAATATTGTTGAAGACCAAAGGAAGGCGACTGTATATAAAATTTTTCGATTCATCAAGAGGGCGTGGCACCTCCCATACAACTTAAATATTTGATTTGGTATATCTTTAAAACCACATGTCATACAACGTTAAAATTTTGTATTCTGTTAATATTTAGTCGTGCCCTCTTGCTTAAAAAAATTTAGGGGCGTGGGACAAGGGGGAGTGGCACTCCCTATACAACTTAAATATTTGATTTGGCATATCTTTAAAACTACAAGTCACGCAGCATTGAAATTCCGTATGCAGGCCCCTCTTAGATGCTTCGTCCCACGGGTAAAATTTTATGGGCGTAGGACAAGGGGCGTGGCACTTTTCAATCAACTATACATTTGGGTATAACTTTAGAACTATAGAGCACACTTAAATGAAACACGATACGAACTTACTACATGTCCGTATCCTTCAACTCGGAAAATGGGACGGGCATTGGGCAAGGGGCGTGGCACCCCTCATACAACTTAAATATTTGATTTGGTATACCTTTAAAACTACATGTCATACAACGTTAAAATTTTGTATTCTGTTAGTATTTAGTCGTGCCATCTTGCTTAAAAAAATTTAGGGGAGTGGGACAAGGGGGAGTGGCACTCCCTATACAACTTAAATATTTGATTTGGCATATCTTTAAAACTACAAGTCACGCAGCATTGAAATTCCGTATGCAGGCCCCTCTTAGATGCTTCGTCCCACGGGTAAAATTTTATGGGCGTAGGAGAAGGGGCGTGGCACTTTTCAATCAACTATACATTTGGGTATAACTTTAGAACTATACAGCACACATAAATGAAACACGTTACGAACTTACTACATGTCCGTATCCTTCAACTCGGAAAATGGGACGGGCATTGGGCAAGGGGCGTGGCACCCCTCATACAACTTAAATATTTGATTTGGTATACCTTTAAAACTACATGTCATACAACATTAAAATTTTTTATTCTGTACCCACTATATAGGCGGTAAGCTTAAAATCCTCATAACTTCCATAGTATATATACCAGAACGTCCATATTTGGACACTTCATTGCAGGTAAGAGTACCTTTAAATGTAAAAAAATGGGCGTGGTCCGCCCACCATGGAGGCGGTAAATTATATATATCGATATAGACCCCCAGAGCAGAGTGTCAATATTTGCTATATACAGTCCTATTAGGAATATCTCTTAGTTTGACAAAAATGGGCGTGCTCCGCCCACTCAGTTACTTGGTGTAGGGTATTATTCTGTCGGTGAAACCCGACTGATGCTTCCTTACTTGTTATATATAAGATAATTGTAGCAGTGATTTGAATTGTAAATACATACCTAAATTCACTCGCGCTGTAGGGCCATTTATTGATTTATTTAAATAAATATTTGTATATATGTATGTATATGTATGTACTTTTTTATAAGCTTTCTATTAACTTCACTTTGCAGATGTCGTCAAATCTAGTAATCAATTTTTCACCCACTTCCCGACTACTTAAAGATCTGAAACTTTGCATACATGCCTAATCTAGAGCCCAATACATGAATCAATAAATGTTATGGGCGTAGGATAAGGGGCGTGGCACTTTTTTATCAACTCCAGATTTGCGTATAACTTTAGAACTACAAATCACACATCAATGAAACTCGGTAGGAACTTACTACATATCCATATCCTTCTACTGGGAAAATAAGACGGGCACTGGATAAGGGGGCGTGGCACCCCCCATACAAACAAAATTTTTGATCTCGATTAGCTTTGGAACTAAAGGTCGTGCAGCATTGAAATTCCGTATACAGGCGCCTCTTGGATGTGTGGTCCCACTGGTAAAATGTTATGGGCGTAGGATAAGGAGCGTGGCACTTTTTTTTATCAACGGTAAATTTAATATACCGATAATTTCTGTTGTTCCTGTCAGGGCATCAATATTTGGCATATGTAGTCCTATTAGAAATATCTTGTGGTTTGTCAAAAATGGGCGTGGTTCGCCCACTATAGGCAGCAAATTTAATAAAATTATATAAAAAAAAACTTTTTAAAAATAAGCTTTAATGTACTAAAAAGTAGAAAATAAGTTGTTTCCAAGTCACCTGTATCTTACTATCCCTAAGAGCTTGGGGCGCTCATGTGTTCAATATTTGTCAAACAGTTACCACAATATTTTATTTAAATAATTTTTTGCAAATAGATTCTAGTAATGAAAGATATTTTGAATATGGATATTGAGCGCACAAGCTTTTATTAATAGTAAGATACAGGTGACTTGGAAACAACTTATTTTCTACTTTTTAGTACATTAAAGCTTATTTTTAAAAAGTTTTTTTTTATATAATTTTATTTTCTACTAGACTAAAACTTCCATAAATTCAATTTTAGAGCTCTGAAATTTTTCGCAAAAAGAATTTTAAACTTGCAGAGCAGTACACAATATTTAGGGTATTCACAGTGTTTCCTATCGTTATATGTCATATCCTCAATTTAACAAATAATACGGCAGTGATCGACCCTAATATTCGTGGCATATTTGTGACGCGGTGAGTTGTTGCTATTTTGCCAGCAGGGCGCGGCAAGTAAGTTCCTATCGTTTTTCATTCATGTGTGGTGTACCTATAATTATAAACTGAACCCCAAGTGTGTAGTTGCTTGAAAAGTGCCACGCCCCTTGTCCTACGCCCATAAAATTTTACCAGTGGGACGACACATCCAAGAGGCGACTGCATACGAAATTTCAATGCTGCACGACCTTTAGTTCCAAAGCTAATCGAGATCAAAAATTTGGTTTGTATGGGCGGTGCCACGCCCCCTTATCCAGTGCACGCCTTATTTTCTCAGTAGAAGGATATGGATATGTAGTAAGTTCCTACCGAGTTTCATTGATGTGTGATGTGTAGTTCTAAAGTTATACACGAATCTGGAGTTGATAAAAAAGTGCCACGCCCCTTATCCTACGCCCATACAATTTTACCAGTGGGACGAAACATCCAAGAGGCGACTGCATACGAAATTTCAATGCTGCACGACCTTTAGTTCCAAAGCTAATCGAGATCAAAAATTTTGTTTGTATGGGGGGTGCCACGCCCCCTTATCCTACGCCCATAAACTTTTACCAGTGGGACGACACATCCAAGAGGCGACTGCATAAGAAATTTCAATGCTGCACGACCTTTAGTTCCAAAGCTAATCGAGATCAAAAATTTTGTTTGTATGGGGGGTGCCACGCCCCCTTATCCTACGCCCATAAAATTTTACCAGTGGGACGACACAAGCAAGAGGCGACTGCATACAAAATTTCAATGCTGCACGACCTTTAGTTCCAAAGGTAATCGAGATCAAAAATTTTGTTTGTATTGGGGGTGCCACGCCCCCTTATCCTACGCCCATAAAATTTTACCAGTGGGACGACACATCCAAGAGGCGACTGCATACGAAATTTCAATGCTGCACGACCTTTAGTTCCAAAGCTAATCGAGATCAAAAATTTGTTTTGTATGGGCGGTGCCACGCCCCCTTATCCAGTGCACGCCTTATTTTCTCAGTAGAAGGATATGGATATGTAGTAAGTTCCTACCGAGTTTCATTGATGTGTGATGTGTAGTTCTAAAGTTATACACAAATCTGGAGTTTATAAAAAAGTGCCACGCCCCTTATCCTACGCCCATAAAATTTATTGATTCATGTATTGGGCTCTAGGTTATGCATGTGTGCAAAGTTTCAGATCTCTAAGTAGTCGGGAAGTGGGTGAAAAATTGATTACTAGATTTGACGACTTACTGACATACCGACAGAAAGTGAAGTTAATATAAAGCTTATAAAATACCCACAATTTCATTTCTTTCAGTGTATTATTACCACACTCGGTTACTTGGTGTAGGGTATTACTCTGTCGGTGAAACCCGACTGATGCTTCCTTACTGGTTTTTCCATGCTTTGCGCACGCACGAAATGCCAAATCAACGACGGTGAACGAAATGCTGTGAGCGGTTGAGTGGTTTTTGTGTCCCCCTTTGCCGCGACAGAATTTTGAAAAGTGGCCATCACTTCGATTTGCCGAGTGATGCGCACTCTATTATATTAACACAAGTGGGGCCACCTGTCGTGTGTACCTGTATACACGACAGCTAGTAAAACAATTAGCAACAATAAAAGGCAAAGCCAAGTAAAAAATAAAAAAGCTTATAAAAAAAGATAAAAAAGAAAAATTTTTAAACTTGCGGAGCTGGGATTCGAACCCATGACCTGTCGAGTTACCGAATGCAAGCGCGCGCCTCTACCCACTGGGCTACACAGCGAACTAATTTCGTTCGTCTAAAGTCGTAAAAGACAGAAAGTGGACAGCAGGCAAACGCTTTTTAGTCAGTCTGCGTTTTATATAAGTTAACGTAGTTGTCCAGTTAACCTAGTATCCAGCAGAAGCAGATGCTGCTTCCCCAAATTTCGTGCTGGGTTATCAAATTGTAGTATCATTGTTATCATCATCAGCAAGCGCTTATAGCAACGGCGCGCTAATGCTTTCAGCAACCAACGATGAACGGGATCATTTGCTCTTGGTAGCACTAACTGAACAATTGTAATGTACCTACAACAACAAGAGAAAGCGCGAGTACGCTCACTTGCTGAATAACATGTTAAATGTACTTACAACAACAATGGAAAGCGCGAGTACGCTCACTTGCTGAAACCTGCCTACAAGAACTCTGATGCATCTACAACAACAAGGGATAGCATCAAGTACGCTATCTGCTGAAACATGCGTACTACAATTGTAATGCACCTACAACAACAATGGAAAGCTCGAGTACGCTCACTTGCTGAATGATATCTTAATTGTACTTACAACAACAATGTATAGCTTTAAGTATGCTCTTTAAGCTTCGAATTAGTTCGAAGCTATTTCAAGAATTCAATTGTAAAATAGACGTGGAAAGGGCAAGTTGCTTTGCCGTAAATAAAACCTCATACAATCTAATATATAAAAATGAATGTTTGTTTGTCTGTTTGTTTGTCTGTCTGTCTGTCCGGCTATACAAAGCTACACGCGTTGACCGATTTCAGCCAAACTTTATACCAATATTGTTGAAGACCAAAGGAAGGCGACTGTATATAAAATTTTTCGATTCATCAAGAGGGCGTGGCACCTCCCATACAACTTAAATATTTGATTTGGTATATCTTTAAAACCACATGTCATACAACGTTAAAATTTTGTATTCTGTTAGTATTTAGTCGTGCCCTCTTGCTTAAAAAAATTTAGGGGCGTGGGACAAGGGGGAGTGGCACTCCCTATACAACTTAAATATTTGATTTGGCATATCTTTAAAACTACAAGTCACGCAGCATTGAAATTCCGTATGCAGGCCCCTCTTAGATGCTTCGTCCCACGGGTAAAATTTTATGGGCGTAGGACAAGGGGCGTGGCACTTTTCAATCAACTATACATTTGGGTATAACTTTAGAACTATAGAGCACACTTAAATGAAACACGATACGAACTTACTACATGTCCGTATCCTTCAACTCGGAAAATGGGACGGGCATTGGGCAAGGGGCGTGGCACCCCTCATACAACTTAAATATTTGATTTGGTATACCTTTAAAACTACATGTCATACAACGTTAAAATTTTGTATTCTGTTAGTATTTAGTCGTGCCATCTTGCTTAAAAAAATTTAGGGGAGTGGGACAAGGGGGAGTGGCACTCCCTATACAACTTAAATATTTGATTTGGCATATCTTTAAAACTACAAGTCACGCAGCATTGAAATTCCGTATGCAGGCCCCTCTTAGATGCTTCGTCCCACGGGTAAAATTTTATGGGCGTAGGAGAAGGGGCGTGGCACTTTTCAATCAACTATACATTTGGGTATAACTTTAGAACTATACAGCACACATAAATGAAACACGTTACGAACTTACTACATGTCCGTATCCTTCAACTCGGAAAATGGGACGGGCATTGGGCAAGGGGCGTGGCACCCCTCATACAACTTAAATATTTGATTTGGTATACCTTTAAAACTACATGTCATACAACATTAAAATTTTTTATTCTGTTAGTATTTAGTCATGCATTCACGTAAACATTTTTACATAATTTGGGTTTTATATATGTACTAGCTGTCCCGGCAAACGTTATTCTGCCTAAAATAATTATTTTATTCCAAGATTTGTTTTTAAATGTATTTGAATTATGGTAGGAATTTTTTTGATAATATGAAAATTATGTACAGGAAGAATAGGTTTTCGTGAATAGGTAATCTACATACACAGATTCCCCGTATGATGTGGCACTCGGGTGAAGCC
This sequence comes from Neria commutata, assembly GCA_963457695.1. NCBI lineage: Eukaryota > Metazoa > Arthropoda > Insecta > Diptera > Micropezidae > Neria > Neria commutata. The sequence continues at coordinate 4,968,202 of OY735250.1, forward strand.
GGGTGGATCAGCTAGTTAACTTATATAAGATACTCTTTGGTAGAATACTTCAAAACGCCAGCAACGGATCGACGCAAAACTTCACAACTTGAAAATTTAAGCTGGAAAGTGATACAGTGGTTCCCGCTTAATTGCACCCCGGTTAATTCAGTTACCCGTACAATTGAGCCAAAAAATATAAGTATGTATATACAGCAATTTACCCGTTTAATTGAGTTCGGATAATTGGGTTTTTTTTTTTCCGCTTAAACCAACACTCAGGGGATGCTCCCTATACATGCGAAGTACTTGTTGGTTTTGAAAAGATCATAGGTTAGTGGGTGGGGGGAAAGTGGAGTAGTAGCGGTGGACGTTTGCCTTGAATTCATGAATGTTGCAATGACGTGGGAAAATTTCCGCAGGAAGACTATTCCACAACCTCGATGTGCGACCGAAGAACGAATTCTCCCTGTAATGCGTTGTACGTTGGAGCTTTGTCGAAACGTGGTAAGGATGTGCCCCGCTCGCCATACGCGTGTTGCGAGAAAACACGCGGGCAGCTGGGATAAGATATCTTATCTCAGCAGAGCATCTACCGTTAAAATAACGATAGAAAAGGCTTAAACATCCCACGTTCCCACGATGCTCCAAGGAATCGATAGAGCTGGCGACCCTATCGTTTCCTATTAGCTTTATCGCGCGACGTTGGATACGGTCTAGGAGCTTCAGTTGGGTTCGTGAAGCTCCTGCCCATAAATGCGAGTTGTATTCCATTTTTGGCCTAATATAGGTGGTGTAGATAGTGCAGAGATCAGCCGGTGTAAAGTATTTTTTAACGCGCTTTAGAAAGCCTAAGCACTTGCCAGCTTCTTTAGCAATGTCGAAAATGGGGTCATTCCAGCGGAGATCACAGTTGATCGACAAGCCTAGAACGTCAACAGCTGCCGACTCTACAATACCCACACCATCAAAGGATAGAGGAGTTTGGGAGGGGGAAGTTTGCTTTTGTGAGAGACAACAGCATTGGGTCTTTCGAGCATTAAAGCTGACCCTATTCGCTCGACCCCACTCGGAGATTGATTGAAGGTCTTTGTTGAGTGTGTCATTCATATGACGTCGCTTGCTCTCAATCTCCGCAGAGCTTGGATGACCTGTAAATGAATATGAATGACAAAGGCTGCTGTCATCCGCAAACGAATATATAGGATTCTTAGTCAATGACAAGAGGTCATTGATAAAGACAAGAGGTCATTGATAAAGACAAGAGGTCATTGATAAAGACAAGGATAAGAGTGGGTGTCAGGACCGAACCCTGCGGTACACCTGCATTTAAGGAGTACTCATTAGAAGCGACACCGTCTATCACAACTCTAATAGAACGGCAGCTAAGGAAGCTCGTTATCCATCGAGCGAAGCAATCACCGACGCCATAAGCAACTAGTTTACCAACTAGTGCTTCATGCCAAACTCTATCAAAAGCTTTGGAGATATCCAATGCAACGACCTTGCTTTCACCGAGTTGGTGAATGGACTGATTCCATTTCTCAACGAGGAAGGCCATAAGGTCGCCCGTAGAGCGACCTCTACGGAAACCATATTGCCTATCGTTAAGCAACAGATTGTCCTCAAGGTAGTTAATTAGATTGTAGTTAACTACACACTCCATAACTTTGGACAGAGTAGAGCATATTGCTATGTAACGGTAATTGGCAGGGTCCGAAGCCTCGCCTTTTTTGGGAACTGGCTGGACGTTGGCAACCTTCCAGCAAGCGGGAAAAACGCCAGTGGTGTACGAGATGTTGAAGAGGTTGCGCAACGGTCGCGCCAGAGGATGTGGCACACTTGCGTAGCATGAGGGCTGGGATGCCATCGGGGCCAGAGGTTTTGTTGACGTCAATTTTTTCAAGCACTCTTTTGACTGCACGCGTTCGAAAGTGTATCTCGGGCATAGCACAAGGTACCCCCTCGATCGCGGGCAGTGGTTGATCGGTAACCGGAAGTGTAGAATTTTCAGCGAAAGCCGCTGCCAGTAGGTTAGCCTTATCAACCGAGTGAGTGAAGATCTGATCGTTCGCAAAGAGCGAAGGAACAGACGATGAGGTCTTGTTCTTTCCTCGCTCGACAAACGACCAAAAGCTTTTACTGCCCTTTTGGAGCAGTACGACATTTTTTCGTTGGCGCTGTTCGTGCAGAAACTTTTCGCGCCTCAATGTCGCATTGCAGCTGTTTCTAGCCTGTTTGCGTAAGAGTTCAGAGGTGGCATTCTTATCAGAACGCCAATTTTTGAACGCTTCCTCTTTGGACCTGATGGCTTCTTTGCACGCCGCATTAAACCAGTAGCGGTCTTTAGGTTTAATGGAGATTGATTTACTGGGGATGAAAGACCGCATGCCCAGTAAAATAATTTCTTCGACCATTTTTGCCGCGGCATTTATGTTTCTGTCAGCGAAACACAATTTCCAATTGAAACGATTAAAGAAGTCGTTCAGTTCGATCCAATTTGCCTTATCGTAAAGCCACTTTAATTGCTTCGGGGCTGGAGGAGAAGCAGGAGTGGAGCTAGAATACGAAAAGGCAGCGGAAATGGTACAGTGGTCCGATTTGCCAAGAGGTGCAAGGACTTTCACATCATACTTTTCAGGGTGCGATGTTAGAAAGAGGTCTAGAGTATTAAGCCTATGCCCATCAACGCAGGGGATATGCGTTGGTTCCTTCACTAGTTGAGTCAGGTTGTTAGACTCGGCAAAAAGCTCGACGTACAATCCCTCGGGATTTGTGTGGCTAGAGAGTGCCAGAAACTTGGAGTTGTGGACATTGAAATCACCAGCAACTACGATTTCGCTGTCCGGGTAGGTTCCCAAAATATGTTGCTGACGCTGGTACGCAACATCACTGCGAATAAAAATGGCGAGACCCCTGTGAGGGGAAAATAATGGCAAAAGGCAATACCCGGGAAGATGGAAATCCAGTGGATCTGCATCCCCACCAACCTGACTCTCCCCTAATGCCATAATGTGGGGCCTATGGAGGTTAACATACGCAAATACAGCGAAGAAATTCGCCCGTAATCCACGAATGTTGCAGAAGTCAATGCGGAAGCTTCTTGACATTTGCAACATTCACTGACCCAAAGGCAAGATAGGGTTAATTGGCGCTGAAGCGAGAAAAAATACTGCGAAAATATGTAATGCACTGCGACAAGTGTTATGCCTTTGTCACAGTGCATTTACTTACGCAGCTTTGTTCTCAGCTAAAGCACCGTTAGGGTTAGGAGAAGAGAAAGAAAAGGAAAGTAAAAAACAACAACAAGGTACTTAGCTATCAGAAGGCATAGATAAGCCCTTTGTGTGGTCGTCTGCGGACAGCGATGCGCTGCGCTTGATGATTGCTGCGGTTGTTTTGCGGCGACGGCACTGGAATCCCGTTTATTGGATTCGTTGAAAAAATCTCCCAAAAAAAGTAGTCTCAATTTGAAAATTTCGCTGATGAAGATGAAATTGATAAAAAAAATCCCGTTTCAGGCAAAAAATATTGAGTTCACACAATATTTTACGCGAAATTTTTTTCCAAACAATATTTTTTCTCTGGAATTGAATAATATGGAGACAAATATTGTTGAAACCAAATGCTGTATTAACTGATTTTTTAAAACCAGAAGCCTAAACTGTCTTTGTTAATTTAAAGCCTCTGTCAAGAGCCATGGCTAAAGTTGCTGACTTTTTATACCCTACACCTATGGTAATAGGGTATAATAACTTTGTGCGAAAATTGTAACGCATTAAAGGAGCCGTCCTAGGTATAGACATAAGTATATAGAAATGATCAGAAACACTTTCTCTTTTGATTTCCGGTTGTCCGTCTGTCCGTCTGTCTGTCTGCGTGTTCGGAAAAAATAGAAAGAAGGAGTTGTCCGATTTGGACCAAATTTGATACACTATCACAGTGAACCTCGGGTTAGGTAAAGTTTTTCGGGTTTTTTTCGATTAAATTGCTATAATTTGTCTAATTACTCATTCAAAAGAATAATACTTGGTATTTAATGTGAGGTGTGGACCCTCTGCAAAATACCAAAAAATGGGCGTGGTCCGCCCACTATATAGGCGGCAACAATTTTCTGGTAAAATGGCTCTCAATTGACTACTTATGCATTTAAACGAATAAAATTTGGTTTCCAGGTTTAGATATAGGTCCCACACTTCCTATAAAAAAGATAAGCGTAAAATCCTCATAACTTCTGTAATATACACACCAGAACATCCATATTTGGTCACTTCATTACAGGTGAGAATTTCTTTATATTCTCCAAAAATGGGCGTGATCTGCCCACCATGGGGGCGGTAAATTTAATATCCCGATAATTTTTGTTGTACAGCTGTCAAAGTATCCATATTTGGCATATATAGCCCTATTAGGTATATCTTTTTCAATGCAATTCATTTATTAAGTCTATGGTTTACAGTAAACCTTACAGACTAGATATAAAATAAGTAAAACTTGTAAAGATAAACTATTATCTAGGAAAGAAAAGATAATACAGCAGATTTAAATTCATTTCTAGACATTGAAAAATCAATATTAAATCTAACGCTTAAATTATTTATTTCTAAAAGAGATCTTGTAATTGGCTCATTCAAAGCATAGTTTGACTTAAAGGCATCAGTATAGAAAATTTTAGAACGTCTAAGAGATTTCAACGGAACATTGAAATTTATAAGGTTCAGCAAATCAGGGCAATCAATATATCCACAGATCACATCATAAATAAAGCAAATTGAAGACACCTTTCTTCGCGTTTCAAGAGGTACCATGGCAATAAGCTTACAACGATTAATGTATGGAGGTAAAGGCAACTCAAAATTCAAATGACCCAATGCAAATTTTAGAAATCTTTTTTGAACGCGTTCCAGTCGTATATTATGCACATTGTAATAGGGATTCCATATAAGTGACGCATATTCCAATTTAGACCTTACAAAGGAACTATAGAGTAGCTTCCTAGTGTATGGATCCTTAAAGTTGGAGCTATGTCTCTTGATAAAGGCTAAAGAGGAATAAGCTTTTGGAATTATGTAATTCAAATGACTCACAAACGTGAAACCTGAATCGAATAAAACTCCCAGGTCTAGAACTTCATCCAAACACTTCAGAGCACGGTTAGAGATAGAGTATGAAGTTAGACATTTATTACGAGATTTGAAGAAGGAAATAGAGTTACACTTTATAATGTTGACAGACAAACAGTTACGACAACACCAGTCATAGAAATTATTTAGTTCAGCTTGTAGGGTGTTAACATCAAGTATACTATTTATTTTTAAGAAAATTTTTAGATCATCAGCATATAAGAGATAGTTACACTTACTATAGCAGCGACTGACGTCATTTATAAAGAGAACAAAAAAGAGAGGACCTAAAATACTCCCTTGAAGAACTCCCGACGTAGCAACGTACGAATTAGAACAAGCGTTATCAACAACAACGAAATTTAGTCTTTTGGACAAATAAGATTTTACCCACAACAAAAAGGTGGAATGAAACCCCATTTTTTCCAATTTAGACAGCAGAGCGCTGTGTGAGACCCGGTCAAATGCTTATTACTTATAAATATTAGATCTAGAATTTTATTCAATTTATTAACAAAGTGATTAACTTGAAATAGATCTAAACTATAAAAGCTATCAACTAGGTTAATTTCATGAGATTGATTTACATTAGGTGGAATGAGCATATTATCACTAGACAAAAACGTCCAAATGAGCTTATTTAGATTAAAATCCCCGAGAATACAATGTTGAGTATTGTCATCAGCCGGCGGCAAATGCAGTACATTGTTTACATGCTCCGCATTAGACGTTTACGCCGCCGCGCCACGCCGCCGCCGCCGCCGGTTTTTGCCTTTTATGACGCGCCGCCGCCGAGTCACATAAATAATGGCGCGGCGGCGGCGGCGGCGGCGTTCGGCGTCAGAACTTTTTATACAACTTTAAAAAATAAAAATTTTGAAATGTATCGTATAAAACCGCCAAATAGTCATTTCAAGTAATCGATTAATCGTTGAGATTGTCTCCCATCTCCCTATGTCCCATCTCTAGAACATTTAACAACTGTAGTTCAAGCGTTGTTACATGAAAAGAAAGTTTAACTTAGGTGCTTATTTTGTAAATCCCAACGCCTCACTTCACCCTGCGTTCACTAATTTGGTATTTTGTAAAACGCATCACCTCACTCGGTGACTGCTCGCGTTGTCTTACGTAGTTTCATATGAAAATCGGTACCGCGTAAAACGCAACGCGGCGCATTCACTCACTTGAACTGTCAAATCGTTCACTTGGGTTTGTGCTCGCGTTCAGTTTTTTAAACGCAAAATTTTTGGTAATTTCGAGTGAAAATTGATTTGTGGTAATCTGCAGAAGCAAATAATAAGTATTGCAGTACTTCTTAAAGACAAATACTAAAGAAAAAAGTACAAAAAAAAGAAAATACTAGCACTGCAGTTGAGGATCGAAATCACAAAAAAAAAAAAGAGAGTGTGCTTTAAGACCACACAACTGAAGTAAAACTTCTTTAGCTCCATCTACATGTTTATATATATGTTTGTATATGTCTATATGTATAATGTATACAGACATATAATAATTTTCTACAAATGTTTAAATTTAAATTCCGTTTCCATTGATAAATAAACATATTTGAGTTGAATTTTTATTTATTATTTGTTTTATTATTTTTAATCATTATTTATATTATTTTCATTATCGGATACATGAGTAGTTACTGTGGTTGATTGTAAGACTGAGACAATAGGCTTATGGTATGAAAAATATGATACATATGTTTTCGAATGAAAATTAGAAAGAAATCTAGAGAAAACTGCATCGATTGTTGTTCCATGTCGTGTGGTAGGCTCATTTCGGTTATTATTGATTTCAAGTTCTAATTTATCTCGAAGAAAGTTGAAAAGTCTTTGCTTTGCTCTTAGTAAGAAAATGCAAACGAAATATTAGAAGCCTTGAATGCAATACATTTAGGAAATAAATTCATATTTACCTTTTTTGTATCATCCGATATTCGCGCATTCGCTGAACTGTAGTTTTAGGTTGGTTTTTTAAAGAAACTGCAGTAATTTGATTTTCTTCCGATTCACTAGCACTTGGATTATTTTCTGTAGCAGAGTCTGAGTCACTTCCTGCCATAGTTTATTATATTCACTTTATTATGTTAACTTACACTTCAATATTGCAAAAAGAAAAACACTCGTCTGAGTCGATGAGTTTTTATCGTCGGCGGTGGCGAAGTGGTTCATGCTGCACAGTTGCATTTCTATGGAAGTATATATTTGTTTCAGTGTTGGTAACTGACGATATAATATGCGAGATATTTTTATGGAATTTTTTAATTTGTTGAAAAATGTTGTGTTATGTGTTGTATTATGTGATGTGTTATGTGTTGTGTTAGTCCTCATTCGAACACGGAAAATATACTTGCGCAAGTTCTTCTCAATTCTCCTTTGAACTTGCTTTTAAGTTTACACACATCAAGTAACTGAGCAAGTAACTGAACAAGTATTGTCTTCTTCTTGCTATTGAGTTCTTGTTATTTTGCTTGCCGCCGACGTCGATTTAAAAACTGCGAATGAGAGCAAAACGAAATAAGAACACCGGCAAATATGTATGTTTTATGTGTTGTGTTATATGTTGTGTTATGTGTTGTGTTGTGTGATGTGTTATGTGTTGTGTTATGTGTTGCGTTATGTGATGTTTTATGTGTTGTGTTATATGTTGTGCTATGTGTTGTTTTATGTGATGTGTTGTGTTATGTGTTGTGTTATATGTTGTGTTGTGTTATGTTGTGTTATGTTATACCGTATAACAAAAGGGTTTTAACACATCGGCCATGAGTTCCAGCACTCATGGCTATTTATGCCTCTTAGTCCCCTTTTCCACTAGCAAATATTTCTTTGGCAAATTTTTATTTTTCTCTTTTGAAATTTTCGAATGCTTTTCCACTAGCAAATTTTTATTTGCCAAATTTTATTATATATACATTCGTGTTGCTGAATTAGAACGATTAAGCTCTCTATCACGTCGCGAGTCCATTTAAAATACATTTTTTAAATTATTTAAATGTTTAAATTTCTCTTTGTCTAAACAAACGAACTGTGTCAACAAACTTGAAGGAGTTTAAAAGAAAATGTCAACAGAATTTGTTTAAGCGAAGAGAACAAAGCAGAATTTGCGAGAACGGCAAACACTGTTCTCACAAATTTTTGTTTCTCTTCCTCTCTCCCCCTTGCCTACAAAGTCAAGACTTCGCAAATAAATATTTGCTAGTGGAAAAGGGGACTTAACAGCAAAAAACCCTTCATTTCTATTCATCAAGATAATATCGTCACTTACCAACACTGAAACAAATATATACTCCCATAGAAATGCAACTGTGCAGCAAATAGCAAACGCTTTGACGTTTTGCCTTTACTGATTGTGTAAATTCTTTTCTAGTGACATACGCGTTTTGTTTATATAAATAATTTAGTAAATATTATACAATTGCCTAAGCGTATACACAATATATCCCGCGCAAAAAACTAGCAAAAGTTTTGCGGATTTTGGCGTTGACGTTGGCAATAGTGAAAACTAATGCGATTGCATGAGGCATTTGCGAAAGCCCTCTGTAAAAGGCACAAGCGGAGAAGACGCATTGAGTATAGCCGGCAAAGTGGTAGCCGCCACCGCAGGATAAACAAACTTTCATTACGGAAAGTGCAATAGACGGGACGACGCATGCCACCGGCACTAGTACGCACTTCGATGTACGTACAATTTTTTGTTTTTTTGTTTTAATCGTCAAACTCTACTCTTCACCTCCCTTGTCATGATTTACGTTGCATACTTTTGGGGAACTTCGTAACAGCTTCCGCTACATTACAAACTTCCGGTTCCGTTGCATTAAAAAATGTTTACCCCTCCGTATAGAAGTTTTACTTCAAAAAGAAATGCATCGCGGTTGAGGGTTGAACTCGCAACTTCTCGCGTGTTAGTCGAACGCTCTAACCACTAGGCTATGGGAGGTATGCAATGGATGCAGAAAATTTTGTGTGTTTTGTATTTGGCTGATAAATTAAGAAAAATACAACTCTTTTTCGTAAGAACTTGACAGCTCAAGTGATGCCGTAAGACAACGAACGCAATTACGCCGTGATTTACAAAATGCCGTTTTTTGATCCCGGCGTTGGCTTCGTGTTCGCGTTGCGTTCGATCACGGTGATTTATACGGTAAGGCCGTTAATTTTTTATTTATTAATTTAAGGCTGAAGAAATGCAAAGACTTGAAGTTTTTATATTATTACATACATATATAAGTAAACAAGTCTGTGAAGGATGACTGTTAATTTGTTTTAAATCATACTTTTATTTATTAATTTAAGCTGAAGAAATGCAGACTTTAATTTTTTATACAATTACATATGACGCGCACAGAGCAAAAACGCAGTTTATAACTTCACAGCCCATGAGCGCAATGTGGCGAAAATTGACACTCGCTGCGTTTTTGCTCTGTGCGCGTCATATGTAAGTAATCAAGTCTGTGAAAAATGACTGTGAATTGATTTTATAGCAATTTTTGTTTTTATTAAATACTTATAAAACATTTGAAGTGTTATTTTTTTAAATTTAAAAAGGAAAATTTTATTTACTGAATGCTTATGCGGCCGCCGCCGACAAATTTGACGGCAGGGAAGCCGCCGCCGCCGCCGGTTATATCTACCGGCTAAGCCGCCGCCGCCGATTCTTTCTGGCTTCTACGCCGCCGCCGAAGCTAACATAGTCGGCGTAAACCTCTACTCCGCATATAGACTATCCTTACAATTAGGCGGTATGTAGGATGCACAGATGTATAAAACACCACTGGCACCAGATACGGAAACGCACAATTGATCCAGAAGCGAGTCTTGTTCATGAAGACATACCACAGAGGCTCGAAGAGTATTTCTAACAGCAATGAGAACACCTCCACCACGAACACAACCAGTTTTGATTGCATCTCTATCTTTACGAAAAGATTGATAGAGATTACGGTCAAAGAACTCCTCGGCGAAAAAATCGGCATTTAACCATGTTTCAACCAAGACAAATATGTCATAGTCGCAATGTGAGGACGCAGCAAATATAGTGCTTGCTTTGGTTCGCATACCCGACATATTCTGATAATAGATATTCAGAGTGCGATTTGCATTAAAATTTGATGAGATACGTGAAGATGGATGTGGAGAAGCAAGTAGATCAGTTTCACTCAGATGATCGCACTACTCACTCCTTGCCTTGGAAAAAAACGAAAGGGCCGAACTTTAGTATCGCTTCCCCATAATGACGAGTTATAAATCTCATCGTAAAAGCGAGCCGAAACTCCCAGCTTGAACGACACACTCTTCAGGTTCTCCATAACAGCATCTTTTTTGACGAGTTTGTGGCATATTAGATGTTGCGCTTCAATATTGGTATGCTTAGTAACATATCCAATAATTTTTTCCACAGTTACTGAGCTTCTGAACGAGGAGAGATGTACCCACTTCATTTTTGATATAGGAATAGCATCAAGCTCATTGTTGTCATTTTTACCAACAATAACATCTTGCATATTATTGCTATTCTTCTTACGCACCTCCGTATACTCAGACTACTTGGGTGTTACAGAAGAGCGAGAGACGCGTTGCGGTGCATTGGCTATAGCAGCTGGAGAGGCGATGTCAGCAGTATGCAGGCCTGCAGCAGCAGAAGAGCGAGTGACAGAAGAGCGAGGAGCGTCAGCAACAACAACATCAGAACCAGCAGGTAGATCAACATTGCGAGAGGCAGCAGCAGGAACAGCACCATCAGATGGCGGCGATTTCAAAACAGCAGCGAAAGTGCAAAACGTCATACCGAGCACACACCTTTTGAGAGCGCGCAGCCAGAGAGCCTGTCTTTGCAATAGAAGTTTTTGTTGCTGCATTTTGTGCGGGCAGTGGAAAATTATGACGCAGGTCTTTAACTTCCTTGACAAGATCAGAAACTGTAGCAGCAAGGTCGGACTCACACAATTTGCGATGAACAGCTTGCAGTTCTAGCTGCATATCTTCGATTTTTGCGAGAAGAAGTTTTTTATTATCTTGCAGACTGTTTATTAGAGAGCGCGCCTGCGCATTCTCAGTTCGAAGAGTTGAAAGCTCATTAAAAATTATTTGCAGTGTAATTTCTGGCGTTTTATTCTCTTGCTAAGGCGTTTTATTCTCTTGCTGAGAAGAAGACAATTCTGTCATGTGGGAAGTCGCGTCACCCACCTTTGATTGAGTAGGGGGGCGAATCGGCAGATGAAGAGAATTTCGGCGCGTTTTTGAGCATTTTTCGCAAATATACAGTTTGTTGTTATTTTGCATAAAATCGAGATCAACCTCCGAAAGATTCACGCAGATCAAATGAAAAATTTCACTGCAGCTAGCACATTGAACTTTTGGTTGACTACGGTCAACCTTTAGAGCGCAAATACAAGGCATTATAATAGAGTCCCAGTAACCGATCAACGCACACAACGTATCGAATACTATCGCTCAAACAAAATATTTTAACTTTGGCTTGATTATGTAAACAGAGAGAGCTTAGAGAAACACGTCCGAACAGCGCAAAGACTAATGGTCTAATTAGTCCAGCGGTGTCGAATTCAATCGTTCCGGATAGCAATTTGCCCAGTTACTCTAACATCTAAACGTATAGTTTTGTGCACAAAAGAAACACACTGTTTATTTTCTTCTGAGATGAAATTTTACATTCTTTATTAAATTTATGGCACTGAATTATCATAATTGTTACATCTCTATATTGTGTACTACTTTTTTAACTTATTTCGGCAAAAACAATCACTTCTTTTGTTGAACTAAAATCGAAGGTCACTGGCAACACTTTTCTGCAACAGAGTTCACGAACAAAATATATCGTGAAAAATGAATTCAAACGACGAAATAATTGACTCAATTTGTTGAGTGTAAAATGTACGATGTGTACAAATTAAAAGCAAACGAAAGCGCAGGTGGACTGTATTTCCAATAAATATTCGCTTGTTTTAATCAGTGTTGCCATATTACCTCTTGCATAGGAAAAGCATTAATTCTATTTCAATTTTCAACGAATTTTTTGGGTGGCAACATTCTTTTCACAGCTGACACGACTTTTGCAGTAGTTTTATAATCGACGCAGAAATTTCTACTACTCAATCCGGTCAGAGTAATAGCGAACATTGTGTTCGGGTAAGATAGATTGTGTCAGCTGACACGATTTCTAACCTTACCGCTAGAGTAATTCTACCATAAGACTGACAAAAATGGGCGTGGTCCGGTCGCTCGGTTACTTGGTGTAGGGTATTACTCTGTCGGTGAAACCCGACTGATGCTTCCCTACTTGTTTTGAATTAACGGGGTTTTGCACCGATCCAGTAGAAATTTGAATATTGATCTCTTTTTTTTCTTTTTTGATGAAGTCATTAAAGTATGTTTAATTCTTTTATTTGTTTCAAACAAATAAAATGTGTAACATAAATATAAGTAAAATTAACGAGCAATTTGATTTTGTTTAGTTAAAAATTAATTGTTAAACTAAGCGCTCTGTTGTATCTGTGTCGTGTAGTTTCAACGCTTCTTCGTTTACGTGTCGCCGGAGTCGCTCATGATGGGATTTTGCCACTTTCGTGATTTGGCTGGTTACCATCTCCACACCAAGGTCTCTATGAAGATCAGATGTCTGGATATACCAAGGTGCTTTGACAATATTACGCAGAACTTTGTTTTGAAATCTTTGGATTTTTGGATGCTGCTTTGTGTTGCGCAACCTCAAAGTTGGATACCATAAGACCAAACTTGTTTTAAAATTTGGTTGTAGAGCAATGCTTTGTTGTATACAAGTGGGGCCACCTGTCGTGTGTGCCTGTATACACGACAGCTAGTAAAACAATTGGCAACAATAAAAGGCAAAGCAAAGTAAAAAATAAAAAAAAAAAATTTGAAACCTTTAGGATTCGAACCTATGACCTGCCGAGTGCAAGCGCGCGGCTCTACCCACTGGGCTACACAACGAAGCAATTTCGTTCGTCTAAAGTCGTAGAAGAAAGAAAGCGGACAGGCTGCAGACACTTTTTAGTCAGTCTGCGTTTTATATACATATAAGATAAGAGAGATGGGATGTTCTCCCAATTAGCCAGTACATTTTATTGTACATATTTGATTTCGAGTTCTTCTCTTTTCTTCTTCACGTGCTCACACCATCGAAGCTTTGCATCTAGGGTCAGACCTACATAAGTTCTTCGCGTTGTTTGAATATGGAACTTGAAGGCTATCCATATAGATGGGGTTGGGGCGAATTTATTTGTTTGTAAAATCGATGTGAACTGATTTTGTGGTATTTAGTTTAATTCGCCATTTTGCTGTCTACTTTGCTACTTCGTTTACTGCTTTTTGTAATTTTTTTACAGATTCTTCTGCAAAGTCAGCAACTGCAATTAAAGCAGTATCATCCGCAAATGTTGCAGTTATTTGATCGGATTGTGTCGGTAGGTCACAATGGACAAAATAATAGGTGTGAGAATTTTTTTTTTCCGAAAAAGCTTGGCTTTTATTTATTTTTTATTATCCCTTAAAGAATAAGTTTGTTTTCAAAATAATATATCGGCATCATAACAAAAAACAAAATACTACAAACTCTAAAAAATAACTTAAAAATAATAAATTAGTAAGAATAGGTGATTTGACTAATAAGTGTGCCGAACAAATTTCGTAATAAATATTGAAATTTAGTTAGTTATGGTCCTTTTTTTTGTTCTAAATTAGTTAGAACACGTTAATACCTTGTATATCTGCCATTATTCTTGATTACTTTTTCGATTCTGGCGGGCAGTAATAATATTAGATGGGTGGTGGAGTTCACTGTAGTGCAGAGGAGAAAAAGACTTGCTCGTCAGCTCCGAGATAAAGGAAATCCCTACAAATGCCAGATCAATGGGACGGTCTGAAAATTTAATTATAAATGCTCTGAAACCAGAAAAATTTATTCAAATGCGTAGATTACCTAAAAAACTTCATCAGTGACCGACAATCACATCGTTATATTAGCTAAACGCGACTCTTTCCAGTCATCAAGAACAATTGCAAGCGAAATTGGGAATGGAGTATCATGACGAACTGTTCGAAGAAGATTAGTAAACACTAATCTACCCTTTAGGATTGCTAGCTAAATCATTCCGTATATATGAGTATCGGCTAATTGATTTTTCAGTTCATTGCATTGAAACATCAGATTTTTTGCCAGCTTAATTAAGCGGAAAATACTGTAGTTCTAATAAGTATGAACCTTTGCCTTTTGATTGATTTATTTTTTGCAGTCGTTTCATACAAATAAATAAAAATTTCATATATACCCATATATACTTTTTCCGATTTGCAGACAAAAGTATAAAATTCCCTATACATACATACATATATAGTAGAAAGTGATAAAAGCAGCAGCAGCGCGACTAATATGGAATCGAGTACTGAACCTGCCGCGGTAAGTTTATCTCACATACGTACATCAAAAGTCACGAGAGCCGACATGTACATATACATAATATATTCATGCATATTGAAAAAATTCACTGCGGTTTAAAAATCAATTCAAATAAACCACAGTTTGCCTGCACTGTGGAACAGATTACTAATTCATCGCTTATATTCATTAAATAAGTTGGCCGCAGATGTTTGCGAATTGCGGCACGCTTGTTGCTTTCCGAGTACTGATATTTCTATAATATTAATTATAGCTTTGTATGGAACTCTTATTGTATATATGTCGCAGGGAAATGATAAAATCAGGGATTTTAATCTTTAAGGGATTTGATCAACTTCCGGCAGATGTTAAAATAACAACTCGGTTATGTCATTTCCCTAAAGAAAGTCAATGATTTGATCAAATCCCTAAACTGGTTTAGTGAAATGATGAAATTATGTATACATATGTACATATGTGGCGAGGTGGTTTTTGCTATTTTTCTTCGCCCACCAACTGACTCCGCTGTTTTGTTTTGCTCGTTTGCACAGTTCATTTGCTGGCGTGAAAATTCGTGCAGCTAGCTGACAAAGTCCCGTAGTGTTTTTGTGAAAAGATCAAATAATATTGTTTTGATATTTTATTATGTAAATGTCTCCAGGAACAGGCAAATGTTGTAGTTGCTATTTGAAGAGCGTTTCTAGGTAGCCAATCTTTAATAATTCCAACTGCGGTACCAATTGGGTATAAATTATTTTTTTATATCTAATACGACCCCCATAATGTTACTTCCATCTAATGGGCCTCTATCTACCTTAGGTACATCAACCAAATCTTTCTTTTGTTAATTAGTTTCGAATAAATAAATTATGTTTCAATTACTATTATTTATTACCTACTCTACATTGAATTATATCTACATGATTTACTTAATAAAATATCAAAACAATATTATTTGATATTGTCAGCCAGCTGCACGAATTTTCACGCCAGCAAATGAACTGTGCAAACGAGCAAAACAAAACAGCGGAGTCAGTTGTGGGCGAAGAAAAATAGCAAAAACCACCTCGCCACATATGTACATACATATGTATACATAATTTCATCATTTCACTAAACCAGTTTAGGGATTTGATCAAATCATTGACTTTCTTTAGGGAAATGACATAACCCAGTTGCTATTTTAACATCTGCCGCGGGTTGATCAAATCCCTTAGTGATTTGATTTTATCATTTCCCTACGATATATGTATGTATATGTACATATATACATAGCTGCAGTTCAGCAAATTAGTTCAGTTCAAGTAGTAAGTGTAACAAAAAAGGATTTAAATTTGGCATTTTTTGAATTTGGAAGCCATGAATGCTTAAGCAGCAGCAGGAAAAGTTGCCTAGCGCTAGTCATAATCAATATTTTAGAAAAGGAAAGCACAATCTAAATTTGTTTTACCTTAACTTATAAATTGTTAATGAGGACATTTTTAAGAAGTGAGGAAGAAGTAGCTGATGTTGAATAAGTGGTCCGTCCCGTCTTTATGTGTTTCCATTGATAAGTCTAAGATTTTGAATGTTGAATCATGTTTTGTTATTGCTTTTGTTTTTATATATGTATTGTGTTTTGTTAGTACTTTATGGAAATATTCATATATGTGCGAGTACATAAGATATACGAGTACTCGTATATTATGTATACTCCAATATCACACACCACTCCACAAAACATCCAACCAATCAACCTTTTTACCCACAAACCAACTATCCAACACCACAACAACAACAACCGGCACACACAATGCATTTAACTTACTCAACTGTTCACAAACGTATTTAACTTGGTAGCACTGCCTTAGAGAATCGCTACCATCACTTGCCAACAATTCAGTGGGCTAAGTGCAGTCTTTAAAAAATGTTTGTAAATACATAAGTACATACCTATATCCACACACATATACATACATATGTATATAAATATATATATTGTACATATACACTACTACACATGTTATGTTAAGTATTTGTATGTAAATAACAGCACCAACAAAAACACCAAAAATTACCGCACAAGTTAGCTAGCAAAAAGTTCCATATTATGTCTTAACAGATGGACAACAACAATACGACAAGTTGCTCGATAGCCTCTTCAACATCTTCATCCGGTAAAACTGTGGTTGAGCGGCAGCAGGAGGCTTCCTTGTCCACTGTCCAGACGAGCACAGCCACTTCGAAGAAGCAAGTGCTATCGTCCTCGAAGGAAGTCTGCGTGGCCGTGAGTCAAGAAGGTGTGCTACCTAGCAACATCGACGGCATGATCACCGATTTTTTAGGTGTTGATGCAACCGCTGCAGATGTTGGCGCTGCTGTTGGCTTGCCCGACAAACTGGCCATGTTGCAGTTGGCTGATGCGAAACCACATGCTGCTGGCAACACGAATATGCTGACCCAAGGTGTTGCCCAGACATCATCTGCCACATCTTGCATGATGCTGAGCGAGCAGAAGTCTGCCGTGTCATCGACGAAATCCTCGAGCATGTCCGCTGAAACGACAGCGGTGAGTAGCTCAGTAGCCATTAACAATATTCAACAAGCAGTTGTTGCCAACAACAGTAGCAGCAGCAGTACTACCACCAGCTCCGTCAGCAAGAAGCATTTTATCAAATCGTCTTCGTTAACTTCTTCATCCTTAACATCCTCAACGGCTCGGATCTCGTCATCATCAACAACCAAATCCATTGAAAATATGGCGCGTACATCCACGGAAATCGTGGAGGACGTGGAGCTTTAAAATAAAATAGGGGTATTCCTTTAAACGCGCAAAAGCCTGACAAATGTGACAAACTTGACAAATTTATCACCTGATAAACGAACTGTCAAATTTTGTATGAAAGTTCATTTGCACATATGTATGTGATAAATTTGCTCGATGATTTCGCTGTGCAAACGATGTTTGTAAACGATGTTTGTAAACTTAGACGGCAACGAATGCAACCCTGCTTAGCTTTGATCTATAACATTATGATAAAAGTTTAGTATTGAACAATCAAATTTAACGCAAAATGGTTCTCGGCATTTTAGTGTTTTCTTTTTGACAGCCAAACACCATTGGCACAAACACTTTGCCAACTGCGTTCATTTCACGCTTGATAAATTGATAAATTTGCGCAATTTTCAAACTTATACGCTTAAATGAATACCCTTAATATGTATGTACAGAGCTCTAGCAATTACGAAAGGATAGAATTACACTCTCTCACTTGCTCAAATGCCACATTTGTAAAATGTACCAAATGTTAATGATTAAATAAATAACTAACAATGATTGTTCTTATAAGGCGGAATATTGCTCTGCAAATAATACTATATCTGTTTGAATATATTCTTAATACGTGTGTATGTATGTATGTATTTTTGTTTCGCGTATACTACATTAGATTTTATTACAAGAATGAGCTAAAGTCGATATTGTGTTTAGGTTAGTTTTGACATTTCCTTGTCTGTTGGTGGGTTGAAAGCTGTTGGATGGTTTCTGATTTATTTACCGTCTTGTCTAATGGAAAGCTTTATTGCTTATATTACCTGAGTCGATAATTCTATATCTGATAAGAATTTAATGAATTATTGGATAGTTTTAAGACTTTAATGACAGTATGAGCCTTTAACCAGAGACAGTTTATTAGAAATGCTCATTCACGGCTTCTTTCGAAGCGTACACACACCAATGCAATTTCCCAAAACCAGTATTTCCACGTGGTGGAACATAAATGAGAACAAGCAGAACATCCACACTTCATTCTGTTCTGCTCGACATCAGCAGCGATACTTTCGAAACCGACGGTCGCTTGGTTAGATTTTGTGGATTCCAGGCTTTGTAGTTTGCGTTTTGTATCTTTCGTATTCAGCAAAGGTCTCTTGGAATTTAACCAAAATGAACAAGAACAAGAGACTGCACCATCTCTCTAATAAACTGTCTCTGAGCCTATTTCTTGCTTTCCAGTGGCCTTCTTCTTGCTTATTTATCTTAACGCGCTCTAAGCTCTCGCTTTCTAAAACTATAAAACTATGACCAGTACTGCCACTTCATTACAATTGCGTTGGATCTACTGTGAATGTTTAACCAACCGCTTCGAGCTCATAATACTTGACGTATGTATGTAAGTTTGTTTTCTTTAAAAATACCAACATCATTTTTCGTCTTTTCTTTTTTTCTATTACTATTTTGTTTTTTGTATGACTATTTGACAATTTTTTACTTCAATATTATTTTTGTTAAAAATTTAATCCTTTAATTATGAAAAACATCATGCGTTTAAACACGTTTGTATATGTACGCGTGTACGTGTGTGTGTGTGTATGTGTGTACATAGTGTAAGCAAGATAATGGCGGCACTAACTCCGATGCCACCGCTGTAGAGGCAAAGGTGATAATCAAGAAAAGTGCCAAAATCACAGAACCAGCGAAGGAGGTCGTCACTGTGCCAGATTGTGCCGAGGAGGTCGAAGCTGCTGATGCTAACGTGGTTGCGACGGTGAAGGTGGTGCAGCGTCAGGTGTCCGCAGAGACTCCAACAGTTGAAGTAGAAGAAGAAATTATGGAAGAAGAAATCACCGAGGAAGAGCAGGAGGAAGAAGAGTCGGTTAAAGCAGAGCCAGCGACGCCAAAAGTAACGAAAACAGCAGTTGCCATGCCGCCAGCCGAAAAGAGCAACGTGACCATCACGACAACCACCACAGTGGTGAAGCAATCGAACTCCGTTGATGGTGGCGACACTGATAGTAGCAGCACTACCAATACGACTATCATAACAGCAACGCCAGCCACACCCATCACGGAGGAGTCCCACAAGGTGCTGCAGCCGCTACAAGCGCAAGCGATTGCCGCTGATGAAAATGTTGATGGTGATGTTGTTGATGATGATGATGAAACCGAAGAAGTCGAGGAAGAGGAGGAGGGAGAAGAGGAGGCAAAGGCAGTGGTGCAGCAGCAGCAGGTGGCCGACCTGTTAATGATTTTCTGTTCTCTAACACTTTTGAATTTTTATGTTTTTCTCGTTTACTCTGCTGATGCGTATTCCCATGAATATCGAATCGAAAAATTATATAGGTTAGTGCAACACCCACTCCTAAGCCTGTCACGACAATCCAACAAATCGCCAAGGAGCAGAAACCGGCGCAACCAATTGTGGTAGCACAACAACAACAAAAGCAGGTGAATATCGCATAAATGCTCATGTTCACGTGTCTATTGTAATATAATAAAAAGCTACATTGTAAAATTTGTACAATTGTACATGTTTGAATGTATTTTCGTTGTTATATGTTGCATAACTTTTCATACACGCTCTTTGTAAAAATAATGTACATAGTATGTATGTATACTTATATGATGAATCGATAATGAAAAGTTAGGGTAAGCGTTCGGACAAACTTTATGGGTTAAATTTTTGATTTTTAATCATTATAGGAAATATAAAAAACATTTTTTTTTATTATTTGATAATTTTTGTTTTTTCGAACTGATATAAACATTTTAGTATATTTTTGTGCCTTTTCCTTGACATTTTTTCGTTTCCTTCTTTTATCCCTCACATACATATAGGATAATCTGAATAATACTATTAAAGATATAATCTCCGATATTGATAGTAATATACGCGAACAGGAGAATATTGCCATTTTAAAGCAGCAGGAGCAGGAGTTATTAAGAAAGCAACAGCAGTTGGCACAGCAAATTCAACAACAACAATTGTTGGCACAAAAATTGGTTGCTGAAAATAGTAAATTACAGCAACAGCAGCAACAACAGCAACAGCAGCAACAGCAGCAACAGCAACAACAACAATTATATCAACCACAATCACAGCAAAAACCACAATTATATCAGTCACAGCCACAACAACAGCAACAACAATTATACCAATCGCAACCACAACAAAATGTTTCGAAATACTCAACGTACGAAGAGATACAAGACGAAAATGGCGGCTATACACGCAAAACAACTGAATCCTATACAACAGATGTAAGTACATATGTATAACCCACATATATTACGTACATTACTTTTAAACACATTAAATGATAAAATCGAAATTAAAAGTATTATCCCTTAAGGTAATATTTTCAATCTTTTTAAAAAAAGTCTATTATGTCTCGAATTTCCCAATGCATGAAATTCAGATTTTTTAATTTGGAAATTAAATAAATATACATATACATATAAATTTGGCAAGCTTATACAAAAAAAGTAGGGTTTCCACAGATAGTTGCCTTGATACATAGAGAAACAAAAGTAAATCTTTAAGGCAGGGAAGACCGTGTTACTTATTTTGAAAATTTAAAGAAGTTTCCTAAACCCCCCACCCCTCCCCCCAGAGACGTAAACGGTAATCGCAAAACAAAACAAGGAAAGAAGCATCAGTCTCGGGATTCACCGACATAGTAATACCCTACACCAAGCTAGAAAGTGGGGTAATAATCCACTGAAAGAAATAAAATTGTGGGTGGCCCACACCCATTTTCGACAAACTAAAAGATACTAATAATAGTGCCAAATACTAATGCTCTGAAATGTGTATAACAGAGATTTGACTTATTTCAGGGCTTAAACTAAGTTAAGGTTCACTGACACTGTATTCCAAATTTGGTTCGAATAGAACAACTCCTTCTTGATCACTTATGTATGTCTATACCTAGGACGGCTCCTTTGATGCGTTACAATTTTCGCACAAAGTTATTATACCCTATTACCACAGATGTAGGGTTTAAAGATACCAAGTATTAATGATTAATTGAAAATCTGATAAATTGTTTTAAATGAAAATTCAATAGTTTTGAGCAGTGGCAAAAAAAGCTGTTGCCTGCCTGCTGCTAAATATTTAAAATTAGCACAATCTTGCGAGTGTATGATGAGAGAGAGGGGATAGCTGTCGTTATTGTTGTTATTTGTTGTTGGCGTCTGAATGTTGTTGGTTGGTGCACAGTTGAATGTGAGATGATCCATGACATACGTAAGAGAGATGGTCGCTCACGCCATATGTATGTGAGTGAGATATGCTCGTATGTCGACAAAGAGAAAGAGTTGAAGAGCATTTAGACGGGTCAAGTTATGCCAAAACGCCCACTCATTTTTCCGCTGCTGCCTCTCTTCTGTTGACGTTCGCTGCTAAGAGCACTCGCCTGCTATGCAGCTACCTATGTACATATATAATGGGGCTTTAGCTTATATATATTGTATATATATGTAGATATGTATTTGCTTTTCCCAAATATCTTTATGTATTTGGCAGTTCAGGAAAATGTGAAAATGTGTGTTGGCAAAGTAGTGCCGTTTGTTTGCTTGTTTTTTAAATTCGCTGAAGCAAAAGCTATTTGTTGTATGTATGTATGTACATATGTATGTATGTACATATGTATGTATGTATGTATGTATATAGTAAAATGTTTTACAGAAATGCTAATACTTGGCAACAGCAACAACAACCAAAAATCGAGTGTAACATTTTAAGAAAATTAGCAGCAACAACAATTAAGCTATTTTTCTTTAGCTATACGCTATTATAATTTGAAAATTCGCCGAATTGAAATTGAATTGAAATTTGCTTTTGACTGTGTGCGGCGGTAGGCGAGCTGCCTCCACCGCCACCATAGATTTTCGATTTTCGGTATTTCGGCTACAATAATAGAAGCAGAAGAAGCATTTGCTATTTGGCAAAAAACGTATAAAATTATCTGTGAAGAATTAGTTTTTGGAATTGCTTGAAAAAATAAAAGCGAACATTTTATTCAAAATGTACAAAAGTATTAGTTCATATGATCTGAAAAGTTGTGGTGGAGCAGCCGCTGGCAGATATAATGTAGGCTGTGATGGCCTGCAAAAATCCTATACCGTTGGCAATTGTACGGTGGAAAAGAGGCGCGGCTTTAAGCCCAGCGATCGACATGATCCGCTCAAGAAGCAGTTCCTGATGCAATTGAGCCAGCAAATATGGCAGAAAAGCGAAGTGAGTGTGTGTGTGCGTGCGTGCGTATGTGAACTTCTGAATAATATTCATGCATATAATGTTCATATATGTAAGCGCGTGTGTTTGTGTGTAATAAGAGCAATAACAACAACACCAGCAGGCAGCAACAGCAACCAGCTACAGGCTATAACCTCAAGCAATGACATTTGACTTTGTTGAACAAATTCTATCAAAAATGTATAAAAATTACTTTAGAAATAAGAACACAACACGCTCCTTTTTAATAAATATAAAAATAATATAAAACTCATATGCTTCCTACAGAGAAGTTGCTTTATACTCGCGCCTTGTTGTTTTTATATCTCTTCTGCACAAACTTCTTTCTACATGCATATGTATATGCCGCTATTCTTTTTGTGAACTTGTTTTGTTTTCCTACAAAATACCTTTCTTTTTTCAATCCACTCCGCTGCCATATCGAAAATACGCGCCTTATAGGAATCTACCAATGTTTCGAAGAAAATCGATTTGCATAAAATATTTACTCCAGCAACAGATGCAGAGGAAATTCTACCGAAAAATCGTAAGTGTATTAAAACTACGCCAACAACAACAAACAAGACCAATAAAAGGTGATGCGTAATTTGCTTGAAGGATTAATTTTGTTTGGCACGCGTGAAGGCGCATTATCAAAAAAAACCTCACATCAAACTACTATCGAAGAAATACATATGTAAATTAGCCATAGAATTATCCATATTCCAGTTGCAAAAGAACGGTATGCTAACATTTGCATACATATGTATGTATGTACAGTGCATGTACATTTTATAGAAAGCATTTTTAAAATGCAAAAGAGCTGCGAATTGAAAATCAAGTAATTTTATGTAGCCAAAGTTTGAAATGTATAGCACCGTGCAACAAAATTAAATTTATGGTTGAATCCACGAGAAGCGAAGAGCTTATACTATGAGAGTAGCGCTTAAATAGAAACTAAACATGTCTGATAATTTTTCTAGTTCAGTCGTTTACGTTTTTTATAACGAAATTGTTTTGAATAATTATACATAAAATAAGTTGATATAATAATTCAGGTGGTACGAGTAATAATTGTTACTAACACGACCTCATATAACGACCAAACTGGTGGTGTGAGTAATACTCTTTATAACTAATATTAATTACTCATACTACATCGGGTAATAATAGAGGTCGTATGAATAATAATTATTGTATTCTCTGGAGAGGTTGCTTCTCCAACCACATATCATATACATATGTATGTGCATTTTGTATTTCTTCTATGGCAATTTATGTTGTATGTTACAATGTTAGCTTTGCTTCTTCTGCTTGCTGCTCTGCCAGCTACTGACAGCTGTATGCTACAAGTACCGCATAGCTTCTGGTATTTCATTTCATTGAGCAACTATGAGGAGTAGTCCATGCTTATGCTTACAGTTTGAAGCAACTCTTGCAAAACATTGCCCTTAATTTTACTTTAATACTTATCATTACTAATTGCGTATCGCCTTTGATTTATATTGTATACGCATACAGTGTTTATCCGATGGACGCATCGAAAAGTCGATAAGTTCTAAACCATACCCTTCACTTTGTATAGGCAAACTCTATGCGTCCTCAGCATTCTACTCGCCCACACTGCATCCCACTGTGGAGGATCAAGTTGAGCTAGCACGTAGAATATCGCACTCGTTGAGCGATACAAGTAATCATACATCGAAGGGACAATCGATGTATGTTAATCGTAAAAAGCGATCTGTCAAATGGGTGCACGAGGGTCAAGATCAAGGTAAAGCTTCAAATATTTAATTTTACTATTTAAATTTAACATGTATGTACGTAAACACAGCACATGTAAATATATGTATATATTTTATACACACACACACATGCATATATACTATATATGACGAGCACAGAGCAAAAACGCTTCGAGTGTCAATTTTCGCCTCATTGCGCACATGCGCTGTGCAGGTATAAAAGTCGTTTTTGCTCTGGGCGCATCATATGTACTATGGAGTCCGGTATACTAAACTACTGGGCATTGAAAAGCCGACTCTAAGGATTTGCTGAGATTTTTTGCCATTCTAAATAATCGATTTAGAAAATAATGTTTGAATCAAATCTTACTGCGTATTTCAATACATATGTATAAATAATAATAATATCATTTTTAGTTGCAAATTACACTGTCCAACACATACAAGTGTTCGAGTTCTCTTTTATTATCGCTTTTATGGGAAAAGTTAATCAAGAAAGTTAGGCCTAAGCCTCATTCTCGGGCTGTTGTGCCAATTGTTTTTTGTTTTTCATAAAAAAACTCCAATGAATTGCGAAAATCTTTTAGTGTTTCAACATATTTTGACATCCCTTATCGAATCAAATGTACCAAATTCTATTAGGAAAAGCTTTTTAATTCTGCTGCTTGTTTCAACATTGAACAGAGCTTGAACCTAGCAAAAGAACGAGCTTTGGTCATGAGTCGCTTCTTTTGGAATTATGCTGCATCCTACATACTACATATTTTCCCTCACAAACACAGTGTTGAAAAAATGAATACCAACAAATTGTAAACATTTTCAATATTAGCTTAAAGTCATAAGAACTGTTAGTTACTCTTATTTCCTATAGAGATTATAATTCTTCACAGATTGCTTTCAACAATTCAAAACATAGAAGAATATTGCCATTATGGGAAAAATTTGTTCAATCGTATTGTTATATATTTTCTATTTTTCTACTTATAATATATTGTCTCATAATATATGAGTATTTATTATTTTTTTTCAAAACTGTATATAAATATATAACTGCAATTATTATATATATTGCGATCTAACCCTAGAATACTAATCTTATTTTTTGACCCTTTAATACTAATGTTCGCCTGTGAGGCTACTTTGGAAAAAAATTCAAAATTTGTCTTTTTAAAAGCTTTAATTTATTTCAAAAAAAACTAAATCGTATTTCACATGTTTTTTAGTAAAGTAATAAAAGAATTTAGTTAATTCTGTTAATATTAACAGAAATAATTCACATAGAATAGGAACAACTTTTTTGGATTCTATTCCAAGAGATCATTTAAAAAAAAAACAAATATTTCAAAACAAGCGGACTACAACAATCCATATATCACCTTAAAGGTATTTGTTTATACTTAAAAAAAAAATGAAATTAAAAGCCTATCTTCACAATTATGACTTGTACATGAAAATAAAGTCGGACTTTTTTTGTATCGCATTGATAACAATTTGGAGATCTAAGCTGCAAGCAGTAAAAGTGAACGAAAAGTGGCGCGAAAAGTGAACGTTTTCTTTATTTTATTTTAGGCTCATTAGTGCTATTTTGCTGGTTACTGAAGAACGAGCAAGCAAAAAAAATTAGCTTTACACCTAAACTTCGCCTGTCAGGCCTCAATAGGGCGTGTTATCTCAGCCGCGCAAGTGCACCATGCGTTGTGCTTCTGCTCACAAGCTCGCTTAGCGACAAACTGAGTTGACGTGAAAGATTTCTTTAATTGGTAAAGGCTTTCGTGAAATATCGCGGAAAAACCGAATGCGTTCGGCCTCACAGATGAAGATTAGTACTCTAGTGCTAATATCTCCATGTTGCCTTCTTTGTGCATTTAACAGCATTGGTTGCTCATCTCATTGCCATCATATGCCACTTTCCTCATTTTCGATATTCATATTCCACATTTCAAACGGTCCTCTCTCCTTTCGACTTTCTAAATCTGATCTGTTCCCCTTTTACACATGCATATATATGTATGTATGTACATATATTAAGAGTTTTTTTATTGTGCGCAGTTTGCTTTATAAATCACTGAAAAGTGGTTGTTTTGTGAATTTTTCAAATTTTTTCCAAAAGAAAAAACCAGTTGTACTGCTTAATAAAAGTGGCTTTATCCTTTGAATCAGTGTAAATATTTATATATTTTCTTCTATGCATAATTATATAAGTGTATGTGTGCCCGTATGTGTGCAGGTGAAACAGAAGAGCAGCAGGAATGTGACGAAAAATGTAAGGATAACGCTGATAAGCAAAATGAACACAGCGACCCAGGAGAAGAAAATACAACAAACGGCTCGAGTGAGCAGCCTGCTCCAACTGACACTAAAATACCGTTGCGTTTGCTCATGAACCCGCGTGGCCAAATGCTCGATTATAACTCCTCGCGAGAGTCCATGAATATAGACACGGGTCTGCTGTCGCCCGACAGGTGCGCTGAAGTAGTGACAGCATTGCAATCCCAGAAAAGCAGAGGTAATGTCGGCGCACCTTTAAAAAAATCACCAGATTGGGATCCAGCTCATAGAATAGAATGTACATATGTCAGAAAGGAGTTTTTCGATTTTGTATGCAGGAAGAGAAAATTTCAAATATGTATTGCCAAAATATTTAAGTTTAGCCGCAATCTTCAGAACATTACCAATTCGTTCAGTTATATTGTCGGTATAATAGCACCATTTTGAAAGCCATGCACATTTTTTGGAAATTAATCTGCATCATTTTCTTAAAGGGTCATAAAAAGTTTTCAAAAATGTTTACATTTGCTTAGTTCAATTATGATTGATCATTTCGTTTAGGCAGGCATAGCTATTTTAGCTAAAATT
This sequence comes from Neria commutata, assembly GCA_963457695.1. Classification (NCBI taxonomy): domain Eukaryota; kingdom Metazoa; phylum Arthropoda; class Insecta; order Diptera; family Micropezidae; genus Neria; species Neria commutata. Next base: position 4,995,316 of record OY735250.1, read on the forward strand.
GAAAATGCTGATTTTTTTATGATATTGAATAGTATAGCTTTTTACTGATTTAGAATTTGCAGCACTTTCTTTTTTGAAGCGCATCGATCTGATCCCTCCCTCTCGATTCTCGCAGTCTTTATTATACTAAGAATCTAACCATTTCTTTTTTATATTCGTCATCCACCAACAAAAAAAACCGCATCGCTTCGCTCATGTATTGCTCGCGGTCGCTTCTCCTTACTGATGCTTAAATTACGCTCACGCAAATGCTTGGACTGTATCGCACACGTGCACGTGCTCTCGCTCTTTGCTCTCTCTATCGCTCGTTCGCTATGCCAGGCGCCGAGCTTTTCGCCAAGCGCCGCAAGAAAGCTGAAAAATGGATAGTCGATGAGTGCAGTGCGACAACTGCCACGCCAATTGCTAGCACCACAATCGGCTCTGAAAGTCCCTCCTGTGGTCTTACAGATCCTCATCAATACCAGCCGAAGCCGCCCACATCGCCGAGCCTTTTGCCCGCCTACTCGGATGCGGGCAAGCATCGCGTGCAGCTCAACATGCATCAGGAGCAGCTGCTGGAGAAATATGCCAAGCCTTCTCTGAAGGTGATCAAGACACCGTGGGATGCCGCTCTCGAAACAGGCTCGGCCAGCAGTGCCTTCGTTGAGCAGGCGCCTTCCGGAGGCATTCTCTTTCCGCCTACGGCTGCAACACCAACTTCGCTGATATCCTCGCCACCAGCGACGCTCTACGAAAGCGCGTATCAACGTGCTGCTTCGCCTTACGTCGCTGGAGTCAGCGTGCCAGACTACGCTCCACAGCAGGTTAGTAGCTTCAGTGGCAGCTGTTTGCCATATCCCTATGGTGATGGTGGCTGGCTCCCTTCCAAATAGGGCCAATCGTCAGACGAAATTTTTTAGCATTATTAAAAAAACATGTTTTCCAGAAATTTCCACTATCAACGGCTTCTAAATCGTGTGTCAACAACTATCAGCGGGAGCTGGCTTATAAACCAAGCGTACCTCAAGGTTGGAAGGCACCCAGCATGACATTGCCCAAAGGTTAGTCTTTTGTCAGTCGTCGATATTAAATACTCCTATATACATACAATATTACATACACGCAAATGTACAATTGTACAATCATCTATGCGTACATTAAGCATTAAGGATCACTTCAAATACATACCTTGAATATTGATATTGCTTCATAAATAATTATATGTCAGGGTTGTCAACTATTAGTAGCAGTTTTTATTAAAATTCGAAAACTCGCCAATGCTTATTGTATTGAATTTCAAAGAAAGATTGTAAGGGTGCCGTCAAACGATGTGAGAAAACTGCTCTTATCGAGCGTTCGAGCAATTCCGGTTTTGAAGAGTGCTCGCAGTGAACGATTTCTTATTCACAAGGAAATTTTCTGCGAGAACTTTTCATGTCCTCGAACGGTGCGAGCTACGAGAACTGTGGTGGCACACGTTCGAATCCTAGCAGCGGCAAAATTTTTTTTTTGGTTTTATACCATACACCTATGGTAATATTGTATAATAACTTTGTGCGAAAATTGTAACGCATTAAAGGAGCCATCTTAGGTATAGACATAAGTATATAGAAATGCTTAGAATCACTTTCTGTGTTGATTTCCGGTTGTCCATCTGTCCGTCTGTCTTGCTGTCCGTGGCCACAGGAGAGAAAGAAGGATTTGTCCGATTTAGACCAAATTTGGCACACAGTCGCAGTGAACCTTCCACTACTTCAAGTTCTGAGAAAATCGGCTGAAGGACACGCCCACAACTGGCCAGTAAGTCCCACTACACCGGAATATTTCCAGTAAAATTGCTGAAATCTGTTTAATTACTCATTTATAGGAATGGTATTTGGTATTTAAGCTAAGGTGTGGACCCTCTACGTCATACAAAAAAATGGACGTGGTCCACCCACTATATAGACGGTAATCAGAAAATCCTTATAACTTCCATAATATATACACCAGTCTGTCCATATTTGGTAACTTCATTGCTGGTAAGAACACCTTTTAATTCTCAAAAAATGGGCGTGGTCCGCCCACTCAGTTACTTGGTGTAGGGAATTACTCTGTCGGTAAAACCCGACTGATGCTTCATTACTTGTTATAGATTTTTCTTGTTTATATTAAATTTTTTCTATGAATAATTTTCTTGTCGAGGCCGCGAAAATCGGGAGTAGGGCCGCCAAAACGAACTGAACATATAGGGTGGTCGCTAGGCCACTTTTATGTCTATACCTAGTTCATGCTAGCGTTTGCATGCGAGAAAGTCAATGCACTTTTCGGGCAATTTTCTCACATTGTCTGACGGCTCCGAAAGAGTTCGCATTTTTAAGTATCGAATAGACTGTCGCCAATATCTAGCTGAAATTGTATACATTCTCCAACAATCTCGCATACAAACACACACACAAAAACAGATAATTGCTAAGTCAAGTTGCTTGTGGGCAACAACTAGTATGTAGGTGACGCCATCTCAAGCTATTCTTACAACATACCGCTTTTCATTAATTCATTGCTCAAGCTTATCAACAACAACTGCAATCATGCCATCAGCAACAGCAGAAACATTTCCAATATGAGCAGGCAGCAGATTCACAACAACAAAATACACGGCTTCAGGAGCAGCAGCAACAAGAAATGTTGACGCTAACAGCGCAGGAGCAGCAACAATGTCAGCAGCAACATTTCATAATCGAAGCTGCCAGACGCTGTGAGGCTTTCATTTCCAAGGACGAGGAAGAAATTATTGGTTACAACAAACGATTGGAACAACTGCAAAGGCAACAACAATTGCAGGAAAACATGCACAAACAGCAGCAGTTGCAAGTGCAACCTCATGAGTTTATTAACCATTTGGTGAGATCGCCGGAATTGCGTGTGCTGCCAATGCCAGCAAAAAGTTTACTGCTTTATGATGATACAGTGCAAGAATTGCAACAACAGCAACAACAACAGAGCGCTGCAGATACCACTGAGCAACAATCTCATAAGCGCGTCGATGTGCGTAAACAGCTGCAGCGATTCGAAGAGTATCAAGGGCAATTGGCTGAGCAGCAGCAAAAAGAGCAACATCTGTTGCGGCTGCGGGAGCAACGCATGCATGATCGGCAGCATCAGAAGCAACAGAAGCAATCGCAGCAGCAACAACAACAACAACATCAGCCTCAATCGTTGCAGCAGCAGCAGTTAAATACACCGAATCAAGAAGATCAGCAATACCAAAAAGTTGCCGTTCGTGATTTGATTACAAGCTTTGAGCAGCAAACAACAATTGCTGCCGAAGCTGACAAATTAGCAAGAGAGCAACAGTTATTTTTAGAAGACAAACGACAGATTCAACAATTACTACATCAGCAATATCAACATCAGCAGCAGCCATTGTTGCAGCAACAATATCAACAACAGCAGCAATTGTTGCAACAACAAAAACAACAACAACAATTGTTGCAACAACAGCAACAGAAGTTGTTGGAGCAGCATAAAATACAGCAACAAAAAGAATTATTGCAGAAACAGCAACAACAATTGTTGCAGCAACAACAACAAAAGTGGCAGCAGCAATTGGTGCTACAGCAACAAACCAACAATGCTGCAATCAGCAACCAACAGTTTTTCTTACCAGCAGAGCATCAGCAACCGCAATTATATGAGCAGCACACGCAAGCAACAACCACTGAAGCCGCTAGCAATAAATCAGGCAAGACAGACACTCGAGCAATCAACAAGTGCTGTCCAAAAACTTCCGTTTCTTGTATATGTGATGCATTTCAACGACTCTACAACCACGCCCCGGAAGCGTAGCTTCCCCTTCCCCATTGCCTCGCCAGCCATTTCGCTTTGCCAATTACGCATGCGCATCCAGCTGAAAATTTGTTGCCCCGCCCTCACAACCCCTCATCAATAGAGCACGCCATTTTATGTTTGACACACGTTTGCACGTAAGCTTAAGAAAATTCACAGAGCTAATGGTATACTTCTACCATTCCAGAATTGTATGTGCCCAAAGAAATATCGCTGGAGAGTTATGCGCCACCGCCGGCAGGCAATTACGGCCACAGTAGCCCACATGGCAGTGGTTACCCGAGCTGGCAGCCCGAAGCAGGAGGTAGCAGCTATCCGCCAACTGCCTACAGCCCAAGCCAGCCAGCAGTCGGCGCCGCTAGGCCGTACAACTTCCCTGTAAGCAAGCCGGCCAGCCAGCAGCCGACCTTCTCCAGCGCCCCGGGAAGTGCAGCTACCCCTAAGCAGCAGTACTGGGCGCCCAGCAGCTACCAGACAGTACCGCAGCAGAGCTGCCAGAACGCGCCCGCAGTCAATTTCAATCCTTCGCCGCTACCCTATGATAAGCTGGCCAAATTCGAGCAGCCCAATCCAGAGCCGACCAACACTGGAGCCGTGTACTACAGTCCACCATCATCGCGCCAGCGCTTACAGCCACCTGGCAGCAAGTATGCGGTGCGCAACAGCTCGCCCACGCCCTTCGGCGGCTCGGTGGCTGCTGGAGCGCGCTACTCGCCCACCTCGCCGCTGTCCAGCGCCTCTCCGCATGCGCCGTCGTCGCAGCAATACTATGGCGGCAGCAATTACAGCGCTTGCGCTACAAGCCCCCGACCAAGCCATACGCCCACACCCAGCAGCGCCGCCAATCGCGATCTCTTGCATGCGCCCAGTTATAACAACGCTGCACGCGGCTGGGGCACTGGCACTTCGCTGGGCCATGGCGGTGCATATCAACAGCAGCAGCGCTTCCCTGCCGCTATCAGCAAGCCCGCGATCGCTGTCCACGCCACTGGCCACATGCCCTACACTGATTTCTAGCCATGCGCACATCCGACCGACCGCTCAATAAAAATATGTATTTACAACAACAACAAAAAGGTTAATTTGTAATACCAACATGACGATACGGTACTCGCTCTCACAATCGCGCTCTCTACTTAACTGTTCTCTCTCGCACTTTTGTTGTGAGAGCAAGTAAGAGATGAAGTGATTTTAAGCAAATCAGTTGAATTTAATAACATTTTTCAAGAAAAAGCAGAAGAAACATTTTTGAATAAGAAGCAGAAAAACGAAACAATTTTAAAGGAATAGAAATATTTGAAACGACTTTGACTCGTTTGCCTTTTTCATAATATATATAAATTTATATTTATATTTATATATTTCAATATACATATACATAAATATCAAGCAATATACAGATTTATGTTGATTTGTTAAATAAGAGCAAAATATCAAAATATCTCTTATTTATTATGATAATAAACTATTTAACTTGTTGCTTAAAGATTGTGTTTTTCTTGTGTACCCACGTGGGGCTATCCGGAAAAAATAATATGTACATATGTAACGAAATTAAAAACTTTTATATTTGAACATTTCACAAAAATATGTGCCATACCTTTACATTTTACTTTTGATCGAAATTGAATATGAAATGTGAAATATGAAATATGCCGGCATATGTAGGATTGTGTTCAAAATAATCGGAGTGCCGATACCAAATATCTTTAAAAATTAATTTTGGTCATGCAACAACATGTAAACCACTCGATCTTCTAACAGTACTTTGTAATTTAAACAAAAAAAGTAGCTTATGATTGCTACAATATTTGAGATCATATTCATTAATTTCAGTCTGGATCAGATTTGGTTGAAAAATATAAAATATATACATATATATATTTTTTACTTGATCACTCCTATTTTTTAACACAGCTGTATATACATACATATGTACAATTGGGACTTGAACATTGTGCAGCGCTTTACCTAACCTTTGCCTAATCAGCTTGTTGATACTCGGATGACTGAGCGACTGCCAGGCTATGCAGCTCACTAAACACGCTATCGCTGACTTGAGCAGCTTCCCTTATCGCTGCTTTTGGGTTATCTGTATGCGACTCAGCAGGAGCCACAAAGACAAATTAAACTGCTGTTTGTTGTTGTTGCTGATGATGATGCTCTGCCGAGGCTTATCAGCTGCTTTTTCGCTCTTCGCTGCCGATTTTCTGTGAACGTGTTATACAAAGCATTTGAACAAGTCTTCTCGGCATTTAGCTAGCTAGCGCGCTATATTGACTTCGTGACTGTCGTGCGACCGGTCGTTCATCTCCATTTGTTTTACATGTGAGCAGTGGCGTTGCCTGTGTTTGATCTATTGACAGTGTATTCAATAAAAATTTATTGGAAAAACGTGTAACCATGCAACAATTAACCACTAAGATGTTAACCGTTAGCAAGTACATGCGCCGGCCACAAATGCCACAGCAGCAACAACAACAACATCAGTGGCTGGTAACAGCACGTTTCAACAGCAGCAGCAACAGCACCTCCTCAGCCAGCACACCGCAACCCTCATGCACCGCCCTTTATGATTTCCATCGACAGCAGGGCGGCAAAATGGTCAACTTCGGCGGGTCCCTGCTGCCCGTGCAGTATGCCGATCAGAGCATCATCGCTTCCCACTTGCACACGCGTCAGCATGGCTCAATCTTTGACGTCTCGCACATGCTGCAGACGTGGCTGCGTGGCCGCGATGCCATACGCTGTCTGGAGAGCATCTGTACGGCCGATATTGCTGGCGCTGCGCCGGGCAGCGCCATGCTTACCGTTTTCACCAGCGCCGAGACCGGCGGCATACTGGACGATCTGATTGTGACCAAGGTCGATGATCGTTCGGTATATGTCGTCTCGAATGCGGCCATGAAGCAACAGGACATGAGCCTGATGTCAGCGGAAGTGGTGAGTACTCGTACGTTGGAAGCACTTGGGGGAGTGTCATTGCTATATGGCAGCAGCCTGTTTGACCGAGCCTAAACTTGAAAGCCCCACTCCAACATCGTAACGGCTAACGATTATAGAATCGACTGACCATAGTTTCTTACTGCTTTCTAGTCCCACTACAAAGCGCAGGGCGGAGATATCGCCGTCGAGTTTTTGCACGGCGAGCAGCAATCCTTGATTGCCGTGCAGGGCCCTCATGCTGTAGCCACACTGAAAACTCTGCTGCCCCCTGGGCAAGAGCAGCAGACCTTACTGGATCAACTTTACTTTATGCAGTCCGGCGTGGGCGAGCTGGCCGGAGTGCCGGATTGTCGCATTACGCGCTGCGGCTATACCGGCGAAGATGGCGTGGAAATTTCAGTCAGTTCGTCTAAAGTGCAACACATCACGGAGGCGTTGCTGCATGCGGATCTCCACAAAGCAGACGGCGCGAAGCTGTGCCTGGCGGGTTTGGGCGCGCGTGATTCATTACGCCTCGAGGCCGGCCTGTGTCTTTACGGCTCGGACATGGATGCGCAGACAACGCCCGTGGAAGCAAATCTAACGTGGCTTCTTGGTGAGTGTACTCTGCATTTTCTCGCATCTTTCCTTTTCGTACGACATATGTATCTAAAAAAATTTTTGCAGCAAAACGACGTCGGCAGGAAGCAAATTTTCCAGGTGCCTCTAAAATTCTGTCGCAACTGCCGCCGAACAGTGTTCAGCGTCGTCGCATTGGACTGCATATGCTAGGTGCCCAGGTACCAGCGGCTCGCGCTGGAGTCGAAATATATCACAACGAGCTGCCGGTAGGAAAAGTGACGAGCGGCTGCCCCAGTCCAACGCTTGGCAAGAACATCGCCATGGGCTACATATTAGAGCAGCTAAAGCAGCATGGTGGCCAGGTGCAGCTGAAGATACGCGAAAAACTGTATGCGGCCGAAGTGGTGCCGATGCCATTCATCAAGGCAAATTACTATCAAGCCAAAAAATAAATAAAAGATACAAAATTGTGACAAAAGTGAAATTTAGCCTTAATTTCATTCAAGTTGCGAGATTATCCAAATCGGCTGAGAGACACACCCTTAATGGGTCAATAGAAAGTCCTTCCTCGAAATTTTTGCGTTAATTACAAAATGAACTCCCGAATAAGTTGTGATGATTATTTTTCTTACGCAGTGAATAAAATGTATGCCGCGCTTGGAAGCTTATGGCACTAAACTACCCTTAGTCCCTGAGATACCAAAATGAAGCTGGTAAAAAGCCCAATTATACCAATTATGTCATATTTTGAATACGGAAACTTGGATAAAAAATCTGAGAAAAAATTACAATTAATGTTAAATAATTGCGCGAGGTACGTGTTCACAAAAAGGAAATATGATCATATATCTGATTTTGCAATTCAGATTCTGGGATGCAGTCTTTCTAAGCACTTCAAATACAGAAACCTTATTTTTCTTCACAAGCTTTTACATACATACAAAGTGTCCCAATTTTTTATATAAAAACATAAAATTTGCAGCATCAAATCAAACGTTGAATATAATCACACCAGAAACTAATTTCATTTTAACATCGAGGTTGTTCTTTGTTAGTGTTGCTAAACTTTGGAATTCGCTACCAAATATGTAATATAATAGAAAATAATAGTAGGTGCTTTAAATCGGCAGTATTTAAGTTTTTAAAGAATTAACATTTTTATTTGTAACTTAATTAATAAAAAACAAAATCTTTGTATTTGCAATATTTTTTAAACATTGAAATTTATACACTCAAACTCTCTAATTAAATAATGTATACAAATTCGATGTACTATAAAATATTCAATCTTAATTGTGCAAAATCATCAATAAATTACAAAATTTACAAATTAATTAGATCAGTAGTAAGCACGATAAATTTCACGAGTGTATGAAGATGTCCTTCCTTAGTTGTAATGACTTTCATGCGCTGAAATATTTCTCAGGTAAGCAATTTGGTGGGATTTCGCTTGTTTTGGCAGCACTGTTTCTGCTATCTCTCACCTGGCGTGAGTTGAGAGAGGGCTTCCGTTTGCTACCGCTGCTGCTACGCTCGTTTGTATTTCGGCAGGACGAACGCGACTCGACACGACAAGACAATCTGACGTATCGACATTTCAAGGCAAGACAAAAAATTTTAGGGGTGTAAAGTTGAAGCTTAAAATCAGTGCGACAGAGTGCATATAATGAAATTTTAAATCGAGAGGAACAAAGTTCTTTTTTTACAAAAAAGGGAAATGCATTACAAACGGTACACTTTGGAGCTGTTGGTGCATATAAATAAACTCGCACAAAAGTGAAAATGATAGAAGCGAACAAATTTTCATAAGCATCAAAGCAGGATTTCCCTCTCATACATGTGTACGTGCACACACACATTCACGCATATACATACTACTTATTTTTTGGCTATGTATAATATGTTTACAAATGTGTATGTATACGCGCGAAATGTAAACACCGGTGGAGTATAAAGTATAACGGCATAACGACAACACGTATACGGCCCAGTGCCGCCGCGTTCTCCTTCTCTCCCGCTCTCCTGCTCTCGTGGTGCTTAACAGGCAGAGCAAAGTCCAAACACTTTCCTTTTAAGAAATTTGTGTTGTCCTCACTAATAAAGAAAGATAACTTGAAAAAAGAAAGTTATTTACTAAACTACAGTTAATTAATAGTTTTTGTGTTGTTGTGATTTTGATAATAATGGCATGAGATTGAATCTATTTGTGCAGCGAGACGTCGTGGCGGTTCAATTATTTGTCATATTCCATAATTCTTTACAATCTTACTATTTTTACATACGATTATCGAGAATTAGTAACATAAAAATGTTCATAAGCTGCCAAAAGGAATGCTGAGAATCTTTTTGCCACAGTAAAAAAATATGATTTATAAAGTTTTTTTTGGAAGGAGTAACACATTGTATATTTTTAAAAGCAATATATTGCAAAAATTGTGCAGAGAAAACAGAGAATTTCTATATTTTGGAATGCTCAAAAGCTTTTTTTATGTCTCGCTTTTTTAGCGAGATTGTGTGCCCTAAGAACAAAAAAACCGCTATAGGATGACTAAATATTTGCTATAAATTGTTATTATAATTTTGTCTTTGAAACGGTTGAGAGCAGATTCCTGCTTTTTGATTTCCGTTGCCTGCTGATTGAAAAAAGTATAATTTGAATTAATAATTATACAACAATAGCTGCAGCAGAAGCAGCAGTAGCAACAACAACCACAATGTACTTAATACATACGTACACATGCACGCACGATTATGTGTGACTGCAGCAGCATAGTTGGGGTACTATATGCTACTAATTTGTATGCAACAGCAACAACAAAAACGGTCATCATACCAACTGCAAGAGTTCAATATTGGCGTCTAATTTTGGCTAATAACTGCAACAAAAGCACGATGAAAGCTTCATCGACAATAAGCACGAATGCAACAAAAACAACAACAGCAACAACATTACCAACTGCAAAAAGCAAAACCGCATTAGCCGCAGCAGCACTTGAAAACTTGAAAATTTGCGGAAACGAAAGTGGAAGAGGCAAAAATAACAGAAGCAGCAATTGCAATAAGCAGCGCCTGCAACACGCGAGCAAAAATTACAGAGCCAGCAGCTACGGATTCAAATTGCGGCCGCTGCTCTGCTTCATCATACACTTGAATATATATTTTTATCATATCAGCGCATCGTCATTAAAGAGTGTTTATGCTAAAGGTAAGTGCAATGAACATCTCTCCCCTTTATAGCATCTCCAGAGACAGACGACTACTCAACAAACTCACTACTATATGAGCTGTTATATTTGAAAGTGGAATAAGTCCATTTTTACAAAAATGTAGATAATGGCACTTATAGATAAAACTTTTAATTATCTTTTAATAGGCGAACAAATTTCTGTAAAAAAAAAATGAGATTCTAGTATTTGGGAGATGGAAGTTTTGGCTCTGAACAGTATTGACATTGAGAGAGAAATGTAAACATTTGAATATCTCGCAATAACAGAAAGTGGACTTATTCCACTTTCAAAAATAACAGCTCATATATAGATGTGCTTCTGACTCTGACGCTCTCCTGCTGCCTTTTTCCCTTCTTATTTTTCCAACAGAATATTTAAATATGGAACATCCATATTTCGACGATGTCAATCCACGCAATGTTTCCACAGTAGCCGACGAGACGACCATACTCAAGTGCCGCGTCAAAAATAAGGGCAATCGTACGGTAAGTAGCTAATTTTAGCATTAATTTAATTGCTTAAATTTTACTCCCCTCCCAACTCTGCCTTAGTGCCTCAGCTGTCGTTGTTTGATATTGATGTCTCTTTTACACCATAATTACAGGTTTCCTGGATGCGTAAGCGTGATCTGCACATACTGACGACCAACATCTACACATATACGGGGGACCAACGCTTCTCCGTGCTGCATCCACCGGGCAGTGATGACTGGGATTTAAAAATCGATTACGCTCAGCAGCGGGACAGCGGCATCTACGAGTGTCAAGTGAATACAGAGCCGAAAATCAATTTAGCCGTAGTGCTACAAGTTACCGGTAGGTTTTCTCCCATTTCTACACCCTACACCCAAAAAGTTTTATGAGAACCCTTAACCGAATTTGTATAAGGCCAGTATGTACATACATATGGGAAAAAATTAATTGAATGCATTTAGGGTGTAGGGTGTATGCATATGTACATTAGGGTGCCTCCTGTATGTCTCTACCCCACTAGAAATAAACCTTGGTTAATTAGTTTTTTGATGATTTTTGGGCTATTGTGATTCCTAAAATGTTTTGCCTTGATCTGAAACGCTCTGAAACAACTCTCCAAACTTCGGGTTATCTCGAGCCTGTCAGAAGATTTTCCAAAAATGTTGATTAGAACTAAATATTTGAGTGAAAGTAGAATAGCAAAAGAAATTGAAACAAATGCAAAAATATCTCTTTTGTATGGCGCTTGAGGCACCCTAATGTAAACAAATGTAGTAAATATACATTTATAGCGTATATTTCTGAGTAAATCAGCGCGCGCCACTCTTAACTCTGTTGTTATGCTCTTTTAATGTAGTTCTCAACATTTCTCTTAATTACAGCCGAGACCGATATTAGAGATAAGAATTCCGATATCCCATACTATGATGCAAAAGGTTTGAATCCTCACAATACTATGCAATCAATAACTGTAATTACACTATATGTAATTATATTTAGGGTGTATTCACAGTGTCTCATATCGTCATATGTCGTATTCCTCAATTTTTCAAATATGACGGCTGTGAGCGCACCAAAATATTTGTCTGAAAATTTTTCAAAATAAAAATTACAAAAGCCAATGAAATTGAATATGACTTTTGAAATACATAGGCTGCCATGTTGTATTAGTCGTATTTGATTTTGTATGGGAAAAGCAAACTTATGTTTATTTCAAATAACATATACGACAATTATGAGACACTGTGAACACCTTAACTATATACATATATACCAAAGAATGTACGACATCTAGAATTCGTTTCTCATACAAAAGAAATGCCCTATGTCGGGTCGTAAGACTACGACACTGTCTTCGGATCTTGTCACTTATAATCCCACCCATGGTAACTTATTTCTCTTAGCGTTCTCAGAGCAGAAAGCTTTACTTGCGACCACTTTAGAGAGCTGGAGAAATATTGAAAGTGACTAAGGGAGAGTTAGAAAACAGCTGATTGATTGGCTTGAAACAATATTTTTTGTGAATTTCTTGCAGCCTGATTATACCCTACACCTATGGTAATAGGGTATAATAACTTTGCGCGAAAATTGTAACGCATTAAAGGAGACGTCCTAGGTATAGACATACATAAGTATATGGAAATGCTTAGAATCACTTTCTGTCTTTATTTCCGGTTGTCCGTCTGTCCGTCTGTCTGTCTTGGTGTCCGTTCGCACAGGAGAGAAAGAAGGAGTTGTCCGATTTATACCAAATTTGGCACACAGTCGCAGTGAACCTTCCACCAAATCGGTTAAAGAACACGCCCACTATAGGTCTGTAAGTCCCAATATCCTGGATTTTTTTCGGTAAAATAGCTATATTTTGTCTAATTACTCATGGAAAAGAATTGTACTTGGTATTCAAGTTAAGGGTTTGGTTTTCTATGTCCCACGAAAAAATGGGCGTGGTCCGCCCACTATATAGTCGGTAAGCTAAAAATCCTCATAACTTCAGTAAGATATACGCCAGAGCGTCCATATTTGGTCACTTCATTTCTAGTAAGAATACCTTTTAATTCTCCAAAAATGGGTGTGGTCCGCCGACTATGTAGGCGGTAAATTAAATGCACCCACATTTTCAGTGAATTGTCACCCTACTTGGGAACTTGGTGTAGGGTATTACTCTGTCGGTGAAACCCGACTGATTCTTCCTTACTTGTTTTAATATATAAATGTACATACACATATACAAATGTTTTCAATCATTCATTTATATTCTACGTTTTAACGCTAGCGGCTCGTGCGAAAATTCTGGGCTCTACGGAAATTCATGTGAAACGTGATAGCACGATAGCGTTAGCCTGTTCCGTGAACATACACGCCTCCTCAGTATCTTGGTAATATACTTAGGGCGGGTTTCACAGTGGCTATTTAAATCTAATTTGTGAATTGAGTTTAAATCTAGTTTAACTTTCCTTGAGTTTCACAGTGCATTTATTTAAATACGGAATATTTGACATTTGAAGGTTCGCACAACTTGCCAAAAACATATGTTCAATTGTTCAATTGTTCAATTGATCGAACTAAAAATTGTTCGTCGGCCGAAAGAAGTGAATTATTGGATATTGAACAAAGAATCCACAGTTTATATTATTTATGATACTACGGGATCATTTATATGTGCTATACCATGCAGTTTTATGTTTAATTTGATCTCTTATAAATTGCAATATTGTCCACGCAGCTTGCTTGCACATCCGAAATCTGCTGTTTATTTGTTTTCGATTGCAACTCTCTGTCGTACTTAAATATCCACAATCGGCTATTTAAATCGTATTTAACTTCCAACCGTGAAACTGAAATTCCCTATTTAAACTGCAATCAGAGTTTAAATATCCACTGTGAAACTGGCCCTTACTACCATATATTAAATGAGCTCATCACATCGCATGTGTATATCTTATATGCTCTCTGATACAGGTATCATGGTGCATCGGTGGTGGATTTTGATTCCTTACGCGGTGGCATCAGCTTGGAAACAGAAAAAACCGATGTAGGCACAACGAGTCGTCTAATGTTGACAAGGGCCTCCCTTAGGGACTCTGGAAACTATACATGCGTGCCGGCAGGTGCGATACCGGCTTCGGTACGAGTACATGTGCTCACGGGTAAGTCAAGTCAGTCAAGTTAAGTCAGAGCAGAAGATATTGAAAATAGCAAAATCGAGCTAGCTTATTCCAAAGACTGCACCTGTTAACTGCTTTTTGTTGTTTTTAATTTGCCTATTTTAAGGAGAGCAACCAGCTGCAATGCAAACCAGTAACGGTGTACTCAGTCCTTCACATTTGGCCGTTGTGGCGTTGTGTGTACTCTCGCTAGCGACTTGGCATTATTCAATCATATCACAAACGACTTCCATAAGGTCTTACTACTATGCACAACAACAACAAAAACAATTACAGCACCAACTACAAAAGCAACGGCATCTGCAGCTTCAACGAATCCACCAACATCAACGAAGCAGGTGACTCTCTCCACACTCACAACACACAGCCACGTCAAGTACCCCAACCACTGCCTGCCCCTTAAGGCGTCAGAAGTTTTACTAGATTATTTGCTGAGCATGCGATTCGATCAGTGTTGTCACTTCAAATAAATGATAGAGAGTGAACTTGGAGCGCTACCACCTTATTACTTTATACTTTTTTTTAAACCCTTGGCAAACCCTATGCTTACCATTATGATACCAATTTTAAAATCTCCGAATTTTCAATTTTCTTTACTTTCATAGAAAGTTTTTTAGTTTTCCCCCCGAAATTTAAGAAATTGTTTGTTCGTTCGTTGTCATTCTCTTGCTTATTTGTCGTCCTTTTGTATTCACTTGAGCATCGCGGTAATTAAGTAAGATAATTAAAGCAATTAAGAAAGTTATTTGGTTTCTTTATACGACACTTGAAAAGTCGTTAAAAGAAGCCTTCCTGTTCTTCTTATCACATATATAAAACTAAATAATTAATTAAAAGTATATAGCATAGCATATAATATATATATTTTAACGTTAGATGAGAGGTCATAGTAAAAATAAATGATTAATGGCATTAACTAAATTAATAACTAGTTAAATAATAAATAAAAGTTTCCGTATGAGATCTGAAGAGTAAGCCAGATGAAGTTGTGTACCAGGTCTTTCCTCCTGCTGTCACTCTCATAGTCAGTGTAACCGTTGTAGCATGTCATAATATATATTTTGTAATATTTGCATGTCAATGAAATTCGTTATGAAAACGCAATATATTCATTTATGTACGAACATATTTAAATATATAGTTTTCCACATTTACTTTATAATAATAATAACAAATGCAACTAAGTTTCTGCCCTTTTTTGCTCGAAAAAAACCATTTATTTCAATAACTAAATGAATTGATACATTATTCAAAGTATTGGCCATCGGAAGCTATGACCTTTTCCAATCTTTCTGGTAACATATGGATTCCGCCCCAAAAGTACTGCTCATTTTTTGAGGCCAAGAATAAGCCAATTTCGGATACCTTGTTCTGAAGTGAAGCGTATCCCGGTGAAAGCGTTCTGCATCGATCGAAATAAATAGTAGTCAGACGGGGCAAGGTCCGGGCTATAAGGCGGGTGAGCCAAAACTTCCCAACCACTGTTTTCCAAATAGTTTTTAACCGGAATAGCAACATGTGGCCGAGCGTTGTCATGATGGAAAATTATGGATTCTTGTCTGGTCGCATATTCTGGCCGTTTTTCGTTAATCGCTCTCTTCAAACGGATCAATTGTGTTCGGTAGAGGTCCCCTGTTATCGTCTGACCCGATTTTAATAGCTCATAATACAAAACACCCTTCTGATCCCACCAAATACAGAGCATTACCTTGGCGCTATGGATATTCGGCTTTGGCGTTGATTTGGCTGGTTGTCCGGGCTTCACATATGAATGTTTGTGGAGAATGTTCACCGGAAATTTCTCTCAGTAAACGAAATGTTTCGGCTACACTTTTCTTTGCAATAAAATAGTGTAAAACTACTTCCCGCAAATGACGCTTTTCTGGTACAAAGTTCGACATTTTTAATGAAATAAAAATATAAGTTGTTTACACTTCAATCTGATTTCATATACTATGTTTGAAAGCGTATACTTAAAGCTGTCAAATGAGTGTATCACCAGGTTCAACAATTTGTAATACATTTTGTAAAATGCCATCTAAAATGCCTAAAAGGGCGGAAACTTAGTTGCACACCCAACAATTTTTTTTCTTGTGTCGGAATAAGAAAACTTACCAGTACGCAGACAGGCAGGTAGTGATTGGGTTGAGCGAGGCCATAAGTGCAGCCTGACTGTCACTACAGCCGCACATACTCCTGCCAGATCTTTTACTTTCCCTGACGAAGTCCATGGCGCTTAGGATTGCAGACTTCCACCTGAGAAACGGATGCATACTTTTCTAATGGAAAGTGAAGTTTTGTGCCGTTTCCCTCAAAATACAAACCGGTTCCTGAACCTTCCTCAGTTTTGGAGCCGTCTGTAGAGATTCTACAACACTCCCTGCCTAGCTCAGCTGCCGAAAGCCAGCTGTCGCATACATCAAAGTAAACAAGGTTGGTAGAGAGGTTTGCGTAGAGTTATGCAACCCCCGATCCGATTCAAACCAGGCCCTTCCTTGTTTCAAACTGAAGCAGGCCTTGCCAGCCTCACCTCGGATGAAAATGTCCAGGGGTGGAATGCTAAGTATCACGTCTAGAGCAGGGACTGGGGTGGTCGGGAACGCTCCTGTACAACCAAGGAACTTCTCTTTTAAAAATACTAAAATAATGAAATCGCAAAAGTTGAGTGCGAAATACGATGAAAACTAAATTTTCAAATAGTGAAATACAAAAATGCTATATCAATTTTGTTTAAGGTGTAAATTGTTTTGTTTTATCGTTTTTATGTTGGTCAACCTCGCCCTCCCTACGGCAATCCTTGGATATACAATACATACATATACAACATATACTAAGCAAGATAAGTAAGAGAATAATGAAAATAAAAATATTAAAGACTACTTATAAATAATTATGAAATAATTAAAATTGTAATTTAGCTGTTAAATGAACAGTTTTTAATAAAAAAGAATATGCAGTAAAAATACACACAGCAAAAGAACATTTCTTTCCAAGAAACGGCTTAGCATCATTTGGGTCATATCATACCCCAGCATATCGTTTCTATATTCTTTTCCCTAAGCGGTATTAGTAAATAAATCCCTACATAATACTACACCATATTCTGGTACGCATACGCCATCGGGTTCCTTCAGCAGCCGAGTGAGTCCTTCTTACTACAGCCATATCATTTATCTCACAGCAATAAAAGTATAAAAGTACATGATTCAGTTTCAGGTTTTCTCATATTTAATTTCAGATTATATTCCGAATATACAAAATTGATTAAAAATTAAGAACAACAAAACTGGCATAAATTACTTAACTAAACGTTTATATACTTTAGGTTTTATATATTTTTCATTTTATCAAACTTTTGCATACATATTGTAGATGTGATAAATTTTATAAATAGCGCTTAACATATTTGTTCATATATAGAAAATACATGCATAGAAATTGCTCGGTAAAAGAATCAATAAATGGTCAATTTTAACAACTTTATTAACTCGTGAACTAGACTTAATTAGTTAATATGGTAAATGAAGTTAATCAAGTTATCGCGACTAATGGTACACTTATACAAAAGATGTTGAAAATTAAAGCTTTTTTTGGTTTGCGTTAAAAACTTTTTGAAATTACATATAAATTTTATAGTGTCTGACCGAAGTTGGCTTTATGGGACCAAACTAAAGTTCTCAAACTTTGGCCGAAGTTCGATAACTATGTTAGTACTTCTTCGCATGTTTTCTCAGTCACATTATTTTCGTTTTTGTTTGATTAATGGTATAAAGACAGCTGACATCCCCCTACTGAATGAATTTTGATGAAATATACCGATTTTGAGGAAAAATTTTTTTTTTTAATAAAAAAATCTTAGCTTGCAATTTGCTGCAAAAGCTGGCCTATTTTAAGGCCGAAGTCAAAACCTCGGTCTGACACTTTTTAGTTGCTTGCCATAAAGTATATGCGGTTATATAAGCGTATTTTTATACAAATTGAAGCAGGAAATAGCAGAAAATACATGCATATATACATATGCATGTATGTATAAATATAATTACATAAATACACCTACATGTTCAGAGTGTATATGGCAAAAAAAAAAGTAGTAGTAACATTGACAATGATTCCAATATTCCGAGCCCTCTTTCTCTTCTATAAAAAAACGCTAATCGAACGCAAGTCTTAATACGATCTACGAGCAACTGCACTTTTCGACAGACATATTTGGTATCGTGCTATATACTAAATTCTGATCCAAGTTGAAGTAGAGCAGGCTGAGCGAGCTCATTTTGGTTGGCGAACAGCAAGGCGTTGCCGATGTGGTCAGCGATGCTATGTGCGTGTGCGTGTACTGCTCTAGGTAGCCGACTTTGCATTCGCCATTGCAGAAGTAGGCATCGAATGAGGTCGGTGCAACGACAAAGTGCCAGCCAAAGTTGGTGAAATTTACCTTGAGCGGGTAGCGGCAACAGCGCACCTCATGGTCGCTCTCCTGACAGTCCAGTGATGTACTGCGCTTGCGGCGGCGTTTGTCCTCAGTCATCACTTCAATGTGAACAGTCTGGCGGTAAAAGAGAGAGAGACATGTAAGATGTATAAAAAAGTTGCTTTATTTGTTCATTGCAATCTAAAATGGTCAGCATAAAATTTCAGCATTTATTGTAAATGTTGTTAAGCTCATGTTTGCCTTACCAATGGTTTATTCTGTCCATTGTCGC
Organism: Neria commutata; assembly: GCA_963457695.1. NCBI lineage: Eukaryota > Metazoa > Arthropoda > Insecta > Diptera > Micropezidae > Neria > Neria commutata. Next base: position 5,014,200 of record OY735250.1, read on the forward strand.
CGGTTACAATGAAGGGACGCATCCACGGCTCCAGACCCTTCACCACAATACCTTGCGTCACATTACGATTATCCATCCAATACTTGGCCAGCGGCTCCAGTTCAATTTGCACCCACTGTCCAAGGCCGGGCGGTATTTTATGGCGGGATTCCAGCAATTTTACGGTGTGCGTAAAATTGAGCGCTTTTGGCCGTCGCACCGCCCGATGCACGGTGATGACGAGTTCACGTCGCCTCTCGATGCGACCGGTCTCAGTATTGCGATGCTCCAGCAGTGTGGGATCATATTCACGCATCCAATCGCGGCCGCGTATATAGACGTGCATGATGGCACGGGAAATGCTCGAGTGGCTGTTGTCGTATTTGAAGTTTAATATCTCCGGTCGGCGGTTATGCCGTATGCGAGGCACTGTCGGAGGAGCGGAGAATAATAAAATTTAGAAATCAGTAGATTAGCAATTTAGCAAGAAAACGCTGATTTCCCTACTGATTCTCAAATTTCAAATACAAAGCAGGTGCTTTCAGCAGAAACTCAGTACGGCCCTCCCTTTCGCCCTTGCCTCCACTCTCAATGGTCGCAATCTTGATCAACTTTGTATATTCATTCTGGCTGTATCACTAAGCGAATAGCTATAAATGTGCATATTGTAGCAAAAAACAAGTAAGGAAGCATCAGTCGGGTTTCAGCGCCAGAGTAATACCCTACACCAAGTTACCGAGTGGGCGGACCACGCCCTTTTTCGACAAACTAAAAGATATTCCTAATAGGACTGTATATAGCAAATATTGACACTCTTTTATGGGGGCTATATCGATACATATAAATTACCGCCTTCATAGTGGGCGGACCACGCCCATTTTTGTTATGTCCTAGAGGGCCCACACCTCTCCTTAAATTCCAAGGGTCATTGCATTAAATGAGTAATTAAACAAATTAAAGCCATTTTACTGAAAAAATCCCGGGGTAGTGGGACTTACAGGCCCATTGAAGGCGTGTCCTTCAACCGATTTAACTAATTTTAACACTTTATCTAACACGAGGTTCACAGTGATAGTGTGTCAAATTTGGTGAAAAATCGGACAACGTCTTCTTTCTTTTCTTTCCTGACACGCAGACAGACAGACAGAGGGACAGACGGACAACCGGAAATCAAAAGAGAAAGTGTTTCTGATCATTTCTATATACATACTTACTTATGTCTATACCTAGGAAGGCTCCTTTAATGCGTTACAATTTTCGCACAAAGTTATTATACCCTATTACCATAGGTGTAGGGTATACAAATTCTAGTACTTTCTGCTGTTGTTTAGTTTATACAATTGTTGTTGTTGCTGCTGCTATTATTTCACGTCTACCGCATTCTCAAGTTTGCCAAATTTATTAGATTCGTTCACACAGGCACACACACACACACACGAGCGAGTACTCTCGCATGCAAATAAAAACGACGCAAGTAAATGGAGTTCAACGAACTATAAAATCGGTTTTTCTCATTGTTGTTGTAATTGTTATATCTTATTGCAAGTAGCACTTTGCTCTTTTCATCCATACTAATTTTTTAGTTGCAAGCTGCTCTCTTATTAATAATAATAATTTTGATGAATGATATTAAAATGACCGGCAGCGAAAAAAGAACAAAAAGCACTGACAACACAAAAAATGGACTGTACCGATGATGTACCGATGGACGGACGATCGCGCAGGCGGGCAAAAGGAAAGCGAATGCGCTTGATTATTGTTATTGCCCATATTAATATAGCTACCTATTGACACCAACAATAATAATAATAATGACAAAAACAATAATAATAAGGCTGCTACAGACGGAAAACTGTATTTATTTATGAAACCAGGTTTAAAGGTTTTTTGGAAATGTTTGCAGCACAAAACTCAAAAATACTAACAATTTGTATTTCAGCTTTTCAGTATAGATCAAAATCGATTAAGCGACTATATTTTTGATTGTTTTTTCCAGAAAAACCTAAAACTTGAATGCAAAGTAATTTTTTTATACCCTACACCTATGGTAATAGGGTATAATAACTTTGTGCGAAAATTGTAACGCATTAAAGGAGCCTTCCTAGGTATAGACATAAGTATGTAGAAATTATCAGAAACACTTTTTCTTTTGATTTCCGGTTGTCCGTCTGTCTGTCCGTCCGTCCGTCCGTCCGTCCGTCCGTCCGTCCGTCCGTCCGTCCGTCTGCGTGTTCGGGAAAAAGAGAAAGAAGGGGTTGTCTGATTTGAACCAAATTTGGTACACAGTCACAGTGAACCTCGTGTTAGGTAAAGTGTTAAAATTAGTCAAATCGGTTGAAGGACACGCCTACAATGGGCCTGTAAGTCCCACTACCTCGGAATTTTTTCTGTAAAATGGCTTTAATTTGTTTAATTACTCATTTAATGCAATGATTTTTGGAATTTAAGGTGAGGTGTGGGCCTTCTAGGACATAACAAAAAATGGGCGTGGTTCGCCCACTATATAGGCGAAATTTTTTTTCGGTAGAATGGCTCTCAATTGACTATTTATGAGTTTACATAAATGAAATTTCGTTCTTAAGTTCAGATATCTGTCCTACATGCCATACAAGAAAATGGGCGTGGTCCGCCTCCTATATAAGCTGTAAGCTTAAAATCCTCGTACATTCCATAATATATATACCAGAACGTCCATATTTCGTCACTTCATTGCTGGTAAGAGCACCTTTAGAGCACCGGTAAATTATATATATCGATATAGACCCCGAGAGCAGTGTCAATATTTGCCATATACAGTCCTATTAGGAATATCTTTTAGTTTGTCAAAAATGGGCATGGTCCGCCCACTCGGTTACTTGGTGTAGGGTATTACTTTGTCGGTGAAACCCGACTGATGCTTCCTTACTTGTTTTGACTAAACCCGATTTTGCCTGTAGTATGTATGTCGATTTTTAGGGTTCCGTTCCCCTAAAGGGAAAAAACGGGAACACTTATAAGGTCACTTTTGTTTTGGGAGTGTGTATATAAAACGACCTTTTTTTAATCGTAGAAACCTGAAATTTGGCACGATGTTAGGTCTTAATAACCTAAATACATTTTCACTATAAAAAGTTAAGAAATATTTTTAGAGATATATTTTAATAATTTTTAAAGGTTTTCGGGTCGGACAAAAAAAAATAAAAATATTTTTAAATCGTATCGTGTGGGGTATAGTTAGAAAGGGCTACATCCATAGATTATAGAATGTATTTTTTTTAAATTTTATGTAAACGGGTTAGAAAGATATACATAGTTAAAAATGTGGTAAAAACAGACCTGTCCCCACATGATCCCATCTGCACACACCATTTCTGAACCGAAAATTTTGATAAAAACAGGCTTACTAGGTATTTGATTACGCATGACTGAATGGCTGCCGGTTTTTTCAAATTTAAAATTTTTTTTATTTTTTTTAAATTTAAGATGACCCCTTCAGAAAAAATTTTTTGTTGTTTATATCGAGTGGGGTATCATTAGAAAGGGCTACGTCCATGGATTTCAAAGATATTTTTTTATAATTTTCTGTGAAGTGGTTTCGAAGATATGTATAGCACAAAATGTCGAAAAAATTACCATACCCCCCTGGGTTTCTACATTTCTTAAGCTAAAATTTTGATAAAATCAAAGTTAGTAGGTCTTTAGTCATAGATTACTGGAAAACTGCAGCTTTTTTCGATTTATTTGTTTTTCTGTTTTTAAAAATTTTATTTAAGATTATAGTAAAAAATTTCCTTAGCGAAAAATTTTTGTTGTTTACATATTGTGGGGTGTCGTTAGAAAGGGCTACGTCCGTGGATTCCTAAAATTTTTTTTCATATTTTTAGGTGAATTGGTTTCGAAGATGTAGGCCAAAATGTCGAAAATTGTGTGGCCAGACGGGCAAAGAGAAACTAAATTTGAACGCTAAAAAGGGTATTTCTGGTACGGAACCCTCAGTGAGCGAGCCCGACTCGCACTTGACTGCTTTTTTTTCTTGTAAATAAAATCAATTAAGCTCAGTTACTAAGTTGTATATTTGCTATTTTTAGAAAAGCCAAAAGTTTTACAAAAATTCTTAAAACTTTTCAATTTTAAACACTTTTGGCTCACTCCGAGTATGTTTACTCGAGAAAATAAACTTTTTTATGCGGGGTTTAAAACCCCTTTATACGGGTATGATCGGGCATGGTCTACTCACTTGTGGGAAACACGTAGATGCTGTTGATGCGTGAAAAATATGCATCCTCGACGTCGTGCCCGTACATGTCCATGTCGTCATCGCTGTCGCCGTAGTAGATGTTGTCATCGGCAGCCTCTAAGTTTACTTCGTCGTCCAGCTCGCCATCGACATCCACATCCGCATCGGATAACTGCACAGTAGCCGCATTGTATTTGTAATGTTTCATGGATGCTGAAGCGGAGGCAACATTCACGCTCAGCACGTCGACGGCGAGATGAGCATCGGGCAGCGCCATTTGCTGTTGACGTTGATGGACTTGGGCGTCGTCGGACTGAATCAGAAGCATGTCTGCAGCATCGTCCATATAGTCGTCCACCACCTCGGCCTCCACCATATCCACTTCGGTAGCGGTAGCAACATGGGCCGCCCTCGCAACGTCTCTGTGGACATTTTTGCCAGCAGCCAGTTTCAACGGCTTCTTTAAGGTGCTGCCATTGCGCTTGCCGCTGCTGGTGCTGCTATGCATGCGCTCGTGCTGCTGCCGCTGTGCCCTACTGGCGGCAACTGCGGCGGCGTCGGGCTGCGTGCTGGCGTTGTAGTGCTTGTAGAAGTTCTCCAGAATGTTGTGCGGCACGGGAATGGGCGCTGTGATGTTGGGCAGCTGGGTCAGCTGCAGGCGGCGCAGTATGTGCTGCTTGATGGACTCGAGATTGTCGAGTTTGGCCTTCTCCCGCAGTTGCTGGCAGGAGGGGCAGGTGTTCGCGCCGTAGCTGCTACTGCTGCTGCTAGCAGCATTGCTTGCCTGAGTTGCGCTATTGTTGCTGCTGTTGTTATTGTTGTGATACCGCTTGAGCACGCTATCACGATTAATGTAGTTGATAATGTTGCCTCTGCTGCTGCTGCTGTCAGGAAGATGTTGCTGCGTTTGTTGGAAGTTAGCAGCTGCCAATGCCGCTGCTATCGAACTAGCTGCTAGAGCAAGCGCCGGCTGCTTTGTTGCTGCTGTTGCCGTTCTGTTGCTCATCGCCGGGCCGTCGTCGTTGCTGATACTGTTTTTGTTGTTGTATATGCCCAGCGCTAGCGTCAAGCCCTGCATCAGCGTGCTGCTGTTGCCGACAATGTGCTGCGTCTGCTGCAAGTGCAGCGCTGCCGTCATGTTGCCGAGCGGCGTTGCGAAATCAACACTGTCGGCGGCTACAGCGAAGCCGCTGCCATGAAGCAGCCGCTCTTCTGTCGCGACGAGCAACAGCAGCAATAGTGTTGCCGGCTTAAGCAGTGTTGCTGCTGAGGCAGACCAATTCATTGTTGACGCGCCTCTGCTGTTAGCGTATTTGTCATGTTGTTGCTGGTGATAGCTGTCGCATGTTGCAGCTGCTGTTGTTGTTGTTGCTATTGCCCGATGCTGACAGTGATGTGCAGCTGCTGGCCATTTTGTAGCCATGGCTGTGTCGGTTGTTATTATTGTTGCTGTGCTTGCATGCGCATCGGTGCTGCGGTTTGTACTTAACTTGCCAACATGCCGCTCATTTCTATTGCAACAGTATGTGCGGAATGTGCTGATAATTGCAATGGCAGTAGCTGCCGCTGCGATAGTTATTTGGTTAAAATTCAAGTCGACTGGCAGCGATTGTGTAAATTTTGTTGTTGCAACATTACTTGGCGTATTGTAGGCGAATGGCGCATTGTTAAAAACTACTTTAGAGGAACTTTTTATATTATTTTGCTGCTGCTGTTGCTGACAACTACAACAAGCAATTGCTGCTAAGCCTTTGCGACATTTCATTTTCATTTTGGTTGTTATGACATGCGTATAATTATGCTCTGCTGGCATTTGTTGTTGCGTTTGCTGTTGCTGTAGCATGTTGAACTCTTGATCAATTTGCTTTCGCTGTTGTGGTTGTTGCTGTGGCTTAGTTACTGCACCTTCTGTAGCTATCTAGTGATATTAACTATGTTGTTATATGTTTCCACTGGCATTGCAATCCTGGTATGAAGGCAACATGTTTGAACAAATGTTGCTGCTAGTCGTATTTAAGGTGCTGACTTTAATGCCATAACTTCCTACAAATATAAAAACTTCAAGAATTATGAGTCGGCTGCAAACTGAGAATGATTGAAAGGAGGGCAATAGCGCGAAGAGCAGTAAATTTCAAGCTTCGGTTCAAACTGAAATTCATATCTTATACACTTTGTTTTACTAGATATACATACTAACAATGTTGCTTAAATATTCGTCGGGTAGCGCACACATACACGCATACACGTTAAGCAGTTACGCTACTTTGTATTAATTGCTTTTGCAATGCTAGTTATGATGCGATTAGTGTAGCAAAGTCGCCGGCCTAAAAACGGCGAACTGGTTCCTTTTCCGATAGTGGCCGATGGCAGCAAGTTGCGTCTGTGTAGCCGTAAAAAACGCCAACAGTCGTGAAGGGGTGAAGCAGCAGGGGAATTTCTCTATTTGGGAACGTGGGAAAACTATCGGCAAATTTGTATGATATATATTGGCGCGAAGGTTGGAGAGAGGGAGAGATCATCAAGGGGTGAACGGGCAACTAGCTGTTGAAGGCCGACAGGGCCTTCAATAAACTATATGACATGAAGTTTTATAGAAATTCTTTTCACACTGCGTTTAAATTAAATTAAAGTAAAGAAAAGTTACAGAAGAAAGTTCAAGCCGAGGTGCCCAGGAGACTGGGTTCTTACTCCAAATACTTTCTTAATCTGTCATGCTCTCTCTTTCTTCTTTCTTTTAAATATAATTTCAACGCGCCAATTATCAGAAACTTCCGCTATATTATCTACATGCGTGCATATTATTTGTATATGTATCTGCATGAGTGTGCATCATATCAAATTATCTGTTATCTTCTTATTATACCATGCTCGTACGTTTAAGCGATACACTTCTCAGTCTCATTGCTGCCGAAGCGCTTCGTTTCGGTGCTGCAGAAACGTCGTAGCCTTTGTCACTTGTCGGAACGACCGTGCCGCTGTACCATTGTCCTCTCCCTTGAAAGTTGCTGCTGATGCTGGTGGAACCATCGCGCAGTGGGCTGTGCCATGCAATCCAACGAAACAAAAGTAAAAACTGATGCAACGTCACGAATTGTGGGCGTGCTATTACAGACGGACAGACATATTATGAATCAAAGCCCAAAGTACGATGTATACGAGGGGACTGACCAAAGTTCGTTCAAATCCTGTAATCGTGACTAGCACGAGAATGCAGCTAATAGTTGTGAACGGGTTTCCGGCAAAAGTGGGATATACATATGTACAGAAAAATGCGATACAAAGCCCGATACATTGGAATAAAACCAAAACCTGCCCACCCGACTCATTTGTCGCGCTGGATTGCGCAAACGGTCCACTGTATTTGCTGTGCCGTCTCGCCTCGTCTGTTGTTGGCTTGTGCGCTCGGGCTGGAGCCGGTGAATGACCGCTAATAGCTGCTACAAGGACGATCCCAAGATTGCACTGACAACAACAACATTAACAACACCATTAATAATAATAATATTAACAGCAGGAGTGTCAGCAGCAAAAACAAAAAGCAGCAACAACAAAGTGAGTTATTATAGTAAGCAGCAAGAATCAGACAGCGCAACATACAGGCGGGCGGTTGAGCGGGCTGGCAGGCAGGCCGGCAGTCCGGGAGATCACTCCATGCGCCACTGTGCCCCACTTCCCCTCTCAGTGTGATCGAAATTGTGTCAGGTGTCTGCAGCTGCTGCTGCTGCTGCGCTAGTGATTGCGACAGAAGAGAAGAGGCAAGGACAGGACCGCGACGAGCGAGCTGCAGCCAGCCAGCAAGGAAATCCAGAAAGGGAGAGTAATAACTGGTGGGGGAGGGATTGGAGCGAATGCATCACCGGCCGACCAGTGTAAACTAATAATTCAATTACTGTACTGTTGGTTTTTTTTGCTGCTGTTTCCCCCCTTTTTGTTGTTGTTCATTTTGATATGTGAGATTATATTGTGGAAATTTCGCTGTTACATTAATTTAGACAATTTTTGTGGTTGTTGCTGTTCTTGCAATATGAATGGCATGTGGAAGGGACAGGACACCACAAGCTATTGTCTGGATATCAATGCGGAATATATAGGAATTATGCCTATATTAAACAGTTACGTATGGGATGTGCGACGCAGCCAGTCCCTAATGCGTGGAGTCACTGGTTCAAATCCCAGCCGACTCATACCAACTAATAAAAAAGAAATTTCGGTATTGGGCATCTCTCCGATAGTATTCTTTGCCATGATCAAAAGCATCTCACAAACAAGTTGATAAAGTTTACCGTTTGGACAAGGCTATAAAATAAATGTGTAAAATGTCAAACTTTAAAAAAATTTAAAACCATTCCTAAAAAATTCTTATCGTGTGATTTTTATTACAAAAAGCATAATTGGTAGGACGACACCGAATATCATAGTTGAGTGGAGTGAAGTGAAGTGGCTTACCAGGCAGTTATTCCTCTTCCGCAGCAGTAAGCTCTCTTTTGAGCTCCGTCTGCCTCTTGTACGATGTCCACTCTCTTCAGTGCGTTTGCGCTCTCTGCAGGCCGGTACAGCAGTGTTTTTTGTTGCGCGTATTTTAGATTTTGCCTTTGGAAAATCAGTTTTTCAATCAGCTTTTAATTTTCATTAATAGTTGCCATATTTTATGTGTTTAACATGCTTTAAAGTTTCTTAGTTAATTATGTTTGCTCTTTTCTAAGCTTTTGATCACTCTTTTGTAAACAATTTTTACTGTTATAAACTTCAACACGTTTTCATTGTTTGTTGTTTTTTCAACTTAGCGCATGATTTCAAAAAATTAACATCACGAATTTTTGCACGTTAATTTTAATTTATTTTTCGGTAAAAAAAACTTTTCTTCCAGGAAAAATTGTCAAGTTCTTGTGACTGTAAAAACGTCTCCAAAAATATTTTGCTTTTATCAATTACATACTATGGACATACATATATGCATGTACATATGTCATCAAATTTAAATTGTTGTAAGAATTTTTTTTCTTATTTATTTCGAAGCATGTACTTTTTTCTTTACATATAAAGAAAAATTGGTTATAGAACTTTTTGAATGTAAACTGAGTTCAATTGACTTGAACGAAAACAAAATTTTGCTTATGCCATAGGAAAAGTAATGAAGTTTTTCCTTTTTTTGTGGTTTTTTAGATTCATATTAGTTTGTAGGAAAATTTTACATATTCTTTTTTATTTATTTTATAAATACACTATAGCAATTTTCCATATTCCATTTCTAGTTATGCAGCTTTACAGCTTATGACACTTTCAAAAACTGTGTGTTGTTGCTTCTTCCAAATGGTAATTGATTGACAATTTTTGCCAACCAAGTTTTTAACATTTTGAGGCAATAATCCTTATATAAAAAAAGTCAACATAAATGTGCACTTTGGTCTTGGAACTTTGTTCCTTAAATTAAGTTTCATATTTTCAATTAAGCAAAATATTGTTTCAAAAATAGCTAATAAAAATTGGGTACTTTTCGTCAGAGTATCGCAGAGCAAAGCGTCACTTTTTGCACTCCTTCCTCACAACATCAACAACAAACACTTTAAATACATGAGCAATGAACGAACCGACCGAACGGCTGCTTCATAATTTTAAAACTCAACGACGACGTCCAGACGGGACACACGTTTCGACTCCGACTCCCGACTCCGACTCACTGCGGCGGCGGCAGTAGCAGCAAACGAACGGGACGGGCGCACACGGCATGACCAGACCATAGCCAACCAGTCGGGGCGGGGCGGGGCGGTGCGAGACCAGGCCAGGCTGGCGCATTTCACACGTCGATTGCGGCTGTTATACTGCTGGCTGTTGTTGTTGCTACTGCTACTGCTCTACTGTGCCATTCTCTGTGCTGTTATGCGCTGTTGTTGTTGTCATTCACACCAACACGTTGAGCCAGCTCACGCGCATATTGGCAGTGATAACAACAACAACAAACACAGTAGCGACAACAACAACAACAGCAGCAATAACAGCACCGACAGACAGCAGAACCAGCAGCAACGCATCCGCGCACAGCATCAACATTGCAATCAGCGGCGCATGGTCGCACTGCCATGCACGGGGAAAAGGGCGGGGGTGGGCTGGGCCCAGGCAGGGTCGCACCTTAACTGCGTGGGAGGCTGGCGTTTGGTTGCGCATTTGAGCCACACACAGCTGCCGCAAAAATAAATTCGTCTGCAATTTTGTTGCGTGTGCTGCCCACCCTACCCCCATCTCCTTCCAAAACAGCCAACGAGCGTGCGCATGACGACAGGGCGTGTTAGCAACATTTTCAGTGGCGGATCCACAGAGGATACGTGCGCTAAAGTTCGTTTTTAACGGCAACATTCCTTTGGAAAAATCGCTTGCTTTTCCGTGCCACCACGCCCTCTTATGAATCCTATTTTCTCAAAATGCAAATTTTAGTAAATGTGAAATCAACCAAATTTTACATTTTGACTATGTATAAAGAAACCAAAGTAAAACAACAAAAAACTTAGTTAAATTAAATGTTGCAAAAATTGAGGTTGATCGGTACGCTCAGTAGAAATGTACAAAGGGATATCAAGATTTGATCCCCAAGCGCAAAATAAGCAAAGGAGAATTGCCTGCGGCGGCTGCCATTTGCAGGGCTGCTGCTCTCTGCAGCGACCATATGTTGCAGTAGCAAGCGAAGTTCTTATGTGTGTACATTCGCTCCGTTGAGCCGTATACCGTACTTTCTATTCTAAATAGCCCCTTGCTCTCGTCTATGCTGCCTGTCCCTGAAATTGTGCCGGCATTGACTTCCAGCGGAAAAAGCAATAAGAAGCAGCATTGGCGCATGCAAAAAAAGCATTGCGACGAAATTTATAAATAAACTGCACATTAAATATAACAATTATTCTCAATGCATGGCAGCGGCGACCAGCCAGCTGCCGAAAGCCACACGGCGGCCAGCCACCGCCACGCCGCATCGTATTAATGCACACACAGAAAATTATAGGAAATTCGCGCACACAGGCGCACATTCGAGCGGCTATGCACATTTGTCATGCCGTCGCGTCGCGTCGCGCCTAGCCACGCCAAAGAGCAGAAACCAATTTATGCGAGAGTCGCAGCAGTGTTGCCAGAGTCCGAGCTTTAAAAATACCGTTCTCTACTTGTTGAGGAATGAAAATACTTCCCCTTAAATTTGATGTTTCACTTTTTCAATTGTCTCTCTTTCTGTACAAAACGCTTATATGTATATTATATTTTAAACCTAAACTCAGTTCTCAATAAAACTCCGATGCAAACGGTCGTCCACCGCAACTTACAGTCAATTAATATAACCGCGTCTGGTTATAATACACTACTCTAAAACTCCCGTTTTATCCCGTTTAAAAATTAAAAAATCTCGGCAAAAATCCTATTCACAAATATTCATTTAAGAGCTTAAGAGCACATTTCACAATAAATATATATTTTTCTCAAGAAAACATAAAGAATAAAAATTTTTAGTTGTATATCACATTGCTACAGTCTTCGTAAAATATTTAGACTTGAATATTTAATCTTAAATAAATTAATATATCTGATGAATATTTTTTAGTTTGAGTTTAAACGAAGTTTACTTGAACGTCGATTTACTTTCATCAAATGACAGATTGACTGTTTATTGAGTTCAAAATAATTCCATAAGGCTAGTTTAAGTCTTTCTAAAAAATTATTTGCTTGTTTAAACTACAATAATTTCAACTTTTAACGCAAGTTTTAAAAAAATGCTAACAGTTAGTTTTTACCAATACTGCGTGGTCTGTTTCAAGCTTATCAATATTACATATCTCGCAATTCACTACTGCATTTGAGCATAGAAAGAGTTTTTCGATGCCACCATAGCGCTGGCATTGTGGCTACAATGGCTACAACGTTCTCATACGAAACAAGTAAGGAAGCATCAGTCGGGTTTCACCGACAGAGTAATACCCTACACCAAGTAACTGAGTGGACGGACCACGCCCATTTTTGGAGAATTAAAAGGTGTTCTTACTAGCAATGAAGTGACCAAATATGAACAGACTGGTGTATATATTATGGAAGTTATAAGGATTTTTCGCTTACCGTCATATAGTGGGCGGAGCACGCCCATTTTTTTAATGACGTAAAGGGCCCACACCTTAGCTTAAATACCAAATACCATTCCTTTTAATGAATATTTCAACAATTTTAAGCAATTTTACTGTAAATATTCCGGGGCTGTGGGACTTAATGGCCCGTTGTGGGCGTGTCCTTCGACCGATTTTGCTAATCTCGGAACTTGAAGTAGTGGAAGGTTCACTGCGACTATGTGCCAAATTTAGTCTAAATCGGACAACTCCTTCTTTCTCTCCTGTGGCCACGGACAGCAAGACAGACGGAAAACCGGAAATCAACACAGAAAGTGATTCTAAGCATTTCTATATACTTATGTCTATACCTAAGATGGCTCCTTTAATGCGTTACAATTTTCGCACAAAGTTATTATACCCTATTACCATAGGTGTAGGGTATAAAAATGGGCGCGGTCCGCTTATTATATAGGCGTAAAATTTAATACACCCACAACTTCATTTCAGTGGATTATCACCCCACTCGGTTACTTGGTGTAGGGTATTACTCTGTCGGTGAAACCCGACACTTTTTTTTAAAATTGTTTTGGAACGTTTTTTATTTTTGACCTGTTAAAGTAAATGCCAAGCCAAAAAAAAGGAAATCGGCTTTGTGCGAAAAATCCCGTTTTCAAGCTCAAAATCCCTCGCGCCGTTTTTGAGGTTGAAAATCCCGAAATATGGGCGAAATTCCGGGTTTTGGCAACACTGGTCGTGAGCGAAAAAAGCAAGAAGCATGTGCGAGTGGGAGCGAAAGCGCGCCAGACTGCAGCCCGAGCACACTTCATAATTTCGTAACTCATAGGGGAGTAGTTCAATTTCCTTGCACTTAACTGCAAAATAACAACAAAATAGCTGCTGTGCTCTATTTGTTGCTGCCTGAAATAATAATGCGTATGTACGTAAGCGCACCCGCATGCTGCGGTGATTGGGATGCAAAGTGCTGTGCACTTAACTGGACTTATGTATTGCCTTATTAATGTCAGCCTCTCTTTAATGTCGGCAATGCTGTTATGTTGCGACTGAACTGCATAATGGGAAAAACTTTCATACAATCCCTGTCCAACCGTGGTGTGCTGCGATGCACTTCAAACATTTCTGCTGCAACTGTTCTGAAACGGGGGTTGGGAGCAGAGATCTGCAGCGAGTCGCTTTTTTGCGACTTATGCTGACGCACGCCAAACAAAGTTCCAGTCCTGATATGAAGTGAGACTCCTATGACTGTGACTGGGAGCATTTTCGAGTCAAGAGCAGGAAATCTTCACTTCCAAAACACGACTCCCATGCTCAGCCTCACAGGCTGCTATCTTCAACGAAGATTGCTGAACAGTGAACGAAATAAATTTTGAAGCAAACCGAACCATCCCTTGCCTTGCACGGAAAATTTTAACGTTGCTTTCGGTTTTGCTCACAGTGATGCCATCTTTACAATACAGGGATGCACGAAAATACCAAATTTGGTACCAATTTAATCAATTTAAAATTTGGAAAAGAAACTAAATGGAACCGATTATGCGGTCTTTCGCATGGTTTTGTTTAAGTTATTTTTCAATTTATAATTATTATATTTCTGATACATATATCTGAAGCCAATTTTACGTGCAGTCTAGTTTATGGCTAGTTTTGACCGAGTTTTCTGTTTTTCTACAAGGTAAATGTAAATATGATTTCGCTATTCTATTTTCAAGACTTCGAAATGCATGATTTTGGCGAAATTGTGCTGAAAGCCCATCTTTTTTAACTAAATAAGACTTATATATGACGCGCCCAGAGTAAACACGGCTTTTATAATTTCACAGAGCAAAAACGCATCACAAAATTTCACAGCGTACATGTGACACAAACGGCTGTACGTACTCTTCTTTTTTTTCCGCTTAAACCAATACTCAGGTGATGCCCCCTATACATGCAAAGCACTTGTTGATTTGATTTAGAAAGGATCATAGGTTAGTGGGTGGGGGGAAAGTGGAGTAGTGGCGGTGGACGTTTGCCTTGAATTCACGAATATTGAAATGACTTGGGAAAACTTCCGCAGGAAGACTATTCCACAACCTCGATGTGCGACCGAAGAACGAATTCTCCCTGTAATGCGTGGTGCGTTGGAGTTTCGTCGAAACGTGATATCGATGGGCCCCGCTCGCCATTCGTGTGTTACGAGAAAACACGCGGGCATCTGGGATAAGATCTCTTATCTCAGCAGAGCATCTACCGTTAAAGTAACGATAGAAAAGGCTTAACCATCCCACGTTCCGACGATGCTCCAAGGAATCGATAGAGCTGGCTGCCCTATCGTTTCCTATTAGCTTTATCGCACGACGTTGGATACGGTCTAGGAGCTCCAGTTGGGTTCGTGAGGCTCCTGCCCATAAATGCGAATTATACTCCATTTTTGGCCTAATATAGGTGGTGTAGATAGTGCAGAGATCAGCCGGTCTAAAGTATTTTTTACAGCGCTTTAGGAAGCCTAAGCACTTGCCAGCTTCTTTAGCAATATCGAAAATGTGATCATTCCAGCGGAGATCACAGTTGATCGACAAGCCTAGAACGTCAAGAGCTGCCGACTCTACAATACCCACACCATCAAAGGATAGAGGAGTTTGGGAAGGGGACGGAGTTTGCTTGTGTGAGAGACAAAAGCATTGGGTCTTTCGAGCATTAAAACTGACCCTATTCGCTCGACCCCACTCGGAGATTGATTGAAGGTCTTTGTTGAGTGTGTTATTCATATTTACGGTGACCAACCGTACTATCTTATATATAAAACGCAGAGTGACTAAAAAGTGTCTGCCTGATGCAGCCTGTCCACTTTCTTTCTTCTACTTTAGACGAACGCAATCAGTGTCCTGTGTAGCCCAGTGGGTAGAGCCGCGCGCTTGCACTCGGCAGGTCATGGGTTCGAATCCCACAAATTTAAAAAAATTTTTTTTTTTTTACTTTGCTTTGCCTTTTATTGTTGCTAATTGTTTTACTAGCTGTCGTGTATACAGGCACACACGACAGGTGGCCCCACTTGTATTATATAGAACAGTACTCTATTTTAAAATGTGTTCTATATTTTTTCTATATTTGATACAAAACGAATGAATATCGTATAAAAAAATCTCTTAAAGGCACCAGTTTACTGGGTTAAATGTTTTTTTTTGTATTATAATTATAAGTTATTTTGCAACATGATCTAATATGTTTGATTAAAAAATACATTTTTAAAACGAGCATTTGCCATTTTAAAATTTATAACAAAAAAACGGAATATTGGTGGTAGTGTTCTCTATTTTCATTAAAAAAATATGGTCACCGTATTCATATTACGTCGCTTGCTCTCAATCTCGGCAGAGCTTGGGCGACCTGTAAATGAATATGAATTACAAAGGCTGCTGTCATCCGCAAACGAATATATAGGATTCTTAGTCAATGACAAGAGGTCATTGATAAAGACAAGGAAAAGAGTGGGTGCCAGGACCGAACCCTGTGGTACACCTGCGTTTAAGGAGTACTCATTAGAAGCGACACCGTCTATCACAACTCTAATAGAACGGCAGCTAAGGAAGCTCGTTATCCATCGAGCGAAGCAATCACCGACGCCATAAGCAACTAGTTTACCAACTAGTGCTTCATGCCAAACTCTATCAAAAGCTTTGGAGATATCCAATGCTACGACCTTGCTTTCACCGAGTTGGTGAATGGACTGATTCCATTTCTCAACTAGGAAAGCCATAAGGTCGCCCGTAGAGCGATCTCTACGGAAACCATATTGCCTATCGTTAAGCAACAGATTGTCCTCAAGGTAGTTCATTAGATTGTAGTTAACTACACACTCCATAACTTTGGACAGAGTAGAGCATATTGCTATGGGACGGTAATTGGCAGGATCCGAAGGCTCGCCTTTTTTGGGAACTGGCTGGACGTTGGCAACCTTCCAGCAAGCAGGAAAAACGCCAGTGGTGTACGACATGTTGCGCAACGGTCGCGCCAGAGATGGTGCACACTTGCGCAGCACAAGGGCTGGGATGCCATCGGGGCCAGAGGTCTTGTTGACGTCAAGATTTGCAAGCACTCTTTTGACTGCACGCGTTCGAAAGTGTATCTCGGGCATAGCGCGAGGTACCCTCTCGATCGCGGGCAGTGGTTGATCGGTAACCGGAAGTGTAGAATTTTCAGCGAAAGCCGCTGCCAGTAGGTTAGCCTTATCAACCGAGTGAGTGAAGATCTGATCGTTTGCAAAGAGCGAAGGAACAGACGATGAGGTCTTGTTCTTTACTCGCTTGACAAACGACCAAAAGCTTTTACTACCCTTTTGGAGCAGTAAGACATTTTTCCGTTGGTGCTGTTCGTGCAGAAACTTTCTAGCTGTTTCTAGCTGTTTCTAGCCTGTTTGCGTAAGAGTTCAGAAGTGGCATTCTTATCAGAGCGCCAATTTTTGACCGCTTCCTCTTTGGACCTGACGGCTTCTTTGCATGCCGCATTAAACCAGGAGCGGTCTTTAGGTTTAATGGAGATTAGTTTACTGGGGATGAAAGACCGCATGCCCAGTAAAATTATTTCTTCGACCATTTTTGCCGCAGCATTTATGTTTCTGTCAGCGAAACACAATTTCCAATTGAAGCGATTAAAGAAGTCGTTCAGTTCGATCCAATTTGCCTTATCGTAAAGCCACTTTAATCGCTTCTGGGCTGGAGGAGAAAACAGCTGTCCGGAAAACAGCTAAGCGCTGTGGGTTAGAGTGAGAGAGGAGGGGCCCGCGTACCGCTGCCGTATGCGTGAGAGAGAGGGAAGCCAGACAGACTGGCACCTTAACGCGTTACGTTACGAAGCGGTTTACCCTCCCATAAAAAGTTATCACTTCAAAAATTGATTTTGATTTAAAATCAAAAAGCACCAATCGATTGGCCGCTGAGCTGATTCAAATCAATTTTGGTGCAATCACCACATTGAGCAAACTATACAGAGCTGCATTTTTCTGTATTAGAAAGAAAGTTGTGGATTTGAGTAGCAGGTAGGCTTGTGTCGTTCGCGAACTAAAGATCTAAAAGATCTGGTTCTCATATCTGAACTAGCTCTATCGGTCGTTCAGTTGGATGACCTAGATGAACTAAAGCTAAATTTACTTGAATTGTGTTATTTTAAAGAAAGCATTTAAATGTATGTTCAAAGCTTGAAGCTTTGCTTTAGTTGATTTTTGTATTTTAGAAGATAACAAAATTGAATTTAATTTAACAACAAAAGTACAAATTAAGGTTAACTGTTCATAAAAAAAAATATTTTCCCTTATTTTATTAAAATAAATGTTCTATTACTAAAATATTTTTCGATAATGTTTTTTTTCCTAATTTTACGTAAACGTAAAACTTTGCCCGTTGACTTGAATACGTAAAACATATTGCAGCTGTCAGTCCTATGCATATTTCACTTTTTGCTACTACTACCGTATAGTTTCGTGAACAAAAAGAGCACGCTGATCATTTTGCTAGCATTACTATTCAGCTGTTTTTGTTGAACTAAAGTTGAAGAGCAAGCACTTTTCTGCAACAAAGCTATAGCTGACAAGTTTTTCAAACTCCGTTACGCTTACGTACAAATTCGTTTAAAGTAATCGCATGCATAGAACTCGGGTATAATAAGTTGTGTCAGCTGAAAACGGAAAAACATGTTACGGCTACACTAACTGAGCCTTAAATTGTGACTAGTAGACCCCGCTTAACTGACCAGACAAAATCGAACGATCTTGGTAGTGCATATAAAATTTTTTCTAGTACAAATGGAATAATTTTAACGAACTAGTGAACTAGAAAATAACTAGTTCTAAAAGGCAACCTAATCCCAACTGAACTAATCGCTCAAGTGAACTAAACGGCACAACTCTAGTAGCAGGTATAGGATGCTACAAAATAGTATGCACAAGGAAAAAACAACAATTTATGTTTTTTTATTTAAAAATATATGAATGTATACGAGGAGTGTCTGCATATAAATACATTACTTTGTTCTTTTCCTAAACCATCAAATTTTAATAAATGCATATGCATATATTTGACATATTATATGTATATTATACTTAACATGTTTTTTTTCCTGGAACAGCAGGTAGAAATTCATTACACTTTTGTGGCGGCAGTGGTTTGCACAAAAGTATACCTCTTTTGTGCGGGTGCTAAGAACGGATGCGAGACAGTGATGCCTATTTCTGTTCCAAACCTCCAAAAATAATGCGATTCACTCAGCTTAATTTCACGGAACGCAAACTGCTTCGAAAATGTTACGGACTAATAATAGTGTCTTGAAAATAAACAAACAATGCCACAAAAATAGATATCAGACGATAAATGCATTTTCATAAACGTATCAGCTTTAAAAATGCACAAAATCTGGTACGAATTTCACAACGTTGACATCACTGATGGAAGTGTCATATGAAACAGGGTTGCTTTTTTCCTCCCAAATAAATACTTTTCTTGCAATTTTCGGTGAAGAAATATGAACGAATAATTACATATTTCACTATCATTTCATTAAAATAAATGTATTACTTTAAGTTGTTTGTATTTACATATGATTTGTTCACGATTTCAAGTAATTATTCTTATTTTTAAGGAACGAATTTATCTTTGATATTTTTGGCACTATTTCGAAGTATACATTTTATTACTGCTCTGTAATCCTTTTGCGCACTTGATTTGACGCGCCCAGAGCAAAAACGACTCTTATAATTTCACAGAGCAAAAACGCTTCAAAAAATTACACACCGTACATGTGACACTAAGACATATTTGCATGCATGCTCGGTTGCAGAGCTCGGAGCAACCGTCGGATTCGTCAGTATCGCTGCTGATGCCAAGCAGAACAGACCAAAGGTGGGTTCTGTTCTGCTTGTTCACATGTATGTTCCAACACGTGGCAAAAACCGGTTTTGGGAAATTGCTATGCTACCAACGAAAAATTCTTGATGCTTTGCCGTCTTGTCGAATTTTCGTTTTGCAGGCTGTAAATTGAATAATGACAATTTCCTATTAGCCAAAAAAATATGTTTGCTTGCCTTTAAATTTTATCACTTCTAAACGCAATATGTAAATTTTTAGGAAATTTCGCTTTATTTAATATTTGTTCATTTATTTTATTTGCGTTGATATATTTTGATAAATCACTTTTTTTTAGATTTTACAGATACTTTTCGTCAAATATTTTTTTAGATCAAATTTTTTAAAGATCACATTAAATACAAATATAAACTGATGACGTTTTGGCAATATATGTATGTATAGCCCTTTCATCTCCTAATTCTGCATCTAATTTGCCGCTGTCTTTCAGTCTCTAAGCAGCACACCCGGCAACAGCATTATTTGAGCTGTCCGTCCGTTTGTGTAAGTTTTTTATACAAACTTGCCTGAGATCCTGTTTTGCTTTGTGTGGGTTTTTCCCGCGAATTTTTCACCTGTTTGAAGGCATTCTATCTTTTGACTGCGGACGGCTAGACTTGCAGGTGTTTGGCAGGGTTCTTTATGATAAAAAGTCACTTGTAGATTTTGTAAGAATAAAACGTGAACATCTTGTGGGAGAAATTGGTCTTTGTGATCTTTAAAAAACAGAACAAAATAAATAAATTCGAAATTGAGGAAGCCTTTTATGAGAGAACGTACTATTTTCAATATGCAACCGATTTTTCTATTTTAAATCAAAGCAATATTCTAATGGCAAAGATCAACGGTCGCAAATTTATTTGTAACTCATCGGCATGATTCTATTTCATAGTATAAATTAACTATTTGGTGTGAATTCATAATAAAAGCGATGAGGGTGGTAAAAAGTGAAAATTCAGTTTGATGCAATTGCATTTCTTTCTATTTTCGCAAAATTTTTTATGCCATTCATGTAATATGAAATTCAGGTCAGAAGCAAAAATTGTTCAACGTAATTCTTCAATTTTACAATGCTTATAAATGTTTAGTTGCCTCTTTGGAGCATAGAATGTCGACATTGCCATCACAAAATCGAAACAACTTCCGTTTCATCAGTGAAAAGGTGAACGCCACATTCCACTTCTTTCTTTCAGTTCAGCAGCATACAGAAAGAAAACCGCTTAGAAATTATTGCGACCGTCATTTGAACGAGCGAACAAATGACCAGCCATAACACGCCTGCAAGTGACCCCGTTGATCGCTTTTATCATGAATTCACACCAAATAGTTAATTTATACAATGAAATAGAATCATCCCGATGAGTTACAAATAAATTTGCGACCGTTGATCTTTGCCATTAGAATATTGCTTTGATTTAAAATAGAAAAATCGGTTGCGTATTGAAAATAGTACGTTCTCTCATGAAAGCCTTCCTCAATTTCGAATTTATTTATTTTGTTAACTGCTTCTTAAAGATCACAAAGACCGATTTCTTCCACAAGATGTTCACGCTTTATTCTTTCAAAATCTGCAAGCGACCTTTTATAATAGAGAACCCCGCCAAACACCTGCAAGTCTCTAGCCGTCCGCAGTCAAAAGATTGAATGCCTTCAAACAGGTGAAAAATTCGCGGGAAAAACCCACACAAAGCAAAGCAGGATCTCAGGCAAGTTTGTATAAAAAACTTACACAAACGGACGAACAGCTCAAATAATGCTGTTGCCGGGTGTGCTGCTTAGAGACTGAAAGACAGCGGCAAATTAGATGCAGAATTAGGAGATGAAAGGGCTATACATACATATATTGCCAAAACGTCATCAGTTTATATTTGTATTTAATGTGATCTTTAAAAAATTTGATCTAAAAAAATATTTGACGAAAAGTATCTGTAAAATCTAAAAAAAAGTGATTTATCAAAATATATCAACGCAAATAAAATAAATGAACAAATATTAAATAAAGCGAAATTTCCTAAAAATTTACATATTGCGTTTAGAAGTGATAAAATTTAAAGGCAAGCAAACATATTTTTTTGGCTAATAGGAAATTGTCATTATTCAATTTACAGCCTGCAAAACGAAAATTCGACAAGACGGCAAAGCATCAAGAATTTTTCGTTGGTAGCATAGCAATTTGCCAAAACCGGTTTTTGCCACGTGTTGGAACATACATGTGAACAAGCAGAACAGAACCCACCTTTGGTCTGTTCTGCTTGGCATCAGCAGCGATACTGACGAATCCGACGGTTGCTCCGAGCTCTGCAACGTGTTAGTGTCACATGTACGGTGTGTAATTTTTTGAAGCGTTTTTGCTCTGTGAAATTATAAGAGTCGTTTTTGCTCTGGGCGCGTCATTTGAAGACTTGATTTACAATCAAAATCAAGATTGGCAAATCAGATTGGTAAATTGCTGATTTAAATCAAGTGATTGGTAAATCAGATTGTCACTTTTGATTTGTGCCTTTTGATTTTAAATCACAATCAACTTTTTTGATTGGTGATTTGAATTAGAAAAAGATAAATCGATTGGCTATGCTTGATAGGAAAATCAGCTTTTTAAATCAAATAGGGTAAAATCACTTATTCAAATCAAATCTCAAATCTGATTCAACTCTTCACAACTCTGCTATAGATGAAGCAGAAATGCAGGATGTGCGACTGGATTTTGAACTTAACCCACAAGGAGCTAAATCACTGCGAATAAAAATGGCGAGACCCCTGTGAGGGGAAAATAATGGCAAAATACCCAGGAAGATGGAAATCCAGTGGATCTGCATCCCAACCAACCTGAGTCTCGCCTAATGCCATAATGTGGGGCCTGTGGAGGTTGATATACGCATATACAGAAAAGAAATTCGCCTTTAGTCCACGAATGTTGCAGAAGTCAATGCGGAAGCTTCTTGACATTTCCAACATTCGCTGACCCAGAGGCAAGATAGGGTTAATTGGTGCTGAAGCGAGAAAAAAATGCAGCGAAAATATGTTATGCCTTTGTCCCAGTGCATTTACTAACGCAGCTTTGTTCTCAGCTAAAGCACCGTTAGGTTTGGGAGAAGACGAAGAAAAGGAAAGAAAAACAACAACAAAGTACATACTTAGCTATTGGAAGAAGGCATAGAAAAGCCCTTTGTGTGGTCGTCTGCAGCAGTGCGCTGCGCTTGAAGATTGCTGCGGTTGTTTTGCGGCGACGGGACTGCGGGCGGCGCGGGTACATTTAAACAATTGCACTGACTTTAACAAAGAGACGCGGACAACAAAAAAGACAAAACGCCGACCGCGCAGAGGTGTTGACACCTCAACGGACAAATTACTACTGCGCTTGCCTGCTCTCACGACCGGTCGACCTCGACCCTCGCTTTCTTTTTTCTGGCCGGCAGGTAAAATTGGAAAAAATACAAAGGATTGATTGTTTTACAAAACAGTTGAAAATTGAATTTGTTAAGTTTTGTGCGTGCACGAGTAAGGATCTATTTTGTTATAAGCTTTATATTAACTTCACTTCACGTATGTATGTTTGTATGTATGTCGTCAAATCTAGTAATAAATTTTTCACCAACTTCCCGACTACTTAGAGATCTGAACCTTTGCATACATGCGTAAACAGGAGCACAATACATGAATCAATCATAGAACATCGGATTGGACGAGAGGGCGTGGCACCGCCCATACAACCCAAATTTTTGATTTCGATTAGCTTTGGAACTAAAAGTCGTGCAGCATTGAAATTCCGTATGCAGTCGCCTCTTGGATGCGTCGTCCCACTGGTAAAATTGTATGGGCGTAGGATAAGGGGCGTGACACTTTTTTATCAACTCCAGATTTGTGTATAACTTTAAAACTACACATCACACATCAATGAAACTCGGTAGGAACTTACTACATATCCATATCCTTCTGCTGGGGAAATAAGACGGGCAGTGGACAAGTGGGCGTGGCACCGCCCATACAAACAAAATCGTTTATATAGAATAGCTTTTGAACTAAAAGTCGTGCAGCATTGAAATTTCGTATGTAATCGCCTCTTGGATGCGTCGTCCCACTGGTAAAATTTTATGGGCGTAGGATAAGGGGCGTGGCGCTTTTCAAACATCTGATACTCATTGGGATATGCTGTCATTATGCAAATATGCATGCTTCCCATCGAATCAATGTGAACTGTGGTACAAGACTGACAAATCGAACACAGGTCAGTTAAGGAATCCCGATTTCGAGGTGAATGAGGAGATAGATAATTAGGCTTTGTTTTTGCTCGAAGATATGTGTTACCTCATGTGCACCAGTAATAAAGTTAGAAATACCAACGCCATGTCGTGGAATGAACGGCGGTTTCAATCGAGAATTGAAACGTGAGCGTGAATACGATCGAGATGCATTGAACCAGTTAGTTTTAACGAATGTACCACTGCCGAACCCTCAACAGAAGGAAGTGAATGCAATTGCTGATGGAGAGGGTGCCTTCTTTTTCCTTTGAGAATTTTGATTTGATTTAAGATTTCAGAGCTCTAAATTTGAATTTATGGGAGGCTAAAAAGTATAAAATAATATTGTATAAAAAAAACTTTTTAAAAATAAGCTTTAATTCATTTAATGTACTAAAAAGTAGAAAATAAACTGTTTCCAAGTCACCTGTATCTTACTATTAATAAAAGCTTGTGCGCTCAATATCCATATTCAAAATATCTTTCATTACTAGAATCTATTTGCAAAAAAATTATTTAAATAAAATATTGTGGTAACTGGTTGACAAATATTGAACACATGAGCGCCCCAAGCTTATATTGATAGTAAGATACAGGTGACTTCGAAACAATTTATTTTCTACTTTTTAGTACATTAAATGGATTAAAGCTTATTTTTAAAAAGTTTTTTTATATAATACTAGCTGTTACCCGCGGGTTCCACCCCGCGTTTTTATAAAAATACGCAATGAGAATTATGCTCTGATTGGATGTTGCTGTATTTAATTGTATTTAATATAATATCAGTGGTTGCTAGCCTGTATTTTTCTTGGTTTCTGTTGTTTTCTGTTGAACAGCAGGGCTTCTTCTTGCTGATGCTTGTGATGTCTATATACTTGTAGGGGAAGTTATAAATGTAGGTCCTTACAGAACTATCTGTGTATGTAGATTACTCCTTTGGTGGAAGGCCAAAATTGAAGTCACGACCCCCTTTCACTCCTCATGAACCACCAATTTCTTACGGTACATACATTTAAGGTGTGCCACGCGACCTTGTCCCATGCCCCTAAATCTATATGTGTATATAAAACTCAAGATTATGGAAAAATGTTAACATGTATGTATGACTAAATACTAACAGAATAAAAATTTTAATGTTGATCGACTTGTAGTTTTAAAGATATACCAAATAAAAATAAAAAATTTAAGTTGTATGAGGGGTGCCACGCCTCGTGTCCCATGCCCATTCCTTTTCCCCAGTTGAAGAATACCGAGTTTCATTGATGTATGATATATAGTTCTAAAGTAATACCCAAATGTGGAGTTGATTGAAAATTGCCACGCCCCTTTTCCTACGCCCATAAAATTGTTCCAGTGGGACGACTCATCCAAGAGGTGCTTGCATACGGAATTTCAATACTGCGCGACTTGTAGTTTCAAAGATATGCCATATCATAGAGTTAAGTTATATGAGGGGTGCCACGCCCCCTTGTGTCATGCCCCTACATTTTTTCCAGCAGGAAGACACGACTAAACACTAACATAATACAAAGTTTTAATATTGTTCGCCTTGAAGTTTAAAAGATATGCCAAATTAATTATTTAAGTTGTATGAGAGGTACCACGCCCTCTTGATGAATCAAAATTTTGTATAGCCTACTAGCTGTTACCCGCGGGTTCCACCCCGCGCTTTTATAAAAATACGTAATGTGAATGATACTCTGATTGGATGTTGCTGTATTTAATTTATTAACAGCAGAGCTTCTTCTTGCTGATGCTTGTTATGTCTATATACACCTAGCGAAATATTTATATGTGCAAAAATATTTTAGAAATTTTTTTAGTCCAGAAGAGTTGTATGTGATTTTCATATATATGGAAATGTTTGCCAACGTGTGGGGTTTACTGTCATATCCATTATTCAATTCGTTTGATCTATCGCGGTACCGTTATTTCGAAAGAAGCGCCGCGGTTGCTGTCAGCTGAAGGAAATAATTATATGTGCAAATTGATTAGTGCTATATTTTAAGTGATTTTGGACTGAAAGTGTTGATTTTTTTTGTAAAATTTCGGTTTGCTGGAAGTTTATAAGAAGGTAAAATTTACTTATAAAAAAAACAATAACATCTTTTTGATAATATAAAAGTTTTCAGAACACTATGGCTCGTGGCACCAGTTTTTATGAAAATGAGCGAGGCTCTTAATGAATCTGGCATGAAAATAGAAAAAATTGCTGCAACAACGAATTGCCAACAAAACGCAATCCGAAATATTTTAAATAACATTCAAAATTACGGTACATGTAAGCGAAGTGGAAGAAAACCAGTGGTTAGCGAAAGGGACAAAAGGGGAATTCGGCGCCTTGCCGTGTGCAGGAACCTCTGCGCTTTTCAAATTAAAGGTGAACTGGGACTCGAAGTAACAAAGCACAGAATTCAACAAATTTTGCATCAAAGCGAAAATATTTAATATGAAAATCGAAGCGCCAAACCCAGACTTTTACCCGCCATAAGCAATCGCGGCTTCAATTCGACGAAACATAAAAATTTTGTAAAGTGGAGTGATGAAATGGGATGTTTAGCGACGAAAAGAAATTCAACCTGCACGGCTCGGACGGTTGTCAAAAATATTGGCGAAATTCTAGGCGACCATGGCAGATGCGTTACTCTCGCAATTTTTGCCTCGGATCCCTTATGGTATGGGCTGGTTTCGGGTACCGTGGAAAGACCCCAATATGCTTTATATCCCATTAAGCCAATGCGGCTATGAATATAGAACTCCTGAACGACGTGCTGCTGGATTTTGCTGAGGATATCTGTGGGGAGTCCTGGACTTTTCAACAAGACAATGCGCCAATACACGCGGCAAGGATTAGAAAAGAGTTTTTGAGTTAAAAAACTATACCCTTATTGTAATGGCCTGCTGTGGGTTCAGACTTAAATCCCGTAGAAAACCTATGGAGCATTGTTACAAAAGCAAATTTACAAAAATTGACGCTCTCAAAGGACTCAAAACCGCGCTCAAGGAAGAATGGGCCAAAATTGATGATTCTGTGCTGCATTCGTTGATTAATTCACTGCCATTTCGATTAAGACAAGTTATTTATAAGGGTGGGGGCTACACCAAATATTAAAATAGCATTTCCTGTTTAGTTACGTATTCTTCTTATTTTTAGCGAATTTAATTTGTTTTTGCGCATATAAATATTTCCTTCAGAGTATTGGAAGTTTATTTTACTATAGTTTTAAGAGCGGAATGAATGAAGCCTGCATATATTTTTAAAAATCAATGTCACACAACTGTTTGAATAAAAATATAAATTTGAAAAGAAAGAATATTTTGTACGTTAAATTTCGATAAATTGCTTTGCACATATAATTTTTTCGCTACGTGTATTTGTAGGGGAAGTCATAAATGTAGGTCCTTACAGAACTATCTGTGTATGTAGATTACTCCTTTGGTGGAAGGCCAAAATTAAAGTCACGACCCCCTTTTACTCCTCATGAACCACCAATTTCTTACGGTACATACATTTAAGGTGTGCCACGCGACCTTGTCCCATGCCCCTAAACCTATATATATAGAACCCAAAATAATGTAAAAATGTATGACTAAATACTAACAGTTCTTCATTCTTTCTACCATTCAAGCTGCCGAATAAACATAAACTCGTATAATATGATAGGGAGGACACACCCAAATCAGAAAGTAAACATAATGTAAAAACGAAGAAATGTTCTTACAGAAACAAAAACTGATACATTCATTTGCCTCAAGTATGTGCTCCGATGGAGCTCTCAAGTAAGGTAAAAACAATTGCATTAGACAGTGTACAATAACAACAAACACTATGCGTTTGATATAGACAGCAGGTAACTGTGATGTTTGCCAGCGCAGAGTCGTCCAGTCCGATCGTGTGATGGTTAGCGCATTCGCTTACTACGTCATAGGTTCATGGTTCAACTCCTACGTTTCACAGACTTTACCATTAATGCTTCTATTTCGAGTAATTAGTCGTTTAGAAATTATTAGAATTCACATTAAAAAAGTCACTGATGAGGTTGTCTGGCAAAAACCGAAATAGCTATATGACCTGCCCATGTGAGCAATAATTCTAATTCTTTGTTGTTGTACACTTAAAATTGCTTTGTTTCAGAACAGAAATAGACAACTAAGTATTGTCATTTCTCTTTGGCAAGTCAGTCCGAATAAAAACTATTCTTTCTAACATTCAAGCTGCCGAATAAACATAAACTCGTATAATATAACATTTTATTGTTAAATAATGGTGGTATTGTAACAGTCTAATCGGTTTTATAAATATATAGATTACCTTCTGAAATATAGGCCTTAAAAAAAAAAGAGACGAAGGTACCCCCCTCTCCCCTACCCCTACATTTTTTTAGAAAATTAGCAAAAGGGCACGACTAAATTCTAACAAAACAGAATTTTAATGTTGAACGACTTGTAGTTTTAAAGATATACCAAATAAAAGATTCAAGTTGTATGAGTGGTGCCACGCCCCGTTGTCCCATGCCCCTAAATTTTGTTAAGCAAATTAGCAAAAGGGCACGACTAAATTCTAAAACAGAATTTTAATGTTGAATGACTTGTAGTTTTAAAGATAAAAGATTTAAGTTGTTTGAGGGGTGCCACGGCTCGTGTCCAATGCCCATTCCATTTTCCCAGTTGAAGAATACGGAGTTTCATTGATATATAAGTTATCGTAAACAAATTTAACATGAATGGCCTGAGTCAGCGAATTCTCACGCTGGCCAGAAACTTGGCACCGACAAACTGCTGAGGTAGCGTCTGGTTTTCTTCCGCCAACAACAACGGGTGCAGCGAAGTCTAAGTCGGTCACGTACGCCATAGCAGGGTAGCTTAAGTAAATGCAAAATTATTGTCTTAAGTTGGAAATCAAACGGCACAGTCGGAGACTTGCTGAAATAAAAATAATACAAACCCAAAGGAGTAAATTATTAGTTTTGTTAACTGGCGCCCAACGTGGGGCAAGCGAATATTAAATTTAATTAAAACTACGGCAGTAGAGGAAATTCTCATATTAAAAGAAGAAGATTCGACGGCAGCGGAAAAAGTAACAAAAACAAGGCAGCAGGGAAAATTCGCATATTAAAATCAGGAGATTCAACGGCAGCGTAGAAAATTTTAAAATAACAGCGGCTCATCTATTAGTTATGAAATCTGTGTAAGTTGTTTGACTCGTTTTTCAGTGCAAATAAATCAAAACAAACTGTGCTCAGTTGACTTAAATAAAGCAACCTTAATTAATCGAATATTAAATCAAAAAAAATTGTGCCAAATTAAATAAAACGAGGTAACTTCAGTGAATCGAAATATTTACCGAACGGTTTATGAGTGACATAAACAACACTTTATCGAAAGTATCAGACTTGATTGATAGTCTTGAGAGTTTTAGTTTATCAGATCGGCAAACCGAAAAAATGAACGAAGCACAGTTAACGCAGGTAATAAATGCGTCGGTGACTGCTGCACTTTCGGCGCAGAGACAAGAATTTGAAAAAAAATTAAAGGGGTTGCAAGAACAAATTATTAGTGCTTCAGAAAGGCCGGTAATAGCTAAATTTGAGAGGGTAAAAATTGTCCCAGGCATAACTTGTGAGGAATCCTTAGACGTTGTGAAATCCTTGCCTGAATTTTCGGGTCAACTCGAGGCTTACGTGTCATGGCGCGAAGCCGCACACAACGCTTATGAGCTTTTCAAAAGTTATGACGGTAGCTCGAGGCACTACTAGGCAGTTACGATTATAAGAAACAAGGTTCGAGGAGCCGCTGATGCCCTTCTCTCCTCTTTTAGCACCACACTAAATTTCGAGGCAATTATTGCCCGGCTTGATTTTACGTTTTCGGACAAACGGCCT
The DNA here is from genome assembly GCA_963457695.1 of Neria commutata. Classification (NCBI taxonomy): domain Eukaryota; kingdom Metazoa; phylum Arthropoda; class Insecta; order Diptera; family Micropezidae; genus Neria; species Neria commutata. The sequence goes on from OY735250.1 coordinate 5,043,477, forward strand.
ATTTATTTAGTAGAACAGGAACTTTCAACTCTAAGACAGGGTTCCTCCAGCGTGCTTGAGTTCTACGATGAGGTAGAAAAAAAATTATCCTCGCTGGCGAATAAGACAAAAATGTCCTATGAGGTTAGCATTGCTGATGCAATCAATGAAAAGTACAGGGCCGATGCCCTTAGAGTTTTTATATCTGGGCTAAAGAAGCCTCTATGTGACATACTTTTTGCGTCACAACCCAACGATCTGCCATCGGCATTAGCTCTGGCGCAAGAGGTAGATGCAAATCAGGAGCGTTATGTTTTTGCTGCTAGTTTTGCAAACAGGGCAGTTGATGCCGAAAAAAAAACAAATACCAATCAGCGTAACAGCAACAGGGATAACCCGGGTAGTCACAACAGCAACAACAAGGATTACTCTGGTAATTATAAGAACCCCCACTACACTAGGCAGAGTAATCCCAACAGCAGAAATGGTCAATTCCGCCAGGAGAGGGGCTATGAAAATGTCCGTCATGGGAACTTTTACGGTCAGAACCGTCTAGGCTCAAATAGAGAAACTTTGTCACGTCCAGAGCCAATGGACATAGACCCCACTTCGTCTCGCTGGAGACAGCCCACAAATTTTACACAGCCCTCAAACTTCAAGAATCTCCGAAATGACCAATTTCAAAAACGCCAGGCTTCTTCAGACCGTCATACCGGGCAAAAATTTCCAAGGATAAATCATTTGGCACAACCGGTGCCCGAACATGATCCGAATTCAGGAACTTCATATGAAGATTTAGCCGAATCCGCAGTTGAAGAAAATGAAGTAGAAGAGATAAATTTTTTAGGGGAAGGTCCCTCCTGCCATGGATTTCTAAAACACTAGGCGGGCAGGAGATTAAACTTCTTGTTGACACAGGGGCCTCCAAAAGTTACATCAGTCCTCTAGCGGGGCTAAAGGGGGTCAGGAGTGTCGATAAGGATTTTAGGGTAAAATCCATACATGGAGTCACCACTATTACAAAAAAATGCAAAGTGCATTTATTGGGTGTAGTCGCAGAGTTTTTCATTTTACCGAATCTTGCAATGTTTGATGGTATTGTGGGACTGGACATTCTAAATAGAGTTCATGCAAACATTAACTTAAAAAAAAACATGATAGAATACGATTCTGGAAAAGAAGTTATTTATTTCCTTAAAGGCCAAGATGTCAGTCATCTTCAGCTCCAAACCGAGTCAGTCCCGGCGAGCGTAAAAGAAAGCTTTTCAAGCATGATAAAGCGCGTCTCTGGAGTCTTTGCAGACCCGAATGAAAAACTAAGTTACAACACAAATGTTATAGCTACAATTCGCACTAAGAACAATGAACCAACTTATGCGAAATTTTACCCATATCCATTGGGTGTTGCCGATTTTGTGAAATCGGAAATAAAAACTCTTCTCGAAAACGATATCATACGACCTTCGAGGTCGCCATACAACAACCCCATATGGGTAGTTGACAAAAAGGGATTTGATGAAAATGGGGTTAAAAAGAAAAGGCTCGTAATGGATTTTCGGAAGTTAAACGAGAAAACTATCGATGATTCGTATCCCATCCCAAACGTAGGAATTATCCTATCAAACTTAGGTAAATCCCAGCTCTTTACAACTTTAGACCTAAAGTCTGGTTTCCACCAAATTGAGCTCGCAGAGCGAGATCGCGAAAAAACCGCATTCTCAGTTTGTAACGGTAAATTCGAATTTAACCGCCTTCCTTTCGGCCTAAAGAATGCGCCCAGCATTTTCCAGCGGGCAATTGACGATGTTCTAAGGGAACACATAGGAGATTACTGTTTTGTTTATATCGACGATATAATAATATTTTCAAAGGACCCAGAAGAACATCTAAAGCACATTGAGGCTATATTAAAAAGTTTATGGGAAGCAAACATGAGGGTTTCTGTAGAGAAATCAAAATTCTTTAAAACAGAACTTGAGTATTTAGGCTTTGTAGTATCTGGTAATGGTATAAAAACTAGTCCGCAAAAGGTCGAGGCTATACAAAACTTTCCTCAACCCACAACACTAAGGGGTATTCGGTCATTTTTAGGAATGGCTGGCTACTATAGATGCTTTATCCGTGACTACGCTAACATTGCCAAGCCAATAACTAACATTCTCAGGGGTGAATTTGGCAAAGTATCAGCCTCGCAATCAAAAAAGATTAAAATCTCACTTGATCAAAGTCAGGTGGAGGCATTTACCAAACTAAAACAGATACTTATCTCAGAGGACGTTATGTTGGCATACCCTGATTTCAAGAAAACTTTCGATCTCACCACAGATGCCTCTTCTCGTGCGTTAGGTGCGGTTCTTTCACAAGAAGGTAGACCAATAACAATGATTTCGAGAACATTGGACCGAAAGGAAGAACATTTAGCCACAAACGAACGAGAGCTTCTGGCTATTGTTTGGGCTCTAAAGAGTCTAACCCATTATTTGTACGGTGTGAAAGATCTACATATTTACACCGATCACCAGCCCCTAACCTTTGCGGTGTCAGACCGCAACCCAAACCCAAAAATAAAAAGGTGGAAGGCCTTTATTGAAGGATACAATGCTAAGCTTCACTATAAACCAGGTAAGGACAATCTGGTAGCAGATGCCTTATCACGTCAATTTATAAATGCTTTAGATCCCGTAAACGATTCAGATGCCGCTACCATTCATAGTGAGGAATCACAAACATACGCAATAGAGACAGTTTCAAAACCTCTAAACGTCTATAGAAACCAACTAATTTTGGAATCGGGTCAGCACCCATCAAAAAGAACGTTCATAATTTTCGGAAATAAGCTTCGTCATGTCATTATTTTCCCCAATAATGATACCTTGTTTAAATTGTTGGGAGAGGTAGTAAAAACTGATGTGGTTAACTGCATTCACTGTGAACTGCCTTTGCTGGCTCAGATCCAGCACCAGCTAGTGAATATGTTCCCCAACACCACTTTTCGTCACACAACAAAATTTGTGACGGATATAGTAAATCCAAATGAACAATTAGAGATCATAAATCAAGAACATAATAGGGCTCACCGCGCTGCTCAAGAGAATGTTAAGCAAATACTCAATGATTATATCTTCCCAAGAATGGAGAAAAAGGCTAAAGAGGTTGCACTGAATTGCCGAGTTTGCGCAAGGGCCAAATATGTAAGGCACCCAGTAAGGCACCCAGTAAAGCACCCTATCGGAGGAACACCCTTGCCAACATATCCAGGTGAAATCCTCCATATTGATATCTTTTCAACCAATGCAACATACTTTCTGACTTGCATTGACAAGCTGTCAAAATTTGCTGTGGTACAACCAATACCATCTCGCACAATAATCGACATAAAACCACGTATTCTGCAACTAGTAAACCTATTCTCGGGTACGAAAACTATCTTCTGCGATAATGAAAAATCGCTTAATTCAAATACCATTAGGTCTTGTCTTAGAGATCATTTTAACATCGAAATAGCAAATGCTCCTCCTTTGCACAGTACTTCCAACGGCCAAGTTGAAAGATTTCACAGCACAGTGGGTGAGATAGCCAGGTGCCTAAAGCTGGAAAAAGGAATTGATGACACAACTGACCTCATATTACTAGCCACAATCGAATATAATAAAACTATCCACTCCGTTACGGACAAAAAGCCTTTAGACGTTTTTCACTCATGCCCAGAAATAGTTGGGGAAACACATGACAAAGTAAAACAAGTAAGGAAGTATCAGTCGGGTTTCACCGACAGAGTAATACCCTACACCATGTTCCCAAGTGGGGTGATAATTCACTGAAATTGTGGGTGCATTTGATTTACAACCTACATAGTGGGCGGACCACGCCCATTTTTGGCAGACTACAAGATATACCTAATAGGACTATACATGCCAAATATTGATGCTCTGGCGGGTGTACAACAGATGTTAACGGCATATTTATTTTACTGCCCCCATGGTGGGCGGACCACGCCCATTTCTGGAGAATTAAAAGATATTCCTACCAGGAACGAAGTAACCAAATCTGGACTCTCTGGTGTATATATTATGGAAGTTAAGAAGATTTTTTGTTTATCGCCTATATAGTGGGCGAACCACGCCCATTTTCTTGTATGGCATCTAAGACCTATATATCAACTTGGGAACCGAATTTCATTCATTTATATTCGTAACTAGTCAATTGGGAACCATTTTACCGAAAAATTTTTGCCGGCTATATAGTGGGCGGATCACGCCCATTTTTTCCTGAGATATAGAAGACCTACCTCTTAACTTGAATACCAAGTATTAATCTTTTCCATGAGTAATTACACAAATTATAGCCATTTTACCGAAAAAAATTCGAGGTAGTGGGACTTACAGACCCGTTGTGGGCGTGTCCTTCGGGTAATTTGAATAATTTTAACACTTTACCTAACCCGGGGTTCACTGTAACTGTATACCAAATTTGGTCCAAATCGAACAACTCCTTCTTTCTTTTTTTTGCATACACGCAGACAGACAGACAGACAGACAGACGGACAGACGGACAACCGGAAATGAAAAGAGAAAGTGTTTCTGATCATTTCTATATACTTATGTCTATACATAGGACGGCTCCTTTAATGCGTTACAATTTTGGCACAAAGTTATTATACCCTATTACCATAGGTGTAGGGTATAACAAGCCCAGGACATTACTCTTAGGAACCATAACAAAAATAGAATTGCGAGAGATTTTATAGTGGGTGAGAGGGTGCTTATTAAGTCAAATCGCCGCCTGGGAAATAAACTTACACCTTTGTATGGGGACAACTATGCAATTTTGCGAAAAATTACAAACCACAACTTGTGCGCAACAGTTGATATCCCGTGCGCTAGCGCATTGCAAAACAACATTTGGCCAACTAGATCCGATGCAAGAGCTAGATGACGGTTTAGTCGTTATTAATGACCACACTGCAACGGTTACATTAGCTAACGAAACAACTTCACTTGAAAGGGGTACTTATCTGGTTACCTTTTCGGGCGAGGCTAGTGTAAATGAAACAGTATTCACTAATAGAAACGCACTTCGCATAAGAGCTGCGGAGGTCCCTTGGACCACCCGGATAAATATAACGGGTCATGATGAGGCTTTAAGCTTACCATATCTGCGCCATCATACGCTAAAAAATCTTCGGCTCATGAACGACCTTAACACCGGTTTTAAAACCGGATTGACTGCAACATCATCGATCCTGGCAACGATAGCAATCATCGGGTTTTTGCTGCTCCTTATCGTTTCCTTTGTAAAACGAAAACAGGAAGCTGCAACGGCCAAGGCGGTAGAAGCCATTTTAAGGGCGACAGCGAAGAGGACCGAGGACGTTCCTAACTTAGAAGGGGAGGAGTTATCGTAAACAAATTTAACATGAATGGCCTGAGTCAGCGAATTCTCACGCTGGCCAGAAACTTGGCACCGACAAACTGCTGAGGTAGCGTCTGGTTTTCTTCCGCCAACAACAACGGGTGCAGCGAAGTCTAAGTCGGTCACGTACGCCATAGCAGGGTAGCTTAAGTAAATGCAAAATTATTGTCTTCAGATCTAAGTTGGAAATCAAACGGCACAGTCGGAGACTTGCTGAAATAAAAATAATACAAACCCAAAGGAGTAAATTATTAGTTTTGTTAACTTATATATAGTTCTAAAGTAATACGCAAATGTGGAGTTGATTGAAAAGTGCCACGCCCCTTGTCCTACGCCCATAAAATTGTACCAGTGGGACGACTCATCCAAGCGGCGATTGCATACGTTATTTCAATGCTGCACGACTTTTAGTTCCAAAGCTATTCTATATAAACTATTTTGTTTGTATGGGCGGTCCCACGCCCACTTGTCCACTGCCCGTCTTATTTTCCCAGTAGAAGGATATGGATATGTAGTAAGTTCCTACCGAGTTTCATTGATGTGTGATGTGTAGTTCTAAAGTTATACACAAATCTGGAGTTGATAAAAAAAGTGCCACGCCCCTTATCCTACGCCAATAAAATTTCAGATCTCTAAGTAGTCGGGAAGTGGGTGAAAAATTGATTACTAGATTTGACTACAAACATACATACATACAAACAAACATACAAACCTGAAGTGAAGTTAATATAAAGCTTATAAAAAGATAGGTATTGGCTAAAAAACCCATTTTAAGCTCAAAATCCCGCGCGCCCATTTTAGGTACAAAAAACCCGAAATATGGGCGAAATCCCTGGTTCTGGCAACACTGGAGCATGCATGCAAACATGCGTTAGTGTCACATGTACGCTGTGAAATAAATTTGTTGATGCGTTTTTGCTCTGTGAAATTATAAAAGCCGTGTTTACTCTGGGCGCGTCATATATAAGTCTTATTTAGTTAAAAAAGATGGGCTTTCAGCACAATTTCGCCAAAATCATACATTTCGAAGTCTTGAAAATAGAATAGCGAAATCATATTTACATTTACCTTGTAGAAAAACAGAAAACTCGGTAAAAACTAGCCATAAACCAGACTGCACGTAAAATTGGCTTCAGATATATGTACATACACAGGACCGGACAAAATGTTCTGGGTAAAGTGATATTTGTTCGTTTCCACAAAAAATAAATTTATGTTATTATTACTGCATTTTTATTGTGGGTGATTACCGCCTTTCCAATCTTGCTTTGTTTAAATTTCTTATATGTATGCGATTCAATTCAATTTAATTTTCAATTAACAACGGGTCATATGTACAGTAAACACAAAAAATATATGTTTTTTTATGTATTTAAAATGCATCTTTATTAACCCTCAACTGCATATGACCGTCTACAGGCGGTCACCACTTAAACGCATATAACAACTAACCTAAAATGTTTAGCGATATCCTTGTAAATAGTGCAGCTTAGTAATAAAATCTATAACATTTTTTCCTTTTACGCCAATGTTGCAGCTTCTCGCGTTTTTGAGAATTCGTCAGTTGAATTGAAAAAAGTGGTAAAAAGCTGAAAATAACTATTTTTTGTTGCAAGGTAGTTTTTATTTAAAGTTTTGACCTATATAGCATTGAAATATTCAACTGAATAATTGTTTATAAGTGGTCTGAAGTGTGCTGAATGTAATTTAGTGATTTGCAATTTCGATTTGTTTTTTTGTGACGCAGGAGTGCAGTTGGCGCTAAGGCCGTCTGTAGGCGGCCCCAGGTCAGAAAAAATGGGCAGAAAATGCCAGTGATTATCATATGAAATTTTTGAATGTGTGTGATTTTCTTTCTAATTAAAATTATGGGAAAGAGAGAACGGAGCAGATATTCTCATGAATTCGTACTACATCCGGTTTGAAGAAATACTGACGAACAGATAGTGGCAAAGAAAGTTCCTTGAGTATATTAGGAGAAATTCGTTGCAACTGCATTTGCTGTCAATATTTCTATTGTTGTTTGGAAAGACAACCAAGCAGTGCATCTTGCTTCAACATATGTAGGAGTTCAGGCGTTTGGTATAATCAGTGCGATCTAGCAACAAATTCGCCCCGTCGGAATCGTAGTACAAAGCTGTATCAAGGAGAAAACTACCCAAATATAGGCAAAGAATACAGCCGCCACATGGGCGGTGCTAAGTTAATTCGGTGTTAGGACATTTTGATCGGCCGTTATAAAATTCGTTTCTGGACAGGCAAATGTCCATCACGCCTATTTCACCATGTTCTGGATTCAGCGATGAAGAATGCATATGTTTTGCATCACCGTTAGGTTGCGCTGGCTGCCTAAAAAGGCCACTCGTGGACCATGTTGGGTCCTTAGCGATACCAGTTAGAGTTCCGTTTAGGAGTGGTCAAAGTAATTATCTGTCAGAATTGGGGTGTGCTTCACAAATCTGCAAAGAGGCCCGATACCCGGATTCGAAATCTGTTCGAGCCCTGAAAAGACAGACACTCCAAAACAAGTCAGACGAGTTCTAGCGAAGGCGGGGCAGGAGCACAGTTTGTGTTCCAAGGTATCTCTGCTGCCCGCTTCTTTGCATTTCCTGCAGCTGTCGTCGTTTGTTATACCCATCCTATGTGCATGCTCTGCTAAGAGGTAGTGTTCCGTTAGTGCACCTATGATAGCTCTGCATTCTATTCTTGGGAGAGCCAATATAAGCATATCTACTTTTCGTCATAGGGATTTAACAAGGTTTTGGATGTCGCACAGGTGCTTAGGTTAGTATCACCATATAAATGTATAACAATTTCAGCACATTGAACTTCCACGGTTTTTGGGAGCCCTTACTCTCATTTCAGACAAATGCATATTTCGAAAAATGCCATATACCCTCCAAAAAGTCATGTTTCAAAAAATTCCACACTATAAAATCATGAAATACTTATATATGCTAAATTCTGTGTTCATATTAACAGTTTGCCTTAGTTGATTGCCTTTTAAAAATAAGCATAATCCAAAATTACACTTGTTTGACTTCCACACATACTTCGAATTTTTAGTGACCTACCCGCATACGGCCGCCTAGAGGCGGTGTACCCTTTTTGGAGGCTACAGGGCCAGGTAGGGTCTTGATAAAAAAAATAATAGCAGAATCGTGTTTTGTGGCCTAGATGTAGTTAGAAAGTGAATTTTAATTCAAAAAATCTCTCCTATGCAGTTGAGGGTTAATATATTCCGCTAAATTGTTTTGAGAACGGCATTAACTCTTCTTCGCAAACTTGCGTATAGTCAGTTGCTTATGCGGCCCTTACACGGTCAGTCATTCTATGTCAGGCATGTGTACGTGTAAACTGATGCCTAGCCCTTACACACAACAGTCATTGCCCTTTCAATCTTCATAATTTCCGACTCTTTGTGTTGTGCAGACATACGATGAGTGACACGGACGATTGTATCGCATATTTTGCACTAGCGCAGAGCGATTTTCAGAACTTCATGCGCATGGATAATTCAACTTTTCAGGAACTACTTGCGTTAATTTCGCCTTTGATAGAAGAAAAGACATATTTATGGGTGAAGCTATTCCTTTATTTACACAGTAAATTACACTATAAAGCTTCAAACAAATAAATAAAATTCATTTCTTTCACTTGTTTGTGCTTGGTTATTCCAGTAATCGTGCTGCGGGAACTGCATGGAGTTTCACTATCCTTTATGAAACTTAGTTCATTAAAGTACCACAAGGATGGTTCATTTTGGTCATCGGCTCCAGATCCACTTTATTTAAATCAATTAGCCGCTTCAGCTCTCGCCTAAAGTTTAATCTTAGTATATTTATTATTTTGTTACATCTGCTTTTTCCGCTTCTGGAAATTTTTCCAGCAAGCTTTCGTATGCTAGCGCCTTTTTATTCCTGTCTCTGTATTCGGTTGATTTAATATCCCACAGGCTGGGAAACTCGCGATAATTATCAATAAGTTCGGACAAAAATTCTTTTTGCGTCACGCTTGCTTTTTTTGCCGACATTCTCATGATGTTTACGGCGCGACGGACAAAACGAAATGTCAATTTGCTTTGACACTTGCCGTGCACCGAAAAATATCTAAACCACTTATTTATAATATTTGGTCAGTCATTTCCCCTTCGTGTCTGTGTTACCATACATACAAATATTCTCTAACACATGCTCACGTTTGGCTTCAATCAACTGACCGTGTAGAGGCCGCATAATTACGGTGACCAACCGTACTATATTATATAGAACAGTACTCTATTTTAAGCCGATGTTCTATATGATATATTTTGTTATAAAAAACATGGAAATGTTCTCTATTTTAAATTTTTTCTATATTTGTTCTATATTTCATACAAAATTTTTAAAATGGAACAGCGATATATCATTGAATATCTTAAAGGCACCACCCTGTATACAGTTTACTGGGTAAACTGTTTTTTTAAAATTATAATTATAAGTAGAGCTCGACCGAACGCACGGTCTCGGTTTTGGTTACCGAACAGTTTGGCCAAAAGGTTCGGGTTCGGTCTCGGCTCCTAAAAGGCCTAGTATTTAGCCGAACAGTTGAGAAAAAAATCATTTATACCTCGAATGAACTAAAAATGTATGCATTTGTTTTCATTTAACACACTTTTCATGTATTTTTAAAGGTTCGGTATCAGTCTCGGTCTCGGCCGAACATTAAAAAAGAAGCCGAAGTTTGGTGGCGGTCTCGGCCAAAATTTCGGGTTCGGTCGGGCTCTAATTATGAGTTATTTTGGTGGTGTGTACTCTATTTTCATTAAAAAAATATGGTCACCGTATGCATAATGGATCTCTAACATAAGTGTCAAAAGAAATGCTCGGGCAGCGCTCGCTTAACATCGACTGCCATTTTGTCATTTTGGAACGCGTATTTTGGACAAATGCTTCTGCAATGACTCCATATTTCACTTTGCTATTCTCTGATGATATTCTAAAATTGTTTTTAACGCAATCCTCATAAAATCACGCCTATTCACCAACTTTTTCCTTCACATCAATGTCCAATGGAAAAGCCCCCTACGTCTCGACTAGCAAACATTTCCTGTTTCATGTCATTGACATAAATTTCATAAATTGAGTGTTACACGGCGTTTTTAAAGCGACCTGTTTGTGTGTCAGTTGAAAATTCGCTCTCGCACGCAATGGATTCTATAGGCCTTGTCACATAGAATCCGTTGCGTCCGTGAGAGCGTCGTTTTCAACTGACGGCGACGGACTGCCGGAGAGGGTCGGCACAATGAATACGCTGGCAGCGCATAGAAAATCAGCTGCTTCGTCTTCTGTATTAAAACATTTATATTGTTGCGCCAGCAGCAGAAACCCCAGCATTTTCCTTCAGAAGCTTCTTGCGGTACACCTGAGCCCGTTTGTCATAAAGGAAAATGTACTGTTGTACTGTTTCTATCAACTGTTCTTCGAAACAATTGCAAATACAGAAAATTTCAATGAAATAGAAAATATTCCACAGAAAATTTCAAGTCTGCAAAACAATAAAAACAATCAGCTGATATCTGTGAACGTTCTGCCGGACGGCAAAAGTTGAAAGTTGTTCAACTTTTTGCGTTGCGGCATCGCATCCGTTGCTTATGTGCCATGCTTCATATGATTTCATACATGTCAACTTTGCTGTCAGTTGAAAAATCGCTCTCACGGACGCAACGGATTCTATGTGACGAGGCCTTATGTCCCAGGCCCTTATGAGAACTGCACGGCATCCCTCTAAATATCTGCAGTAATGCAGCCCTGCAAACTAAGAAAGTGTCTAAATTCTGCACAGCTGTGAGGGAAAAGTTCTTGTAAATGAAGTAAGGCAGGTAATTAAAAACAAAAAGACAGGGAGCGGAATTAAATATAATTATTGTTAGTTTTTGGGCCTTTACGAATAATTTTTGTATTTTAACCGAAAAAACTAGCTTTTGCGGCACACACAATAAGCAGCTGTAACGAACAACGAAGAAGAAGAATCATGGCACTGTCCGGTCTCGGAAAACGTTCGTGCGTTGTTGGACTGCAGCAATGGCTCCTCAAATCGCCGAATGCGGTGATGGGCGCCTCTGTTGTCAGGTGAGTGTGTCCCGGCTGCTTTGCTTCAGTGCTTTCGAGTGCTCCTGTAATGATAAGGTGTCTGTCGGTGAGTGAATTTTCCGCTGCTTACATAACAGGCTGCGTTGACGTTGCAGTGACAGTGGTCAGAAAAACACCAAGGAAAAAATTAAACCAACAATTTTTGGGCTCGCGTGTGCTTAAAAATTTGTAAAATATAACAAAAGTTGCTGCAAAAATACTTATGTATAACTTTACAGAAAAGTGAGGTTAGATTAAAATCTGGCACTTTTGGTGTATATTTTTTGGTTTCTTTTTCAGCAATAAACAGCAACAACGTGGTGCAGCAAAATGGTTTCCTGATCCGGATTTCATGAAACAGTTCAGTGGACCTGTTATGTATCCCGATGAGGTGACCTCGCTATGGAAGTTGCCGCCGTGGAACAGTATTTTCTTGAATTGATGTGGTGTAACGATGTTCCTAATTTTAGATTTTTAATTGCTTATAGGCAAAATTACTCCTGTTGAGAAAGCAGTGCGAAATTTGACGCTAAATTTCGGACCACAACATCCAGCTGCGCACGGTGTCTTGCGTTTGGTATTGGAACTTGATGGTGAGGTGAGAGCTAAGCTATATTGGTTTGCTACCTGCATCTTTTTTATAAATGCTAAATTGCAGACTGTCATGCGAGCCGATCCCCATATTGGCCTTTTGCATCGTGGCACCGAAAAGCTCATCGAGTATAAAACATATACTCAAGCGCTGCCTTATTTCGATCGTTTAGATTATGTGTCAATGATGTGCAACGAGCAATGCTACTCTCTGGCTGTGGAAAAGCTGCTGAACATCGAGGTTCCATTACGTGCCAAGTATATAAGAAGTAAGTCACACTGCATAAAAAGAGTATAGCATTATAGTATAAAACGCCTTGTTTCCAAGTCACCTGTATCTTACTATTAATAAAAGCTTGTGCGCTCAATATCCATATTCAAAATATCTTTCATTACTAGAATCTATTTGGAAAAAAATTATTTAAATAAAATATTGTGGTAACTGGTTGACAAATATTGAACACATGAGCGCCCCAAGCTTTTATGGATAGTAAGATACAGGTGACTTGGAAACAATTTATTTTCTACTTTTTAGTACATTAAATAAATTAAAGCTTATTTTTAAAAAGTTTTTTTTAATATAATTTTATTCATAGCACTTTTCGCCGAAATAACACGTATTTTGAATCATATTATGGCGGTGGGTACACATGCTTTGGATGTGGGTGCCTTGACACCATTCTTCTGGCTATTTGAGGAGCGCGAAAAGCTTATGGAATTTTATGAGCGCGTATCTGGAGCACGTATGCACGCGGCTTATATCCGCCCCGGTGGTGTATCCTTGGTAAGTTGAAAAGGAAAATGTAACTAGGGTGTGAGTAATTTGTTTTTATTTAACATTTACAGGATATGCCAATTGGTCTATTGGATGACATCTATGAGTTCTCATCGAAATTCTCTGAACGTCTGGATGAAGTTGAGGATGTGCTTACAACCAACCGTATTTGGGTGCAACGTACCGTTGATATTGGTGTTGTATCTGCTGAAGAAGCTTTGAATTATGGTTTTAGTGGCGTTATGCTACGTGGATCTGGTATAAAATGGGACTTGCGTAAACAACAGCCCTATGACGCATATCAGTTAGTTGATTTTGATGTGCCCATTGGCACCAAAGGCGATTGTTATGACCGGTACTTGTGTCGTATGGACGAGATGCGTCAATCATTGCGTATCATTGATCAATGCCTAAACCAAATGCCAGCCGGTGAAGTAAAGACGGACGACGCTAAAGTAACGCCGCCATCGCGAGCTGAAATGAAAACTTCCATGGAGGCGCTTATACACCATTTCAAGCTTTTCACTCAGGGTTATCAAGTTCCACCAGGCGCCACCTACACGGCTATCGAAGCGCCAAAAGGAGAATTTGGTGTCTACTTAGTATCCGACGGCTCCAGTCGACCTTATCGTTGCAAAATCAAAGCGCCTGGCTTCGCACACTTAGCTGCGCTGAATAAAATTGGAAAACATCACATGTTGGCCGATGTGGTCGCCATTATTGGAACATTAGATGTGGTATTTGGAGAAATCGATCGATAGAAAAATTTTCCCGAAAAATAAATCCCCATATCAATGCGATATATGTTACAAATTCACGTACACGAAGTTGAAATAAACTAAATCACTATTAAAAATGGATAAATAATGAAAGTAATTACTTTTAATTTGTGTGTATGCATTTTATTTATTTTATTATATATATACTTACATATATATATATGTATGTATTGATAATTGTAATTAATTAATTTTGTTTGGGTTACAATAGTTCATTACTTGGTGTAATGGTAGTTTGCAACACGCATGCCTTTTTAAAATTTTATATGATTTGCACTGCTAAATTTTTCATTGCTACTCCTTCATATTTATCTTGTTTCTGCACTACGTTACAATCTATAAAATTAGGTTGTGGTGTTCTAAGGCATTCTTTAACATAATTTGGTTACGTATGTCAAAACATAATCTGAGTACTTAAATAAATATTTGTGTAACCGTTTGAAAAATTTTAAAATATATGCGTATGCATGTATATTTGCTATGAATAATTATTAGCAAGTTGCGGTCTCATGATATAACCTCAATTTAAATTGGAAATAATACCAATTGATTTGAATGATGTGCCATTATGTCCATTTAATTTGACATAATGTTTGTCATCATGTCTTTATCAAACAGAAATTTTTTCATTCCACCATTTATTGCACTTTTCTTAGATTACATATTATGTATGTGTTTTTGTTGGTGTATTCTGTTTGCATTCCTGGTTATTCTAGTATTGTGGCAGTGTTATTTTTAATTACCACGCCCATGCTCCAGCCTGTGTACGAGTTTGTGTGTGTGTAATTGCTTTATGCAGTATTGCGAATATGGCTCGAAATTGATAGCCTCAATAACAGTTGTCGTGTGTACTCTTATGGAACTTCCCACATTCAGTGCATAACAGTTGATTTGTTGTTCCTAGTATTGAGGAGTTTTTCTAGTTGCGGTTTTATTTTAATCTATACAAGCAACAAAGGCTCCAATCGTGGCTTTTATTATACTCCTACATTTGTGATAAAAGGTTTTATTAAGTGTGTGCGAAAAGGGGATAACATAAGATTTGAAAGGGATGTACTGTCATTAGGATGCACTGGAAAATTCAAAGAGCATGGACATTATTTGCCTTCTATATGATAGAACGTTTACACATTTTTTCCAACCAACGGTTGCATTGAGTAGGATTACTTTGCTGGGCTATGTTAAGCAACATAAACAAACGCAGCTACTGGGCTTATCCTGTTCTGAGCTGCATTCTGCACATGCACATTATGTTGTCAAGTTGTGCCTCTATAAGACTGCGTCTTCTTTCCGGTTACTAAACGTAATTCTAGTTAACTGCTTTTTATTTTAATTAGAAAATTGCGTAGGTGCACATTATTTATTTCATAATATAAAAGACAGCCTTGCTATATGTATTTTCCGTTTCTTCTTCCTGTTTTCAAAAAATGTGGCTGTACATACATACGTGGCAAATTATACAACAGCAACTCACGCATAGTTATTTACATAAGTATATGACTACGTAGATTATGCGCTTACAGATTATTTACTGTGCTCGTAATATTATAAGTATCTATGTATATGTATACGTTTAATTAAATCTATTTTCATATATATAAAAATGGCACAAACACTTTGCATTGTTTAACTTCTTACACTTTTTAATTGTTGTATCGCAAATTTTCCTTTTTTTAAGTGTATTTCTATGAATGACTATTTTAAATGGTATTTCTATTTTCCGTTTATTGCTAATTATTACAGAAAAGTTTTGTAAGGATTACCTTGGAAATTCACTAAAGAAAAAAGCACACCAATGAAAATTCCCAAAACACATAAAGACAATGGACAAATAAAGACCTAGCGAAAGCGTGAAGGCACACAAAATGGATCAGCATAGTAGAATGCAGCGATATTTTAGCCATCATCTGCCTCAGCGATTTTTCGTAGGAGCATACTAAATTTTGCATGTATTTGTAAAAATAGAAATTAAAAATATATGAAAACGCACGAGAGCAGAATTTAAACTAAAACTAGTTAATGGCACTTTTTAACTAAAGACATACTTAGTAAATACATACATATGAATGTATGCTTATATATTTACACTACACATTACTACCAACTGCTGTAGCTGAACAGCTGCATCTTTATATATGTACATACATAATTTTCTTTGAATAATATATTTACACAATTGGTTTATTTAAAAAAATCGAGAGGAAGATTTTAGCATGCACGTAGCTATACTATTAATTTTGCATTAAATTCTATGCTATAGCGGTGTTTGTATATTATATAAGAATTTTTTAGTTCCCTTAAGCAGTAAGAAACAAAAAAAATTGTTTAATATAAAAAATATGGCAACATTTTCCTTTTCCTGTCCATGTACAAAAATTTATGTGTATATGTAAATAAAACTAACTGTGTACGTGCTTATGACAAAGTACCTTCACTGGCATTTATGACTACAGCAGTTTCCTATCTGGAATAACTGCCGGATATGGGCAACTTCCACCCACACGATCTTTTTCTGATGCAGTGTTCCTCTCTGCTGCTGCACTAAATTCTGCTGATCCGCTGCTGCTGCTGGCGGCATTAGGACAGGCCGTAATATTTAACGGCACTTTCTACTATGCCGGCACGTATATAGCCCGGTGCGGGAAGGCAAATCTCTGCTTTACAGAAGTGGAGAATATATTTTGATCCCCACTATTTTGCACTAGAGTCTTTCGCTTGCTCCTTCTTCTACTTTAATCGTACGCTGCTATCACTTTTGGACTATAATTACTGCGTTGTTATTGTTTATTTTTGTTGCTATTGTTTTTTTGACTATGTTCTTGCGTTTTGCGCTGCTTACGGCTGCTCAGTCGTCGTCGTGTGAGTCGAAGCTGTTCGCGTTGCCCTCAGACGAGAAGCCCGATGGTGACAAGCTCTCGGGCGGATAGTAGTAGCTGCCGCCTCCACTGCTGCTGTCGGGTAAGCCATTGGACGGGGTAATTTCACATTCCATGAGCGATGCGCACTCGTCGAGGGGCGTAGTGCCTCCTGCAACGGCTGCTGCGGCTGCCGCTACCGCTTGACCCATGTCTTGCAGATGATATGCTGCTGCAGCAACGGCAGCCGCTTGCGCACTGCCGCCGTCGGTTTCATGTGTGCCGCTGGCGCCCAGCATTGCAGGGGCGCCGCCGGCGTTGCCGTGTCCGCCACCGCGACACCAGAGCTGCCGCATCTCGGCGCGCCTGTTGCGCATTAGCATCTTGTACTCGGATATGCGCATTTTCTTACCGTCCACAATGCACGTGCGCTTCGGTCGAGGGCGATAGCGATAGTCCGGGTGCTGCTCCATATGCAGTTTGGAGAGGCGCGACTGTTCCTCGTAGTAGGGTTGCTTGTCCGCGTTGGACATGGCCTTCCAGCGTGCGCCGAGTATCTTGGAGATGTTCGAATTGTGCATGTCCGGACATGCTTTTAAGATTTTACGCCGCTCGTCCTTAGCCCACACCATGAACGCATTCATCGGACGCTTAATGTGCGGCTTGCTGTGGCCACCATGTGAATGCGAGTGGCCGTGGCGACCACCAGCTCCGGCACTTTCGCGCGCTTGCAGTGGAATCTCTTGCTGTTGGTACTGCTGATGCTGCTGTTGATCTGCTGTCGCCGCCGCTGCCTGTTGCTGCTGCTGCTGATGTGACGCATGGGTGTGTGGGTGCGGGTGCTGAACATGATGGCCGACTAGTTGGCTGGATAATTGCTCTAGGTGGCCGCCACCATGACGATCGACAGCAGCGACGTTGTTGCTTGAATCGCGACTCATACGCGCCGTATGTGGCAGACGAACTTTTTCAATTCTATGCCCTTCGCACCCTCCGGCACCGCTTTCGTTTGAACCTGCATGTGTTGACTGCTGCTGGAACAAGTGCTGCTGTGCGGCTGCAGCAGCTGCCGCCGCCATTGGATCACCAGCGCTGCTCCACATGTGACGTGCCAAAAAGTTAGCTTCCGCATCGGGGAACGCTTCTGTCAGTTGTGGCGGCGATTGCTGCTGCTGCTGGTGGGGATGAGCCAAAGGATAATGGTGGTGTCCATGTGCTTGTGGGTAAGGATGTGGATGCGGATGAAGGTGTGGATGTGAGTAGCATTCGGATTCAGCGCGTGGCGACATGCTTGGCGTGGGAGCTGTGGCACTCGCCGGATACGGTATAAATGGCCGTTGTATACCTGAGGCCACTGCTGCAGCTGCCGCTACTGCGGCCGCTGCTGCCGCGCGCATGGAATTATTTAAGTGTAGATTTGCCCTTGCACCTGCTGTCGTCGGCGAGCTGTTACCGTCGGCCTCCGCAGATGTCGTTATGTTGTCGCCGGTGCTCATTGAGGGTGTCGTGGCCGCCTGCCAATGCATGGGCGAACTACTGATGACCGGCGTGGAGCGTCCGCGTTGTGGTAAATTAGCACAGGGCGAAGTAGATCCAAAAGGAGGGGACGTAGTGGGAGAGCACTTTGGCTTAGAAAGATTGAGCGGCGCATCGGGATCGGAGTCATGCGGCTGCTGTGGTTGGGTTGGTCGCAGAAGCATCAGTGCGTGGTTGCAGCGCGGGGAATTTTGTGAGTTGTTGGCGGCGGCGGCGATGCTGGCGCACAGCTCCTGTAGCTGCGGTGAGTCAGGGGGCGTATTTGTGGTTGTTGCAAGGGCACTGGCAGGGATGTGGGTGAGACATGCTTCTGCTGCAGCAATGCCAGCAGCTGGCGGAGGAGTCGCGGCATAGTTATTGTCGGCAACTTCTACAGGTCGACTGCCCGCGGCTAGTTTGGCAGGCAGCAACAGCTCATGATGCTTATTGCCGTATGTGTTAGCTGCCGTTGTTTCCCCCTCCCCAGCATGTTTTGTGAGCGTTGTGTCTCTATTGTTGCCAGCAACGGCAGCAGCAGCGAACGCCGCCTGCAAATGTGCGGCAGCCACAGCCGCCGTCGACCAAATCGGCTGCATGGCGGCTGCTGATGACAACTTGTGATGCTGTTGGTGTGCATGCAGCGCCGCGCTGGTGGCATGCGAGTGCAAGGCAGTTGGCAGCCCACTTGCAGCGACCGCCAACTGCTGTGCTGGCGGTGGGGGCGGACGCAGAAAAGCTGGCAGAAAGGGAACGGGCTGCTGTCCGTGTGCCCCAGATGTTGTTGTCGACGGCTGCTGCTGGACGGCGGCTGCTGCAACCGCGCTCAGCTGTGCATTGAATTGGCGTTGCAGCTCCTGAAGGCAACGGTCCTGCTGCAAGCGCTGCTGTATATTGCTTTCGATGTCGGCGATGTTCTCCAGTTGAGTCTACAACAAATAAAATTTATATTTATATATTTTTTTTTAGCAGCAGCTTAAGATTTAATTCATATGAATAGGAAAAATACAAATTTATATACATATGTAGCAAAATATAAAAAATTAATTTATTCTGTGTGCAAAGTTCCGTAATAATGAGAGGGTTTAACGAATATCCATTGCACACTAAAAACACTTGAAAATACCATGATGAGCGCCTACCTCCAGCATCATCAGAAGCCGCGTCATCGTTCCATTCAGTAATTCGTAATGAACCTCGTAGATATTTTTTTTGCGATTTTCAACAAATCTGTATTGTTATTATTTTTAATGTGGCGAGAGATAGATGCCAGCCTAACGACGTAAACTTAAGACTATAGTGTAGGACACTACTGCTTTCAACGCACCCGCTCGCTTACATGCCACACCAACGAAAGCTCCCATCATACTGCGACGTAGCAGTACAGTGACAGCAGCGCGCCTGCAACGGCGGCAGCAGCTAACAGTAACAGTGGCGTAACAGCAGCGCAATAGCGCTATGTTAAATGGCACAGTGGCAGAATTGAGAGTTGAAAGTCGAGAGACAGCGCCAACGAACTTTCTCTTTTATTAGATGTTGAGGGCGGCTGCGATTTGAACCACGCAGCAGCAGGCGAGCACTTATCCACGCCATGGCGCCGCTCACTCTTCCCCCGTAAAAAAACAATGAGAAATTAAGATTGTTCACTAAATATCAAAACAGTTTGAATTTACACTTCGTGAATAAAAAGATAGTTATTCTGAAATTTTATTAACAAATTCTGGATTTCAATTTATAATTCTGGATAGTAAGATACAGGTGACTTGGGAACAATTCATTTTCTACATTTTAGTACATTTAATAAATAAAAGCTTATTTAAAAAAAGTTTTTTTTCATACAATATTATTTTTTACTTTTTGTCTCCCATAAATTCAATTTTAGAGCTCTGAAATTTGAAATCAAAATCAAATCAAAATTCTCAAAAGTACGAGCTCCAATGCACGTGCGTTTGCAACAAATAATTGAAAGCCATTGAGCAAAGTGCTGCTCTTACTCTTTGGTTCCTGTCCCAGACAACTTCGCATAGCCGGTACTAAAATGAGAGCCGTACTAACCGTACAAATATCGCACCCGTACTAATATCTTCTGTACTGCTTATATAAAGCAGTGCTTCTTCTTCCCTGCTTGTGCTCTGATTGGCTGTTCCTGAATTTAATCTATTATTTATTTGAAGACCGGCGCTTAGTTC
Organism: Neria commutata; assembly: GCA_963457695.1. Classification (NCBI taxonomy): domain Eukaryota; kingdom Metazoa; phylum Arthropoda; class Insecta; order Diptera; family Micropezidae; genus Neria; species Neria commutata. The sequence goes on from OY735250.1 coordinate 5,063,679, forward strand.
AGACGATCTAGAGAGAGCTGCATAATAATTTATATATGTATTATTTTAAAGATTTCGAGGAGTACATTTGCACAAAAATATCAGATCAAAGATTGGTCGAGTCATTTCCGAAATAATTGCGTTTAAATATTGCCCATATTTCCTATTGAGCAAAGTATTATTACATTGAACATGAAAATCTGCGTGCTAGCGGGAAGATGGAGAGCAAGAGAATAGAAAAATCACACACTCTCTCCTTTCCCACTAATCGCTGAAGAGCCACAGTTGTGCTTGCACTGCATTTATTTAACTACATCTATTATTTATTTGAAGACTGGCGCGCCGCGGCGCTTATTAGTTCAGACGATCTAGAGAGAGCTGCATAATAATTTATACATCACTAGCTCGACCCGGCATAACTCCGTTTTGCCCGCACATTGAGCTCATCTGCAGCAGTCCCACGGGGAATCACTGACAATGTTTGTCTGAACTAACGATACTCAACCTGCGGCCCGCCAAGCTTTTATATGCGGCCCCTAAACACATTTAATATTGTAATTTTGAAAATCTCAAAAAACTCCAACTTTGCACAAATATTTAACAACGAACTCGTTTCCGATCTCAATCTCTCGACTCGTGACGATGACTCGACTCGTGACGATGAAATGTAACTTTCACTACGATTGTCCGGCCATTATTGTCCTTTGAACGTCGTCGATAAACTAAATATCCATCTGACCCCGTTACTGTTTCAGCTACTAATGACCATAGGACCATGGGTATTTTTGTGCATTTTCCATCAACCATGCATGGTGATTTTGGATTCAATGCCCCACACGTTCCATGCACCATCTGCGTTCTGACAATCTCTCATATGATCTATGCGTTTCGGATATTCTTTGCACTGGTCCAACGGTTCTTCGCTGAAGGACAATGTCTCGAAGGATTGTATCGTCGTGAGTGTTCTCCGGCTGAAGCGCCATCATGTTTGAAGACAAATCTGTGATCGCCTGACTTCATTTTCTCCATCCCCGTTTTAAACATCTTAATCGGAGCGTTGTTTGCAATCAAGAATTGTTGCAATTTTCGAATAACGTTTTTTGTCACTCCTGTTTGACCTCTGCACAGCGTATCGACTTGATAATCTCCCGACGAAATAAAGTACACCTGCAGATAATGGTGTGCGTCTTTGTTTACTGGCATTAATGCTCCCATCCGATGGTAAATTTGACCTTGAATATGTAAACCCGAATCGTGCAGTGTAGAATCCCGTGCCATTTTTATTTAGAACATGTATTTGCATGATGTGTTAATGCTTTTTATAAGCTTTCTATTAACTTCACTTTGCGCGGTATGTCAGTCAGTGGTATGTCGTCAAATCTATTAATCAATTTTTCACCCACTTCCCGACTACTTAGAGATCTGAAACTTTGCATACATGCCTAAACACGAGCCCAATACATGAATCAATAAATTTTATGGGCGTAGGATAAGGGGCGTTGCACTTTTTTTTATCAACTCCAGATTCGTGTATAACTTGAGAACTATACATCACACATCAATGAAACTCGGTAGGAACTTACTACATATCCATATCCTTCTACTGAGAAAATAAGGCGGGCACTGGATAAGGGGGCGTGGCACCCCCCATACAAACAAAATTTTTGATCTCGATTAGCTTTGGAACTAAAGGTCGTGCAGCATTGAAATTTCGTATGCAGTCGCCTCTTGGATGTGTCGTCCCACTGGTAAAATTGTATGGGCGTAGGATAAGGGGCGTGGCACTTTTTTATCAACTCCAGATTTGTGTATAACTTTAGAACTACAAATCACACATCAATGAAATTTGGTAGGAACTTACTACATATCCATATCCTTCTACTGGGAAAATAAGACGGGCAGTGGACAAGTGGGCGTGGCACCGCCCATACAAACTAAATCGTTTATATAGAATAGCTTTGGAACTAAAGGTCGTGCAGCATTGAAGTTCCGTATACAGGCCCCTCTTGGATGCTTCGTCGCACTGGTAAAATTTTATGGGCGTAGGACAAGGGACGTGGCACTTTTCAAGCAACTACACACTTGGGCTTCAGTTTATAATTATAGGTACACCACACATCAATGAAAAACGATAGGAACTTACTTGCCGCGCCCTGCTGGCAAAATAGCAACAACTCATCGCGTCACAAATATGCCACGAATATTAGGGTCGATCACAGCCGTATTAATTGTTAAATTGAGGGTATGACATATGACGATAGGAAACACTGTGAATACCCTAAATATTGTGTACTGCTCTGCAAGTTTTAAATTCTTTTTGCGAAAAATTTCAGATATCCATATTCACACTTATCTTTCATTACTAGAATCTATTTGCAAAACATGATTTAAATAAAATATTGTGGTAACTGGTTGACAAATATTGAACACATGAGCGCCCCAAGCTTTTATTAATATTAAGATACAGGTGACTAGGAAACAATTTATTTTCTACTTTTTAGTACATTAAATAAATTAAAGCTTATTTAAAAAAATTTTTTTTTATATAATTTTATTTTCTTTTACCTTGGAATTCGGCATGAAACCAGTTTCCTTAATGAAATGTTTGTACTGTCGAATGTTCTTGAGAAAATCATCCGATTCAAACAACGGTTTCAATTGCTCCGGAGGCGCATCTTAGGGAACCAATTTCATTTTGCCACTCGAATAGCAAAGGACGTGAGTTTCGCCTTTGAATTTGAGCGCATTGCAACGTTGGCACACAATTGTCATCGCTCCAATACCGCCACCTATCGTAAAATGCGAATAAATCGATTTATCAGATTTCCTGACTTTCCCGTCAGATTTTCCGGAATTTTTTTTCTGCATAAAATACAGCAATTCAAACAAAAAAAGAATCTTGAAAATCGGCCTAGCGGATATCGAGTGAGGCCACTTTTTTTTTTAGTGATTTTAGTAAAACTGCCAGTCCTGTGCACCAACTAACCAAATATCATCTGTTCGAAGTTTGGTTCGAAAATAATAACGTAATGCGTAAGCAAAACGTAAGCGGAAAACGGAAAAATCGAAATTTTTGCCGCAAATCTTGAAAATTTCTGCATTTTTCTGCTCTACGGTGACGGCCAAAGAGTTAAAGAATGCAGCGGAACGCATCCCGGGCAATTTGCGTTCCATTTTCAGGACGCAAAAACCACAAAAACGCACGCGTGGTTTTTCGCATTTTTCGTTACGTCATTTCATCTGCATTACGTAAGAAACTTTTTTTTTTTATGTAATTTTTTATTTTAATTTGTTTAATTTGTATTGGGGGCATTGTTTCTTTTCGTTTTTGAAGGTTTCAGTACTTTTTTTTATATATTAGATTTTGAAGATTTTGAAATCTATTATTTGACAGACATGTTATTATTCTAAGAATGGGATTTTCTAGACGGTCTAAGAATTGCACAATATTGAATATACTACTTTGAAAGTTTCACTTGAATTTTCAGGCATATGTTCTTGAAGATTTTTTGAAAATGTTCTAAAATATTAGTTTTTAATTTCGAAAATTTTGTATTGATTTATTTCCTTTCGATATACATAGATCTGGAAAACTTTGGCAAAAATATTAAGTCGATTTAAAAAAATTTAATTTAGCTATGTCATAGGACACACCCGATAATCGGGAGTTATTATTAGTTCTATTTAATTTAATAGGAGTACTTTCTCTTGCCCCCATGAACATTTGTTCATGTATTTGATGTGATTTAAGGATATTTCTATACAATATTATTTGTACGGGCCTAAATCAGGCATAAATCTAAGTCATTATACATTTCGTATTCTATAAATACGGCAAAAATTATATGTATACAAGTGGGGCCACCTGTCGTGTGTGCCTGTATACACGACATCTAGTAAAACAATTAGCAACAATAAAAGGCAAACCAAAGTAAAAAATAAAAAATAAAAAAAAAATTTAAAACCTGTGGGATTCGAACCCATGACCTGCCAAGTGCACGCGCGCGGCTCTACCCACTGGGCTACACAGGGCACTGCTTTCGTTCGTCTAAACTTTAGACTCTAAAGTCAGTGGACAGGCAGACGCTTTTTAGTCACTCTGCGTTTTATATATAAGATAATGCGATTAAACAGCTCCTGGCCCGTCTGTCCCTACGTGCTTCTTCTGGCCCTGTCTGTGATTGGCTATTGCAGTTTTGCTAATCACTTTGTTTAAAATAACAATTTTAATATTTTTTTTATTTCAGATCTCTAAGTAGTCGGGAAGTGGGTCAAAAATTTATTACTAGATTTGACTACATACATACATATGTACATAAGTTCATACAAACCTGAAGGCAAGTTAATATAGAGCTTATAAAAAAGAGATAATGGAGCCATGTAAAAAGTCCGTAAAAGGCAAAGTAAATTATAATAAAAAATTTAAAAAAAGCGTTTGCATCATTTTGTAAAATTTCGGTAAGAGCTTTGAAAAAGTATTAAAATATTTATAAAATGGATTATCTAGACTGTGAGCAGTCAATCCAAAAATATTTGTACAAAACTTAACTTTTTAAAAAATTCTTTTTTTGTGGGGAATTTTCGAAATTTCGAAAAAATTATATTATTAAATACAAGATATGGCTCTTTTTTAGGCCTTTCACACACACCAACATTCTGTTTTGGTCTGAAATTTTGATTGTTTGACGGGTTCAACCCGACGCCACTCATAAACGGCAAAACCGAACAAAGTTGCACGAACGGCCGCTGCCATATGTACATCGGTTTGAGCTGAAAATCAATATGTTACGCTGGTTATGCAAATGCGAGGGCACACAAACACCTCACAATCGTATCATCCGTACGAGTATGCACGTATGCACGACTGTTCAGAAAGCTCATACCTGTATGTGCACGTTCTCTCTCAATCTCACCCTCTCTCTTTCTCTCTCTGTGGCAGAGATGAAACTCCTCCCTTCATTTACATCCATCGCACTTCCATGCTATACAATGCAATGTTTGTTTTTGGTCGTTGACTTGTGCTTTTGCTGTTGTGCTATTCTTCGCTTTGTTAGCAGCCCCATTATTGTTACCCATACATAGCAGAGATACATATGGTGAACATGAGCGTCCGCAAAATTTTCGGTAGGGGCTCAAAATTTTTAAAAATAATAGCAAACTGCGGCTGTAGGAGCATGGTTTTATTATATTTACGATTTTTGATCTGGCTATCAATTGATAATAGTGTAATAAATTCTTTAGAATTCATTTTGATTATGTATGAGAAAAATTTCGAAAATCATCAAACATTAAAACTGCGCCCGCCAGGAGCAAAAATATCAGAAGATTTCCGAAAGCAGGCAAAAACGATAAGCGCACGAATTTCGAAGCGGTCAAACAATGCGCTTACTCACAGGGCCGCATTTACCTTATAGGCTAAGTAAGCTGCAGCCTTGGCAATTATTTCAAAAGCTAAAATAAAGTATTTCAGACGTAAATAATATTTTCCATACGAATTTAAGAATACATGTTACTTAAAAGACAGAACTGTACCAGTTGCCAAGCAAATATATCATCCGAGAGCAGAAGACGAGTCTGAGTGTGACTGTCATTCATGTCTCTCGGTGTGCACGACGGGATCGTTTATGATTGTGTTGTTCGTTACGATTTAGCCATAGCATTAGCATAGTCATTAGCATTAAAATATAGAAAAATATTTAAACTAGTGATCACTGATCTCCAAGAAAAAATTAATTAATTAAGTTCTTAACACAGTTCGAGGGGCGGCAAATGGACTTAAGCCTACAGGCGGCATAATCTTAAAACCGCCCCTGCTTACTCGTTGGCAGTTGTGACGAGTAAACGGTTAGAATGCCTGCCTGCCTGCTCGTTTCGGCGCTGACTGGCTGGCTAGCTTTTCGCTTTCGGCGTTTGTCTTACTGCTTGGCTTCTACATGCCTTCAGAGGGGCCGGCAAACAGACAGACAGAGCACAACCCAATCAAATGCTGCGCCGCTTTTGGGGTACCTTGCAAACAACAGAAATAAAAAAACAACAACAAAGAGAGGGCGCGCAAAGAGCGCAATTTTAATAAATGCCAAACTGCTTGCTTTGTTGTAGAGCCGTCTCTCCTACGCAACAACAGGGTGCCATACGAGTGTTTTCCATGTGCATGAACAATTTCAAGCAATTGAATTGGGAAAATTTTTGCATGGTTCTTTTATTACAGTTTAATTAAGATTCACTTTGCATGCATTACAGTGCAATTACACATAGTCGGAAAATATTACATAAATATTTATACTAAGAAAAAATCGCGACCTGAAAGAAAGTACTTGAAATATTTTTTATCGACTAATATATTTGTTTAGGCCGAACGCCCCTAGTACCATTTGTACCGGTTCGGCTGGAGCGAGGTGGCAGCTTGCTGCCAAGTGTCGCCTGGGCCCGAGTGCTGCAAGCCGGTGGCGGTAAGCTGCGCTCGGACACTTGCGATTGACCACTCCAGCGAACCAGGTAAGCAAACGTTTCGCTGCTCCTCCATATGAGGACAAATAGAATATTTCATTTTGTATAATTTTCTGCCATCTCCTCCATATGAGGAGACACTCATTTATATATAATTTTCGGCCATTATTTTAGTATTTAACAAACATATTTTATTGTACGTTTTATAACGTCATACTGAAATCTGGCTCTTATTTTCCACTAATTCGCTTTGCTTTTTTTTATCCTTTTTATTCCGCTTTTCCAACGCCGGCAACGAACCGTAATTTAAATATATTTTGTTTGACGTCATATGCGGCAAACCCCCTCGACTACGTCGACAATATTAGTTTTTCCAATTTAACCAAAAGCGACGCATTGTGCATCATCTAAGACAACAACAAAAAAATTCCAAAAAATGCCTTGCTCTAAATACCTTTGAAAATTAAATAATACAAAAGTTATTTGTTAACGATTCGAAGTTGATCGATGCTTCATTTTGATGCGGAAGCAAATTCTCAATATTAAGTTACTTTTTAGGCATGGGTTTTGGAAGGGCAGGGTAAAGTTTCTGATTACTTTCCGATTGCGGTTAGTCAGAACGATCCTTGTCCCTCCGTTACCAAGTTGCCACACAGCTTCCTCGTGGCACCTCCTGGGTAGCCGCTTGACACCCGTTGAGCGGTGAGTTAAAGTGTGCAGCAAAGTCTCCTCTAGACATTAAAAAACTTGAGGATGTGCGCGGTGTTTGGGTCCCAGCCACATAAATTAAAATGCCCAATGAAAAGACGGAAAGCCTTGGATGAAATGGTCCCTAAAACTGTTGATGACCCCCGCAAACTTACGATTTACGAAATGCGATGGACAGGATAGGTACGGTACTCCGCAATGTCTGAGCTTGTATCCCTGCTAAGTTGGTGAGGCTCAGTAGAATACCGTTGAACAACACACAATGTTCCGCCAAGAAAGGAACTCTCCGATCCCTTCGATACCGTGAGAGGTTTCAGACAAGGCGATTCCCTATCTTGCGACCTCTTCAACTTCCTAATGGAGAGCGTACTACGGAAAGCCGGTATACATCACGATGACACTATTTTCTACAAAAGTGTCGAGCTCCTGGCCGACATCGTCGGCATCATCAAGCGACATGTTTTCGCTAAGTAAGTAAGTAAGTTCCTTTTTAGCAATTTATAAAGAAGACTTCCTTCCCCTTCCCTTCAGTCAGATTTTCGACCGATCTTTATAATTATTTTTTTCCTCTGATAAAGAAAGCTCGCCAACTGCCTCCGTCTGCTTCTCTCGCTCCTTTGCAATGCTTCGCTGAATTGTTGTTGTTGCTGTTTTTGTTTATTCTTATTTGCTTTTGATTCATTTAATTTAGCTTTATTTTATTTTCATTTATTTTATTTACATTGTTAATGTTTTGTTTTTGTTTCCTTAGGTAATGTCGAACGAAATGAAAGCGACCAATGGAATGGGAAACGACAACGGCAACAGCAAGGATAACGACAGCACAAAAAGATCAAAGGACGATTTTCTGATTTTGTCCTCTGTTTACTGATATTTTTGTTGTTGTTGTTGATGGCTGCTCCGCGTTTATTTGCATTCATTCATTCAACCATATATTTAATTTATTCAATTTTCCATTCTGCGCCCCTTCGGCACGCCTCAAGCACACACACACAGGCACACGCGCATTTATTTCACTTCATATGCATTTGTTTATTTGTATTTGACCAGTTTTTGTTAGTGTAGAAAATTTCAAAAATTTTAATCGATTTCCGTCAAAGTTCGAAAGATAGTTTAAAGTCCAGGAAAGCTTTCAGTACAAAGGGACGATATCAAGGAATATTTTTAAAATTGGTTTTATAAAAAAGTATTTGATATTAATGGAAATGATTAAATACAGATAAAAATTATGAAAATTAAAAAAATTCTTCCAGCAAACTCAACAAAATTTTGTTAGTACTTTCAAACTTTCAAAACGGGTAGAAAACGGGAACGTTTTCAAAAAACTTGCAAGTTCTTTCTGAAGAAAGAAGGAAAGGATAGGCAGTAGATATTATCGCTGCCAACTTTCTCGTTTCGAGTGGTTTTTGTAACTGTCTGACTTGGCTGACTGAGCTGCCCCTTGACGAGGCTTAAAGCAGCGCTCTACTGCTTGCTGCACCCTACGCACTTACTCGTGCTACCTGCCGCCTGCTTATGGCCATCATTATTAATGGTTTTAATTTTGCAGTTTGAATCTTCGCAACTTTGCAACGCTCCACATGCCACTTGTCACATGCCTCTTGTCATTTCCTGCATGAATATGTGGCGCACTCATTCGTCTATCTATTTGAACTAAATTGTGACACATGCTGCAACTAAGCGAGCACATTTTAATTGCGACATTTTATGGCTATGACAAAAAATAACAGCAAACACACACACGATTTAGGGAAGCAGCGTTTCAGACATATTTAGGCTTGCCTTCTCAATTGAGAAAAAGGAGAGCGAAAATTTTTTTTATTTTAAGTCAATACGAGCAGTGGAAATGGAAGCGGCAGTTTTGCGAAAAGCCGAGAGAGCTACAAATCTGGCTAGACTAGAAATTTAACGAATACGAAGTTAAACTTCAAGATAGAAACAAATTTTAAGTATAAATTATTTTTATAATAAAGACGAAAAATTCTTGCTGCATGCTTGGGTAGGCTTTAACGCATCTCTGGTCATGCCTAAAGGACTGCGACTATGCGCGAAGAATATCTGTTCCAAGTTCAAGAATTGTATAAGTAATAATAATAGAAAGAATAGTTTTTATTCGGACGTTCAAGAATTGTATAAGTAATAATAATAGAAAGAATAGTTTTTATTCGGACTGACTTACCAAAGAGAAATGACAATAGTTGTCTATTTCTGTTTCCGGAAAAAAAGTCAGTCCGAATAAAAACTATTCTTTCTAACATCTAATCTGCCGAAAAAACATCAAAAACTTTTATAAGTAATACTAATATTTTATTGTGTAATTGCTAATTCGTCAGCAATACTAGCATCAGCACTAACCTGCTAACCCTTACGCGTGATGATATATCCTACAGCTATCCGCCCCTCAATCACCGCGCAACTCACCACCCCAACCCAAGTTCCTGTATAGGCTTTGTTTGTGCTCAACACATTCGCCGGCTATTAGCGAAGAAAGCTTCAAAGTGAATGCGCTTTGTTAACAATATCTCATCTCTCTAAAAGTACATCACATCCTAACAAAACAACGACAACAACAACAAACCGAAACAGCAACAAGAGCAGTATTTAGCATAGATGAATACATTAACTGCTTTTCGCCCTCTATCTCTCTATACACTTGATCCGAAGACCCAACAAAATAATAAAAACCAACACCAACAACAACAACCACCACGCAACAGCAAAATAAAGAGACATTATTTAATGAATGAATGAATTTAATGAATGACAGACAAATTACAAAATCTCTTTCATTTCCGTCAATTTTCCGCTTGCACATACACTGAGAAAGTGAAATGAAGCTGTTGGTGATTAATTTAAGAAACTAAACTTGTATTTGTATCCCTAGTAATTAATTCAAAATATTTTATTAAATACGACTCTGGTGTGAAATTGAACGAAAGTCTCGATAAGGTTGCATCACTTTCACGAGCATCTTTCGATTTCACTTTCCACGAGCAGCCAACGAAGATAGACGAATAAGTAAGAACTCTAAATTTCATTTGATTGCTTGTAATTCATTTCTATTAATTTCATAGATATTAAAACCCCACCCGACCCAACCGTTTTATATTCAATAATTCAAAATCGTGTTTTTATACCCTACACCTATGGTAATAGGGTATAATAACTTTGTGCGAAAATTGTAACGCATTAAAGGAGCCGTCCTAGGTATAGACATAAGTATATAGAAATGCTTAGAATCACTTTCTGTGTTGATTTCCGGTTGTCCGTCTGTCCGTCTGTCCGTCTGTCCGTCTGTCCGTCTGTCTGGCTGTCCGTTGGCGCAGGAGAGAAAGAAGGAGTTGTCCGATTTGGACCAAATTTGGCACACAGTCGCAGTGAACCTTCCACTACTTCAAGTTCCGAGATTAGCCAAATCGGTTCAAAGACACGCCCACAATGGGTCTGTAAGTCCCACTACCTCGGATTTTTTTCGATTAAATTGCTATAATTTGTCTAATTACTCATTCAAAAGAATAATACTTGGTATTTAAGGTGAGGTGTTGACCCTCTGAAAAATACCAAAAAATGGGCGTGGTCCGCCCACTATGTAGGCGGTAAGCTTAAAATCCTCATAGCTTTTGTAATACACCCATCAGAGCATCCATATTTGGTCACTTCATTGCAGGGGAAAATATCTTTATATTCTCCAAAAATAGACGTGATCCGCCCACAATGGGGGCGGTAAATTTAATATACCGATCATTTCTGTGGTACACCTGTCAGAACATCAATATTTGGTATATATAAACATATTAGGAATATCTTGTAGTTTGTCAAAAATGGGCGTGGTCCGCCCACTCAGTTACTTGGTGTAGGGTATTACTCTGTCGGTGAAACCCGACTGATGCTTCCTTACTTGTTAATATATTCGTTTGCCGATTAATTCACGTTGCATTTGCCGCCGCAACAGAAGCCCTTACAATTTTCAAGTATTTCCAAAAATATCTTAAATTTGGAAGTTATGCAGAAATTTTAGCTAATCGAATCTTAATAAAAAAAATCTTTTTTATTCAATAAAAAAAGTTATTAAAAAAATTTTTATTTTTGCTGTGTATGTGTATTTACGTAACTGCTTGTATTATACAAATGCTAGTCCGTCAGCCGCCTCTCCTCATCCCTCCCTAACACTCATTCAAGGTCTGCAGCGTGTGTGCTTATGTACATACATATGTATGTGTACGTGTGTCAACTGTTTGCATATCTTTTACGTAAGTTTTTCGGTCACATGCGTTTAATTTTAATTACAACTATACATATGTATGTATGTATGCATGTATGTATGTATGTATGTATGTATGTATGTATGTATGTATGTATGTATGTATGTATGTATGTATGTATGTATGTATGTGTGTATGTATGTATGTATGTATGTATGTATGTATGTATGTATGTATGTATGTATGTATATACCTGTTGTAGTACAGGGTGCACCATCTCAATCTGGGCAATGGCACTGTTGAATAAGTATGTATGTTAGTACGACTGTGTGTGTGTGTGCATTATGAGGTACAGTAGGTCAAATAGACAAAATCACTTGTCATCAATCTATTTCTTGTGTTTAATGTGGAAATACACACACAAACACAGAGACACTCTGAAATGCAACTAGAAAGGACCCTTGTCAGCACTTTCAGCAGCAACCCAAGTAATGACAACAGTAGAAGTGGCATCATCATTGCCAGAGTAATGCCATCCAGCCAACAACAACAACGACTTCCTGATTTTACTTGTCATCATTACACGCTCATCGTTGCCCGTAAGCCTCTGCGGCATTTGCATCAGCCGCCACTGAGTAGCAGTATCATTGCCATTACCGCTGTCATTACAAATTAGCACTTCCATCAACCACCAGCAGTACACCACCGCCCCCCTTCCACAATATGCCACCCCACAAACTGGAATAAACAGGAAAGCCGCCAAAAACCTAAGCTAATCAAACCGCTTGCAGCAACCCCCTCCCCTGCACATCACTGCACACACAATTTAGATATTATTTAAAACTATTTGTAATGCATTTGGAAAAATCAATTCCTTAAAAGATTTTAAATAAGGACTTTGTTGCATAAATATGCAAAGTGAGGCGTGGATGAAAGCCTGCCTTCTTTTCTGTGTAGTGGATTGTTTACAGTCGGCAAGACAGGCACTGAATTTGTATTTGTTTGCTCGCTATTCTTGTTGTTGTTTTTGTTGCCAGGCACTCAAACAATTATTCCTTGATGTTTTTTTTGTGTGACAGCATTGCGCTTTAGTACTCCTCCTGTTTAAGTGTGTGTCCGCATAAATTTTCAAATGCCACTTTGCACAGTTGAACGATGAAGAAGAGAACCCACTGGCTTGAAGCCCGGTTGCACTGCGACCCTTCGCCCTTTATGCAGGCCACTGACTATGCGTGGCCACACCAGGCTTGTTTCTTCTTAGCAATTCCCACACTGTTCCTCCTTACCATTGTGGCAACTCCAACTACTGCCTCAAATTGTCATACCCTGTGCACCCACCCTTCTACCCTTTCTATTGCGGTTGATTACAGCCACTTTGACCTGGATTTCCGCTCACAAATCATTTGCATTTCAGTGGCGCATTTAAAATGCATTTAAATTACAATTTCCTTGCCGTTAATTTGCAAATGCTCGGCCGAAAATGAACGGGCTCATCCCGAGGACCAACTGACTGGCCCGTTTCTCTCTGCCTTTCTGTCTGCCTGTCTGTCGCTCTCGTTGAGTGCTTGTGGTCGAAGTTGTGCGGCAGCAGCTTCATGGGGCCGAGCCCCATAGCAGTTATCGGCTGTGCTGCACCGCCCTGCCCCGCCACTCATGCTGCAATTTTGACAGAGACACTGAAATGCGCCCAAACCTTGGTTTGTCGAGCTCCTACAAGCTCGCCCACCTTTTTCGGACGGACGAACGCACAGGTATTGAGTGTTGTACATATGTGCTGAGGGTTCTTATTCGACTGTCCTCCAATAGGCAAGCTGAGAGGAAAGGATGCCTTCATTGAAAAGCACGCGCGGTTAAAAATTAATTACGCGACTTCACTGTAGTAAAAAGCTATGATTATTAATTTTTTCCTCCACTAAATTGGGTTTTTCTAAACAGAATATTAGTTTATGAAAAAACAAGCAGACCATAGCCTCCCCAGCTTACTCGCCATCCTACATGCCTCCGGCATTCGACAAGTCATTAATAGTACAATGAATACCAACATCAGCGTATGCCTTGTGTATTTGAAAGGACAAAAACACTCACGTACACTAATTGCAGTGCAAATTTGCAGCAAAATTTATTTAGCAAACAAAAGTCTACAATAATAGCGTTTTTGACACCAATCCCGAAGTTGGTACAGCCTACCCTTACGTCCCTCACTGCCGCACCTGCACTCTCTGTGTGTTTGCACGGCAATCAAGGAGCAACAGGCACTATTAAACGCTTTGCAGCAACTCTCCACACACAGCCACATACACAGACACATATGACATACCCAGCTTCTAGCCGCTCCTTGCAACTTCTCTCCTCTGACCTTTTAGCCAGCACAAAAACTTGTCGTACGTGCTCAGCACAGCAGGAGCAACGCCACCGGCGTTAAATGGTAGCGCGCGGCCAACTAACCAGCTTCACACCCCCGCAACTAATTTCTCACTCATCACTACTGGCACTTCCTCCGTTGTCCAGTGCATGAACAACCCAGTGACAATATTTTAGTGAATTTGTTGCACAGCCCACGTCTCTAAATTTTCACTATTCTGATCAGTCTCTGATTGTTTTATAATTTTGAGTGGGAAAATAGCTATCAATGATTGGTATTTTTTCGCGATGGATTAAGGGCCAGTTTCTCAGTGGATGTTTAAATCTAATTTGCGAATTGAGTTTAAATCTAGTTTAACTTTTCTTGAGTTTCACAGTGCATTTATTTAAATACGGAATAATGAATGGCAACTTCGAATATTTGACAATTGAACACAGCACAACTTGCCAAAAACATATGTTCAATTGTTCAATTATGGAGGCAGCGCGAGCTAAAAATTTTTCGTCGGCCGAAAGAAGTGAATTATTGGATATTCTTCAAAGAATCCACAGTTTATATTATTTATAATACTACGGGATCATTTATATGTGCTACACCATGCAGTTGTATGTTTAATTTGGCCGCTTATAAATTGCAATATTGTCGACGCAGCTTGCCTGCACATCCGAAATCAGCTGTTTATTTGTTTTCGATTGCAACTCTGTGCCGTACTTAAATGCCCACAACCGGGCATTTAAATTGTATTTAACTTCCCACTGTGAAACTGAAATTCCCTATTTAAACTGCAATCAGAGTTTAAACATCCACTGTGAAACTGGCCCTAATTAATAAGATTTTAAATCTTAAGTGCTTGGTAAAAAAATTAATAACAAAAAAAAAGGAAGCCAAGACCAATGCCACCGAAACTTATTCTACGCACCCTTTTTTGTCTGCTGGGTTACATTTACGAATTTTCTGTCGCATGCAAGTTTCACTGCTTAATTCGACTGGAATTTCATAATTTGGGTTTCATTGTTCGTAAGTGTGCCCCAAAAGTTAGTTTACATACATACATACTGCAATTGTTATTTTATATGTATGTACTAGAGGACCCGGCGAACTTCTTTCCGCCCAAAATAGTCTTTATACCCTACACCTATGGTAATAGGGTATAATAACTTTGTACGAAAATTCTAACGCATTAAGGAAGCCGTTCTACGTGTAGACATAAGTATATAGAAATGCTTAGAATCACTTTCTGTGTTGATTTCCGGTTGTTCGTCTGTCCGTCTGTCAGTTAGCATTTAAGATAAAGAAGGAGTTGTCCGATTTGGACCAAATTTGGTACACAGTTACAGCGAACCTCGGGTTAGATACATTGTTGAAATTAGTCAAATCGGTCAAAGGACACGCCCACAATGGGCCTGTAAGTCCCACTACCTCGGAATTTTTTCAGTAAAATGGCTTTAATCTGTTTAATTACTTATTTAAAGGAATTAAATTTGGTATTTAAGGAGAGGTTTGGGCCCTCTATGACATACCAAAAAATGGGCGTGGTCCTCCCACTATATAGGCGGTAAGCTAAAAACCTCATAACTTCCATCTATATCTATATTATTTATTATATATTATATTTATATATATTATATATTTATATATCTATATATATATGTATAAAAGAAAGTTTATGTTTATGTTCGAACGCTTATAAGTCAAGAACGGCTGGACCGATTTTTATGATATTTGATTTGTTGGATTCGTCTCCACCCCGAATAGCAGAATAGCTATTAAAACATCGAATTGGACAAGAGGGCGTGGCACCGCCTATACAACCCAAATTTTTGATCTCGAATAGCTTTGGAACTAAAAGTCGTGCAGCATTGAAATTCCGTTTGCAGTCGCCTCTTGGATGCGTCGTCCCACTGGTAAAATTTTATGGGCGTTGGATAAGGGGCGTGGCACTTTCTTATCAACTCCAGATTTGTGTATAACTTTAGAACTACACATCACACATCAATGAAACTCGGTAGGAAGTTACTACACATCCATATCCTTCTACTGGAAAAATCGGACGGGCATTGGACAAAGGGATGCGTCGTCCCACTGGTAAAATTGTATGGGCATAGGTAAAAGGGCATGGCACTTTTCAAACATCTGATACTCATTGCGACATGACAATCGCTGAATCAATTGTTTCTGCATCTCCAAGACAGATATGCACACTATTTGCTATCCTTATTTCGACATTCTTTCCATCGAATCCATGTGAACTGTTGTACAAGGATGACAAATCGAATACAGGTCAGTTCAGGTTTCGATTTCGAGGTGAATGAGGAGATACATAATCAGGCTTTGTTTTTGATCGAAGACACGTGTTACCTCATGTGCACCAGTAATCAAGTTAGGAATGCCAACGCCATGTCGTGGAATGAACGACGGTTTCAATCGAGAATTGAAACGTGAATTCTATCGAGATGCATTCAACCAATCAGTTTCAACGAATGTATCCCCTACAGAAGGAAATGCACGATACGTTAATGAAGGCATGATGGAAATGGTGGCTTATATTTGGGAAGACATTCCAATCAAAGTCATTCAAAGATAGACCGCGGCCGATGAAATAAAAGCCTGCCTCAATGAATGATCGATTCTGTGGCGCTATGTGAAGAAACTTCAGCTGACGACAAATATGCGAGTTGCACTGCTAAACGATCCATTGCTGAAGATTTCTCTAAGAAATCGCTGACTATCGGTAATGGCCATGTTCCTGTCGACGATTCGAACAGATTGATTTCGTTTCCGCTGTATTTTTGCAATTTTGTCTCAACGAAGGAGGAGTTCATCTACAAAGTGTTCCCGAACATCATTGCTAACCACAAAAATCACAATTGGTTCAGGGAACGAGCAATTTTTGCGGCAAAGACAAGGATGTGGATCAATTAAGCTTCACCATTCAATGTCAAATCGTTGGTCAACCGTATCCCTTTAAATCCATAGACTGTGTAAGAAATGAAGACGAAGCAACAAACTATTCAACTGAATTTTTAAACTCATTGGATCTGCCTGGCTTGCCACCGCACAATTTATAGCTGAAGGTTGTCTCGGTAGTCATCATTTTTCGAAATCTGAGCCAACCAAAACTATGAACTACGGATCGCGTTTGGTGCTGAGAAAATTCATGGGAAATGTGATTCTTAAAGGACTCAAAGGAAAGTTCAAAGGTGATGAAGTTCTCATTCCGAGAGTTCCGAAGATCTCAAAGAATATTTCATTCGAGTTTAAATGAATTAAATTTCCGATTCGTCTTGCATAGAATAGGATATTGAATTCAACTGCATTCGTAAAATGTCGCATTCAATTAATATTTTAAATTATTTAAAAAAAAATATAATTTTGCGCGGAACGAAGTCCGCCGGGTCCACTAGTAATATATAACCCAGAAAGTCCATATTTGGTCACTTTATTGCTGTTAAGGGAACTTTTAATTTTTTTTAATGTGCGTGGTCCGCCTAGCATGTGAGCGGTAAATTATATATACCCATAATTTCAGTTGTAGACCCTCCAGAGTATCAATATTTGCTATATACTACAGTCCTATTAAGAAAATCTTTTAGTTTGGCAAAAATGGGCGTGGTCCGCCCACTCGGTTACTTGGTGTAGGGTATTACTCTGTCGGTGAAACTCGACTGATGCTTCCTTACTTGCACCCCAGTTCTACCGGGTGCATCGAAGAAATAATATTATATAAAAAAAAACTTTTTAAAAATAAGCTTTAATTCATTTAATGTACTAAAAAGTAGAAAATAAATTGCTTCGAAGTCACCTGTATCTTACTATCAATAAAAGCTTGGGGCGCTCATGTGTTCAATATTTGTCAACCAGTTACCACAATATTTTATTTAAATTATTTTTTGCAAATAGATTCTAGTAATGAAAGATATTTTGAATATGGATATTGAGCGCACAAGCTTTTATTGATAGCAAGATACTGGTGACTTCGAAACAATTTATTTTCTGCTTTTTAGTACATTAAATGAATTAAAGCTTATTTTTAAAAAGTTTTTTTATATAATATTATTTTTTACTTTTTAGTCTCCCATAAATTCAAATTTAGAGCTCTGAAATCTTAAATCAAATCAAAATTCCCAAAGGAAAAAGAAGGCACCATTTCCATCAGCAATTGCATTCATTTCCTTCTGCTGGGGGTTCAGCAGTGGTACATTCGTCAAAACTAACTGGTTCAATGCATCTCGATCGTATTCACGCTCACGTTTCAATTCTCCATTGAAACCGCCGTTCATTCCACTACATGGCGTTGGCATTTCTAACTTGATTACTGGTGCACATGAGGTAACACATATCTTCGAGCAAAAACAAAACCTGATTATCTATCTCCTCATTCACCTCGAAATCGGGATTCCTTAACTGACCTGTGTTCGATTTGTCAGTCTTGTACCACAGTTCACATTGATTCGATGGGAAGCATGCATATTTGCATAATGACAGCATATCCCAATGAGTATCAGATGTTTGAAAAGCGCCACGCCCCTTATCCTACGCCCATAAAATTTTACCAGTGGGACGACGCATCCAAGAGGCGATTGCATACGAAATTTCAAAGCTGCACGACTTTTAGTTCCAAAGCTATTCTATATAAACGATTTTGTTTGTATGGGCGGTGCCACGCCCACTTGTCCACTGCCCGTCTTATTTTCCCAGCAGAAGGATATGGATATGTAGTAAGTTCCTACCGAGTTTCATTGATGTGTGATGTGTAGTTCTAAAGTTATACACAAATCTGGAGTTGCTTGAAAAGCGCCACGCCCCTTATCCTACGCCCATAAAATTTTACCAGTGGGACGACGCATCCAAGGGGCGACTGCATACGGACTTTCAATGCTGCACGACTTTTAGTTCCAAAGCTATTCGATATAAACAATTTGGTTTGTATGGGCGGTGCCACGCCCCCTTGTCCAGTGCCCGTCTTATGTTCCCAGTAGAAGGATATGGATTTGTAGTAAGTTCCTACCGAGTTTCACTGATGTGTGATGTGTAGTTCTAAAGTTATACACAAATGTGGAGTTGCCCAGCCGTTCTTAACTTATAAGTGTTCTAACAAAACCGACTTTCTTTTATATACATACTAGCTGATCCACCCGGCTTCACCCGAGTGCCACATCATACGGGGAATCTGTGTATGTAGATTACCTATTCACGAAAACCTATTCTTCCTGTACATAATTTTCATATTATCAAAAAAATTCCTACCATAATTCAAATACATTTAAAAACCAATCTTGGAATAAAATAATTATTTTAGGCAGAACAACGTTTGCCGGGACAGCTAGTACATATTTAAAACCCAAATTATGTAAAAATGTTTACGTGAATGCATGACTAAATACTAACAGAATAAAAAATTTTAATGTTGTATGACATGTAGTTTTAAAGGTATACCAAATCAAATATTTAAGTTGTATGAGGGGTGCCACGCCTCGTGTCCAATGCTCATCCCATTTTCCGAGTTGAAGGATACGGACATGTAGTAAGTTCGTAACGTGTTTCATTTATGTGTGCTGTATAGTTCTAAAGTTATACCCAAATGTATAGTTGATTGAAAAGTGCCACGCCCATAAAATTTTACCCGTGGGACGAAGCATCTAAGAGGGGCCTGCATACGGAATTTCAATGCTGCGTGACTTGTAGTTTTAAAGATATGCCAAATCAAATATTTAAGTTGTATAGGGAGTGCCACTCCCCCTTGTCCCACTTCCCTAAATTTTTTTAAGCAAGAGGGCACGACTAAATACTAACAGAATACAAAATTTTAACGTTGTATGACATGTAGTTTTAAAGGTATACCAAATCAAATATTTAAGTTGTATGAGGGGTGCCACGCCCCTTGCCCAATGCCCGTCCCATTTTCCGAGTTGAAGGATACGGACATGTAGTAAGGTCGTATCGTGTTTCATTTATGTGTGCTGTATAGTTCTAAAGTTATACCCAAATGTATAGTTGATTGAAAAGTGCCACGCCCCTTCTCCTACGCCCATAAAATTTTACCCGTGGGACGAAGCATCTAAGAGGGGCCTGCATACGGAATTTCAATGCTGCGTGACTTGTAGTTTTAAAGATATGCCAAATCAAATATTTAAGTTGTATAGGGAGTGCCACTCCCCCTTGTCCCACTCCCCTAAATTTTTTTAAGCAAGAGGGCACGACTAAATACTAACAGAATACAAAATTTTAACGTTGTATGACATGTAGTTTTAAAGGTATACCAAATCAAATATTTAAGTTGTATGAGGGGTGCCACGCCCCTTGCCCAATGCCCGTCCCATTTTCCGAGTTGAAGGATACGGACATGTAGTAAGGTCGTATCGTGTTTCATTTATGTGTGCTGTATAGTTCTAAAGTTATACCCAAATGTATAGTTGATTGAAAAGTGCCACGCCCCTTCTCCTACGCCCATAAAATTTTACCCGTGGGACGAAGCATCTAAGAGGGGCCTGCATACGGAATTTCAATGCTGCGTGACTTGTAGTTTTAAAGATATGCCAAATCAAATATTTAAGTTGTATAGGGAGTGCCACTCCCCCTTGTCCCACGCCCCTAAATTTTTTTAAGCAAGAGGGCACGACTAAATACTAACAGAATACAAAATTTTAACGTTGTATGACAAGTGGTTTTAAAGATATACCAAATCAAATATTTAAGTTGTATGGGAGGTGCCACGCCCTCTTGATGAATCGAAAAATTTTATATACAGTCGCCTTCCTTTGGTCTTCAACAATATTGGTATAAAGTTTGGCTGAAATCGGTCAACGCGTGTAGCTTTGTATAGCCGGACAGACAGACAGACAGACAAACAGACAAACAAACATTCATTTTTATATATTAGATATATAGATGTATTTTGTTACTATTACTGTTGCAATTTGTAAATATAGAGGGTCGGAGAAGGACAAGGTCACACAGTGGGGCAGAAAGTTATGGAGCAACAATGGTAAACTAATCAAGTCACATAATAAAGGTGGGTGGAGGGGTTCAATGTAAGGTAATTGGTTCTGAATTTAACACAAAGACGAATGGACCGACAATGACAAATAAACGAGCGGAATATTTGTAACTAAAGAACAGTCAGAATAGGGCTGCACTCTCAAATAGTACCTTGAGTATAAGTAAAAGCCTGAAAATATGTCAGTTTTTTCCGGCTTTTTGCTCTGTAGTTAAAAATATTTTACTGGAAATATAGCTAGTAGAAACATATTTTTTACATTTTATTATAAACTGGATTTATGGGTCTTGAATTTGAGATCCCCGCAGACGACATTCGAACCCTTAACTTCCGCCTACAGAGTTCAATGCAATTAACCCAAATTTTTTTATGTTGCACTGCTTGAGCGGCTGATGATAGAGACGCTGCCGCACTTGCTGCCGCAAAATAGCAGAAGAAGTGCCTGCTTCATACTACGGCTTGCTGTTTTTTCTTACTTTTTCAGCATTTGATTTTTTGTTTACGGGGTGCAACAAACCGTAGCAACAATAATTACATAATGCGCAACAATAAAAAATCCCAACAGGGATGGGGGTGTTGAAGGAGAAGGAGTTGCAGAAGGCACAATGCCTTTTATTTTTCCCGCATGTGCCTGAGAAGAGGAGAGAAGTGGGCTGGAAACCCTTCAGACGATATCTAAGCTGCAGTTGGTTGCTGGTTAGGGGGAAGCCGTAGCAGCGGCGGGTGGGTGGTGGCGCACTGCTGCTTGTTGGTTTTGTCGTACACGGGCTTGGGCTTTTGTGGTGGGAGAAGTGGTAGGTTTGTGTCTGTAGCGTCGTGCAAGTGTTAAATTATATGTAATATTAATAGGTGAGAATTAACCTTCAATCTCTCGCCTAACCTTGCCTGCCTTCGCCACGCCGGGGGAACACGCACACTCATACCTGTGGTTGCATGGTGGTGGATTTGGTGGTAGCGTGCAGTTATTGTCGGACGATGCACCCAGACTTGTGCAAGTTGGTAATTTCTTTAATTGAATTCCTTCCACGGTAACTCCTTGACAGAAGCGCATTGAAAGCAAGACGAATTGGAATCATTTTATCTGGCAAGTGTTACTCTTTTGACCCTAAATGTTAAAATCTGAGCCCTTTTTTCATCTCTCAGCACATGAGCCTACTCTTCGAAAATAACCACATTGCGCTACTGTTATGGGTGGCTATACTGGTGCGCGGTTGGTGGACTATCCGAACAACTGTCAACAAGAATGAACGATCATGGCGGCTTAGGGCTGCTGAACGTAGTTCAAGCCGTTGCGTTGCAACTGAAGACCACCCAGCGCGGTGGCTTTAATTGTGTTTTGCCATTGACTGACTGAGTGGACTGAGTGACTGCAACCATGCACGGCAGGATAGAACGTCAATTTAATTATTTCATATAACTGCCATTGCTCTATGTCTGTATATGAAGTGGCTGTAGGGCAAGAAAAAAAGGCGGCCAGAGTGGCATGCACTTCAATGCGACGAAAGACGTATTTGTAGCAGTGTCAGCTGGCTGGTGGAAGGGATCGGGGTGCGACTGCTGAGATGGCAAGCAGCCAGCCGCACAATACGACAAGCAGTTTGCTGCCGCTGCTGTCAACAGGAACAGGAAATTTGTGCACAAATTTGAGGAAATTGAAATTTCAATTGGAAAAGCATAATTTTGCGCAAATTAAATTGAAATTTACATATATACACACGCGTACCTATTTCGAAACAGACAAGCATATATACATGTATGTATGTATGTGTGAATGTCAGAGTGGCTGCCTTTCGCCTGCTGATCAGGACCGTTTGGCTCCCCATTCAAAATGCTTTGCGCCAAATCAGTGCAAAGTTCCGGTTTGCCTTAAACAATTACATATAAATACATATGTTGTATGTGTGTGTGTCAGTGCCCATGTTGGAGAACAATAAGCAATAAATGAATATAATAATGAATGTTTGTTTGAAGAAAGCAGAAAGGAATGTATGTAGAGTATAGAAAGAAGGCGAAAGCGAGTGCGACAATGGCCAAAGAAGAAGAGTTGTTAATGAGGTTCCACGTGCACTGGAGCGAGTGGGGAGGGGGGAGGCATCTAAGTGATGAACAGCCATAGAAATATGTCCGTATAGGGCAGCACACATATGAAAAGAAGGATAGTCAGGCAGGCAGCAAGAGTGCTTAGAAGAGACAAATACAATGCACAGAAGATGCTGCACTCGTAGCCGGGGCAAGGCGCAGCGGGCGGATCAGAATCAGGACAACAATGCAATTTTTGCTGTTTCTTGATCAACACAGCAGTTAAGGAGTTGAAGCATATTAAAGTAAAAATAAGCATTGCAGCGTTTTAGGCTTAGGAACAATCAGCAACAACATCTCATCGATAACAACATGTCTGCATGCCGGCTCATCAACGGCATTGTCTGCGTGTCGACGCTTCCCTCGTACCCCCGTCCCCTCACTTATGCTGTTGTTCATGCGCTGCTTCATCAATCTTCATCCATTACTAAGCAAAACAATAAATGTCTAATAATATGCGTTGAAAAGCGTCGAAAACATAATAGAAAAAACATAGAAGACAGACTTATAAACAAACTGCAAAGTGCATGTGGGGGAGGGGGAAAGGGCAGTGGAGGGGTTGATTGTGCTTTGCCTACTGCTTGCAGCAGAAAAGTTCTGGAACAAGGCGTAAGGGGCGGCAATTTTTGCACAAAGGTAAGGGGAAAGGAAGTGCACTTGAGAGCATGAGCTTTAGACTTTTGGCATAATTATCAGCAGCGGTGCCACCGGTGTGGGGTGCAGATATGCTAAAAATTGGTGTTGCTATTAATCGGACAGAATGCATATGTATTTGTACATGTGTAATTATAGACTCTAACTTCTCTCTACCAAATTGCTAAGAATCGGAACTGTATTTGTAGTGCAATTGGATTTACACAGCTCTGAGAAAAAGTGACTGGTAGTGGGAAAGTGTGCAGAAGAAGAAATTCATATGAAGTTGCTATGTATCAACATAATATTTGCCGTTTGTCATGTGAGTCGGGAAGATGAGATACTATTTTTGAAGGGGAAAGCATTAAAAGCAACAAAGAAACACCTACACACACAAAAAACCAATGCGTGTGTGTGTGTTTTTATGTGTTTTTGATAAGTGTGACATGAAAGTGTGATTCCCAAATGGCCTGCTACTTGAGGCAGCCCCCAAGCGCTTTGGTCCTGCTATTGCTACTCTTATTCCATTGGCATTATATTCGCTTTTGCTTAGACGTGTTTTCATTTCTTCTTCTGCTCGACAACCACGGCTTAGCAAAGCTGTTAATGTGCAACAGCTCCCAAAGGTAATCGTATTACGCAAACCACGGCCGGAGCAGGAGCCGCTGCCAACTGCCACGGAGTGCGTGCGTTGAGACAATGTTGATTGACATGCTCTGTCATTGGCGTGAGAAGCGCGATTTGTTGTTGTATATAGCGTCAGCCTTCAGCCACTCCTTACCCTTACTCGCTGTGCCCGAGATGCCAGCAGTACAAGAAATGAAATCAGCAGCAAATAAATAAAATTCTCCCTCGTCGTCCTTTGCATATCCTTTGTAAGAGTATCATATGCATGGCGTATCTAGCTCTCAGCCGTTCCATCAAGAATGATGCCTAGCTATCAGCGCCTGTATCTGCCTGCCCAAGCCAAATACGAACAAAAAGAATCGGCTGTAGCGTTGATAAAAAAATTTAAAATTTAAAATTCAGAAAGTTTGAAATGTCAAATGCACGCACATGAATTATGCTCGTTCCAAAATACCCATCGAAATATTTTTGGGGATTTTCAAAAATGAACTATAAAGATTTTATGCACTTCAACGAAGGCAACAAAAAAATGGAGCGGCACATCAAATCAAATAAAAACGCACAGAAATATAAAAACCTATAAAATGGATAAGTATAAAATAAAAATAACAACAAAGCCAATTTAAAATTTGGAAATCGTGACTTTAACGACGCACCAAACAATTTTTCATAGAAACTTTATTTAAAAAAATCACAAATAGTTTTATATGAAATTCTTTGCATTGTCTTTTAAAGAGAGAAGTTGTCACAGAAATTAGAAAAAAATTAAAATTAGGAAAAAAAAAATAATTTTAAAATTTATAAATTTTTTAGCTATTCTGTAGTTTTATAGTGTTAAGCTGTAGGATGAAGGGGAGAGGTGGGCATGGGGCAAATGCAGCTAGCCGAAGCGACCCCGACCGACCCGAAACGGCACATATGTATGTAAATATCAACGCTGGGAGTGAAGTGGGAGCGCGTGTGAGCGGGTTTGGCGGCGGCGGTGTGATGATGGCATAAATTCAGTTTAAGATGGGAAGGGAGGAGGTCCACCAAAAGTCGCTCAGTGTGGCGTGCTTTACCGGTGCATGGACTCATGATTTATTGCCGCATGCTTCTAGCGCCTCAAGCTGCGTCATGACACCCTTCTTTATGACAGATAGACAGTTGCACCGAGATTTCTCCAAATGGGCCATGCTATATTCCTTCTGTTGACATCTCTCGTTCTATGCGCATTAATTTGTCATTTTTTCGCTATGAATTTTAGATTATTTGAATTTGATTTGGACTATTTAAAATTTGGTTTTCCTTTTTGGGTTCGATTTCAAATTCGATTTTTTCAGTTTGTTGTTGTTTTTGTTTTTGCAGATAAACAGAAAGAGTTTGTACATATCGGCCTTTTTATAAGCTTTATATTAGGTTCACATCCGGTATGTGGGTCGTCAAATCTAGTAATCAATTTTTCACCCACTTCCCGACTACTTAGAGATCTGAAACTTTGCATACATGCCTAAACACGAGCCCAATACATGAATCAATAAATTTTATGGGCGTAGGATAAGGGGCGTGGTACTTTTTTATCAACTCCAGATTTGTGTATATCTTTAGAACTACACATCACACATCAATGAAACTCGGTAGGAACTTACTACATATCCATATCCTTCTACTGAGAAAATAAGGGGGCACTGGATAAGGGGGCGTGGCACCCCCCATACAAACAAAATTTTTGATCTCGATTATCTTTGGAACTAAAGGTCGTGCAGCATTGAAATTTCGTATGCAGTCGCCTCTTGGATGTGTCGTCCCACTGGTAAAATTTTATGGGCGTAGGTAAAAAGGGGTATGGCACTTTTTTTATCAACTCCAGATTTGTGTATAACTTTAGAACTACACATCACACATCAATGAAACTCGGTAGGAACTTACTACATATCCATATCCTTCTACTGAGAAAATAAGGGGGCACTGGATAAGGGGGCGTGGCACCCCCATACAAACAAAATTTTTGATCTCGATTAGCTTTGGAACTAAAGGTCGTGCAGCATTAAAATTTCGTATGCAGTCGCCTCTTGGATGTGTCGTCCCACTGGTAAAATTTTATGGGCGTAGGATAAGGGGGCGTGGCACCCCCATACAAACAAAATTTTTGATCTCGATTAGCTTTGGAACTAAAGGTCGTGCAGCATTGAAATTTCGTATGTAGTCGCCTCTTGGATGTGTCGTCCCACTGGTAAAATTTTATGGGCGTAGGACAAGGGGCGTGGCACTTTTTTACCAACTCCAGATTTGTGTATAACTTTA
The DNA here is from genome assembly GCA_963457695.1 of Neria commutata. Lineage (NCBI taxonomy): Eukaryota > Metazoa > Arthropoda > Insecta > Diptera > Micropezidae > Neria > Neria commutata. Next base: position 5,089,996 of record OY735250.1, read on the forward strand.
GAACTACACATCAATGAAATTCGGTAGGAACTTACTGCATATCCACATCCTTCTACTGAGAAAATAAGGGGGTGGTGGATAAGGGGGCGTGGTGGATAAGGGGGCGTGGTGGATAAGGGGGCGTGGCACCCCATAAAAACAAAATTTTTGATCTCGATTAGCTTTGGAACTAAAGGTCGTGCAGCATTGAAATTTCGTATGCAGTCGCCTCTTGGATGTGTCGTCCCACTGGTAAAATTTTATGGGCGTAGGTAAAAAGGGGTATGGCACTTTTTTTATCAACTCCAGATTTGTGTATAACTTTAGAACTACACATCACACATCAATGAAACTCGGTAGGAACTTACTACATATCCATATCCTTCTACTGAGAAAATAAGGGGGCACTGGATAAGGGGGCGTGGCACCCCCATACAAACAAAATTTTTGATCTCGATTAGCTTTGGAACTAAAGGTCGTGCAGCATTAAAATTTCGTATGCAGTCGCCTCTTGGATGTGTCGTCCCACTGGTAAAATTTTATGGGCGTAGGATAAGGGGGCGTGGCACCCCCATACAAACAAAATTTTTGATCTCGATTAGCTTTGGAACTAAAGGTCGTGCAGCATTGAAATTTCGTATGTAGTCGCCTCTTGGATGTGTCGTCCCACTGGTAAAATTTTATGGGCGTAGGACAAGGGGCGTGGCACTTTTTTACCAACTCCAGATTTGTGTATAACTTTAGAACTACACATCAATGAAATTCGGTAGGAACTTACTGCATATCCACATCCTTCTACTGAGAAAATAAGGGGGTGGTGGATAAGGGGGCGTGGTGGATAAGGGGGCGTGGTGGATAAGGGGGCGTGGCACCCCATAAAAACAAAATTTTTGATCTCGATTAGCTTTGGAACTAAAGGTCGTGCAGCATTAAAATTTCGTATGCAGTCGCCTCTTGGATGTGTCGTCCCACTGGTAAAATTTTATGGGCGTAGGTAAAAAGGGGTATGGCACTTTTTTTATCAACTCCAGATTTGTGTATAACTTTAGAACTACACATCACACATCAATGAAACTCGGTAGGAACTTACTACATATCCATATCCTTCTACTGAGAAAATAAGGGGGCACTGGATAAGGGGGCGTGGCACCCCCCATACAAACAAAATTTTTGATCTCGATTATCTTTGGAACTAAAGGTCGTGCAGCATTGAAATTTCGTATGCAGTCGCCTCTTGGATGTGTCGTCCCACTGGTAAAATTTTATGGGCGTAGGATAAGGGGCGTGGCACTTTTTTACCAACTCCAGATTTGTGTATAACTTTAGAACCACACATCAATGAAACTCGGTAGGAACTTACTACATATCCACATCCTTCTACTGAGAAAATAAGGGGGTGCTGGGGCGTGGCACCCCCATAAAAACAAAATTTTTGATCTCGATTAGCTTTGGAACTAAAGGTCGTGCAGCATTGAAATTTCGTATACAGTCGCCTCTTGGATGTGTCGTCCCACTGGTAAAATTTTATGGGCGTAGGATAAGGGGCGTGGCACTTTTTTATCAACTCCAGATTTGTGTATAACTTTAGAACTACACATCACACATCAATGAAACTCGGTAGGAACTTACTACATATCCATATCCTTCTACTGGGAAAATAAGACGGGCAGTGGATAAGTGGGCGTGGCACCGCCGATACAAACAAAATCGTTTATATAGAATAGCTTTGGAACTAAACGTCGTGCAGCATTGAAATTCCGTGTAAAGGCCCCTCTTGGATGCTTCGTCCCACTGGTAAAATTTTATGGGCGTAGGACAGGGGGCGTGGCACTTTTCAAGCAACTACACACTTGGGCTTCAGTTTATAATTATAGGTACACTACACATCAATGAAAAACGATAGGAACTTACTCGCCGCGCCTTGCAAGCAAAACAACAACAACTCACCGCGCCACAAATATGCCACGAATATTAGGATCGATCACAGCCGTATTATTTGTTAAATTGAGGATATGACATGACGATAGGAAACACTGTGAATACCCTAAATATTGTGTACTGCTCTGCAAGTTTTAAATTCTTTTTGCGAAAAATTTCAGAGCTCTAAAATTGAATTTATGGAAGACTAAAAAGTAGAAAATAAATTGTTTCCAAGTCACCTGTATCTTACTATTAATAAAAGCTTGTGCGCTCAATATCCATATCCAAAATATCTTTCATTACTAGAATCTATTTGCAAAAAAATTATTTAAATAAAATATTGTGGTAACTGGTTGACAAATATTGAACACATGAGCGCCCCAAGCTTTTATGGATAGTAAGATACAGGTGACTTCGGAACAATTTTTTTCCTACTTTTTAGTACCTTAAATAAATTAAAGCTTATTTTTAAAAAGTTTTTTTTATATAATTTTATTTTAAAATTTAAAGGTACTCTTACCAGCAATAAAGTTACCAAATATGGACGTTCTAGTATATATGTATATTATGGAAGTTATGAGGATTTTCAACTTACCGCCTATATAGAGGGCGGACCACACCCATTTTTTAATACGGCATGTATGGCCGATATTTGAACTTAAAAACCAAATTTTATTCGTTTAAATTCATAAATAGTTAATTGAGAACCATTTTACCGGAAAACTTTTCCGGCTATATAGTGGGCGGGCCACGCCCATTTTTTAGTGGGACATAGAATACCTATACCTTAACTTGAATACCAAGTATAATTCTCTTTCATGAGTAATTAGACAAATTATAGCCATTTTACAGAAAAAAATCCGAGGTAGTGGGACTTACAGGCCTATAGTGGGCGAGTCCTTCGACCGATTTAGCTAATCTCGGAACTTATACGAAGTTAAGGTTCACTCTCACTGTGTACAAAATTTGGTCCAAATCGGGCAGCTCCTTGTCTCTCTCCTGCACAGACGGACAGACAGACGGACAACCGGAAATCAAAATAGAAAGTGATTCTAAGCATTTCTATATACTTATGTCTATACTAGAGGTCTGCATGAATGCATTTGGTTTGCCTGTGCACTACGGATACCCATTTCATTGCACTCGGCGCACGAGTGAAACATTTGAATGGGTGAAACACTCACAAAACCTCTCAATACCAAGACAAATACCCACTCGTGCCATTATTTTCAAAGAGAGTAAGAGCAGCATTTGTTATCTTGCTCTATTTGCTACAGTCAAAACAAACAAAACGAATATAACAAAGCAAAGCTATTGTATAGTGAGTGAAGTGGGTAAAGTGGGTGCAGTGAATGGTAAGCTGGAGAATTTTGGCGAAGCCGCTGCTGCGCGCCGGTTAATAATGCATCGTCCGAAAGTCTTTTCTTCGGCAAATAATGTTTAAAATGACCACAATATGCATAGAAATTATAATTAATACACTAAAACGTCTTTCCATCAGAAATTCTTTAAAAATAAGCTCAGCCTCTTAATTGCGTATAGCCCCTTAAATACTCGGTGCACCCACTGCATTGCACTCTGTTTACCAAAACATTTGGATAGTGGGTACACTGCTTGTGAGTAATGTGCTTGCGCTTACAATTTACTCAATTGTTTTGCTATCTCATTCACTCTTAAGGCAAATGTGCTTATTCAACACGTGTTTGGAAATAAGTGCACATGCGAGCGAAAGATTCAAACCCGAATGAATGTCTTGGTCGCTCTTTCAAATGCATTCATGCAGACCTCTAGTCTATACCTAGGACGTCTCCTTTAATGCGTTACAATTTTCGCACAAAGTTATTACACTCTATTACCATAGGTGTAGGGTATAATAATGATCTCACTCTTTGGATATCGTACCGACCAGATGCACAACAACAACAACAAACCGACACAAATGATATATTTGCGTTTGTATCTATGGCAGCATAGCACTATCTGCCTGAGTGTGTGTGTGGGTGTCTAAGTGTGTGTGTGTATACAAAAAGAAAGGGCTATTTCATTAAATTTTCAAATGCTAAGAGCTGGCTCTTGTCGCTTATACCGCCGCGGCCGCCTTCGTCGTCACCCCAAACACCACAACAACTGCTTAATAGAGAGAGTAAGGCTACTTAATAGTGTAGCTGCAGATACAATTTAATTGTTTCGAAAATATACAAGCAAATCGACAAGAATAAAAATAAACAAGCAGAAACTAAACCAAACATCCAAATAACTTCCAACGAGCCGCACCAACAACATTGTATGCTATACGTACGTAGGGCCGGGTGACCGTGAAGCCCTTGTTTTGAGAAGCGGATAGCTATACGACAGCTCGCACCTCATACAAACAGATTTTTCTATGTCGTTATCGCTCTCCAGGCTTGTCCATTGTTATTCTCCAAACTTATTACGACCGACTCTCCAGTATAAGCTACATATGTATGTATGTATGTACATATACAACAATGGATGCATATTTTTCTTAACGCTCTCAGACCCAAGCTTTTTCTTACTACAAGCGCTTATTGATCCTGTTATATTTTAATGCCCGGATGAGTATTTCAAAGTTTAAAAGTAACTAAAAAAATTTTTTTTCAAATAAAAATTTTAATTTGCATTTTGGAAACACTACAATTGAAGCTGCTATTTTTGTGTCAAACACTAGTTACATGCCCCATAGGCTGAAACTTGTGGGTGTAGCGTGTTGAAAGTTGTTCGAAATTCAAAGTATTGCCGGTTTTTTTGGTTCATTTGATTTCTTTTGTTGGGATTTTTATAATTTGTTGTTGTGTTTTCTTTCTTTGGGTTGCCGCTCAGCTCAATCAAATCAATTTTCTTCAATTTTATGATTTTTCTAAGTTTTTCAAAAATCGAAAATGAGCACAACCAAAAAAACAACAACTTTCGCTGCCATATATAAAAATAGCGCTGGTGTGAGAACGGGTTCGTATTGTTGTTGCTGTTGTCGTTGTTGTTGTAATTATGGGCTGTTTCATTATTTGGTGCTTGTTGCATTTGTTTCATTTCTGGCAGACGGACGGCATTAATAACTTAATTTTGTTATGTGTGAAAATGCTCAAGCACAGAAGCACACACGCTCACTCACACGCAAGCAGGCGTAAATACGCACATACAAACGTGTCAGTGCTTGAGAGATACGCTCTTGAAACAAATCTTATATATTTCCACTAATGAAGCGAGTTTTGAAATCCGTTATTTCTTATTAGGTATTCTTTTGGGTACTCGAACATATCGATACTTCATTTAAATGTTACAAATTCTACAATTTTCACAAACTTTTCTGTTGTTCTTATTGGAATCACCGTGCGGCGCCTGTGTTGTTCTGCGTTTCTTTAAATTAAATTTACATATTATGTATTTCTTTTTCTCCATTGCATGATTGTTTTTTTGGTTTGAATGCACTCATTTTAATTAAAAGCAAGTTCTTACAGCGAAGCCGCACACAAGTAGCAGGTCCCTGGTCAAGTGGTCTTAGACTTTCAGCCCTCCAGAACACAACATTTATAATGTCTATTTTTGCTTATTGACGTTAACACAAACTCGAACTTTTCAACTGCTAAAGCAAAAGTTTTCTAATACAAAAGAAAACAAAAATTGTCTGCCATCGACCAAATTGTCTTCTTTGGAGCAACTTTACACTGGCCTGCATGTCCTACCGTCTATGCCAATAGGGATGAGTTTGGCATAAGTTACTTTGATTTCAACACACATACAAAATAGAATAATGTTATGTATTACCAAAAGCGGCATTATTTTCATCTTTTCTAAAAAATGCCATAATTTTTGCTTTTTATATATTTTCTTCGAGAGTATTTTTTGCTTTGATAAAGCTTATATCAATACCAACTCGGCTATGGTATATAGTACAAGGAGGTCCCTTCAAATTGTGCTTAAATAATGTACCATGAAACTTAGCAGTTCTTCTTTTTCTTATATGCCAAGCGATATTTTATGCTAGTTCCCGATGAAATGTTCCATACAGTATATCAACATTTAATCGAATTATGGTCCTTTGTTTTTTTAGATACATAGATTTTTAAAACAATTATGGTCCTTTGTTTTTTTAGATACATAGATTTTTAAAACAATTTTTCTCTAATTCGTTTTTTCGAGGTTGAAAGTGTTGGAATTAATGTAAAATGTATGGCTATACGTCGTAGCGGCATTATAAAAGCGTTACGCACACAAATTTACATATGTTAGTATGCGAAAGTATCTGAATCTGAATTGATTGGGAAAAAATCTATGGCACGCCCAGCGCAGATGAGAAAGCACTTTTTCTTCAAAATAATATAACACGTTTATTTAACCAATTTGTTCCTCTGAAGGTAAAGCGAGTAAAGTACAGCGATAGACCGTGGTTTAGTAATGATATCAGAGATATGATTGATCGACGTAATGCTGCATATGTGCGTTGGAAAAGATACAGAACTCTGCAACTTTACCAAAGTTTTTGCGTTCTTAGAAAACAAGTTACTAAAGGGATAAAACTTGCAAAACAAAAATTTTATGCCAACCAATTCTCCTCTATAAAAGAAAGCAAAGATATATGGAGACAGGTGCGCAAAATCGGGTTAGGAAAGGGCAAAGTTAATAATCTAAATATTGATGTCAATGAACTAAATGTAAATTTCACCAACATACCTTACCCTAAACTAAAGCCAAATTTTCACGTGGAGCCACAAGCAGCGCTGAATGGCGTCTGAATTTGAATTTTCAAACGTGGATGAAGCGGATGTGTTGGAAAGTTTCTTGAGCATTAAATCGAATATCGTTAACATTCATCCTGTATTTTTAAAAGCACTATTACCAAGACTTCTGCCTTTTATAACTCATTTTTATACCCTACACCTATGGTAATAGGGTATAATAACTTTGTGCGAAAATTGTAACGCATTAAAGGAGCCGTCCTAGGTATAGACATAAGTATATAGAAATGCTTAGAATCACTTTCTGTGTTGATTTCCGGTTGTCCGTCTGTCCGTCTGTCCGTCTGTCCGTCTGTCCGTCTGTCTGGCTGTCCGTTGGCGCAGGAGAGAAAGAAGGAGTTGTCCGATTTGGACCAAATTTGGCACACAGTCGCAGTGAACCTTCCACTACTTCAAGTTCCGAGATTAGCCAAATCGGTTCAAAGACACGCCCACAATGGGTCTGTAAGTCCCACTACCTCGGATTTTTTTCGATTAAATTGCTATAATTTGTCTAATTACTCATTCAAAAGAATAATACTTGGTATTTAAGGTGAGGTGTTGACCCTCTGAAAAATACCAAAAAATGGGCGTGGTCCGCCCACTATGTAGGCGGTAAGCTTAAAATCCTCATAGCTTTTGTAATACACCCATCAGAGCATCCATATTTGGTCACTTCATTGCAGGGGAAAATATCTTTATATTCTCCAAAAATAGACGTGATCCGCCCACAATGGGGGCGGTAAATTTAATATACCGATCATTTCTGTGGTACACCTGTCAGAACATCAATATTTGGTATATATAAACATATTAGGAATATCTTGTAGTTTGTCAAAAATGGGCGTGGTCCGCCCACTCAGTTACTTGGTGTAGGGTATTACTCTGTCGGTGAAACCCGACTGATGCTTCCTTACTTGTTTCAATTATGTCTTTACGACTTCCACTTTTCCTGATACATGGAAGTGGGCAAAGGTGGTCCCGGTACCTAAGGGTAATAATGATTTTCGTCCTATCGCGATTCTTCCTTTTATGTCTAAAGTACTAGAACGGCTTATGTACAAGCAGATGTCCTTTTTCATCAACAAATTTTCTCTTATTGATAGCCGCCAGTCAGGTTTTAAACAAAAACACAGCTGTGTTACCGCGTTACTTTGTGTAACTGATGACATTCGGAAATCCTTGGACGATAACAAAATTACATTTTTGGTCTTGTTGGACCATCACAAAGCTTTCGACACTGTTGACCATGGTGTCCTAATTAAAAAATTGTCTAGCCTCTTTGGTGTTTCTACTACTGCCTGCAACTTGATTGCATCTTACCTTCAAGGTAGATCACAGTCAGTGTGTAGCGGGGAGTCGATATCTCGACCACTTCAACTGTCTCGAGGGGTACCACAAGGATCCATTCTGGGCCCACTTCTTTTTAGTATGTACATAAACGACCTACCAAAAGTTCTGAGTAAATGTGGACTTCATATGTACGCCGACGACGTCCAGATATATACGCAGTGCAGCTTTGAAGAGATAAACATGTGTGTTGACAACATTAATGCGAATCTGGAGAGGATAAATGAGTGGGCTACCAAAAACGGTCTGAGCATAAACCCTAAAAAATCACAATGTGTCGTTATATCAAAAAAATCTATTGACAGATCGCTAGTACCCGATATTAAAATCAGTAGTCAAACCATAGAATTGGTCGAGTCGGCGCGAAACTTGGGCTTACTTTTTGATAGCAAACTTTCATGGAATTTGCACATTAATCATGCCGTAGGGAAGGTCTATGGTGTGCTTCGAGCGCTATGGGCTGCCCAGCAATTTACTCCGCTAAAAGTCCGTATCTTGTTGGCTAAAACTACCCTAATTCCTACCCTTCTTTATGGTTGCGAAATCTTTTCAAACTGCGATAGCAAGGGAAAACAGAAGCTCATTGTTGTTTACAACAACATAATTCGATACGTGTTTCGGTTGAAAAGATACGATCATATAAGTAAGTTTTCCACAGTCCTGTACCCTTTTCCCTTTGCCGAATTACTAAAATACCGATGTCTAACTATGATGCACAGAATTATATACACAAAAGAACCCTCATATCTTCATTCCAAATTATCATTTCTGCAGTCAAATCGAAATGCAAACCTACGTCAGTTCAGATGCACGTCGCTTGTTTCTGAGCGTCAATTCTTTATTCATGCTATTCGCCTCTGGAACTCTCTTCCGGCAACTTTGCAGCAGCAACAGAACCATTTAAAATTTAAAGCTAATCTTTATACCCTACACCTATGGTAATAGGGTATAATAACTTTGTGCGAAAATTGTAACGCATTAAAGGAGCGGTCCTAGGTATAGACATAAGTATATAGAAATGCTTAGAATCACTTTCTGTGTTGATTTCCGGTTGTCCGTCTGTCCGTCTGTCTGTCTGTCTGCGTGTCCGGAAAAAAAAGAAAGAAGGAGTCGTCCGAATTCGACCAAATTTGGTACACAGTTACAGTGAACTTCGCGTTAAGTGAAGTGTTAAAATTTTTCAAATCGGCTGAAGAACACGCCTACAATGGGCCTGTAAGTCCCACTACCTCGGGTTTTTTGCGATCAAATTGCTGTAATTTGTCTAATTACTCATTGAAAAGAATAAAACTTGCTGTTCAAGTTAAGGGGTCGGTCATCTATGTCATACAAAAAAATGGGCGTGGTCCGCCCACTATATAGGCGGCAAAATTTTTCGGGTAAAATGGCTCCCAATTGACTAGTTAGAAATATAAATGAATGAAATTCGGTTCCCAAGTTGATATATAGGTCTTAGATACCATATAAGAAAATGGGCGTGGCTTACTATATAGGCGATAAACGAAAAATCTTCATAACTTCCATAATATATACACCAGAGCGTCCGGATTTGGTTACTTTGTTCCTGGTAGGAATATCTTTTAATTCTCCAGAAATGGGCGCGGTCTGCCCACCATGGGGGCTGTAAAATAAATATGCCGATCACATCTGTCAGAGCATCAATGTTTGGCATATATTAGGTATATCTTGTAGTCTGCCAAAAATGGGCGTGGCCCGCCCACTATGTAGATTGTAAATCAAATGCACCCACAATTTCTGTGAATTATCACGGCACTTGGGAACATGGTGTAGGGTATTACTCTGTCGGTGAAACCCGACTGATACTTCCTTACTTGTTTTATATTGCTTAAAAACGCGTCAAATGTTTAAATTTCAAATATTTTGTAGTTTATTTCACATTTATTTAATTAATTAATCCCATTGTTAGCATATAAGTATGTAGTTTTTTTATTGTCTAGTTTTTAATTTTTAATGTTCAATCTTCGATCTTTAATGTATAATTTTGAATTAAGCTAAATGAACTCATATAATTATTTACTATGTTTATGACTAGCACTGTCATTTATAAGATTTAAAATCTTGTTGTGCTAGGATACTATATAATAAATAAATAAATAAATATCTTACACAATGACACACACATACACGCACATGTGAGTACCAAAGCGTCGCCTTGTGGTTTCACAAATTTATATTTTATTCATTGACTTATGACGACGAGGACGCGTCCTTCCCCGTCCCTCCCCCTTAGTTATGTTTCATTTCATTTCATTTCTGCCTTTTATTTTTTCCACGGTTTTTTCTTTTGAGTTATTTTATTATTTTGAGACGTTGTTTGATGTATGTACACACACACACACACACACACACACACACACACACACACACACACACACACACACACACACACACACACACACACATATGCATATAGACTATCTACCGTTGGCCATTGTATGTTGTGACTGTGTTGAGATGGATACACTTCGTTAGCTGGCTACGACCTAACAACGATAATGATGCTTGCTGGATGAGCTTACCTCAGCAGGTACAGACAGCAAGGAGCTGTAGCTCTGTCACTGTAGCTGTGGAGCAGTGGCGATAGCGTGTAGGGCACATGGTGGGATTTATATGCGCGTTCAGCTGCAACAAAAGCCGTTGAGTCGTTCAAGAGTTTTTGGTGGCGCGCTAGAAGCATTTACCTCTTCCTCCCCAACCTATTCCGCATCTTCTACTTTGACTGTTTTGTTATTCCTTTATTATTTATCACTTTATACGACGGGCATGTGGATTGTGGTTTATGTCTAGTCTCCGATGTCATAACATGAGAATGTTTCGCTCACTCAGAGCACATTCCCGCTCGAAAACAGCCCTTCACTACCGAACATCTCTGAATGAGATATCCGCGCAGTACAATGTGCACCTCTGCTGGGTGCCTGGGCACAAAGACACAGAGGGAAACTGTATAGTTGACGAGGTTGCAAGAGCAGGCACAGAACTACAACGAATCACCATAACTGAAGAAGTTGGGATACCACTCGCCACATGCAAACTAATGCTAAAAACCAACCACATAAATAGAGTAAACACAAGATAGCTCCAGGAACAGACATGTTACACAGCAAGACAGATCTGGCCTACGATCAACCAGACCAATCCAGCGAATTGATCCTACTAAACAAACCCCCCCATAGGGATTGTCGTAGGAATCATAAACTAACACTGCCTTATTGGTCAACATGCCAACAGACTGGGACTGCTGTACAACGACTTCTGCAGAAGCTGCAGAGACGAAGACTGCGAGGAATCAGTTTGCAAATGCCCAGCGCTAGCGAGAACGCGCTTCCAATTCCTGGGACATTACTTCCTGAGCTGTCTAGCAGACTTGGAAAAAACGCCACCAGAACATATTGACAAATATACCAGAGCCACAAAGTGGCTCCCATACATGGAAAGTGCATAGGTGAAAACCTCACGTGGTAACACAATGGGCCTTTTGGCATAAGTGATGTCCTTGAGACGACCACTTAACCTACCTACCTACCTTCGCTCACTCAGTGCCCCGCCCACTCCACATATACAGTGTACGGCAGACATGCGCCTTTTTCGAACCCTATCGCTCTTTATACCTTACACCTATGGTAATAGGGTATAATAACTTTGTGTGAAAATTGTAACGCATTAAAGGAGACGTCCTAGGTATAGACATAAGTATATGGAAATGCTTAGAATAACTTTCTGTCTTTATTTCCGGTTGTCCGTCTGTCTGTCTGTCTGTCTGTCTGTCTGTCTGTCTGTCTGTCTGTGTCTGTCTGTCTGTCTTGGTGTCCGTGCGCACAGGAGAGAAAGAAGGAGTTGTCCGATTTATACCAAATTTGGCACACATTCGCAGTGAACCTTCAACTACTTCAAGTTCCGAGATTAGCCAAATCGGTTAAAGAACACGCCCACTATAGGCCTGTAAGTCCCAATACCCCGGATTTTTTTCGGTAAAATAGCTATATTTTGTCTAATTACTCATGGAAAAGAATTGTACTTGGTATTCAAGTTAAGGGTTTGGTTTTCTATGTCCCACGAAAAAATGGGCGTGGTCCGCCCACTATATAGTCGGTAAGCTAAAAATCCCCATAACTTCAGTAAGATATACACCAGAGCGTCCATATTTGGTCACTTCATTTCTAGTAAGAATACCTTTTAATTCTCGGAAAATGGGCGTGGCCCGCCCACTATGGGGCGGTAAATTAAATATATCAATCATTTCGTTTGTACACCTTCCAGAGCATCAACTTTTGGTATAAATACTCCTATTAGGGATATATTGTAGTCTGTTAAAAATGGGCGTGGTCCGCCCACTATGTAGGCGGTAAATTAAATGCACCCACAATTTCTTTGGATTATCACTCCACTTGGGAACTTGGTGTAGGGTATTACTCTGTCGGTGAAACCCGACTGATTCTTCCTTACTTGTTTATATATAGATTAGTCGATTTGTGTTCCGGGCACTACTACTACTATCATTTAAATAATATTTCCAAATATTGCCTTATTGCAGTATATATTTCACTAAAATGGCACTATTGGTTACTATGGAGAAATCCACTATTTCGAAAATGTATGATACTTTTTGAAAATTCGCCGGGTAGACTAGTCCGGTGCTGCTAGAATCGTACCCTGTAAGACAAAAAAGACGCAATTTGCTTTTTATTGGTGCACGCTCTGAATGTCACGCTGACATGTATGCAAATGAGTGTATGAGTGCGCCAGTGTGTGTTTGTGTGAGACGAATTTGCCAGTTTATGAGAACACTTCCGCCTCCACAAATATTTTCCAGCGAATTGTCACCAAGAAAATTGCGGCATTTAATGGCTTTTATGCGGATGCATGTTTATGTACATGCTTTGATAATGGATTGTACACACGTACACACACACACACACAATCACACACACGCGCGCAAAATTGTCAACTGTAGCAATGTGCTACAAGAAGTTGCAGGCGGGGGTTTGTTTACTGCCGTTGCAAAAGGATATTGCAAAATTTATAGAAAAGCAACCACAAAATCCAAATACACACACACATACGTACATATTGTGCCTTTTTATAAGGCTGAGCTTCCCACCTTAACCCAGCTGCCTCTTTTCAAATCCAAAAGAGGACATGGAGACGAGATTACCACAAAGCAGCAAGTGGAAGAAGTAGATCAAAATATATTTTACAACCAAAAATATTTTTATATATGTAGTATACATACATATCTATATATATAAAATTAAAATTATGTATGTATGTATGTTCGGAGTTGCGTCCTAAACCGCTTGATCGATCATGTCCATATTTGGCATATAAAATTTTTTATACATCAAGAGGGCGTGGCACCTCCCATACAACTTAAATAATTGATTTGGCATATCTTTAAAATTACAATTAAAACCACATTAACATTCTGTATGCTGTTAGTATTTAGTTGTGCCTTCTTGCTATAATAATTTAGGGGCATGGGACAAAGGGGCGTGGCTCATATAACTTAACTCTATGATATGGCATATCTTTGAAAGTTCAAGTCGCGTAGCATTGAAATTCCGTACGCAGGCACCTCTTAGATGAGTCGTCCGACAGGTAAAATTATATGGCCGTAGGATAGGGGCGTGGCACTTTTCAATCAACTCCACATTTGGGTATTACTTTAAAACTATACATCATACATCACTGAAACTCGGTAGGAACATACTACATATCTGTATCCTTCAACTGGGAAAATGGGATGGGCATTGAACACGAGGCGTGGCACCCCTCATACAACGTAAATCTTTGATTTGGTATATCTTTAAAACTATAAGTCGTGCAACATTAAAACTCTGTATTCTGTTAGAATTAAGTCGTGCCCTTTTGCTAAAAAAAAAAAGCATGGGACAAGGGGGCGTGGCACCCCTTATACAACTTAAATCTTTGATTTGGTATGTCCTTAACTACAAGTCATACAACATTAAAATTTTTTATTCTGTTAGTATTTAGTCATACATACATGGGGTTATATATATATATATATTGATTTAGGGGCATTTTATTATTATTAATTATTTTATTTATTAATCTTACAAATACATATAACATTTATATCAATACACTTACGGAAATAAACAATAACAGATAAGGTGGCGTGGCATATCTTAAATGTATGTACCGTGAAAAATTGGGGTCCATGAGGAGTGAAAGGCGGGCGTTACTTAAATTTTGGCCTTCCACCAAAGGAATAATCTACATACAAAGATAGTTCTGTAAGGACCTACATTTATGACTTCCCCAACAAATATATAGACATCACAAGCATCAGCAAGAAGAAGCCCTGCTGTTCAACAAAAAACAACAGAAACAAAATAAAATTATATAAAAAAAAACTTTTTAAAAATAAGCTTTAATTTATTTAATGTACTAAAAAGTAGAAAATAAATTGTTTTTAAGTCACCTGTATCTTACTATCAATAAAAGCTTGGGGCGCTCATGTGTTCAATATTTGTCAAACAGTTACCACAATATTTTATTTAAATAATTTTTTGCAAATAGATTCTAGTAATGAAAGATATTTTGAATATGGATATTGAGCGCACAAGCTTTTATTGATAGTAAGATACAGGTGACTTAAAAACAATTTATTTTCTACTTTTTAGTACATTAAATAAATTAAAGCTTATTTTTAAAAAGTTTTTTTTTATATAATTTTATTTTCTACTTTTTAGTCTTCCATAAATTCAATTTTAGAGCTCTGAAATTTTTCACAAAAAGAATTTAAAACAGAGCAGTACACAATATTTAGGGTATTCACAGTGTTTCCTATCGTCATATGTCATATCCTCAATTTAACAAATAATACGGCAGTGATCGACCCTAATATTCGTGGCATATTTGTGATGCGGTGAGTTGTTGCTATTTTGCCAGCAGGGCGCGGCAAGTAAGTTCCTATCGTGTTTCATTGATGTGTGGTGTACCTATAATTATAAACTGAAGCCCAAGTGTGTAGTTGCTTGAAAAGTGCCACGCCCCTTGTCCTACGCCCATAAAATTTTACCAGTGGGACGAAGCATCCAAGAGGGGCCTGTATACGGAACTTCAATGCTGCACGACCTTTAGTTCCAAAGCTATTCTATATAAACGATTTGGTTTGTATGGGCGGTGCCACGCCCACTTGTCCACTGCCCGACTTATTTTCCCAGTAGAAGGATATGGATATGTAGTAAGTTCCTACCAAATTTCATTGATGTGTGATTTGTAGTTCTAAAGTTATACACAAATCTGGAGTTTATAAAAAAGTGCCACGCCCCTTATCCTACGCCCATACAATTTAACCAGTGGGACGACACATCCAAGAGGCGACTGCATACGAAATTTCAATGCTGCACGACCTTTAGTTCCAAAGCTAATCGAGATCAAAAATTTTGTTTGTATGGGGGGTGCCACGCCCCCTTATCCAGTGCCCGCCTTATTTTCTCAGTAGAAGGATATGGATATGTAGTAAGCTCCTACCGAGTTTCATTGATGTGTGATGTGTAGTTCTAAAGTTATACACGAATCTGGAGTTGATAAAAAAGTGCCACGCCCCTTATCCTACGCCCATACAATTTTACCAGTGGGACGACACATCCAAGAGGCGACTGCATACGAAATTTCAATGCTGCACGACCTTTAGTTCCAAAGCAAATCGAGATCAAAAATTTTGTTTGTATGGGGGGTGCCACGCCCCCTTATCCTACGCCCATAAAATTTTACCAATGGGACGACACATCCAAGGGGCGACTGCATACGAAATTTCAATGCTGCACGACCTTTAGTTCCAAAGCTAATCGAGATCAAAAATTTTGTTTGTATGGGGGTGCCACGCCCCCTTATCCAGCCAACCCTTATTTTCTCAGTAGAAGGATATTGATATGTAGTAAGTTCCTACCGAGTTTCATTGATGTGTGATGTGTAGTTCTAAAGTTATACACAAATCTGGAGTTTATAAAAAAGTGCCACGCCCCTTATCCTACGCCCATAAAATTTATTGATTCATGTATTGGGCTCTAGATTAGGCATGTATGCAAAGTTTCAGATCTCTAAGTAGTCGGGAAGTGGGTGAAAAATTGATTACTAGATTTGACGACATACATACCTGATTTGAAGTTAATATAAAGCTTATAAATAAAATTATATAAAAAAAAACTTTTTAAAAATAAGCTTTAATTTTTTTAATGTACTAAAAAGTAGAAAATAAATGGTTTTTAAGTCACCTGTATCTTACTATCCATAAAAGCTTGGGGCGCTCATGTGTTCAATATTTGTCAAACAGTTACCACAATATTTTATTTAAATAATTTTTTGCAAATAGATTCTAGTAATGAAAGATATTTTGAATATGGATATTGAGCGCACAAGCTTTTATTGATAGTAAGATACAGGTGACTTAAAAACCATTTATTTTCTACTTTTTAGTACATTAAAAAAATTAAAGCTTATTTTTAAAAAGTTTTTTTTTATATAATTTTATTTTCTACTTTTTAGTCTTCCATAAATTCAATTTTAGAGCTCTGAAATTTTTCACAAAAAGAATTTAAAACTTGCAGAGCAGTACACAATATTTAGGGTATTCACAGTGTCTCCTATCGTCATATCCTCAATTTAACAAATAATACGGCTGTGATCGACCCTAATATTCGTGGCATATTTGTGATGCGGTGAGTTGTTGCTATTTTGCCAGCAGGGCGCGGCAAGTAAGTTCCTATCGTTTTTCATTGATGTGTGGTGTACCTATAATTATAAACTGAAGCCCAAGTGTGTAGTTGCTTGAAAAGTGCCACGCCCATTGTCCTACGCCCATAAATTTTTCCAGTGGAACGACACATCCAAGAGGCGACTGCATACGAAATTTCAATGCTGCACGACCTTTAGTTCCAAAGCTAATCGAGATCAAAAATTTTGTTTGTATGGGGGGTGCCACGCCCCCTTATCCTACGCCCATAAAATTTTACCAGTGGGACAACACATCCAAGAGGCGACTGCATACGAAATTTCAATACTGCACGACCTTTAATTCCAAAGCTAATCGAGATCAAAAATTTTGTTTGTATGGGGGGTGCCACGCCCCCTTATCCAGTGCCCCCTTATTTTCTCAGTAGAAGGATATGGATATGTAGTAAGTTCCTACCGAGTTTCATTGATGTGTGATTTTTAGTTCTAAAGTTATACACAAATCTGGAGTTGATAAAAAAGTGCCACGCCCCTTATCCTACGCCCATAAAATTTTACCAGTGGGACGACACATCCAAGAGGCGACTGCATACGAAATTTGAATGCTGCACGACCTTCAGTTCCAAAGCTAATCGAGATCAAAAATTTTGTTTGTATGGGGGGTGCCACGCCCCCTTATCCTACGCCCATAAAATTTTACCAGTGGGACAACACATCCAAGAGGCGACTGCATACGAAATTTCAATACTGCACGACCTTTAGTTCCAAAGCTAATCTAGATCAAAAATTTTGTTTGTATGGGGGGTGCCACGCCCCCTTATCCAGTGCCCCCTTATTTTCTCAGTAGAAGGATATGGATATGTAGTAAGTTCCTACCGAGTTTCATTGATGTGTGATTTTTAGTTCTAAAGTTATACGCAAATCTGGAGTTGATAAAAAAGTGCCACGCCCCTTATCCTACGCCCATAAAATTTTACCAGTGGGACAACACATCCAAGAGGCGACTGCATACGAAATTTCAATGCTGCACGACCTTTAGTTCCAAAGCTAATCGAGATCAAAAATTTTGTTTGTATGGGGGGTGCCACGCCCCCTCATCCTACGCTCATAAAATTTTACCAGTGGGACAACACATCCAAGAGGCGACTGCATACGAAATTTCAATGCTGCACGACATTTAGTTCCAAAGCTAATCGAGATCAAAAATTTTGTTTGTATGGGGGGTGCCACGCCCCCTTATCCAGTGCTCCCCTTATTTTCTCAGTAGAAGGATAGGGATATGTAGTAAGTTCCTACCGAGTTTCATTGATGTGTGATGTGTAGTTTTAAAGTTATACACAAATCTGGAGTTTATAAAAAAGTGCCACGCCCCTTATCCTACGCCCATAAAATTTATTGATTCATGTATTGGGCTCTAGATTAGGCATGTATGCAAAGTTTCAGATCTCTAAGTAGTCGGGAAGTGGGTGAAAAATTGATTGCTAGATTTGACGACATACATACCGGATGTGAACCTAATATAAAGCTTATAAAAAAGACAGAATGGCAAACACTGCTATTAAATTAAATAATTTTTAATACAGCAACATCCAATCAGAGCATCATTCACATTAGGTATTTTTATAAAATCGTGGGGTGGAACCCGCGGGTAACAGCTAGTAAAACTATAAAATAGAACTAAAAGTATTTAAGAGGTGCACACAAGCTTGATACTGCTCTGAGTTTCTTGAACAGCTTCAGTTTCACCTTGAAGAAGCTATCTTTTGTTGCGTGCATATGTTGTCATTGTCCTCAACCCTCATGCAGGGTTTCCTTTTTCGAGCTGTGCTTACTTCCGGCCTACAGCAGCTTTTTCTGCCAGGTTCCACAACACACTGGTAACTGTCAATTTCAGCGCTTGTTTTTTGAAAATGTGAAAGGAAATTGCTAATTTGGCAACTTTCAAATTAAAAACTCTCAAGATGAATTATAGCAACAAATAAAAGTAAAGGAAAAAAGAAAATATCAAAGGGCGACAAAAAATGTGCGATTAGTTGCTTGATTGTTTGGCGGCCTTCCCGCAGTTTCATCGTCGTTAAAAAGAATTGCATGTCAAAAAGGTAGGAAAGCACAGTCAGTCAGTTAGTCAGTCATGTCGGCTGTAAGTGATGCATTACATGAATAAAAAAAGGTTTGCTAGATTTCATTTAATACATTATGATTGATATTAAAATGGGGTTCAATTGAAAAAGGGGCGCTGTTCCGTCCACGGGATGTTTCAGGCATTTCATTTAGTGGGAAATTTGTAAAACAGCTGCATATGTTAATACGTTGTCTCTGAAAAACTAACAATTGATGGCAATATATGTCCAAAATTGCACGTAGAATACTTTTAAGACCATGAAAAATATGTAAGAAAAGTAAAAAAGACAAATATGTATTGCAATTTCTACAGACAACGTTACGAAATGACACAACTGTAACACACTCACTGCCGTGAATGTTACTAAATTGTACGCAAAATTAATATGCACTCACGTGCTGTGTAGCGCCCAAAATTGAATTGAAAAATGATTGCTGCTGAATATTTGGCGTTTTTGTTGTGTAGGCGAAATTGGGTAATGAAATGGCTATAAATAGCGTAAGTGTCGCTGGCTGTCTACACCCGCCTGTCCACCTGCCCTCCACCGTCAGCACCCCACACGCCTCCATTCAGAGCCTGCTGTTCTGCCTTTGGCCTGCCCGCTGCGACAATTTCTCTACACGTTTCCCACATTCCCTTGGGACTATTACAACAGCGTTTTTTGTATTCTACACTTTTATTTGGTATTCCATTTTGGTGCATGTACGTGTTATCGTCGCCCTACTTCTTAGCCTCACTCTCCCCAGTCATCATCATCATTCTATATTCGTCAGCACTTTTATCATCATTATTATTACGTATGTATGTTGCACAATACCTTGCCTTGTAAATGCGTGTGATTCTTGTTATATGTAGTTGTTGTAGTTGGTTTTTATAGAAAAAGTTATGATTAATATTGTTACGTTTCAAATACTATCGCTTCCCCATCTCTACCCCCAAACACATGCCAGCTCATACGATTGAACGCAAAATGCGGAACAGTGGCATGAAACTAGCAAATTTTTTAGATAAAATGCAACAGTGGGCAATAATTTCGCAATATTTTATAAGCTTTATATTAACTTGCCTTCAGGTTTCTTTGTTAACCTGTAGTAAAATCTAGTAATATATTTTGCACCCACTTCCCGACTACTTAGAGATCTGAAACTTCGCATACATGCGTAAACACCAAGACAATACATGATTCGATCATAAAAATATTAAAATTATTATTTAAAACCATGATTTTAGTGATTTTACTATATATAGGGAGATCGCTTAACTGACACTTTAGCAAACAAAACCAGTTCATTGTGTAGCTCAGTTGGTAGAGCCGCGCGCTTGCATTCGGTGGGTCGTAGGCTCGAACTCCCGTAGTGTGTTTTAACTTTTTGTTTCTTGTTTTAATTTTTACAATTATTTAAATTAGCAAATATGTACATATATTGGAAAAATTTAAAATTTTACAAAAAGAAGCTCATAAACACGCGATTGGTTGATTTAAAGTAGAGCAAAAAATCTTATCACTATCTACATAACTACAATTCTCAAAGATTTCTCCGAACAATCAATCAAAAATAACACAGGTTTGATTGGAGGATTAGTCTAAAAAGTAGAAAATAATATAATATAAAAAACTTTTTAAAAAGTAGAAAATTAATTGTGTCCAAGCTACCTGTATCTTACTATCCAAAAAAGCTTGGGGCGCTCATGTGTTCAAAATTTGTCAACCAATTGATACAATATTTAATCGAATTTATTTTTTGCAAATAGATTCTAGTAATGAAAGATAAGTGTGAATATATGTTTTGAGCGGCCAAGCTTTTATGGATAGTAAGATACAGGTAGATTGAAAACAATTTATTTTCTACTTTTTAGTACATTAAATGAGTTAAAGCTTTTTTTTAAAAAGTTTTTTTTATATAATATTATTTATATATAGGAACAGTCAAACTGATTTCAGTTATAATCGATTTAATTTAAAAAAATATATTCAGATAGATATTATAATATTCAATATAACAGATTACTTAATCCCAGACTCTTGAACGGATCGCCATCTGGTATCGCTAAGGACCACCGGGATTATGCATTGTAAAGTGGTAATTTTTTATAAGTAGTAGATCAGTTTTATTTGTCGATTCAATAGACCATTTTTCAAATCTCAACGCCAACGCCAAACCCACCAAGCCTGCCCCATCAGTTATGGCTCATATGCGCAAAGCACACGTGATGTTCTTTGTTCCTTGCTTGCTTGCTGTGCTTCGACACGTCCTTTTTTTGTGGTTGCTGTTGTTGTTGTTAAGGCTGTTTTTATTATTGGTGGTGTAATTGCTGGCAAATTACTTGCGTCGTTATTTATTTTATCGCACAAAAGCGAAATCAGCAGCAGCAGCAGGCCTAGTCGAGTGGCTTAATGTTCGAAGCAGGACGAAGCCAAAGGACGAGAGCATGCTTCCGAAAAGTAGCAGTAAAAGTGACAACAGCACGTTCACGCTCATTGCAGCATTTCCGTAGTAATTATAATTTTAATACAACAAAATAATAATAACAGCAATAACAAAAGTAGCAAAGAAGCTAATCAAAAGTTCGTGGTAATCAGAATTTCTTTGTTTGTTGCTGCCGCCACGGTTGTTGCATTTGTAGTTGCTGTATGGAAATGCAGCATATAGCAACATATTGAGCATATTTGCCGTAGAAAAGTTTTGTTAATATTTCCGTAGATTTGGAAATGTTTGGTTTGGCATGCTATTGGTTGTTGTGGATGAGGGGAGTCTAACTCTCTGTCATGACAGGGTAGCTGAGGAGAAAAAGCATTCGAACAAAAAATCACAAAAAAAGCAATATAATAATTTTGCCTTTCAACTGCATAAAAATTGCGACATCTCATAATTATGTATACCGCAAATGAAATGAATATAGTTTCGTTCTTCTTCATGTCTTACATTTGAACATATTTCCGCTTCTGCAAAAGTTTAATTTTCTAAGAATCACGACAGATGAAAGTACAAGCCAAAACACAGCAGCTAAACCATAAAAAGAACTATTAAAAACAAGTAAGGAAGCATCAGTCAGGTTAGCCCGACAGAATAGTACCCTACACCTAATAAGGCGTGGGACGGTGGGTCCGCTGAAAGACATGAAATTGTAGATGTATTAAATTTACCGCCTACTTAGTGGGCGGGCCACGCCCATTTTTGACTAAAAAATATTCCTAATAGGACTGTATATGCCAGATATTTATACTATAGAGTGCGCACAACAGAAATAATCGGTATATTAAATTTACCGCCCCCATAGTGGGCGGACCACTCCCATTTATGGAGAATATAAAGATAGTCTCACCAGCAATGAAGTGACCAAATATGGATGCTCTAAATTGTATATTACTGAAGTTATGAGGATTCGTAGCTTATCGCCTATATAGTGGGCGGACCATGTCCATTTTCTTATATGGCATGTATGACCTATATTTTAACTTGAGAACCAAATTTTAATCGCTTAAATGCATAAGTAGTCATTTTACCAGAAATTTTTTGTCGGCTATACTTGAATACCAAATACTATTCTTTTTAATGAGTAATTAGACAAATTATAGCAATATTACAGGCCCATTGTGGGCGTGTCCTTTGGCTCATTTTGCTAACCTCAGAACTTGAAGTAGTGGAAAGTTCACTGCGACTGTGTGCCAAATTTGGTCAAAATCGGACCACTCCTTCTTTCTCTCCTGCGTCAACGGACAGCCAAACAGACAGACGGACAGACGGACAACCGGACAACCGGAAATCAACACAAAATGTAATTCTAAGCATTTCTATATACCTAGAACGGCTCCTTTAATGCGTTACAATTTTCGCACAAAGTTATTATACCCTATTACCATAGGTGTAGGGTATTAAAACATCAGCGACAGTTGCCGAGCATTTAAAATTTTAAAGTTATGAATGCTACCAAAAAACTAAAATGACAACAATAAAATTCCAACTGAACAAAGATAAACAATATTTAAGGCTGAACACACGAGTAAACATGCATTTTCTTTTTTATTATTATAAGGTAAAAGTCGGCTGGGAATTATCACTTATACATTTCTGCTTAAAGCGTTCTAGCGTTGCCGACTCACATTTCAAGCCAATTATACGTGCTGATTTGATCAATCGTTATTGTGAATGGATTAGAGAAGGGATTTTTTATACCCTACACCTATGCTAATAGGGTATAATAACTTTGTGCGAAAATTTTAACGCATTAAAGGAGCCGTTCTAGGTATAGACATAATATAAAATACAGTCCACTTATTTTTAACTCTAATTTAACTTTTATTAATAATAAACTACATTAATTATACGTTTTATAACGCGCACCGAAGTTTGTCCTTTCATTTCTAATTTTGCTTATATTTTCTCCATTTTTTCCCGTGCACGACAAACTGCTGCTGCGACGCACAGTGTAACGAAGTGGCCAAAATGAAAAAAAATGAATGTTGTAATTATAAAAATCTATTAATGCACATGAGTAGTTAATACTTCAAACTATAAGAATTCAAAAAAATTTCGAAAAAAAACAAAAATTTCAGTACTAAATCAACCTTTGAAAAAAGACTTTCCAAGAAAAGTATTTCTTAGCAAAAACTACCATTATTTTTGATTTATTTAGAAATGCTGTAACTTTTTTATTTGTGAAGCGAATCTCATGCAGTTTTTTTCAATTAAACTTTTGTATTTCTATGTGGCAACTCTGTTATTGGTTTCTTGTTTTGACAGTTTGAAAGTACCGTTTTTTGAAAAATGCAGAATACCCAAATCAAAACAAATCGAAAAAGCGATTAAAAAGTTTGGATTGACTTTTAAAAAAAGCTCCGCAAAACACCTCTTTTATTTTATAAGCTTTATATTAACTTCACTTTCTGTCGGTATGTCAGTATGTCAGCGGTATGTCGTCAAATCTAGTAATCAATTTTTCACTCACTTCCCGACTACTTAGAGATCTGAAACTTTGCATACATGCTTAATCTAGAGCCCAATACACGAATCAATAAATTTTATGGGCGTAGGATAAGGGGCGTGGCACTTTTTTATAAACTCCAGATTTGTGTATAACTTTAGAACTACACATCACACATCAATGAAACTCGGTAGGAACTTACTACATATCCATATCCTTCTACTGAGAACTTAAGGGGGCACTGGATAAGGGGGCGTGGCACCCCCCATACAAGCAAAATTTTTGATCTCGATTAGCTTTGGAACTGAAGGTCGTGCAGCATTGAAATTTCGTATGCAGTCGCCTCTTGGATGTGTCGTCCCACTGGTAAAATTTTATGGGCGTAGGATAAGGGGGCGTGGCACCCCCCATATAAACCAAATTTTTGATCTCGATTTGCCTTGGAACTAAAGGTCGTGCAGCATTGAAATTTCGTACGCAGTCGCCTCTTGGATGTGTCGTCCCATTGGTAAAATTTTATGGGCGTAGGATAAGGGGCGTGGCACTTTTTTATCAACTCCAGATTCGTGTATAACTTTAGAACTACACATCACACATCAATGAAACTCGGTAGGAACTTACTACATATCCATATCCTTCTACTGAGAAAATAAGACGGGCACTGGATAAGGGGGCGTGGCACCCCCCATACAAACAAAATTTTTGATCTCGATTTGCTTTGGAACTAAAGGTCGTGCAGCATTGAAATTTCGTATGCAGTCGCCTCTTGGATGTGTCGTCCCACTGGTAAAATTGTATGGGCGTAGGATAAGGGGCGTGGCACTTTTTTTATCAACTCCAGATTCGTGTATAACTTTAGAACTACACATCACACATCAATGAAACTCGGTAGGAACTTACTACATATCCATATCCTTCTACTGAGAAAATAAGGCGTGCACTGGATAAGGGGGCGTGGCACCGCCCATACAAACAAAATTTTTGATCTCGATTAGCTTTGGAAGTAAAGGTCGTGCAGCATTGAAATTTCGTATGCAGTCGCCTCTTGGATGTGTCGTCCCACTGGTAAAATTTTATGGGCGTAGGACAAGGGGCGTGGCACTTTTCAAGCAACTACACACTTGGGCTTCAGTTTATAATTATAGGTACACCACACATGAATGAAAAACGATAGGAACTTACTTGCCGCGCCCTGCTGGCAAAATAGCAACAACTCACCGCGTCACAAATATGCCACGAATATTAGGGTCGATCACTGCCGTATTATTTGTTAAATTGAGGATATGACATATGACGATAGGAAACACTGTGAATACCCTAAATATTGTGTACTGCTCTGCAAGTTTAACATTATTTTTGCGAAAAATTTCAGAGCTCTAAAATTGAATTTATGGAAGACTAAAAAGTAGAAAATAAAATTATATAAAAAAAAACTTTTTAAAAATAAGCTTTAATGTACTAAAAAGTAGAAAATAAGTTGTTTCCAAGTCACCTGTATCTTACTATTAATAAAAGCTTGTGCGCTCAATATCCATATTCAAAATATCTTTCATTACTAGAATCTATTTGCAAAAAATTATTTAAATAAAATATTGTGGTAACTGTTTGACAAATATTGAACACATGAGCGCCCCAAGCTTTTAGGGATAGTAAGATACAGGTGACTTGGAAACAACTTATTTTCTACTTTTTAGTACATTAAAGCTTATTTTTAAAAAGTTTTTTTTTATATAATTTTATTTTAAATATAGATCAATAATAGTATGTGTAAAAGAAATCAGTTAACTCCAGCTGCTAATATCTGCTACTCCGTCTTTGACATCCTGTCTTCTAGTGGCACCTGTGCTGAAATTCGGCGATCTTTTTCAGTTGTGGCACTCGGTGACTAAATCAAATAGAGAGACTGCGTTACAGAAGAGTGTGGAAAGTAAATGCGGTCGTGAATTGAATAAGGATGAAATTTAAAGATTGCATTTATTCCACTTTAAACTTGATTTGAAATGGCAGGAAAGCAACAGAAATTTGGAGTGTTTCCTAAAGAAACACAATGTTTGACTGCAATAAATTTTTTCAATAAATAGGGAAGATGAAGCAATTCATGCTGAAGTAAGTGTGAGTAAAGAGATACAGAAATAGTATAAATTTAAACATCAAAATAATTTTTTAGGAACCAAGTACTAGTACAGACAGAAGAAATGTTCCGTATGATCAAGCGTCTGCTAGAAGCCAGCATCGAATGGTCACGAATCTAATTACAAGTACGAGCTCAGCGTTACTATTAGTAAACTTATATTATGTTTTATTATTTTTTAAAAATATTTATGTAGTTAATAATAATAAAAGTTGTAATGAATATGAAAAAATGCAGCAGTACGTTTATATTGCGGTGCGCAACAAAGGCCTTCTAACAATGTTAATATTGGTAAGATTTTATAAGTGGGTGGTGGGCGTGTCTTAGGCCTGCTTTTGCTGTAATATTTCTTATATTTTGTGTAAATATTTCTTATATTTTAAAAATAATTTCACTAGGGAAACTGTTTATATTATTATCCGCTCCCTGCATGAATGTATAAATTTTTTGCGAAAATTAATTTTTCAGGTACCATACCCTTTTGTCCTACCACGCCCATTTTTTTATGGTTAGTTGAGATTAGTAACTACAACATTTACTTTAAATATGAGCACTATAGCTTCATTAGTTTTCAAGATATTCCTTTTTTTATAATCAGATTGTATGGGAGGTGCCACGCCCACTAGGTTTACGACAAATCTGATACGATTTTTGAAATCAGACGCCCATAAAACATTTAAGTCTATAATTTCATAGTAATCCAATAACTCCTTCTAGTTTTGGCCGCGAGTTGTACTAAGTCGTTACACTGTGCGACGCCGGGCCACGGACTCGCCCCATTTGGCTCGTTTCCGGACATATCCTACAAACCCGGGCGCATCGCGCCTTTACAGGGTACATAAATTGTTCCCTTTACAAAATCCAAGGTTTCGTGTGACTTGCATTGAATTTGGCATAAACCAGGTAATTCTTTTGCTTTCAGAAACTTTTCGGCAGCAGACTTACATTTTGTCAATAGTAAAATTTTACCGTCTCTGAGGCTGGATATCGATGTAACTTCTTTGCTAATGAGGTTAAGTGTTCTATGAACAGCGAAACAAGAGTATTTAGATAGTGGTTTCTCATTAGTTTTCGAAGACACGATCACGAATTTTGGGTGTTGCTGCTGGGTTGCAGGCAATTGAGGGAAATCAAGTGTAATTTTTAGAGAAATATTTTCTTTTTTGGATTGGGGCTCTCCGCTAAAATGGAGAAGCGATTGTCCCCTAAATGGGGGGGGGGGGGGGGGCCCAGGGGCCATGCTTATGAGAAATTAAGAGAAACTTATCACTTATAAATGCGCCGTCACGTGTACGAGACCCGAGAAAAGAAGCGAGTGAAAGTTAGCACGTGGAAATCTACGTTGCAAAGAACTGATCACAAGAAGAACTGATCACAAGAGAACAGTTGACTACACGGACGTCTGCTCATGATGAGTGACAGTCGGAGACTGAGAAGGGATTTAATTGATTATTCGTGCCTGCTAGTAGGGCATGGTTTTTTTCGGTGAAAGCCCAAGGAATCTATACTGCAGTTAATTGTGCTGGCATTGCCTGTCGACAGAGCGGAACACTGCTGTGGGGCACGCTCACCCGCAAGCGTAGATCTACGGCGACCTAAAGAATACAGGGCGACGGAGTGGACGGTGAGTGTCGGTGGAGCGGAAGTGTGAATGCCATCAAGTGCTTTGCATGTATAGGGGACATCCCCTGAGTGTTGGTTTAAGCGAAAAAAAAAATGGGGACGTAGAGCCAGCATTTTTTGCAGCTAGTCCCTAATGTCAATGCCTTTGACATTGGCAGCAGCGGATATACGCACGTTGGAAGAGGCGCGGCGCAGGGAGGGATTGACCACTTTTGCTGCCGCTGCTGCGAAATGCGAAAATTTCTATTTTTCAATGAATCAAAATGCATTTTTATGCATGCCTGCACACATACACACACACACACACACACACACACACACACACATACCCACAAGGAACCCGCAATGCATTTTGCTCCTCTTTAAAGAAAAATGTGTACACACACACTCACACTCTGGCAAGAGCAACGGAGCACAGCTGAAGGACAGTTGCCGTTACATGTTCTTTACGCTTAAAACTATTTTTAATAAACTGCGAAAATCGCTGTCGTTTTTATTGTTGTTTTAGAAAATTATGCACATTCAAATGTTTTCCTTCCTTTTATTTTATTTTCTTTTCTTTTCCTTTCCTTGTTGTTGTTGTTGTTGTTAGGGAGTGGAGTGTGTAAAGTAGGGCTATCAATCCCGAAAGGTTTTCGTAACGCCAACAATTTTTGGCATATCCAAAACTCCAATCCCGGCATTTTCAGTCGGGGAAGATTTCAAATACATTTACTCGTTTGCGTTTCTCAATACAATAAAAAAACCATGCATACTTTCATAATTCTTTTTACACAAAACATGATCAAATAGCCCTTCACTTTTTTTTAAAGATACTGTAGATGTAATATTAGGAGACCAAGACAATTTTCTGGCAGCATTCCGGAAAGGAAAATTTAAAAAATAAACGTAAAAACTTCAGAAATTCAAAATTTTTTCAAGAGCTAGGGATTTTTGACATCAAAAAATTTGGGCTGCCGGGATTAGCAGGCCTAGCATCGAACACCGCGTAAGGCAGTAAAAGTACCGAGGGTGCTTGTGTGTCTGTCCGTGTGTGTGTGGTGTGGCACACTAAAAATAACTCATGTGGTGCGTGGAAGTTGCAAGCAGCAGCAGCAGCAACTGCAACTGCATCATGACGCATTAATCCGCGCGATTACTGTCGGGCAAGAGATGCAGCTACTCCGACCTGATGACGATTATTATGCGTGCAATGCGCATGCTGCGCTGCTGCCTGCCTGTTGACATTATTGGCTCTGATCTAAAGCGCAGATGCTACTCTGCTGCCAGCTCCTGTCAACTTGCCGCTCTTCTTGCGGCATGCAACACTTGCAGCAGTTGTTGCGGCAGGCCGCGATGCTGCTGCTGCATCAAAGCGAAATGCAAAAAGGCAACAAGAGCAACTGGTACGCGTAGGCCGCAAAAAGGGAGGAGAGGCCGACAAGTAGGAAGCAGTTGAATCAGGCGGTAGCAGCTGCCGTCGCTGCACGTTATTTCACGACACTCCGCGCCTCCTTCGCGCTAGCCCAACTCTGCGCCGCACGTTCTCACTTTTCATTCATAAATTTCGAAATTATTTTTGGCTTGCCCCTTCGTCGTCCGCCGGACCGCTCGCTCTTCCTTGCTCTGCCCTGCCGTCAGTCATTTGCTGCTTGTTGCAGTTCCCACTATAAAATGTACTGCTGCTTGCAGTTGTTGCTCGGTGGGTGGGGTGGAGTGGGGTGGCGGGGCAAGGTTGCATTACTTTTGTTATTTTCTGCCGCTGCTGTGCTGTTTCCTGCTATAATTAAATCTCTTCGCTTGATGTGTGCGTTTTTCTACTCATCTTTTTTATTTTTTCTATTCGCCTCTTCTCGCTTAATCACTTCCTGTTTTTTTTTGCTTTGGTTTTACTTTTGTAGCATAATTTTTGGCTATCAAGCAAATAAATTGCAACTTTGGAATTGGAAAAATATAGTAAATATTTATTTATTTATTTATTTAGTCTATGAATAAACAATATTCTTACAGACTAATAAGTAAAATAAAAAGAAATCTTACATTTAGCGGTTAATTCAGAACAGATTAGCTTTAAGCAAATTCAAAAAATTATTTTTGGAAGCAGAAAAATCAATTTCCATACGATGCGAAATATCATTAAATTCAATCAAAGCTCTTATAATCGGTGTATTTAGAGCATAGTTAGATTTAATGAAGCCAACATCAAAAAAATCAAAATGTCGAAGAAATCTCACAGGAGCATTGAAGTAAATCCTCTCGAGCAGAGATGGACAATCAACTTTGCCATTAATGATATCAAAGACGAAGGATAAATATAAGATAGATCTCCTAATTTGAAGAGATTTAAGGTTTATGAGCAAGAAACGAGAAGTATAGGAAGGTAAGGGGTCGTGAAAGTGCAACGATCGAAGTGCGAAACGAATGAAAACTTTTTGGATACGTTCAATGCGATTAATATGACACGTGTGGTAAGGTCTCCAAATAAAAGAAGCATATTCAATCGTGGAACGGACAAATGAGGTGTAAAGCAACTTGAGGCCCTAAAGTTGAGGGTATATGGATTAGTGAATTCTGAGCTATTACGTCTTACAAAGGCTAGCATCGCATATGACTTAGAAATAGTGGAGTTAATGTGGCTAGAGAAGGTGAACCTGGAGTCAAAAATTACCCCCAGATCTTTGATTTCAGTAACCGACTTTAAGTAACAGTTGAAAATATGGTAGGAGGACTGGAAGACAGTATGTATTGCACTTGGAGAATGTAACGTGAAAGCATTTACTAATGTTTAGAGATAGACGATTATTACAACACCACTCATATACCTCATCAAGTTCTGCCTGGAGCAGCTGCGAATCACTCAAGTTATTGACAACCGTGTAAATTTTAAGATCATCTGCATACAGAAGAAATTTAGCAAAAGAAAAACAACTTCTGATGTCATTAATAAAGAGAGTAAAGAGCAAGGGTCCAAGGATACTACCTTGAGGAACACCCGAGGCTGCAACAAAAGAAAAGGACGCAGCATTATCAACTGTGACCACACAACGCCGATTACTTAAGTAGGATTTGATCCACTCGAGAAATTTGGAGTGAAAACCCAGCAGTGTTAATTTTTTTATTAGAATATTATGAGAGACGGTACCGAATGCCTTGGAGAAGTCAGTGTAGACCGCATCAATCTGCTGTCCATTTTGGAAAGCTGAAATACAGTCTTCAGTCCACCGCTACTACTCCACTTTCCCCCCACCCACTAACCTATGATCCTTTCAAAACCAACAAGTGCTTTGCATGTATAGGGGCATCCCCTGAGTGTTGGTTTAAGCGGAAAAAAAAGTCGATCTACCAGGAACAAATCCGTGTTGATTTTGGCAAATTAATCTTTTAGTTGCAAAATACACTTATTCCTTGATAATACATTCGAAAAGCTTAGAAACGGTTGAAAGTTTAGAAATAGGTCTGTAATTACAAACATGCCACCCCTCCCCTGCCAGATCAGTGGTTGCCACTCTTCTTGTACAGTACGCTTGAGAAACCGTTATGTATATTAATTTGTAAATGATAGGCCGTCGAACCCCAATTTCCAACTGGAATCTATGCCAAAGCATATCGAGTGCTTATGTAGTATATATTTAATACCTTCAACTAGAAAAGCAAAATATTTCAGAGGAGCGAAGAAATCTGTAAATAATTCTCAATGTACATTCATCAATCGAAGTACATACTACTATAAAATTCATTGAAAAATTCAGTTAGTCCGATGAGTGTAACGTCAGTGAAGCGATCAAAAATGAAAATTTTCGAAAAACTGTCGTTTGATTATATTGAATGTAAATATTCTATGTTGAAAATATATAGAAATAACGTATGGAAATGTCGCCGAGAAGCGGCAGCAGGTTTAAGGAAACACACACATATATTTGCTGCTGCTAATATGTACATATGTATTATGTTAACACTGATGCATGCACATACAAACACTCATACATTCAAAAGGAATATATATGGTTGAAGCAGTTGGATACGGTGGCAATGAGTTTAAACAACAGCAACAAAAGCAGCTCGAGAGGATCATTGAAACTCAAAGCGTTGGCGAGGGGAAAGGAAAGCGAATCATAAGCAGCATTTTGCACGGGGGCATGGTGGGAAGCGGAAGAGGAGCGTACAGAACTAGCAGCAAGGAGAAAGGAAGGTTAGAAGGAAGATGCTGCAGCAAGTTAGCACATGTACGCTCGAGATTGTTGCTGTTGTTGTATGTGGGTGTAGCTAGATGTGAAGATGTGTGAGTACATGTATTCTGTGTGATGACTGACTTGCTTTAGACCATGCCACCATGCCCCACCTCGTACGTGGCATTCATGCCGAAGAGCCGGAGCCAAGAACAGCAGACAGGCATGCAACCAACCGTTTGCAGCATTATCCTTAGTGGCATATTATCCTTTTATTATTTGCACAAATGTTGTTGTCGCCATCGTCGTAGTAGTCGTCGTTTATGTGCTATGGGTAGATAGAAGTGTTGTTTATTTGTGTCTGTATAAGAAAGCGTTTATTGTTTTGTTGTATTTTGTTGTTGCTGGTCTTGCTGCTGCCGTGCCGTGAATCGATTTTGTATGTGTGAGAGAGCGACTTTGTATTTTACGAGCGAGATAGCACGACTCATTTGTCGCTCGCTCATTGGCCCAAAATATATGCAGAAAGATTACAGTGAACACACGTAGAATACATATACATACATATGTAAAATATACAGATGTAAATACAATACATGCATACGTATATATGTATGTATATATAATATAATACAAGTTACTTACATACATACATATATGTAAAATTACATATTGATAATATTTGCAACAAAGCAGCTTTTTATTGCACATGCCAAGGTGCATTCAAAAGAAAGTTTCGCTTAAGGAAGACAGGGAGACCTCCTCTGCGAGCTGTCATATTTGGGGCAGGAGCACAGCTTACTGACTTGTTGCAAGTTATTTTATAGCATACTTTCAGGTGCTTCGTGTTTTCTTGCATAGTAATGTATATTTCTAAAGCAAAAAAAGGATAATGAAATATTTCAGATATGTGAAATATGTTGAACAACAACAAAAATCGTTAATAACAGCTACTTTTTTCTACCTTTTATTGCTTCATTCACAACTCATTATCTGAACGGGCAACGAGGCATAAATCATTCCATTCTGCAGCTTGAAGAAAGGACGAGCTAATAGATGCCGTTCGTAAACGCCGCTTCCCCTCAGCGCACAAACATGATTTGCTTGTTTGTTTTTGTTTGTGTCGCATTTGTTGCTGTTGTTTCTTTCACTTAATATCAACATATTTAAATTTATTTGATCCTTTTAACCCTGTACATTTAATTATGCTAATCAGTCGAGAGCAAAGAGCACATAACAGAACAAATCTCAAACTGAAAACCGAAACGGATATGCCAGAGGGATATATTTTCGCTCATCGGTAAGGGAGCAAGTGAAAGGAGCGGCATATCTGTGCGAATCAGCGAGCAAACTGTTTTCTTGTGATGCATACTTTAAGGGGTTGTACACAGGCAGGTGCAGTGGCGCAGGAAGGCAGAAAAGCAGGCAGCCGCTTGCCTTCTCCGCTGCTTTAGTGGGCGTGCTGTTTGTTGTTCTTAAGTATTATTGTTGATTTATTTTCGGGCTTTATTCTGGCATTCAGGAGATGCGCCCTAATGTAATACTACGTAAATAACGTACAAACTACTCGAAGGTTAAAGCTTGAAACGTATTGCTAAGCAGTTCCAGGCTTGCACTTTGGGCATATATATTTCCAGCATATCTCGTATCCTAATTAACTGAAATAGTTTTGTACATAATAATATAATCAAACTTATAATAATAATAAAACAAATTAGAAAGGCAGGGAGAAAGTTATTTGGGAATGTGTTGATTCCGATTTTTTTTTATCCATACGCAAAAGTTAGAAGTCAATGTATATGTATATCATGTTAATATGTACGTATCAAAATGTGTCATATCGAAGTGTACAAACGTACAGTCAACGTTTTTAACTGAACCAATATATAAAAATAATATTATATAAAAAAAAACTTTTTAAGAATAAGCTTTGATTCATTTAATGTACTAAAAAGTAGAAAATTAATTGTTTCGAAGTCGCCAGTATCTTACTATCCATAAAAGCTTAGGGCGCTCATGTGTTCAAAATTTGTCAACCAGTTAACACAATATTTTATTTAAATTATTTTTAGCAAATAGATTCTCTAGTATTGAAAGATAAGTGTGAATATGGATATTGAGCGCACAAGCTTTTATTGATAGTAAGATACTGGTGACTTCGAAACAATTTATTTTCTACTTTTTAGTACACTAAATGAATTAAAGCTTATTTTTAAAAAGTTTTTTTTTATATAATATTATTTTCTACTTTTTAGTCTCCCATAAATTAAATTTTAGAGCTCAAAAAGGTACTGAAATTATGTGATATGGTGCTGCGGTAATTTTCAAATTTAAATAGTACTGAATTTTGCATGTTGTTCCTATACGTTTCTATAATTTAACACCGCAGGTACTAATGAGAGCAGGCGTCCTAACGCCAAGGGAAAAAGTCGCTCATAGAAACAAAAAAAAATCAGTCAAGTGCGAGTCGGGCTCGCGCCCTAAGGGTTCCGTACCAGAATTACCCTTTTTGAGGTTATAATTCAACCAAAAGAAACAACGAAGAGTAAAAATCAGATAACCTCTTTTCTTGGCAGCTCGTACAGTTCTGTCCGCTTTGGCTACAGCTGCTCCTTATATACAGCAGTGCTTCTTCTTCCCTGTTGTGCTCTGAATGGCTGTTGCTGAAATTAATTCTATTTAATTTAATAGGAGTACTTTTCCTTGCCCGTCTGGTCTTTTCTTGGTTTTCGTTGTTTTCGATTGAATAGCAGCGCTCCTCCTTGCCCGTCTGTCCCCGGAACATTTGTTCATGTATTTGATGTGATTTAATGTTATATCTATATAATACTAGCTGTCCCGGCAAACGTTGTTCTGCCTAAAATAATTATTTAATTCCAAAATTTGTTTTGAAATGTATTTCAATAATGGTAGGAATATCTTATACACCTATACCTCGGTTTACGCGGTACTCGTTTTACGCGGATTCAAATTTACGCGGTTTTTAAAATCCAAAAAAAAATAATGATATTTACTTTTATTTAATTTATTTTAACTTTGCTTTATATCTGGCAATACTTATTATTTTAGTTAATTTTAAATCTGGTAACGCTTCATGCTACTGTCATATTACATGCTATCTTATACATATATAAAACGCAGACTGACTAAAAAGCCCTTGCATTCGGTAACTCGACAGGTCATGGGTTCGAATCCCGGCTCCGCAGGTTTTAAAATTTTTCTTTTTGAAGTGATAACTTTTTATGGGAGGGTAAACCGCTTCGTAACGTAACGCGTTACGGTGCCAGTCTGTCTGGCTTCCCTCTCTCTCAGGCATACGGCAGCGGTACGCGGGCCCCTCCTCTCTCACTCTAACCCACAGCGCTTAGCTGTTTTTCGGACAGACGCTACCCGGGCCGAAGACGAAGTGCGGGCCATTTTTCATATTTCGGTCGCGGCAAAGGGGGACACAAAAACTACTCAACCGCTCAGAGAATTTCGTTGACAGTCGTTGATTTGGCATTTCGGGTATGCTCAAAGCACGAAAAAGGCATTTGGTTGTTTCTGTGTTGTTGTTGTTGTGTATTTCTTGTTCATACCAAATGATAATTTTGGCGATTTTAAATTTATTTCAATTTCCCTCTGCTGATCTTATTATAGGGCAATGACTATATTAAGAAGTTATTTATTTGCCAACATCACTTTTATTAAGGTGATATTGACAAAAATATCTAATATTAATATATGTGCATATTTCATTCTTTATTAAAATGTATAAATATTCTATAAAAAGCCTTTTAAATTTTAGTATTATCTCTGGAAATGTCGCACATTGGAAAAATGTTTGCGATATTTCAACAAATTCCAACTTCGATTTGAAATTTCAAAACGAGTTGGAAGCTGCAAGCAGATTTCATTCATAACACAGCATACGCAATTGCCAGGAAATTCGACATACGCATATGTACATATGTATGTATATTGAAGTTCCTTTTGTTCGTTTATGGCAGAGCAGAGCCAAAGAATTTTTTGTCTTTCATATGAAAACAACAACAACACAGAATCAAACAGCAGCGCTGTCGGGAATATCGTCTAGCCGAGCGCTGCTCTGATTCTTCGTATACTTTGTTGGCTGAGCTGCCGACATGCAGAAGAAGAGCACATGCACACGACTTTCATAACACCATGCAAAATACGAAAATCAGCCGCAAAAAATGCTCGTTCGGCTCATTTGAGTACGAAAACCGAACGAACCAAGCCATTGAGTCGTGCGATCAGGGGTGCAAACTCAGTCAAAGCCAATTCTCTCAAATGCTTAAAAAATTCTCCCATGGGAATTGGCACTTCAGCCACATTTTCATTCAAAATAATGGTAGTAAAAAACATAAATCAATAAATAAAACAGTATAGCTGAGTTCCAAAATGCTGTAATACAAAACAACAGCATTTTGTTAAGAATATGTAGAAAAAGAGTTCGAATTCCCACAAAATGGGAGAATTTTCTCACAGTAAGCAGCCCTCGTTATATTTACTTTGAGTTTGGAATTTCTTGTAGCAGAGCGGTTCTCTGAGAGGACGAGTGACTGAGCGAAACTGAGTGGAACTGTGGGCTTTATTAAAATGACCCAAGTGCAAAATTTTCTCAGCCAAAATTTTATATGAGATGCGCACTCTATTATATTAACATACTCTTTGCTACCACCGTTTTTGAAAGTGATTATAAAAAATATGATGAAACAAGCAGAAGATTTCTTTGCAAGATTTTTAGATGACATACAATGTAAAAATTTCGTTGCTTATTATAGCTACCATAAGCCAATTGTTACTTTTATAGGATTGAATAATGATACTAATAATATACTTACACAAAATTCTAATGTACATATTGAAGAATTGTAACTGAGAATTAAATATATTTTATAATCAATAAAAGATTTTATTGATGAATAACCTTTCCTCACATTATCATGTTGACATGCATGAAATTTAAGTAATAACCTAAGCTTTTCTCAAGTTAAAAAATTTCAATATTAAATAGTTTAACTTGGATTAGTTTAAGTTATCACTTCTGTCGAGCGTCCCGAGACGCACACATTTTTTTTATCTTTATTTATGTTTTTTTATTACTTAAATGACACTTTTATATCTTATTAACAGTATAAAGCTATATTTTGTGTTCAATGAATATTTTAAAAAGCTTATTTATAGTCGGATTCGCTTTACGCGTTTTTTCCATATAAAAATGTTTAATTTGATTTACGCGGATATGTCAGGAACGTATCTACCGCGTAAACCGAGGTATAGGTGTATATAAAACGCAGAGTGACTAAAAAGTGTCTGCCTGATGCTGTCCACTTTCTTTCTTCTACGACTTTAGACGTAAAAAAACAGTACCCTGTGTAGCCCAGTGGGTAGAGCCGCGCGCTTGCACTTGGCAGGTCATGGGATCGAATCCCACAAATTTAAAAAACTTTTTTTTTTTTTTTTTACTTTGCTTTGCCTTTTATTGTTGCTAATTGTTTTACTAGCTGTCGTGTATACAGGCACACACGACAGGTGGCCCCACTTGTTTTTAATAATATGAAAATTGAGTACAGAGAGAATACGTTTTCGTGAATATTTTCACCCTAACAACAGCTATCAGGTTCAAATTTTGTAAACTACTTTCTTTCAACTTAAGTATTATATGGTGCCATAAATGAGCACCATAATGAGGTCCATAAATAAGAATCTGTAATGGTGTGTGAAATTATGAAATTGCGAAATTGTTTCTGATACAACGAAGAATGATGCGAAAGACAATTGTGTTGTAATTATCTTGAAAGTAGGCATGAAATTGTTGTGTACAATATGCGTTGCTCCAAACGAAGTCATTTGGAAACAACTGTTATATTTTTGGAAGTTGGCCAGAAAATGCTTAGAATCACTTCCCGCTCCAGAAACTAATGAGCGTAATGGCTCACTGAGGACACCGGGCTGACATTTCTCCAATCGTTACTGATCTGTCCACACAGTTATCGATTTCTGGATTGTACTGGAATGCCACTCGTTCCAGGCTCACAGGAGCACCGCATCAACGCAATCGTTCATGCTCACTTTGTCCTGCTCGCTGGCATTGTGATTGATGCGCACGAACTTGTTGAATCCTTAACCTATTTTCTTGTCGTTCATTTTCAGTTCTTCTCGTACGTGATGCGGACATACTAATACATACTACTATTTCTATTATCTGTAGCTCGCTGGGTATCAGTGCGGTTTAAACGTGAAGTAGCTCGCCGCGCATTTGTCTGACTTCGACAGCCTATGATACCTCTTATTATCGGCATTGTAACTAACACTTCAAAACGACAGGGAATTTTTTTCACTAGCACTCAAATCTGTCGAACTTTTTTTGAAAACTTCACAATATTCAAAATATTTTTGTATAACTTATATTTTCAAAGCTACTTTATATTCAAAAATTGGATTTGTATGGGAGGTGTATTAGAAAGACATTAGCAAGTAGTGACTCCATATCGAGTTTCAACAATGTTTGACTTATTCTTAACAAATTTTAAGATTTGAACAACTAAGAAGTACCACGCCCCTTGTCAAACGCCCATGAAATTTTACCAGTGGAACGGGACGTCTAAATTTCAGCCTAATATCGAATTCTGATGCTATGCGACTTTTAGTTCCAAAGCTATTCGATGTAAACAATTTGGTTTGTATGGGAGGTGCCACGCCCCCTTGTCCAATCGGGTCCAAATATAGATCAGAACCATCCCTGAACCCACTCAAGCACACTCACTAAATTTCATCAAAATCGGTTCAGCCGTTTTCGTGTTTTTGCCGGACTAACGCACAGCAATCCATTTTTATACCCTACACCTATGGTAATAGGGTATAATAACTTTGTGCCAAAATTGTAACGCATTAAAGGAGCCTTCCTAGGTATAGACATAAGTATATAGAAATGATCAGAAACACTTTCTCTTTTCATTTCCGGTTGTCCGTCTGTCCGTCTGTCCGTCTGTCTGTCTGTCTGCGTGTATGCAAAAAAAAGAAAGAAGGAGTTGTCCGATTTGGACCAAATTTGGTACACAGTTACAGTGAACCTCGGGTTAGGTAAAGTGTTAAAATTATTCAAATTACCCGAAGGACACGCCCACAACGGGTCTTTAAGTCCCACTACCTCGGATTTTTTTCGGTAAAATGGCTATAATTTGTGTAATTACTCATGGAAAAGAATAATACTTGGTATTCAAGTTAAGAGGTATGTCTTCTATATCTCAGGAAAAAATGGGCGTGGTCCGCCCACTATATAGCCGGAAAAATTTTTTCGGTAAAATGGCTCCCAATTGACTAGTTACGAATATAAATGAAGGAAATTCGGTTTCCAAGTTGATATATAGGTCTTAGATGCCATACAAGAAAATGGGCGTGGTCCGCCCACTATATAGGCGATAAACAAAAAATCCTCTTAACTTCCATAATATATACACCAGAGAGTCCAGATTTGGTTACTTCGTTCCTGATAGGAATATCTTTTAATTCTCCAGAAATGGGCGTGGTCCGCCCACCATGGGGGCAGTAAAATAAATATGCCGATAACATCTGGTGTACACCTGTCAGAGCATCAATATTTGGCATGTATAGTCCTATTAGGTATATCTTGTAGTCAGCCAAAAATGGGCGTGGTCCGCCCACTATGTAGGTTGTAAATCAAATACGCCCACAATTTCAGTGAATTATCACCCCACTTGGGAACATGGTGTAGGGTATTACTCTGTCGGTGAAACCCGACTGATTGCTTCCTTACTTGTTATACCCTACACCTATGGTAATAGGGTATAATAACTTTGTGCCAAAATTGTAACGCATTAAAGGAGCCTTCCTAGGTATAGACATAAGTATATAGAAATGATCAGAATCATTTTCTCTTTTGATTTCCGGTTGTCCGTCTGTCTGTCTGTCTGTCTGTCTGTCTGTCTGTCTGTCTGTCTGCGTGTTCGGAAAAAATAGAAAGAAGGAGTTCTCCGATTTGGACCAAATTTGGTAAACAGTCACAGTGAACCTCGGGTTAGGTAAAGTGTTAAAATTAGTCAAATCGGTTGAAGGACTCGCCCATTATAGGCCTGTAAGTCCCACTACCTCGGGTTTTTTGCGAACAAATTGCTGTAATTTGTCTAATTATTCATTGAAAAGAATAAAACTTGGTATTCAAGTTAAGGGGTCGGTCATCTATGTCATACTGAAAAATGGGCGTGGTCCGCCCACTATATAGGCGGCAAAATTTTTCGGGTAAAATGGCTCCCAATTGACTCGTTACGAATATAAATGAATGAAATTCGGTTGCCAAGTTGATATATAGGTCTTAGATACCATACAAGAAATTGGGCGTGGTCCGCCCACTATATAGGCGATAAACGAAAAATCCTCTTAACTTCCATAATATATATACCAGAGCGTCCAGATTTGGTTACCTCGTTCCTGGTAGGATTATCTTTTAATTCCCAAAAAATGGGCATGGTCCGCCCACCATGGGGGCAGTAAAATATATATGCCGATAACATCTGTTGTACACCTGTCAGAGCATCAATATTTGGCATATATAGTCCTATTAGTTATATATTATAGTCTGCCAATAATGGGCGTGGTCCGCCCACTATGTAGGTTGTAAATCAAATGCACCCACAATTTCAGTGAATTATCACCCCACTTGGGAACATGGTGTAGGGTATTACTCTGTCGGTGAAACCCGACTGATACTTCCTTACTTGTTATATATAAGATTGGTTGTGATGCCTATATATTGGTAGGGGCCTAAATCAGGCGTAAATCTAGGTCATTACACATTTCGTATTCTATAAATACGGCAAGATTATATAAAATGCGATGAAACAGCTCCTGGCCCGTCTGTCCCTACGTGCTTCTTCTTCTGTCTGTGCTCTGATTGTCTATTGCAGTTTCGCTAATAACTTTGTTTAAAGTAGAAATTTATAATATTTTTATGATTGATTCATGTATTGTGCTCCTGTTTACGCATGTATGCAAAGTTCCAGATCTCTAAGTAGTCGGGAAGTGGGTGAAAAATTGATTACTAGATTCCACTACAAACATACCTGAAGTGAAGTTAATACAAAGCTTATAATATAAATATTTTTTTGGCTCGTTACGTCGTTCACACTTGATTCCTGAATTCGAAATGAGGCATGCGCATACTTGCGCTTAAAGTTGTGCTTCTATTTTCTGGGGCTTTATTCCCGGTCATCCCGTATCTCTTAATACGCATTGATTAGCGCCTAATTTTTAAGTACATTAGCATTTAAATATTTATGAACTTAAAGCGAAAAGAGCGTTGTTTTACGCATTTCTGCCATCTGTCTTCTGTCATCCCTCCTGTCTTCTGCCATCTTTTTCTCTGTCCGTCTGTCTATCTATCTGTCTGTCTGCCTTTCACGGTGTCTTTTACTCATTCTTCCGTTTTAGCGTGTGCACTAAAGCGACTAAGCAGAAATGTTTAAATTTTGTTATTCAACTTTGATGTTTGAATATTCGTGTGTGTGCGTGAATGGGAATGTATGTGTGCCTAAATGTATTTTGTTTGATACTTTTTGGTAATTAGAGTAAAACTTAAAACAAGTTTAAAAAGTTTTTTTGAAATGCTGGGGTAAATTCTGAAAGGGGAGCTTCAAAATAGCTTGTACTATCAAGTGTGAATTTTTGAAGTAAAAAAGTTGGTTTTTAGCTCGTCCTTAGGCCAAAAAAAAGTACTTTGCATAAGCTTTCGAAAAAGTTCGAAGAAAGCACAAATGCGCCTTGTTATAAAGTAGCGATAAAAATCAGGGAACAATCTTTTCAGTTATTTTGCTATCAGTTATTTTGTAAATGTTTCAGCATGGGCGTTTATTGTTTTCCCAGGCACCACATACACATACTACATAGCTCTGGCATGGCTTAAAAAGTATGTGTGTTTTTATACATATTTACATTTCATTGTATTTTCTTGCTGCAAGCACTTGTTTTTGATGTGTTCATTGTCTTCTTAGCAAAATCAAAATCGAATCCTTTCTGCATCCCCTCACAAATAAATATTCTTGTATACTTATAATGATGACATAGCGTTTGATAATAATGACAAACTTCTGAAATTCACACACACATATATAAACAAGCCGAGGGTATAAAAGGCTACACTTAATACACGCCTGTTTGTGTTGTTGCTGCTGCTGCGGTTGTTATACCCTACACCTATGGTAATAGGGTATAATAACTTTGTGCGAAAATTGTAACGCATTAAAGGAGCCGTCCTAGGTATAGACATAAGTATATAGAAATGCTTAGAATCACTTTCTGTCTTGATTTCCGGTTGTCCGTCTGTCCGTCTGTCCGTCTGTCCGTCTGTCCGTCTGTCTGGCTGTCCGTTGGCGCAGGAGAGAAAGAAGGAGTTGTCCGATTTGGACCAAATTTGGCACACAGTCGCAGTGAACCTTCCACTACTTCAAGTTCCGAGATTAGGTAAATCGGTCAACGGACGCGCCCACAATGGGCCTGTAAGTCCCACTACCTCGGGTTTTTTTCGATTAAATTGCTATAAATTGCCTAATTACTCATTCAAAAGAATAATACTTGGTATTTAAGGTGAGGTATGGACCCTCTGTAAAATACCAAAAAATGGGCGTGGTCCGCCCACTGTATAGGCGGCAACAATTTTCCGGTAAAATGGCTCTCAATTGACTATTTATGCATTTAAACGAATGAAATTTGGTTCCTAGGTTAAGATATAGGTCCTACATGACATATAAGAAAATGGGCGTGGTCCGCCCACTATATAGGCGGTAAGCTTAAAATCCTCATAACTTCTGTAATATACACATCAGAGCATCCATATTTGGTAATTTCATTGCAGGGGAGAATATCTTTAAATTCTCAAAAAATGGGCGTGATCCGCCCACAATGGGGGTGGTAAATTTAATATACCGATCATTTCTTTTGTACACCTGTCAGAACAACAATATTTGGTATATATAAACTTATTAGGAATATCTTGTAGTTTGTCAATAATGGGCGTGGTCCGCCCACTCAGTTACTTGGTGTAGGGTATTACTCTGTCGGTGAAATCCGACTGATGCTTCCTTACTTGTTTTTGCTGTAGTTTTTACTGGTTGTCTGTTACTTTGTTTAACTCCCTCACACTCGAAACTGAAACTTTGTTTCATGCTCGTGTTCCCCCACCCTGTTTCATCACTTCAGTAGGATTATGGGCACATTAACAGTTATGCCAGGATATAGCGGGAAGAGCAGGCTGAGTGTGCTGCCACAAAGCACGTAGTCAGGGGGTAGAAGAGCTGGGATCATTCGAGTTGTTATTTATTTTGCACTTT
Organism: Neria commutata; assembly: GCA_963457695.1. Lineage (NCBI taxonomy): Eukaryota > Metazoa > Arthropoda > Insecta > Diptera > Micropezidae > Neria > Neria commutata. Next base: position 5,132,985 of record OY735250.1, read on the forward strand.
CTTTGGGCTCTAAAAAGATGTTATAACTCTTATTTGCCAACAATATAAATCTAATAAATTTAAATAGAAATTGAATCTGCAGCACAACAATTCAAAATATTGATATAATCTTATTGACGCACATGCACTATGCCACCACAGAGAAATAACCAAATATCGAAAGATTTTTTCAAATAGAATTATTTAATTTAAATAAATTTTTAATACCACAAAATTACAAAAGGCTTTAGTTATACTGGAAACTGAATTTAACTGAAATCTAATCCACTCGATGCTGTCCAGCAGCTGATATGGGTCTATCAGTTACTCGGCGGGTATTCGCCGGCTAAGCATGTCATGCATATGGAGACGAAGAGGACATATTTTCCTCCTATGTTCTAAATTTTAAATGGTCTACTCCACTGAGCTGCTTTATTATGCGCGCTGTAAGAGATAAAAATCACATTATTGAGACTACTCAACATTTTACGCGATTTAATATGCGATCTAAGCGTATTATTTCTTTGCGCCCTGCGCCCCGTGCCCTCACATATCGTGATAAAGCCGTGCTTGCCACTTGCCGCATGCCGCCTGCAGATTGTGTAAGTTCAATAGGAGATAAAAATCGTACATATCATCATCATAGCCACCAACAGCATAACAATTTGAATGCGAATACATAAGAGGGGGAGGAGTAGCAGCAGCATCATTAGCAGAATATGTCGTCAACAACAACAACACAACTACAATAAACATTGTAGACAAAAGCATTTGCTGTTGGTATTCCTGCAATTTTCCGTTGCACTAGACTATATTTTCCAAAATCGACTTTTCTCCATAAATCAATTCACAGTACACATTTCTAACTACTACAAAAATTTCTTTCTCTTCACTGTCCATTTTAACTGAAAAAGCCATTGTGTCTGTTTTTGTGTTAATGTGCTCAAGAACAACTGATTAATGAAATTATTGAGTATTTAAATATAACTATAATCAGCCAGAATAATTACAACAATTGTTAATTTCTGTATGAAAACAATCACCCACAGCAAAATCCCATACAGTCAGAGATGAAAAATATCGAATCAATTTTTTTCATGTTCGAAAATCGCGCTTTTCGGTACTGAAATTGTTTCCGGATGCAGAAGTTATCATTCATTTAGTGCAAAATTTCCGAAAGACACAAAAAACAAGTGCTCATCCATTTACTCGTATAATGGCAATGTCGGAAGAGCACCGCCAACGGCAAAAGGATGTCCGTCCGGAAACATGCCATGTGCAAATTGTTGTTGTCGTTGGCGAGTGAGGACGCCAGCGCTCGGAGCGACAAAGGAAGAAGGTTGGCTCGATTGGTTGGCTGGCTGGCTGGCTGGCTGCCAGAGTGCAACAATGGCAGTGGTCGCTGTGCCCACCGCACCGCAACCCACCTCCCCTGCAGGACGCTGTTGCGGCAGGCAGCAGTCGGAGCGGCGGTACATTGGGCAGTGCGCGTCGCATATAGCAAAAAGCGTAAAATGGCGTCGTTATACTTTGCTTGTGTGTGTGTGTACTCTCTTGTGTGGAATATACTGTGGGTGTACTGTGGGGGTTCTCATTATATTTATTTGTTCTATACTTTTTGAATTTTACTACTTCCTGCAGCACACAGAAACAAGAGCTTCATTTTTTCTGCCCTCTCCTTTCGCTGCGTCTGCAGCCTTCTGCCCTTCTTCCCCCGTTACCACCGCTTCATGATCATAATAAATCCCCAGCAGCGAACAATGCTGCGCTCTGTGCCAGAGTGAATCCGCTTTCAAATGTTATGCTGCTTTTGTTGGCGTTGCCGTTTTGTGTCCTTTTTGTGTCCTTTTTTCTTTTTTCCGTTCTGTATGTTACAATTCAATTCTCATTTTGCATTTGTATGTAGTCTTTTATGTTCTTTGTGCGCTCGGAAAAAGTAATTATATGCTATAAGCGGCTTTTGTGCTGCAAATGGGCTGAATGGAGCAAGAAGAGGAGAAGGAGCAGCAGTAGCAGGCAGACAATGGCTGCCGTTGTTTTGTGTGAGCGTTACAATGTGTCGATTGTTTGCAAAAATAAATTATTACTAGCATTATCAGTACAAGGCGAATGCCTGTAGGTTCAATAGAAACAGTTCGGTATGTCCTGTTAGGACTCTGACAGCAGCTGGAATCAACAAATAATTTTCCAGCCATGTTTTTATGAGCGAGGGACCCATGGTGCATTTACCCTGTGCGGTTTTGGATAGAAGTGGACCACGAAATTTTTTTAGCAATGACAAGTAAAAATATCTAGTTAAGCAACAAGGTATGCAACGTACGGAGAGTCATCATAATAAGCAGGCGAGATATGCCAAAATCAGATTTTCTTTCATTTAGAAATATATTTAAATGCAATGAAGATGATTTGTATTATTTGTTGATTTGACTGATCTCGGAGCTTAAACTAATTTAAGGTTCACTTGACTGGGCACTAAATATGGTACAAATAAACAAACAGGCGGACAGATGGACAGATTGACAACAGGAAATCAAAACAGAAAATGATTCCGATACCTATCCATATACCTATATCTATACCTACGACGGCTCTTTTATTGCGTAAAAATTTTCACACAAAGTTATAATACTCTATTTCCAGAAGTGTAGGGTATAATAACATGGTAAAAATTCTAAAATGTTATGAATCAGGTGCGCATTTTGTCCAAACGTTATCAGTTCAGCGATACAAACAGCTTGAATAAGCGTTGGAATAAAAAGGTAGGCATGTGTTGTTGTAAGTTATTGTAAATGCGTAAGCTGTGTATGCCACAGATTGTGTGAGACCTGCATGTAGGGTGAACATTGCACACCAAATTGTTTGTAATTTTTTAAACTGATTATAATTGAATGCTGCATCTCGGTGCACAACGGCGTAATTATTTTAAAAACAATTAAGGAAGCATCAGTCGGGTTTCACCAACAGAATAATACCCTACACTAAGTAACCGAGTGGAGTGATAATTCAGTGAGACAAAGAAATTGTGGGTGTAATAAATTTGCCGACTACTATTTTTTGAGAATTTGTTTACCATAGGTGTAGGTTATCAAGCAAATCAAGTCACATGGTTCCGTACCAGAATTACATAATTTGGGGGGGAGGGATATTTTTCGACATTTTGAATTATGTATATCTTCGTAACTAATTCACCTAAAATTATGAAAAATTTTTTTGGAATCTAGACGTAACCCTTTGTAACTAGAACGGCTTCAATGGCAGATTTGCTGTCCATACTATAAATTTTCCCTTGTTACTTTTGAGTACAATGTTTTCAGTCTTAGTGTTACTTGTTATATATTTATGTTTATTTAATTGGAATATAAAATGATGATTATTTGTTACTATATTTTTGAAACAGTGCAAAGTTCAATTGCAGAGATGTGTGATGAGATTTTATTTAATTTATTTTATTTTTTGCAAATAGATCCAAGTAATGAAAGATAAGTGTGAATATATGTTTGGAGCGCCCAGGCTTTCATTGATAGTAAGATACAGGTGAGTTTAAAACAATTTATTTTCTACTTTTTAGTACAGCAAATGAATAAAAGCTTATTTAAAAAAATTTTTTTTTATATAATATAATTTTCTACTTTTTAGTCTCCTATAAATTCAATTCTAGAGCTCTGAAATTTTAAATCATAATCAAATCCAAATTCTCAAAAGTAAGAGCTCCAATGCACGTGTGCTCACATGCTTCTTCTTCCCTGTCTGTGCTCTGATTGGCTGTTGCTGAATTTAATTATATTTAATTTAATAGGAGTACTTTTCCTTCCCCGTCTGTCCTTTTCTTGGTTTTGGTTGTTTTCTGTTAAATAGCAGCGCTTCTCCATGCCTGTTAGTCCCCGGAACATGAGTTGATGTATTTAATACGATTTAATGTTATATCTATATAATATTGTGAGCTATGCGTATATATTGCTAGGGCCTAAATCAGGCATAAATCTAGGTCATTACACATTTCATATTTTATAAATACGGCAAAATTATACACATAAAATGCGATTAAATACCTACCTGGCCCGCCTGTCCTTACGTGCTTCTTTTTCCTTGTCTGTGATTTGATTTTCGCTAATATCTTTTTTTAAGTAGTAATTTTAATATTTTTAAGATTGATTCATTTATCGTGCGCCTGTTTACGCATGGATACAAAGTTTCAGATATCTAAGTAGTCAGGAAGTGGGTGAAAAATTGATTACTAAATTTGACTACAAATAAACTAACAAGCCTCAAGTGAAGTTTATATTGGGTGTGCAACTAAGTTTCCGCCCTTTTACATAGATGGCATTTTACAAAATGTATTACAAATTGTTGAACCAGGTGATACACTCATTTGACAGCTTTAAGTATACGCTTTCAAACGTAGTATATCAGATTGAAGTGTAAAGAACTTATATTTTTATTTCATTAAAAATGTCGAACTTTGTACCAAAAAAGCATCATTTGCGGGAAGTAGTTTTACACTATTTTATTGCAAAGAAAAGTGCAGCCGAAACATTTCGTTTACTGAGAGAAATTTACGGTGAACATTCTCCATCCGAAACAACTTGCAAAGAATGGTTTCGTCGCTTCAAAAGTGGTGATTTTGATGTGGTAGACAAAAAGCGCTCAGGACAGGTAATGCTCTGTATTTGGTGGGATCAGAAGGGTGTTTTGTATTATGAGCTATCAAAATCGGGTTAGACGATCACAGGGGACCTCTACCGAACACAATTGATCCGTTTGAAGAGAGCGATTAACGAAAAACGGCCAGAATATGCGATCAGACACGAATCCATAATTTTCCATCATGACAACGCTCGGCCACATGTTGCTATTCTGGTTAAAAACTATTTGGAAAACAGTGGTTGGGAAGTTTTGGCTCACCCGCCTTATAGCCCGGACCTTGCCCCGCCTGACTACTATTTATTTCGATCGATGCAGAACGCTCTCACCGGGATACGCTTCACTTCAGAACAAGGTATCCGAAATTGGCTTGATTCATTCTTGGCTTCAAAAATTGAGCAGTACTTTTGGCGCGGAATCCATATGCTACCAGAAAGATGGGAAAAGGTCATAGCTTCCGATGGCCAATACTTTGAATAATGTATCAATTCATTTAGTTATTGAAAAAAATGGTTTTTTTCGAGCAAAAAAGGGCGGAAACTTAGTTGCACACCCAATAAAAGCAACAAAAAGACATCGAAAAATGTTTGTGTTTGTTAACAGTGCTGCCAAATAGAATTTTATATTTAAACATTTATTGTATGCAATAAATGCTGCGAATTGGAATTTTTTCAGTATATTAATATTTTGTATCTGCGCGGCGTCGTCAATCGAATGATGAAAGCAGTTGGTGTATGAAACAAAAAGGTTAATTTTATTACCTTTAGCTTGTTGCAAGGGCTTGGTGCTTGCTTGTGAGTTTGATGCGTTTCAGTGGAAAGGGGCAGTTTGAGCAGCGCGGTACACACGGCGTATGAGTTTTATTAACTTTTGTCTGCAATGCACAGAGCACTCATACGCCACGGTGTGTGGCACGGTCTTGAATTTATAAGCTCATTTATAGTTCAGAGTGATTGCAGACGACAATCTAGCGATACTAATTTCTCCTGGGGATTTCATTATTGATTCTGGGACAGCTGTTAAAATATTGTGGGTATCAGTATGGATTTAATTTAGCGGCAAATTGCCCCTATTCTTGATGAAAATAGAGTAGGGAAATAATTGAAAAGAGTTAATGTGTAATGTTTTCAAAAGGAATCTCAAGCTCGTATCTCTGCAAGAGCGATTTTGATAATAATTGTTCTATAGTACAGATATTTTGTATATCTTTACCTTTTCAATGCATTTTGTGTGTTGAAATCAGCGTTGTTTTTATTGGTTGTGCGATATAGCAGTTCCCTATTTTACTCCTTTACTCTATTTTCTTGTTTTTGTTGGTGTTTCGGCAAATCGTTGTCTGTATTGCTGGCACACACAGTAATTGTGCTGCTATGTGATCAACTGCTATTGCTGCCGTTTCTGCTGCTCTTCTCGTTGTTGTTGTCTGTTGTTGCTGCTGCTGGCGTCGGTTCATGCACCAATTGTGTGCAATTTACTCAGCGCTGCCTTAGACATGGGCGCCCCCTTGTTTCAACAATTGTGAACGTGGGGACATTTTGTTTGAGTCAATAAAGTAGACATAGGAAACTGTATGGTGCCCTTCGGCAATTTTTTATGGACACGCCCATGGCTGCAGAGTACAATTGATGCACGTCGTTGAGAGGGGCAGCAAAGCCGACGGGAGGCGGAAGGCAAAACAGACAAAGGGCGCCAACGAAAGGAGGAGGAGCACACGCTAAAGGGTGCGAGCAGCGCCAGAGAAAATTCGGCACTGAGAACAGCTGCAACGTGAGAGCGAAAGAGGCACACCCACAGAGAACGGAATCAGGCTGCTACTCGCTGAGCTGAGCTGAACAGAGAGAGAGACAGCAGTCAGCTGTAGTGGGTGTAGCAAAACAAAAATAGTGGCTCAAGCGACTTGAACAACTTATAAATGATGCAAGTCATGAAACGAGGAGTACAGACGAAGAACTTTGATAAGATGAGACGTTTGGCCAGCTGTCAGCATACAACACAAAAGCCTCATATATATACTCTATATGTATTATCAAATATCATGTAGGGAAACGTTAATTTTCATGTATTTTAAGCCATCTTAATATATAATAATATTATATAAAAAAAACTTTTTTAAATTAAGCTTTTATTCGTTTAATGTACTAAAAAGTAGAAAATAAATTGTTCCCAAATCACCTGTATCTTACTATCAATAAAAGTTTTTTATGATTGATTCATGTATTGTCAGCGTGTTTACGCATGTATGCAAAGTTTCAGATCTCTAAGTAGTCGGGAAGTGGGTGAAAACTTGATTACTAGATTCGACTACAAACCTGAAGCCAAGCTAATAAAAAGCTTATAAAAACGTTGGTGCGTATGTATGTTACAGCATCACGGCTGAACCACTGAAACAATCGACAACATAATATGTTCGTGTGGTGTTTTGAATGGTTTTTGCTCATATTAGACCTTCTTATGTGGCGATGCATCTTTTTCGAAAATTCTTATTTATGGACCGATTTGGCTCAGATTCACACCATATAGTACTTAAGTTGAAAGAAAGTCGTTTACCAAGTTTACCGATAGCTGTTGTCGGGGTGGAAATATTCACGAAAATCTATTCTTCCTGTAAATACTTAATTTTCATATTATGTATTAACAAAATTCCTACCACAATTGAAATACATTACAAAACAAATCTTGGAATAAAATAGTTATTTAAGGTCGAACAACAATTGCTGGGACAGCTAGTATCGTTATAATATTTCTGCCAAAAATTGTATTCTTTAATCATTCAAAGTAACCATTTTTAAAGTATACCTCATACGTTAGGAAAAATTAACCTCTTTCTTTTAGTTAAAATTTTCGGAAGTAAGTTCAGTTAAGTAAACACGATCATTTTGAGATTTTATGAACTGCTCAATAGGGAAATTTCTCTCATCGGAGAACACAATGTTTGGAATTTCGCCACTTTCGTGGAAACGACAACTATTACGATTGAATTCCATTTCGAAAACTGTTGTTCTATAAACCTAGACGCAAATGCTTGTGGTAGCTTGTAAACAATATAAATTTTACTTAGTTCGCAAAATCGGTTTGACAGATATACCTGTGTGTAGTTGGTAACACTTCAATCGCCTAACCCTGTAAATAAATTATTGATTGGCGCAACAGCCCCTGTGGGCTTAAGTCTAGCTTTCTCGGCTCAAGCCTAGCTTTATATTCCGCACAAATTAAGGGGACCGAAGCTGTGTCCGAACGGTTTGAGAAAGTTTCGATGACAAAAAAAATACTCGTAGAGAATTGCCAATTCATCGCGAGAAGTGGCGCTGCGCAACGAAACAAATTGAAAAACAAGTAAGGAAGCATCAGTCGGGTTTCACCGACAAAGTAATACCCTACACCAAGTAACCGAGTGGGATGATAATCCACTGAATGAAATGAAATTGTGGGTGTATTAAATTTATCGCCCCCATGGTGTGCGGACCACGCCCATTTTTGGAGAATTGAAAGGTGCTCTTACCAGCATTGAAGAAGCCAAATATGGACGCTCTGGAGGAAGTTAGGACGATCGTTTATCGCCTATATAGTGGGCAGACGATGCCCATTTTCTTGTATAGCACGGAAGACCTATATTTCAACTTGGAAACCTAATTTCATTCGTTTAAATTAAAAAATAGTCAATTGAGAGCTATTTAACCGGAAAATTTTTTCGCCCTATATAGTGGGCGGACCACGCCCATTTGTTCGTAAGCCATAGAGGACCGATTCCTTAACTTGAATACCAAATACTATTCTTTTTAATGAGTAATTAGACAAATTATAGCAATTTAATCAATAAAAACCCGAGGTAGTGGGACTTACATCTAAGTTAAGGTTCACTGCGAGTATGTACCAAATTTGATAAAAATCAACCTGTGTAAACAGACAGCCAGCCAGACAGACCGACAGACAGACAGACAGACAGACAGACAGACAGACAGACAGACAGACAGACAGACAGACAGACAGACAGACAGACAGACAGACAGACAGACAGACAGACAGACAGGAGTCCCTGCGTATCTGGAGCGTATAATAGCAGACTACTTTAAGAACAGACTGTTACTTTATGACACAGAAGAAGGCGTGAAGCAGTACAAGGTAACGGGCGGTGTCCCACAGGGCTCTGTTCTTGGCCCAACGTTGTGGAATGCTATGTACGATGGTGTCCTCAAACTAGCGCTCCCAGCGAACACAACGCTCGTCGGATATGCGGACGATATCGCGCTCGTGGCGGTGGACAAACGCCTTGGCCCACTGCAAGCCGCATGTAACGACACCATATCGAGGAGTAGAAGATGGCTAATAGCCGCAATCTTGGAATTAGCGACCGAGAAAACAGAGGTAGTTCTGCTAAGTACACGCACTATAAGTGAGGACTGGGAGATCATGGTGGGAGATCACCGCATAGTTTCACAGCCATACCTGAAGTATCTAGGAGTGCTAATAGACTCAAGGACGACCTTTAAGCAACACTTGGCTGCCATAAGCGACAAAGCAGGACGGGTGAACGGCGCTCTCACGCGCATAATGCGGCAGCTACTATCAACCGTAGTTACTTCGGTTATAACATATGTCGCGCCAATATGGGCTAACACGAAAAAATCGCACATGAAGGAGGTGTGTTCCATATACAGGCTGAGTGCTCTAAGGGTAGCTAGTGCGTACCGGACAGTTTCTGACGATGCTATATGCGTCATCGCGAGCAAAGTGCCCATAGACCTGCACGCAGAAGAACTGAGGCGGCTGTACGGCAAGACGGGCGAGCGGCCATCTAGTATTAAAAAGAAAGAGGCACGGCAAGACACCATCACAGAATGGCAGCGTAGATGGGAACAGCCCAACAAAGGTCGATGGACGTTCCAATTAATACCAACTGTCGCAGAGTGGTTCGAGCGAAAGCATGGTGAGGTCGACTAGTATGTCACGCAGTTGCTGAGTGGTCATGGATGTTTTAAGGAATACATACACCGTTTCCAAATAGAAGAGGACCCTTTTTGTCCAGCCTGCGAAAATGAGCCAGAGAGCGCGAAGCACGTGCTCTTCTACTGCCCGCGCTTCAATAATGACAGAGAAGACCTGGCTAAGGCCTTTGAAGTATACCCAACAGTGGCGAATCTAACTGCGCAAATGTGCGAAAAAATAGAAAAGTGGAACGCCGTGTGTGAAATGGCATCCCCTGAGTGTTGGTTTAAGCGGGAAAAAAAAATTTATAGCGCTAAGAGATGCAGAACGAGCGCGAAAGAAGGAGCAAAGGCGTCAACAGCTGCAGAATGCAGAAAACCAATCCTTCGCAATGACTTGCGAACGACCAGGAGGTAGACTTTGGACAGACCATTAGACAGACGATCGAGCGGTAACGCTCATCACGGCCTCCTGACCTAATACTTAACGGTGGTTCCGGGTTCGGGCCCCGCACTACAATGAGGTTTTCGAACGCTTTCCACCCACTAAAAAGACAGACAGACAGACAGACGGACAACCGGAAATCAACACAGAAAGTGATTCTGATCATTTCTATATACTTATGTCTATACCTAGGACGGGTCCTTTAATGCGATACAATTTTCGCACAAAGTTATTATACCCTATTACCATAGGTGTAGGGTATAACAAAGACAGGCCTTGTACAAGGCCATACGCATCAGCGTGCAAGCTGCCACTGAGCAGCCATCCTTTTGGTTATTTTTTTGTTTGTTTGCGTATATGAATATATACGTCTCAAAAAGTAATTAATTCGATTTTATTGACTTAACATAATTTTCAGACTAGAAAGATCAGTCTAAGAAATTTTAAAAGTAAATTTATTTGTTAAAATCTGCAGAAAAAGAACCAGAGGAAACCAAAAGTTGAAATTTTAATAGTTAGATATAAATGTCAAGAAGCCATCGATAATTAACAGATGTTGTTATGGAATACCTTGAAAGTATGCACAGGCATTTACTAAACAGGCATGGCTGTGTGGGCGGGAGGATTACAGGCATAAGAGCAAGCCACAAAAGGAAAAAAGGAAATTCGTGTCTCACTTTGGCAGTACGTGACAATTGCAAAAGCTTTTCATATGCAAATAACACCTGAAGAAGACAGGGGGCTGGGCGCGTAAGATGAGGCACGGGGGCTGCTGATAAGAGCATGCAGTGGCACGCCGGCTGCATGACTGATGCGTCCTGCTGATGTCAACACTAGAGCAAAACAAAAAGGGCAAAGCAAAATAAATCAAAGCTTACGGGAACGCAGTAAAAACGGCACGTGAACGTGTCAAATGCCAGTTAAAAGGCTGTATTGAGAGACAGAAGGACGGACGAAAAGGCAGTGGGGCATATCAAATTAGTTGCTTACAATTCATATAATTGAGTCACCAGCAACATTGAAGCTTTTTTTTATCTACTTTTCCTTTGTGTTTGTGTGTGTGTGTGTTTGTGTTTGTGTTTGTGTTTACGTGTGTGACAGCAATTTTGGGGCACTTTAAACGGCAGTAAAAAATTAAGCTCACAAGCTTAAACTAGACAGATTCAGGCTGGTATCTAAAACAGCATTTTTAATTTAAAGGTTTTGTAATGACAAACTATTAAAACTATTTGTACGGTTTTCCCACAGTAGCCCAATGGATTTATAAGTTTTCAATGTATTTGGGTAGCAGGAAGTTTAATTTGCTTTGATTATAGAAATTCTAGCAAAATTTAATTGTTATGTTTCTTTTTTAAAATATTGAAGTATATAGTGACGCCTTTTTCCAATGGGCAAAGTAATAAAAATTGTAAAGCACTTACCTGCGTGAGAAATCTCTCACGAAACAATTGAAACTGTCTAAACATTTCGCTGACTTTTCGTTCACATTGCACACCGGCATTCACACCAATGGTGGCGCCACAATCGATACTGTTTTCCATGGCTTGTAGTGATTTCGGAGAGGGTGATATATATTCACTGTAACAAAAAAAGATAGAAAGGTAACAGGATATATATAGCCAAATTGATTTATGAATCTTTAAAATTGATTTTAGATTAGTTACATTTATTCAGGAAGTGTGAAATTGAGCACACTGTACAAGTAACTTTACTTGTAAAAGGTACGGGCTTGATGTCTGAAGCATTGAAATTAACTATTTTTGGATTATTTTGGCATCTTCTATGCATTTTGCCGTCATGACGCGTTCTTAATTCGCCGCTTGATTCAATACTTGTTGTATGTCGATTTTTTCACTTTTTGAGTTAAGGATGGCATGGGGGATTCCAAACCCAGCTAAATCGATTCTCAGATTTCTTATATCTCCTACCGTTTTCGAGATATTCAGACTCTATTTTGTCGTATGTAGGCTATTTTTCAATTTTTGCGTAAATATCTGTCGTATATACAAGAATAGCTAACATACGACAAATTTGTTCGCAAAATGGGCAGAAAAAAATGTTCATCCATGTTTGTCGTATGTAAGATTTTTTTCGGTGAAATGGTTCTCAATTGACTTTTTATGAACTTATACGAATGAGATTTTGTATTCAAGCTCAGATGTCAGCTCTACATACCCTATGAAAAACTGGGCGTGGTCCGCCTACTATATAGGCGGTAAACCGAAAATCATCATAACTTCCATAATATATACATATGTATGTACACAAGAGCGTACATATTTAGTTACTTCATTGCTGGTAAGAATGCCTTTAGATTCTCCAAAAATGGGCGTGGTCCGCCCACCATAGAGGCGGTGATTTATATATACCTATAGTTACTGTCGTAAGTCGACCAGAGTATCAATACTTGTAATATGTAATCCTATTAGGAATATTCTGTAGTTTGTAAGAAATGGGCGTAGTCCGCCAACTATGTACACAGTAAATTTAAAACACCCACCATTTCATTTCTTTCCCAGCTCGGGTAGAGTAATATTTATTCGGTGACACCCGACTGATGCTTCCTTACGCGATTATAAAAATACTTCATTTAAAAGATTTAATAAGAATTAGCGCTTAAACTTTGTACTATAACAAGATCTACCTCCGAATTGGACAAAATAATTAAAAAGTTACTAAAGATCTCTTTGACAGAAACATTGTATTTTATATCATACTAGCTGATCCACCCGGCTTCACCCGAGTGCCACATCATACGGGGAATCTGTGTATGTAGATTACCTATTCACGAAAACCTATTCTTCCTGTACATAATTTTCATATTATCAAAAAAATTCCTACCATAATTCAAATACATTTAAAAACAAATCTTGGAATAAAATAATTATTTTAGGCAGAACAACGTTTGCCGGGACAGCTAGTACATATATAAAACCCAAATTATGTAAAAATGTTTACATGAATGCATGACTAAATACTAACAGAATAAAAAATTTTATTGTTGTATGACATGTAGTTTTAAAGGTATACCAAATCAAATATTTAAGTTGTATGAGGGGTGCCACGCCCCTTGTACAATGCCCGTCCCATTTTCCGAGTTGAAGGATACGGACATGTAGTAAGTTCGTAACGTGTTTCATTTATGTGTGCTGTATAGTTTTAAAGTTATACCCAAATGTATAGTTGATTGAAAAGTGCCACGCCCATAAAATTTTACCCGTGGGACGAAGCATCTAAGAGGGGCCTGCATACGGAATTTCAATGCTGCGTGACTTGTAGTTTTAAAGATATGCCAAATCAAATATTTAAGTTGTATAGGGAGTGCCACTCCCCCTTGTCCCACTCCCCTAAATTTTTTTAAGCAAGAGGGCACGACTAAATACTAACAGAATACAAAATTTTAACGTTGCATGACATGTAGTTTTAAAGGTATACCAAATCAAATATTTAAGTTGTATGAGGGGTGCCACGCCCCTTGTACAATGCCCGTCCCATTTTCCGAGTTGAAGGATACGGACATGTAGTAAGTTCGTAACGTGTTTCATTTATGTGTGCTGTATAGTTTTAAAGTTATACCCAAATGTATAGTTGATTGAAAAGTGCCACGCCCATAAAATTTTACCCGTGGGACGAAGCATCTAAGAGGGGCCTGCATACGGAATTTCAATGCTGCGTGACTTGTAGTTTTAAAGATATGCCAAATCAAATATTTAAGTTGTATAGGGAGTGCCACTCCCCCTTGTCCCACTCCCCTAAATTTTTTTAAGCAAGAGGGCACGACTAAATACTAACAGAATACAAAATTTTAACGTTGCATGACATGTAGTTTTAAAGGTATACCAAATCAAATATTTAAGTTGTATGAGGGGTGCCACGCCCCTTGCCCAATGCCCGTCCCATTTTCCGAGTTGAAGGATACGGACATGTAGTAAGTTCGTATCGTGTTTCATTTATGTGTGCTGTATAGTTCTAAAGTTATACCCAAATGTATAGTTGATTGAAAAGTGCCACGCCCCTTGTCCTACGCCTATAAAATTTTACCCGTGGGACGAAGCATCTAAGAGGGGCCTGCATACGGAATTTCAATGCTGCTTGACTTGTAGTTTTAAAGATATGCCAAATCAAATATTTAAGTTGTATAGGGAGTGCCACTCCCCCTTGTCCCACGCCCCTAAATTTTTTAAAGCAAGAGGGCACGACTAAATACTAACAGAATACAAAATTTTAACGTTGTATGACATGTGGTTTTAAAGATATACCAAATCAAATATTTAAGTTGTATGGGAGGTGCCACGCCCTCTTGATGAATCGAAAAATTTTATATACAGTCGCCTTCCTTTGGTCTTCAACAATATTGGTATAAAGTTTGGCTGAAATCGGTCAACGCGTGTAGCTTTGTATAGCCGGACAGACAGACAAACAAACATTCATTTTTATATATTAGATTTCCTTTTTTTTTAATAAAAAAAATTTCAGAAAAAAATTTTCCTAGTATACATACGACACATTTTGATGGTAGGCAAACTAATTTGTTCAGAATGGTAGATACGACAATATAATACTGAATTCATTTGGCTATATCTTCCTAAATATCGAAATGTCGATCTTTTGGAATAAACAGTATTAATAACAAGATTTCACTCTACAAAATACTCGATTTTCAGAAAAATCTACCGTGCCAAAAAAAATGGGAGTACTTTAAACTTAAAACGGCATTTCCCTAAAAGTGAAAAAGTCGACATACAACAAGTATTGCATCAAGCGGCGAATTGTCAATGCCACAAGTTACGTCCGATATTGCAATCAGGCACATACATATAGTCTCTCAGTAGCACCCTTCCCTCTTCTCTCAACCCACTTGCACTTGTATTTATTTAACGGTATCAATTTCTAAATTGGATTGGTTTCCGGGTTCGATTTGCGTGCTTTGGCATTTTACATTTTTACTGCGATTGGTTCGTGCCTTTGGTCTCTAAAGCGTTCGTTTCAGTTACGCCAATAAATACATAACCGTCGTTCCGGCTTCCTATCTTACACGCCCCCTGCCGCATTCCTGCACTGTACATTTAATTTCGTATTGTTGCCTATCAGTGTGTAACCCACATAGCCACCTTTTTTCCTTGGTAATGTTTTACGTGCACTCCCCACCACCCCTTCTCTCACTCTCAATAAGGAAGATCGACAGTCAATATGCTTATAAACTTGTTTTATCTTTCATAAGCGCCATTTTTGGCAACCTTTTTTTGTTGCCTGTGTGTGTGCTTTTTTAGTTTTTTTTAGGGGAGTGAAAGCATCGAAAGCCTTAGCAACCTTTTGGTTGTGTCTGTGTGAATTGCGCTTCAGAAACGTTGTCGCATTTTTATGACCACTGTCTCATGAGGGAAGTTACCATCAAATGGCGCCTGACTATTTAAAAAACAATATTGTGAAAAATTATATATTAACCATTTTTAAAAATCAGTGAAAAAAGTAAGTTATACATATTGTTATCTTTAGTTATGTATAGCTAGCGCGAATTATATAAAGAAAAAAATACAGAGTTTTGAATAAATTGGATTAAGTTTTTGAAATTAGCGTGGTCACATTCTTTTAGAAACTCAATTTCATTAACGGCATTGTCAATCAGATTCTATTTTGTCCATCCGTTAAATGAGTACCGTGCAGGTAATTATTCCAGCGGGATATTTGTTGGGAGGAGGGGGTATATTGCTTTCGGGCAACGTAACATTAAGGGCGGGTTTCACAGTGGCTATTTAAATATAATTTGCAAATTGAGTTTAAATCTAATTTAACTTTCCTTGGGTTTCACAGTGCATTTATTTAAATATGGAATATTTGACATTTAAAGGTTGGCACAACTTGCCAAAAACATATGTTCAATTGTTCAATTATGGAGGCAGCGTGAATTCAAAATTTTTCGTCGGCCGAAAGAAGTGAATTATTGGATATTGTGCAAAGAATCCACAGTTTATATTATTTATGATACTACGGGATCATTTATATGTACTATACCATGCTGTTGTATGTTTAATTTGATCGCTTACAAATTGCAATATTGTCCACGCAGCTTGCTTGCACATCCGAAATCAGCTGTTTATTTGTTTTCGATTGCAACTCTGTGCTGTACTTAAATATCCACAATGGGCTATTTAAATCGCATTTAACTTCCAAATGTATGTATGTAGCATTCTCAATTTGCAAATTTTTTTAAATGTATTATTCTCTAACAGTCTGACCATCAATGCTCTTTGTACAGCATATCAAACATTAGTTCTACAACTTCTCTACACATTTTACATTGTATACGTGGTTTTCTACAAACAGTGGCATATTATAAGCTTTATATTAGGTTCACATCCGGTATGTCGTCAAATCTTGTAATCAATTTTTCACCCACTTCCCGACTACTTAGAGATCTGAAACTTTGCATACATGCCTAAACACGAGCACGATACATGAATCAATCATAAAAATATTAAAATTAATATTTAAAACCATGATTTTAGCGATTTTACTATATATAGGAGACCGCTTAAATCACACTTTAGCAACCAAGAATGTATTCATTGTGTAGCCCAATGGCTAGAGCCCCGGGCTTACATTTGGTGTGTCGTGGGTTCGAACCCCCGCAGTGTTTTAACTTTTTCTTTTTTGTTTTAATTTTTACACTCATTTAAATTAGCAAATATGTATGTACATACTAGGGTAAAATAGCCCGTCCTACGACGGGTTCATATCATTGAGAAAAAAAATCGACAAAAAATTAATCAATATACACAACATTTTTTATTGAAATAACAATTAATAACAATACGGTGGAATTATTTTACTAAAACTTCCTTATATACAACGTTTCTAATTAGTAAAAATCTTTTTAGAATTTTCAATCAACTCCCCTTGCCCATTTCCCTCTATAATACATAGTTTTACGTCATCAGATCGCTGGACTCTAGACATGGCTACATAAAATTGCCCATGACTAAATACCGGCTCTTTTAGAAACACTCCTACCTTTCCCAATGTTTGACCTTGAGATGTATTTATGGTCAATGAAAACGCCAATTTAATGGGGAATTGTCGGCGCCGCAGAGTGAAAGACAGTTCAGTGTTTGTAGGGGCTAAATCGATTCTTCGAATAAAAACTATCTCTTTTTCGGCAGCGCCTGTTAAAACGTGCAATTATTAAATTAGCCTTTAGGCTTTTCACAGCTAGACGTGTCCCATTGCAGAGACCTCTTTTGGTATTTAAATTTCGAAGAAGCATAATAACACATCCAATTTTGAGATTCAATTTATGCAACGGCATTCCTGATGGACAACAGTCATTTAAAATTCGACAGGGTAATTTTGTTTATCGTTATCATCACTGTCTTCGATAGAATCCTTGCTAAGGTATGTCATTGTGTCACCAAATAAAATTTTTAGAATCTCATGCTCATTAACTTCATTTACATCAGAATTTTTTGGGCACAGTATAGCCATCTTGGAGTATTGATTTACATTATCAGCACTCAAAGTGTCGCCAAAAATTTCTTTTATAAGCGAACCTTTACAAACAAAGTGATCAGAAATTTCTATAATATCTTCAGGCAAGCCGTGGTCATTCGTAAGATCTCCGCTTCCTAAGTTTAGTAGCCAATCGCTAAAAATCGGATCAATGGACCGAGCATTGTGACTTAATTCTAATATCTCAAATTTATTCCAAACATTGCCGAATTTAATGCTGGCTTGCAAAATTGCAGATCTGGTTTCATGAGGTACTACTGGTAGCGTTTGCCTGAAATCTCCACCCAAAATGATGACTTTGCCACCAAAAGGCTTTTCATTTCCCATAATTTCTTGAAGAAGTTTGTTAATGCAATTAACTGAATTATTTGCCGCCATTGTAGCTTCATCTAATATTAAAACTTTTGCCATTCTGATCAGATCCGCATCAATGCTGTTCATTCTTAGTAATGAAACTGAGTTTTCAAATACAAGAATAGGTACTTTGAACTGTGAGTGAAAAGTTCTATCACCATTTAAAAGGTTGGCCGTAATTCCGGTCGATGCTGTGGCTAGTGCCACGTTTCCCTGTGCTCGTATAGTACTAAGGAGGAGCTTGTATACATAAGTTTTTCCACAACCACCCGGGCATTTAGGAAAAAGCATCTAATTGCTCGATCATCATCTTCAATTGCAGCAATTATCTTATCGTACGCTACCTTTTGTTGTTCATTTAAAGACGCTTTCATTGCTTCACTTCTTTCCCTTTCGTACTGAGTATTATATAAAGTTGCAAACCTCATTTGTTCTGTTGAAGGAGTATGCAGTCCAACGTCTGAACATTTTTTACCATTTTTATTATAAGCTTTATATTAGGTTCACATTAGGTATGTATGTTTGTTTGTATGTATGTCGTCAAATCTAGTAATAAATTTTTCACCCACTTCCCGACTACTTAGAGATCTGAAACTTTGCATACATGCCTAAACACGAGCACGATACATGAATCAATAAATTTTATGGGCGTATGATAAGGGGCGTGGCACTTTTTTATCAACTCCAGATTTGTGTATAACTTTAGAACTACAAATCACACATCAATGAAACTCGGTAGGAACTTACTACATATCCATATCCTTGTACTGAGAAAATAAGGCGGGCACTGGATAAGGGGGCGTGGCACTGCCCATACAAACAAAATTTTTGATCTCGATTAGCTTTGGAACTAAAGGTCGTGCAGCATTGAAATTTCGTATGCAGTCGCCTCTTGGATGTGTCGTCACACTGGTAAAATTGTATGGGCGTAGGATAAGGGGCGTGGCACTTTTATATCAACTCCAGATTTGTGTATAACTTTAGAACTACACATCACACATCAATGAAACTCGGTAGGAACTTACTACACATCCATATCCTTATACTGGGAAAATAAGACGGGCGGTGGACAAGTGGCCGTGGCACCGCCCATACAAACAAAATCGTATATATAGAATAGCTTTGGAACTAAAGGTCGTGCAGCATTGAAATTCCGTATACAGGCCCCTCTTGAATGCTTCGTCGCACTGGAAAAACTTTATGGGCGTAGGACAAGGGGCGTGGCACTTTTCAAGCAACTACACACTTGGGATTCAGTTTATAATTATAGGTACACCACACATCAATGAAACACGATAGGAACTTACTCGCCGCGCCTTGCACGCAAAATAGCAACAACTCACCGCGCCAAAGCAACGGGGGTTTTGCGCATGGGCCGAGCTCGCCGCGCCTTGCAAGCAAAACAACAACAACTCATCGCGCCACAAATATGCCACGAATATTAGGGTCGATCACTGCCGTATTATTTGTTAAATTGAGGATATGACATATGACGATAGGAAACACTGTGAATACCCTAAATATTGTGTACTGCTCTGCAAGTTTTAAATTCTTTTTGCGAAAAATTTCAGAGCTCTAAAATTGAATTTATGGAAGACTAAAAAGTAGAAAATAATATTATATAAAAAAAAACTTTTTAAAAATAAGCTTTAAATTATTTAATGTACTAAAAAGTAGAAAATATATTGTTTCGAAGTCACTAGTATCTTACTATCAATAAAAGCTTGTGCGCTCAATATCCATATTCACACTTATCTTTCAATACTAGAATCTATTTGCTAAAAATAATTTAAATAAAATATTGTGTTAACTGCTTGACAAAATTTGAACACATGAGCGCCCCAAGCTTTTATTGATAGTAAGATACAGGTGACTTTGAAACAATTTATTTTCTACTTTTTAGTACATTAAATGAATTAAAGCTTATTTTGAAAAAGTTTTTTTTTATATAATATTATTTTAAACATTATTTTTATGTCGTTTCTGCGTTGTCAAAATGATTTTCTACTGCTAAAATGCGCGAAATCCCCTAATAATTTTGGCCTGTGGATAACCACATTCCTTGCCGGCTTAGAATTTTGGACGTGCTCGCTACTGTCGGGCTATCTGCGAGATGGAGAGGGTATGCCGTTTGCTTATACGTACTATTTCCGTAACAAAGTGGAGCTATTCAATTATTCAGTATCATCAGCAGGAGAATCATCGACCTCATCGTCGTTCGTGTCGTTCTTGGTCGGCAATATCGCTGTATCCGTATCCGCAAAAGCACAAGAGCGCGGCAATCTGTAGCGGGGAAGGGGGCTTATTAAGGAAAGTGCTGCTCCTAACGTTTCTCTCCCTACTTAAAATTTATTGGTGTTTGCTGCTTCACCCAAAACGTTCTTGATTGGTTAGCTTAATAATTATTGACTTCGCCTGTAGAGGGAAAAGGAAAACGGCCGGATTCATTGCCGGATGTTTAGTTTAAATTGCAGTTTGATTTGCTTCTCTTGTTGTTAGCATACATTTTATATGAATTCGCATAGAGTAAAAGTTAATTTGCGATACTCCCCCAATTAATCATTATTATTGACTATTGAGGTGGATGAGAACTTTTGAAAGATCCTGCTGGATGTAAGGATTTTTAGTTAATATTAAAAAAAGACTTTTTGACAAGTAAGGAAGTATCAGTCGGGTTAGCCCGACAGAATAGTACTCTACACCTAGTAAGCCGTGGGACGTTGGATCCATTGAGAGAAATTAAATTCTAGGTGTATTAAATTTACCGCCTACATAGTGGGCGGACCACGCTAATTTTTTAAAAATTACAAGATATTCCTTAGTGATAACGAAAGAAATTATTTTTCTTTAAATTAGTAGACTAATGTTTGATTTATTTTTTGCTAATGGCTTCTTATATTCATTGACATTAAAGAAATGAGGAATTTTATGTTACTATATTTTTGAAGCAGTGCAAAGTTCAATTGCAGAGATGTGTGATGAGATTTTACTTAATTTATTTTATGCAAACATTATTTGCAAATAAATCCTAGAAATTAATGATAAGTGTGATAAGATACATATGTTTCGACCGGCCAAGCTCTTACGGATAGTAAAATACAGGTGTTACATTTTATACCCACTCTGCAATTTTAAATTAAAATAAAAGAAGAAATTAAGAGGGACTTAATCAACAGTTCATTTCATTCTTTTCTACAGTTTTAAATTTTTCCAATATATTTGCTAATTTAAATGAATGTAAAAATTAAAACAAAAAAAGTTTAACACTGTGGGACTCGAAACCCCGACCAACGGAATGCAGGCGCGCGCCTCTACCCACTGGGCTACACAACGAACTGTTTCCATTTGTCTAAAGTCTTAGTTAAACTTATTGTTGCTGCCTCTGCCGCCGCGCTGCCTATGGGACAGACGCTTTTTAGTCAGTCCTCAGATTATATATAAGACTAGATGACCCGGTGAACTTCGTATCACCTAATCTTAATTTGATTGTAACTCTTCATAAGCGTTTATTCTAATCAACCCTCCAACTCCAGTTTATTGAAGTAGATAATATTGGCCGCATCGTATACGGTTTGAGTTTCGTTTGGTTATTGAATAAAAATCATTTGTAATATTAATATCTTTTATTAACATGATGAAAGATAAATGCAGTTAACATTCAAGATAAAGCTTTCTGGTCAACTGTCCCGGAATGAAATTTTGAATGGTCGCATTGAGATCATCAACATCTTTGATTTTAGCCGCCAATATGACCCGTTCGCTGAACCAACTATGGTTATTGAAGTTCTGCGCTACGTTGGGGAAAACACGCCCTATGAGCTCCTCCTTCGACTCGGTCAACTGATAGAAATCAGTGGGCAATGTGATGAATCCAACAATTGCTTTGAAAAAACATGGGAATTTCGATCTTGTTGCAAAAACACTCGCATGTTAGTTGTCAATCAGAGTGTCTTCACATGCCGCCATAAATTTGATGATTTTTAGCATGCGTTTAGCTCGTCAGCTACAGTTGATCGTGGAATAACTGGAAGAGTCTGAGGAAAATCACCGGATAACAGAATAATGGCTCCACCAAAAATATTTTGATTGTCACGAAGATCTTTCAACGTTCTGTCCAGTGCCTCCAATGACCTCTTGAGGGCCATCGAGACTTCGTCCCAAACGATGTTTGTAGAACCTTTGTCATTGCGTTTTTTTTGGCGATGTTGCAAGCTGGTGTCTCGTAGATTTGTATGTTCAGGGGCAATTTCAAGGCAGAATGTGCAGTTCGTCCGCCTTCTAACAGAGTCGCTGCTATTCCAGATGAAGCCAATGCTAAGGCAACTTCATTCTGCGATCGAATCCTTGCCAAAAGTAATGAAATTAAGAACGTTTTACCAATGGCTCCGGGAGCATCCAGGAAGTATACTCCACCAGTTCCATTTTACACAGCTTCTATCAGACAGTCGTATGTACTTTTTTGATGTTGATTTAATTGCGAAACATTTTTACGAACTGCTTCGGCTAACGCTTCGACGTCGTATTGTTGTTCTCTTTGTAACTCGTGGTTAAATGCGTCGTGCATTCGACGATTGGGTGATATCATGCCCAAATTCGACAACACTCTATTCGCCATCAATAAACACATGTCTTCTATCATGATCAATGTCTCATTGTGGATTTCTGCAGTCATTTGCAATGCTGGATTTAAATTTTGGCGACGCTCACGATGCAAGACATCCTCAGACATGTCGTCCTTATATTTGACCCACAAATCGTTCGGATTCGAAGGGAAACATGTGGATATGATAATCGCAAAGAATGTTCGAATTTGATGTAAGTCTCACACAAATGGTTTTCAGTTGTTGAAACGACGTCGGACCACGAACATTCACCAAGACATTAGCAAGTAGTGACTCCATATCGAGTTTCAAAGATGTTTGACTTATACTTCAAAAATTATAAGATTTGAACAACTAAGAAGTACCACGCCCCTTGTCAAACGCCCATCCAAGAGGCGCTGCATACGAAATTTCAATGCTGCACGACCTTTAGTTCCAAAGCTAATCGAGATCAAAAATTTTGTTTGTATGGGCGGTGCCACGCCCCCTTATCCAGTGCCCGCCTTATTTTCTCAGTAGAAGGATATGGATATGTAGTAAGTTCCGACCGAGTTTCATTGATGTGTGATGTGTAGTTCTAAAGTTATACACAAATCTGGAGTTGGTAAAAAAGTGCCACTCCCCTTATCCTTCGCCCATAAAATTTTACCAGTGGGACGACACATCCAAGAGGCGACTGCATACGAAATTTCAATACTGCACGACCTTTAGTTCCAAAGCTAATCGAGATCAAAAATTTTGTTTGTATGGGGGGTGTCACGTCCCCTTATCCTACGCCCATAAAATTTTACCAGTGGGACGACACATCCAAGAGGCGACTGCATACGAAATTTCAATGCTGCACGACCTTTAGTTCCAAAGCTAATCGAGATCAAAAATTTTGTTTGTATGGGCGGTGCCACGCCTCCTTATCCAGTGCCCGCCTTATTTTCCCAGTAGAAGGATATGGATATGTAGTAAGTTCCTACCGAGTTTCATTGATGTGTGATGTGTAGTTCTAAAGTTATACACAAATCTGGAGTTGGTAAAAAAGTGCCACTCCCCTTATCCTTCGCCCATAAAATTTTACCAGTGGGACGACACATCCAAGAGGCGACTGCATACGAAATTTCAATGCTGCACGACTTTTAGTTCCAAAGCTATTCGAGATCAACAATTTTGTTTGTATGGGGGGTGTCACGTCCCCTTATCCTACGCCCATAAAATTTTACAAGTGGGACGACACATCCAAGAGGCGACAGCATACGAAATTTCAATACTGCACGACCTTTAGTTCCAAAGCTAATCGAGATCAAAAATTTTTTTTTTATGGGGGGTGTCACGTCCCCTTATCCTACGCCCATAAAATTTTACCAGTGGGACGACACATCCAAGAGGCGACTGCATACGAAATTTCAATGCTGCACGACTTTTAGTTCCAAAGCTATTCGAGATCAAAAATTTTGTTTGTATGGGGGGTGTCACGTCCCCTTATCCTACGCCCATAAAATTTTACCAGTGAAACGACGCATCCAAGAGACGACTGCATACGGAATTTCAATGTTGCACGGCTTTTAGTTCCAAAGCTATTCGATGTAAACGATTTGGTTTGTATGGGCGGTGCCACGCCCCCTTGTCCAATCGGGTCCAATTATAGATCAGAACCATCACTGAACCCGCTCAAGCACACTCACTAAATTTCATCAAAATCGGTTCAGCCGTTTCCGCGCTTTCGCCAGACTAACGCACATCATTTCATTTTTATACCCTACACCTATGGTAATAGGGTATAATAACTTTGTGCGAAAATTGTAACGCATTAAAGGAGCCCTCCTAGGTATAGACATAAGTATATAGAAATGATCAGAAACACTTTCTCTATTGATTTCCGGTTGTCCGTCTGTCCGTCTGTCTGTCTGTCTGTCTGTCTGTCTGTCTGTCTGTCTGTCTGTCCGTCTGCGTGTTCGGGAAAAATAGAAAGAAGGAGTTGTCCGATTTGAACCAAATTTGGTACACAGTCACAGTGAACCTCGAGTTAGGTAAAGTGTTAAAATTAGTTAAATCGGTCGAAGGACACGCCTACAATGGGCCTGTAAGTCCCACTACCTCGGGTTTTTTTCCAATTAAATTGCTATAAATTGTCTAATTACTCATTCAAAAGAATAATACTTTGTATTTATGGTTAGGTGTGGAGCCTCTGCAAAATACCAAAAAATGGGCGTGGTCCGCCCACTGTATAGGCGGCAACAATTTTCCGGTAAAATGGCTCCCAATTGACTAGTTACGAATATAAATGAATGAATTTCGGTTCCCAAGTTGATGTACAGGTCTTAGATGCCATACAAGAAAATGCGCGTGGTCCGCCCACTATATAGGCGATAAACGAAAAATCCTCTTATATTCCATAATATATACACCAGAGCGTCCAGAATTGGTTACTTCGTTCCTGGTAGGAATATCTTTTAATTCTCCAGAAATGGGCGTGGTCCGCCCACCATGGGGGCAGTAAAATAAATATGCCGATGACATCTGTTGTACACCTGTCAGAGCATCAATATTTGGCACGTATAGTCCTATTAGGTATATGTTGTAGTCTGCCAAAAATGGGCGTGGTCCGCCCACTCTGTAGGTTGTAAATCAAATGTACCCACAATTTCTGTGAAATCACACCACTTGGGAACATGGTGTAGGGTATTACTCTGTCGGTGAAACCCGACTGATACTTCCTTACTTGTTATACCCTACACCTATGGTAATAGGGTATAATAACTTTGTGCCAAAATTGTAACGCATTAAAGGAGCCTTCCTAGGTATAGACATAAGTATATAGAAATGATCAGAAACACTTTCTCTTTTCATTTCCGGTTGTCCGTCTGTCTGCGTGTATGCAAAAAAAAAAGAAGGAGTTGTTCGATTTGGACCAAATTTGGTATACAGTTACAGTGAACCTCGGGTTAGGTAAAGTGTTAAAATTATTCAAATTACCCAAAGGACACGCCCACAACGGGTCTGTAAGTCCCACTACCTCGGGTTTTTTTCGATTAAATTGCTATAATTTGTGTAATTACTCATGGAAAAGAATAATACTTGGTATTCAAGTTAAGAGGTAGGTCTTCTATATCTCAGGAAAAAATGGGCGTGGTCCGCCCACTATATAGCCGGAATATCTTTTAATTCTCCAGAAATGGGCGTGGTCCGCCCACCATGGGGGCAGTAAAAAAAATATGCCGATAACATCTGGTGTACACCTGTCAGAGCATCAATATTTGGCATGTATAGTCCTATTAGGTATATCTTGTAGTCTGCCAAAAATGGGCGTGGTCCGCTCACTATGTAGATTGTAAATCAAATACGCCCACAATTTCAGTGAATTATCACCCCACATGGTGTAGGGTATTACTCTGTCGGTGAAACCCGACTGATTGCTTCCTTACTTGTTATACCCTACACCTATGGTAATAGGGTATAATAACTTTGTGCGAAAATTGTAACGCATTAAAGGAGTGGTCCTAGGTATAGACATAAGTATATAGAAATGCTTAGAATCACTTTCTGTGTTGATTTCCGGTTGTCCGTCTGTCCGTCTGTCCGTCAGTCTGTCTGTCTGCGTGTCCGGAAAAAAAAGAAAGAAGGAGTCGTCCGATTTCGACCAAATTTGGTACACAGTTACAGTGAACTTCGCGTTAAGTGAAGTGTTAAAATTTTTCAAATCGGCTGAAGGACACGCCTACAATGGGCCTGTAAGTCCCACTACCTCGGGTTTTTTGCGATCAAATTGCTGTAATTTGTCTAATTACTCATTGAAAAGAATAAAACTTGCTGTTCAAGTTAAGGGGTCGGTCATCTATGTCATACAAAAAAATGGGCGTGGTCCGCCCACTATATAGGCGGCAAAATTTTTCGGGTAAAATGGCTCCCAATTGACTAGTTAGAAATATAAATGAATGAAATTCGGTTCCCAAGTTGATATATAGGTCTTAGATACCATATAAGAAAATGGGCGTGGTCCGCTCACTATATAGGCGATAAACGAAAAATCTTCATAACTTCCATAATATATACACCAGAGCGTCCGGATTTGGTTACTTTGTTCCTGGTAGGAATATCTTTTAATTCTCCAGAAATGGGCGCGGTCTGCCCACCATGGGGGCTGTAAAATAATTATGCCGATCACATCTGTCAGAGCATCAATGTTTGGCATATATTAGGTATATCTTGTAGTCTGCCAAAAATGGGCGTGGCCCGCCCACTATGTAGATTGTAAATCAAATGCACCCACAATTTCTGTGAATTATCACGGCACTTGGGAACATGGTGTAGGGTATTACTCTGTCGGTGAAACCCGACTGATACTGCCTTACTTGTTATATATAAGAAGATAACATATGAACGATCTCTGGTGTAGCGGTTTGGGATGAATTTTGATTCCTGTACAGTTATGGCAAAGAACGTGAAGGGAGGTGAAAAACTTTATTTCGCTAATATCTTGCTTTTAAAGCAATTTTGATTCATATATTGTCACCATGTTTACGCAAATATGCAAAGTTTCAGATCTTTAAGTAGTCGGGAAGTGGGTGAAAAATTGATTACTAAATTTGACTACAAACTAACAAATTAAAAAAAAGTGAAGTTAAATAAAAGATTATAAAAGAGCGCATTACTGTAAACTCGATAGAAAATTTAGTTTAGGGAAGATCCTGAAAAGGGAGAGCAGCTGCTGCGATAGGATTCCACCTGGATTGTTGGTGTATATGGTGAATGCACTTACCTCAACGTGCTGGAGGCTGGTGACGTTGTATTGGAATTGCGCGTCCGATGGCCAATCTCCACGCTCACATCAGCGTAATAATCTTTACCGGACGCATGCGGCGCTTGGCCTGTCGGTGATATGCTATCAGCACCACCAACAGTAGGGTTGTTCAGGCTCGAATTGATGCTAATTTTGTGCGTCAGACACTTGACCACATCGTCCATGGTGCATTTTGTGGCAGTCGCAGCAGAAGAACACAACGTTTCATTGATAGGGTCTGTGTTGTTGTTATTATTATTGTTACTGGCGTAAAAGTAGTCAACTTCATTAAGTTGATGTTGCTGCGCACTATATTGAGCGCCCACCGCAGCGGCAGCAATACTAAAAATGTTGCTGTCATGCTGCTGGTAGCCAGCAGCATTTGCGTTGCTACAATTGGTGCTCATTGCATGCACGTACAAGTTGTTGTTGTTGTTGTTACTGTAGGCGTCATAGTGCAGGCTGCTGCTGCTACTGTTCGCACCAACTTGGTGCTGTACTTCGCTTTTAATGTTGTGCGCCGCCGTTCTAGCAGCATGTTGCAGAACAATCTCATTATCACCGTCAGCAACTTCCTCATCTTCAGCTTCATCGCAAATTTCGCGCTTTATGGCAATATTTTCGCTGCTGCTCTGCTTTTTCTTGCTGCTTTTTTTTATGTTTGTGGTTGCTAGCATTGTTATAGTGCTACTGCCGCTGCTGCTACTGAAACTGCTGTTACTCTTGTTGCTGCAACTTCTGCTGATTTGTCGGCAGTTGCTGCCATTTTTACTGCTACTTTTATTGATATTGCTGTCTCGCTTATTACTATTGCTGTTGTTGTTGTTGTTGCCATGCAGCGACAATTTTTCAGCAGTAGCAACTCTCTTTCCTGTGCGTTTTTTTGACGGCGAAGGCGTTTCCCTGCGCATCTGCAATGACATAAAATGAACAAATTTCTTTAATGCTGCTCATAGTTAAGATATATTATGTATAGAAATCGATGCTATTGTTTTCGATTTGATTCTTTGTTGATAGAAAAATTTTATGATGATTTAAAGAAAAAGTTGAAAACCAAGAGAAAATCTGCTATGCTTCCCACACATCCTCTTTAATTTAATTATATACAATATGTTTTAGTTGTGGCAACAACATGCTCACCTGCTTGGTACCGCAATCGGTCAAATCGGCGGTGTGTCCACTAGTTGCTCGATGCTTATCAACACTAGCAGCAGGAGAAGATGTTTCCGATGGATAACCCATTGTTTCAGATTGGTCAGTCGCTGCCATAACATATTGCTGTTGCTGCTGTTTGTGGTCCTCCTCCTCATTTTTATCATGTCCAGCAGTAATTGCAACAATGTGGACATCATAATCAACGGCGTCAATAACATGCTGCTCCGTGCAATCACTTGCAGAATGTTGGTCTATGTTGCTGCTGCTGTCTGGTACATCAGCATCAGCAATAACATCATCGTCATCACTGGCAGCAATATCATTTGCGGCAACATTTTCTGCATACCTCCCTTTCGCCTGAAAGCGCGTTTCGACAGTAGCAAGAATTTTGCACTTGCTTTCTGCTGTTGGCATATTATTATTAGTATTGCGAGTTTGGTTGTTGTTGGCAATACTGGCAACATTTTGACTTAATTTGCTATGACTATCAAAACTATTATTGCTACTAATATTGCTGCTGACTGTTGCTGCTCTCACATAGTTCATGTTTTGGTTGCTTGTGTTAGTGTATAATTGTTGCTGCTGCTGTTGTTTTTGTATTGTTGCAACTGTTGTGGCTGTTGCTGTTGTCATATCTAAAATAGGGTTGCTACTATCCATAGCTCGCAGATCAGGACAAGCACTATTTGTTATTGTTGTTGTTGCTTTGGCTACCGCTGCTTTTGGTTTCGAAGCGGCAACAACAATGCGACTGTCATAAAATTCTTCATCTTGCGCTGCCAAAAGACACGAGCGTGGGCAGCAATATTTCGCCACTGTTGTTGTTGTTGCTACATCTACTATTTTTATTGTGTTCGCTTTAGAAACTTTTTTTTTTGCCGCAACTGTTACTATGGCATTTTTAGGTGTAACATCAATTTCGCATTTATTTGGCGGTGATTTACGTTTAGCTGACATCGCTACAACAAGCAGCCGAACAACAACAGCATAACGCACAAAAAGAAACAAAAGATCAGACAATTAGAATGGAAAAGCGTGCAAGAGATTAAAATAAACTGAAACAAAGACGAAAATAGACAAAAATTCGGAGGGGCGCATCAGCAGAAAAAACTTCCGGAAGAAGCGGAAAAAAATTGGAAGGAAAAGTCATGAAAAACACTAAAACTTCGAATTTTTGTTGCACATCAAGAAAATTTATGATAAAAAAAAAATTATTTAAAAAAAATGTATGAGAGGCTATTTGAAATGTACTTATCATAATAATAATAATTGATTGGCGCAACAACCCAACAGCCCCTTGGGCTTAAGCCTAGCTTTCTCGCATTAACTTGTGTGTGCTTCTTATATTTTAAATTAACGGGACCTACAAATAACCGTGTCCGAACGGGTTGAGAAGCTTTTCATGGCAAAAACTATTCTCAGAGAATTGCCAATTCATCACGAGAAGTGGCGCCTTTTTCTATATGGTGTGCGTCTGTCAGGAATGTAACCCAGTAGCGCTCATCACATCAAATAGAGTTCGGTCTCCAATATCGTGTTATATTCTATTCTTTTCTTTATATCGCTGCGAACAATTTTTATTAAATAAATCCTGATATACAACATTTTGGTTACAACAAAATCAATTTTCTTTCAAATTATTTCAATATTTCTTCAATGGGTACACAAAAACACCAACAACAACAATGAGCAAAATATATTGTAAGCATTGGATTGTTATTGATTGTTATTGTGGCTACAAAGTTCCTGTTTTTGTTGCTGTTGTTGTGTGGCAGGCTCTTAGCTTCCTACGGCTTATTGGTTTTTCGCGCATTAGTAACCACTCAAAAACCAACAACAACAACCACAATCACAGCAACAACAATGACTGACGCTCTTTTCAAAAAACGACTTTTCTATTCATGCGCACTTCCCCTGTATCTCGTTCAACCCCGTGCCCCCTACTGCTTGCCCCGGTATCCCTTTTCAATACTCCAACAAATACATTGAGTCAATAAGTCCTTGACAGGTATGCTACGGCTGAGGGCGTTGTTGTTGGCGTCGGCTTATACTAATAATCGCCTGCCCGCCCGCCCGTTTTGCTGCTGCAGCCAACAAAGCCAAAGAGGCAGCATGTGTTGGAGTACGCATTGGCACAGGAGGCGTGCGAGGAGCGTTCGATTTTCAACAAGTTCCGCTTCATTGCTTTATTGTTGCTTGTTCAAGGCGTTTTTATTGTCATTACTCCTTGTTTGTTTTGACTTATTCTTTTTCTTCTTTAGTTTCTTTTCTTTTTATGTTTTTTCTATCTTTTCCTTGCGGAAGTTACAGTTATATTTCGATTGCAAATGCAGTAAATCGTAATTGATCAATTTTTAATCGTCATTTTTCGATTACGATTATATGTACAAATATAGCATACTAGCTGACTCGGCGAACGTTGTTCTGCCTAAAATAATTATAAGTATTAAGATCCAAGATATGTTTTGAGATTTATTTCAATTATATTAGGAAAACTTTTAATAAGAGGTAACACATATCTTCGAGCAAAAACAAAGCCTGATTATCTCCTCATTCACCTCGAAATCGGAATTCCTTAACTGACCTGTGTTCGATTTGTCAGTCTTGTACCACAGTTCACATTGATTCGATGGGAAGCATGCATATTTATTTATTATATAGTATCCTAGAACAACAAGATTTTAAATCTTATAAATGACAGTGCTAGTCATAAACATAGTAAATAATTATTTGAGTTCATTTAGCTTAATTCAAAATTATACATTAAAGATCGAAGATTGAACATTAAAAATTAAAAACTAGACAATATAAAAAACTACATACTTATATGCTAACAATGGGATTAATTAATTAAATACATGTGAAATAAACTACAAAATATTTGAAATTTAAACATTTGACCCGTTTTTAAGCAATAAAAAGTTAGTAATCAAGTTAGGAATGCCAACGCCATGTCGTGGAATGAACGGCGGTTTCAATCGAGAATTGAAACGTGAGCGTGAATACGATCGAGATGCATTGAACCCGTTAGTTTTAACGAATGTACCACTGCTGAACCCCCAACAGAAGGAAGTGAATGCAATTGCCGATGGAAAAGGTGCCTTCTTTTTCCTTTAAGAATTTTGATTTGATTTAAGATTTCAGAGCTCTAAATTTGAATTTATGGGAGACTAAAAAGTAGAAAATAATCTTAATATATAAAAACATCTGTGCGTATGTATGTATGTCGCAGCATCACGGCTGAACCACAGAAGCGATCGACCTTACACTCACAACATATGTTCGTGTGGTGCTCTGAATGGTTTGTTTTCATGTTAGACCTTCCTAAGTGTTGCCACGGTGGCGGTTTTTCGAAAATTCTTATTTATGGACCGATTTGGCTCAGATTCACACCATATAATACTAAAGTTGACAGAACCCGATAGCTGTTGTCGAAGTGGAAATATTCACGAAAACGTATTCTTCCCGTACATAATTTGCATTTTCATATCTTAATATATAACAAGTAAGGAAGAATCAGTCGGGTTTCACCGACAGAGTAATACCCTACACCAAGTTCCCAAGTGGGGTGATAATCCACAGAAATTGTGGGTGCATTTAATTTACCGCCTACATAGTGGGCGGACCACGCCTATTTTGAGCAGACTACAATATATCCCTAATAGGACTATTTATGCCAAAAGTTGATGCTCTGGAAAGTGTACAATCGAAATGATCGATATATTTATTTTACCGGCCCATGGTGGGTAAGCCACGCCCATTTTTGGAGAATTAAAAGGTATTCTTACCAGTAATGAAGTGACCAAATATGGACGCTCTGGTGTATATCTTACTGAAATTATGAGGATTTTTAGCTTACCGCCTATATAGTGGGCGGACCACGCCCATTTTTTCGTGGGACATAGAAAACCAAACCCTTAACTTGAATACCAAGTACAATTCTATTCCATGAGTAATTAGACAAAATATAGCTATTTAACCGAAAAAAATCCGGGGTATTGGGACTTACAGCCCCATTGTGGCCGTGTTCTTCAACTGATTTTGATAATCTCGGAACTTGAAGTAGTGGAAGGTTCACTGCGACTGTATGCCAAATTTGGTCTAAATCGGATAACTCCTTCTTTCTCTCCTGTGCGCACGGACAGACAGACAGACAGACAGACAGACAGACAGACAGACAGACAGACAGACAGACAGACAGACAGACAGACAGACAGACAGACAGACAGACAGACAGACAGACGGACGGACAGACGGACAATCGGAAATCAATACAGAAAGTGATTCTAAGCATTTCTATATACTTATGTCTATACCTAGGACGGCTCCCTTAATGCGGTACAATTTTCGCCCAAAGTTATTATACCCTATTACCATAGGTGTAGGGTATAAAAACGTTTGTGCGTATGTATGTCGCAGCATCACGGCTGAACCACATAAGCGATCGACCTTATACTCACAACATATATTCGTGTGGTGTTCTGAATGGTTTTTGTTCATGTTAGACCTTCCTAAGTGTTGCCACGGTGGCGTTTTTTCGAAAATTCTTATTTATGGACCGATTTGGCTCAGATTCACACCATATAATACGAAAGTTGACATATTATTAAAAAAAATTCCAACATAATTGAGATACATTTCAAAACAAATCTTGGAATAAAATAATTGTTTTAGGCAGAACAACGTTTGCCGGGACAGCTAGTATTATATAAAAAAAAGCTTTTTAAAATAAGCTTTAATTCATTTAATGTACTAAAAAGTAGAAAATAAATTGTTTCGAAGTCACCAGTATCTTACTATCAATAAAAGCTTGTGCGCTCAATATCCATATTCAAAATATCTTTCATTACTAGAATCTATTTGCAAAAAATAATTTAAATAAAATATTGTGGTAACTGGTTGACAAATATTGAACACATGAGCGCCCCAAGCTTTTATCTTATATATAACAAGTAAGGAAGTATCAGTCGGGTTTCACCGACAGAGTAATACCCTACACCATGTTCCCAAGTGGGGTGATAATTCACTGAAATTGTGGGTGCATTTGATTTACAACCTACATAGTGGGCGGACCACGCCCATTATTGGCAGACTATAATATATAACTAATAGGACTATATATGCCAAATATTGATGCTCTGACAGGTGTACAACAGATGTTATCGGCATATATATTTTACTGCCCCCATGGTGGGCGGACCATGCCCATTTTTTGGGAATTAAAAGATAATCCTACCAGGAACGAGGTAACCAAATCTGGACGCTCTGGTATATATATTATGGAAGTTAAGAGGATTTTTCGTTTATCGCCTATATAGTGGGCGGACCACGCCCATTTTCTTGTATGGTATCTAAGACCTATATATCAACTTGGGAACCGAATTTCATTCATTTATATTCGTAACTAGTCAATTGGGAGCCATTTTACCGGAAAAATTTTATATTATATATAGTGGGCGGACCACGCCCATTTTTTCGTATGACATAGATAACCGACCCCTTAACTTGAATACCAAGTTTTATTCTTTTCATGGAGTAATTAGACAAATTACAGCAATTTGAACGCAAAAAAACCGAGGTAGTGGGACTTACAGGCCCATTGTAGGCGTTTCCTTCGACCGATTTGACTAATTTTAACACTTTACCTAACCCGAGGTTCACTGTGACTGTGTGCCAATTTTGGTCCAAATCGGACAACTCCTTCTTTCTATTTTATCCGAACACGCAGACAGACAGACAGACAGACGGACAGACAGACAGACGGACAGACGGACAGACGGACAACCGGAAATCAAGACAGAAAGTGATTCTAAGCATTTCTATATACTTATGTCTATACCTAGGAAGGCTCCTTTAATGCGTTACAATTTTCGCACAAAGTTATTATACCCTATTACCATAGGTGTAGGGTATAAAAATGAAATGATGTGCGTTAGTCTGGCGAAAGCGCGGAAACGGCTGAACCGATTTTGATGAAATTTAGTGAGTGTGCTTGAGTGGGTTCAGGGATGGTTCTGATCTATAATTGGACCCGATTGGACAAGGGG
Organism: Neria commutata; assembly: GCA_963457695.1. Classification (NCBI taxonomy): domain Eukaryota; kingdom Metazoa; phylum Arthropoda; class Insecta; order Diptera; family Micropezidae; genus Neria; species Neria commutata. Next base: position 5,167,403 of record OY735250.1, read on the forward strand.
GCGTGGCACCGCCCATACAAACCAAATCGTTTACATCGAATAGCTTTGGAACTAAAAGCCGTGCAACATTGAAATTCCGTATGCAGTCGCCTCTTGGATGTGTCGTCCCACTGGTAAAATTGTATGGGCGTAGGATAAGGGGACGTGACACCCCCTATACAAACAAAATTTTTGATCTCGATTAGCTTTGGAACTAAAGGTCGTGCAGTATTGAAATTTTGTTTGCAGTCGCCTCTTGGATGTGTCGTCCCACTGGTAAAATTTTATGGGCGTAGGATAAGGGGGGAGTGGCACCCCCATACAAACAAAATTTTTGATCTCGATTAGCTTTAGAACTAAAGGCCGTGCAGCATTGAAATTTCGTATGCAGTCGCCTCTTGGATGTGTCGTCCCACTGGTAAAATTTTATGGGCGTAGGATAAGGGGGGAGTGGCACCCCCATACAAAAAAAATTTTTGATCTCGATTAGCTTTGGAACTAAAGGTCGTGCAGTATTGAAATTTCGTATGCAGTCGCCTCTTGGATGTGTCGTCCCACTGGTAAAATTTTATGGGCGAAGGATAAGGGGAGTGGCACTTTTTTACCAACTCCAGATTTGTGTATAACTTTAGAACTACACATCACACATCAATCAAACTCGGTAGGAATTATTTATTTATTTATTTAAGTCAAAGAATGATTAATTCTGTACTGACAAACGAAAATATAATAATAAATACTAGAACTAGTAGCAAATATTGTTAAGAAATTTTTTAAAAATATATTTTGGTAACGAAAAGTCCAAAGCAAAAGAATTTGAGATTTTGTTTAACTCACTAAGAGCTCGCACCATGGGAGCATACAGTGCATAATTTGTTTTTTTTACGCTTATATAAAAAGGTTCAAAACTTCTTAGACTCCTAGCAGGGACATTAAAATGTATGAGCTGCAAGAGACAAGGACAGTCGATTGAGCCACAAATGATGTCGTACATGAGTAACATTGATAAAATCGTACCTCTGCATTGTAGCGTTTTTAGATTCAACAGATTACAACGATCAATGTACGAGGGATTCGCTTCTCGTTGGTTTAGTAAACGGACTGCAGAACGAGTAAATTTTCTTTGAATGCGCTCAAGACGACTAATATGAGATGAATAATAAGGTCTCCAGATAGAGATAGCATACTCCAATTTTGAACGGACAAACGAGGAATATAATAGCTTCAAAGTAAAGGGATCAGTGAAATCTGAACTATTACGCAAAACGAAAGCTAAAAGCGAGTAAGCTTTAGATATAACATAATTTAAAATTACTACATATCCATATCCTTCAACTGGGAAAATGGGACGGGCATTGGACAAAGGGGCGTGGCACTGCCCATACAAACAAAATTTTTGATCTCGATTATCTTTGGAACTAAAGGTCGTGAAGCATTGAAATTTCGTATGCAGTCGCCTCTTGGATGTGTCGTCCCACTGGTAAAATTTTATGGGCGAAGGATAAGGGGAGTGGCACTTTTTTACCAACTCCAGATTTGTGTATAACTTTAGAACTACACATCACACATCAATGAAACTCGGTAGGAACTTACTACATATCCATATCCTTCTACTGAGAAAATAAGGCGGGCACTGGATAAGGAGGCGTGGCACCGCCCATACAAACAAAATTTTTGATCTCGATTAGTTTTGGAACTAAAGGTCGTGCAGTATTAAAATTTCGTATGCAGTCGCCTCTTGGATGTGTCGACCCACTGGTAAAATTTCATGGGCGAAGGATAAGGAGAGTGGCACTTTTTTACCAATTCCAGATTTGTGTATAACTTTAGAACTACACATCACACATCAATGAAACTCGGTAGGAACTTACTACATATCCATATCTTTCTACTGAGAAAATAAGGCGGGCACTGGATAAGGGGACGTGACACCCCCCATACAAACAAAATTTTTGATCTCGATTAGTTTTGGAACTAAAGGTCGTGCAGTATTAAAATTTCGTATGCAGTCGCCTCTTGGATGTGTTGACCCACTGGTAAAATTTCATGGGCGAAGGATAAGGAGAGTGGCACTTTTTTACCAACTCCAGATTTGTGTATAACTTTAGAACTACACATCACACATCAATGAAACTCGGTAGGAACTTACTACATATCCATATCCTTCTACTGAGAAAATAAGGCGGGCACTGGATAAGGGGACGTGACACCCCCCATACAAACAAAATTTTTGATCTCGATTAGCTTTGGAACTAAAAGTCCTGCAACATTGAAATTCCGTATTCAGTCGCCTCTTGGATGCATCGTCCCACTGGTAAAATTTTATGGGCGAAGGATAAGGGGAGTGGCACTTTTTTACCAACTCCAGATTTGTGTATAACTTTAGAACTACACATCACACATCAATGAAACTCGGTAGGAATTACTACATATCCATATCCTTCAACTGGGAAAATGGGACGGGCATTGGACAAAGGGGCGTGGCACTGCCCATACAAACAAAATTTTAAATATCGAATAGCTTTGGAACTAAAAGTCGTGCAGCATTGAAATTTCGTATGCAGCGCCTCTTGGATGGGCGTTTGACAAGGGGCGTGGTACTTCTTAGTTGTTCAAATCTTATAATTTTTGAAGTATAAGTCAAACATCTTTGAAACTCGATATGGAGTCACTACTTGCTAATGTCTTGGTGAATGTTCGTGGTCCGACGTCGTTTCAACAACTGAAAACCATTTGTGTGAGACTTACATCAAATTCGAACATTCTTTGCGATTATCATATCCACATGTTTCCCTTCGAATCCGAACGATTTGTGGGTCAAATATAAGGACGACATGTCTGAGGATGTCTTGCATCGTGAGCGTCGCCAAAATTTAAATCCAGCATTGCAAATGACTGCAGAAATCCACAATGAGACATTGATCATGATAGAAGACATGTGTTTATTGATGGCGAATAGAGTGTTGTCGAATTTGGGCATGATATCACCCAATCGTCCAATGCACGACGCATTTAACCACGAGTTACAAAGAGAACAACAATACGACGTCGAAGCGTTAGCCGAAGCAGTTCGTAAAAATGTTTCGCAATTAAATCAACATCAAAAAAGTACATACGACTGTCTGATAGAAGCTGTGTAAAATGGAACTGGTGGAGTATACTTCCTGGATGCTCCCGGAGCCATTGGTAAAACGTTCTTAATTTCATTACTTTTGGCAAGGATTCGATCGCAGAATGAAGTTGCCTTAGCATTGGCTTCATCTGGAATAGCAGCGACTCTGTTAGAAGGCGGACGAACTGCACATTCTGCCTTGAAATTGCCCCTAAACATACAAATCTACGAGACACCAGCTTGCAACATCGCCAAAAAAAAACGCAATGACAAAGGTTCTACAAACATCGTTTGGGACGAAGTCTCGATGGCCCACAAGAGGTCATTGGAGCCACTGGACAGAACGTTGAAAGATCTTCGTGACAATCAAAATATTTCTGGTGGAGCCATGATTCTGTTATCCGGTGATTTTCCTCAGACTCTTCCAGTTATTCCACGATCAACTGTAGCTGACGAGCTAAACGCATGCTAAAAATCATCAAATTTATGGCGGCATTTGAAGACACTCTGATTGACAACTAACATGCGAGTGTTTTTGCAACAAGATCGAAATACCGATGGTTTTTCAAAGCAATTGTTGGATTCATCACATTGCCCACTGATTTCTATCAGTTGACCGAGTCGAAGGAGGAGCTCATAGGGCGTGTTTTCCCCAACGTAGCGCAGAACTTCAATAACCATAGTTGGTTCAGCGAACGGGTCATATTGGCGGCTAAAATCAAAGATGTTGATGATCTCAATGCGACCATTCAAAATTTCATTCCGGGACAGTTGACCAGAAAGCTTTATCTTGAATGTTAACTGCATTTATCTTTCACCATGTTAATAAAAGATATTAATATTACAAATGATTTTTATTCAATAACCAAACGAAACTCAAACCGTATACGATGCGGCCAATATTATCTACTTCAATAAACTGGAGTTAGAGGGTTGATTAGAATAAACGCTTATGAAGAGTTACAATCAAGTTAAGTTTAGGTGATACGAAGTTCACCGGGTCATCTAGTCTAATATGTATATAAAAAAAAAGTGGTGAAGCTCTTTAGCCTTTTCACTCGATAACCACTGGGCCGATTTTCATGATTCTTTTTTTGTTTTGTTCGAATTGCTGTATTTTAGGTTTATGTAAAAAAAAATTTCGGAAAATCTGACGGGAAAGTCAAGAAATCTAATAAATCGATTTATTCACATTTTACGATAGGTGGCGGTATTGGAGCGATGATAATTGTGTGCCAACGTTGCAATGCGCTCAAATTCAAAGGCGAAACTCACGTCCTTTGCTGTGCGAGTGGCAAAATGAAAATGGTTCCCTTATATGCAGCTCCGGAGCAATCCGTTGTTTGAATCGGATGATTTTCTCAAGAACATTCGACAGTACAAATGTTTCATTCAAGAAACTGGTTTCATGCCGCCTTGCAAAGTAAAAGAAAAAAGCATTAACACATCATGCAAACACAGCTGTTCTAAAAATGGCACGGGATTCTACACTGCACGATTCGGGTTTACATATTCAAGGTCAAATTTACCATCGGATGGGAGCATTATTGCCAGTAAACAAAGACGCACACCAATATCTGCAGGTGTACTTTACATATTTCGTCGGGATATTATCAAGTCGATAAGTACCGCCAGGAGTTCAAACAGGAGTGACAAAAAACGTTATTCGAAAATTGCAACAATTCTTGATTGCAAACAACGCTCCGATTACGATGTTTAAAACGGGGATGGAGAAAATGAAGTCAGGCGATCACAGATTTGTCTTCAAACCTGATGGCGTTTCAGCCGGAGAACACTCACGACGATACAATCCTTCAACTTCTACAGACATTTGTACATTGGTTGTTTGAGATCAAGCACACAGTCGAGACATTGTCCTTCAGCGAAGAACCGTTGGACCGTTACAAAGAATATCCGAAACGCATAGATCATATGAGAGATTGTCAGAACGCAGATGGTGCATGGACCGTGTGGGGCATTGAATCCAAAATCACGTGGTGCATTGAATCCAAAATCACCATGCATGGTTGATGGAAAATGCAGAAAAATATCCATGGTTCTATGGTCATTAGTACTAGCTGAAACAGAAACGGATTCAGATAGATATTCAGTTTATCGACGACGTTCAAAGGACTATAATGGCCGGACAATCGTAGTGAAAGTGACATTTCATCGTCACGAATCGAGAGATTGAAATCGGAAATGAGTTCGTTGTTAAATATTTGTGAAAAAAGAGATGGCTGTGTTTGGAGATTTTTGAGATTTTCAAAATTACAATATTAAATGTGTTTAAGACCGCACATAAAAGCTTGGCGGGCCGCAGGATGACTATCGTTACTTCAGACAAACATTGTCAGTGATTCCCCGTGGAACTGCTGCAGATGAGCTCAATGTTGCGGGCAAAACGGAGTTATGCCGGGTCGAGCTAGTTCTTAATATATAAAAACGTTTGTGCGTATGTATGTTGCAGCATCACGGCTGAACCACAGAAGCGATCGACCTTATACTCACAACATATATTCGTGTGGTGCTCTGAATGGTTTGATTTCATGTTAGACCTTCCTAAGTGTTGCCACGGTGGCGTTTTTTCGGAAATTCTTATTTATGGACCGATTTGGCTCAGATTCACACCATATAATACTAAAGTTGACATATTATTTAAAAAAATTCCACCATAATTGCGATACATTTCAAAACAAATCTTGGAATAAAATAATTGTTTTAGGCAGAACAACGTTTCCGGGACAGCTAGTATTATATAAAAAAAACTTTTTAAAAATAAGCTTTAATTCATTTAATGTACTAAAAAGTAGAAAACAAAATTGTTTCCAAGTCACCTGTATCTTACTATCCATAAAAGCTTGGGCGCTCAAAACCTATATTCACACTTATCTTTCATTCCTAGAATCCATTTGCAAAAAATTAATTAGATTAAATATTGTATCAATTGGTTGACAAATTTTGAACACATGAGCGCCCCAAGCTTTTTATATAATACTAGCTGTCCCGGCAAACGTTGTTCTGCCTAAAACAATTATTTTATTCCAAGATTTGTTTTGAAATGTATCTCAATTATGGTAGAAATTTTTTTAATAATAAGTCAACTTTAGTATTTTATGGTTTAAATTTGAACCAAATTGGTCCATAAATAAGAATTTTCGAAAAACCGCCACCGTGGCAACACTTAGGAAGGTCTAACATGAAAAAAACCATTCAGAGCACCTCACGAACATATGTTGTGAGTATAAGGTCGATCGCTTCTGTGGTTCAGCCGTGATGCTGCAACATACATACGCACAAACGCTTTTATATATTAAGATTATTTAGTTTCAAAAAATAAAAATTGTCACACGGGCACCTCGAAAACCAGGTTCTATATATGTACTTATGTCTATACCTAGGATGTCTCCTTTTATGCGTTACAATTTTTGCACAAAGTTATTATAACCTATTACCATTGGTGTAGGGTGTAAAAATATATAAAGGGAAAACGACATTTTCGTAAATTTCTCCACTCTACACCCTACATAGGTAGCATCGGGTCCAAATTTTGCCAATATTCTTTTAATTAAAATATTATATAGTATGAATTTGAGCCAAATCGCTTCATAAGTATGAATTTTCGAAAAAAGCGAACGCAGCATAAACAAAAACAAGCCGGAGCACAACATGAACGTATAGTGTTCATATATTAAGATATAGCACAAATGAATCACGATAACGTTTACGTGTAATCGATTTTCCATGCTGGTACTCGATTAAAAAGTAGTCTATTACTTTGCAGCTTTTTGTAGAATACATATTTTTCTATTTATGTATAGAAAACTATTAAAAAATGAATAAATGCTTAAACCTTTTTTAATTTTCCATTTTCTTTTGTGCATACACGCATATTTTTTCTATTTCGCTTTTGTACTTTTCATTCTCTTCATTTTGTACAAAATAAAAAATTCATACAACAACAATTGGAAAACAAATCAACAGGCATACTCGAAACGAAAAAAACGGGGTATAATAAAATTCTATGCAGGGCACATGCCGCAATGAGGGGAAACTAAGAGAATCAAAATGTTTAGAAGGGGGAGGGGAGCAAGAGAACGCAGATTTGTTTGTTTGTTTGTTCGGCTGATATGTTTGATTTAGAATTTCCGCTTTGCAGAAGTAGAGAAAAACATTTTTATTTATGTATTTCAGTTAACTTCCTTTTGCTTTTTCGTACTGTAACTGCTTTGTTGTTGTTCTTAGCAAGTTATTGCAAATTTTGATCGCGTACTTATAAGATAGCTTCCCCAATTGAAAATTTCGACTAAGAATAAAACGCAACAGGATTCACAAAACAAACAAAAGCAACAAAAAGTAAGGAAATAAATAATAAATTATGAAGAAAATGAAAATTGTTATAAACTGCCATCCACATAGAAGATAGTGTACTCGAGTCGACAGCCACAAAAACCACAACACAATCACGGAAAAACATGCTTATATTACGGGAGACGAAACGAAACGAGTTGAGTTAGGGCCAGGTCGGTTCGGTGTGAATGACTAAGTGGAGCAGTGGCATCAAGAATTCCAAAAAAACCGTTCTACCAGCATTTAAAGCTTTTGGCGGCATTTCGTGCCTTTCGAAATTCTGAAATAGAACGGATGCTTCTAGGATGATATTCTACACATTCGAAATTTTGGAAATATGCAATGTAACCTGCTTTTTTATCTTCTTAAAGTTTCTTAGGGGGTAATAACAGTGATTGTGAATTACTTTAAAGTATATCTAGCGGCATTTCGTTAGTTTAAAAATACTGCAGCGCACGTAATTGCTTCCTCTGCAAGATACTTGGCCTTATATTGAAAGTAACAACTCTCTTTGTTGCTTGCTCATACGCCCGCAACCCCACAGCCACAATAAAAATTTATCACCGGCTTGTCAAACAGCAAAAATTACCCACAATTTGTCTTGTATGCACAATACTTAAGCAAATGGTCTATTGACGCGTGTCGCTACCGCTGCCATCCCCTGTTACTGCCCGTGCCTGGCTGTCGCCTCTTGTAGCCCGCCGATCAGCGTGTTTCTTACTAGTTGAAGGCACTAACTCCAGTCTGAGAGCGTGCGTGAGTAAAAAGCAAGTGTAGGTGGGAGGGAGGTCCTGAAGTGACTGCGTGCAAAAAGGAATCGCTTAGATTACACGAGCTGATGAGAAATCGTGGATTATTTTCAACAACAAACACAGTCAGAATAAAAATGTGCACAAACTTTCGAATTTTCCCGATAAAATAGCGATTACAAAGCAGAGTAATTTAACAAATTGATTTTGAGAAAAAGTTTACTAGCGTGCAAGCGTCATAAAAATCGAAAGTGTGTAACCCAATTTTTCATACAATATGTATGTAGTACATAAATTTTTTTTAGACAATTTGCAACACAATTGCAGCACGAAGAAAGGGGCAAGGTTTTTATAAGAGGAAATAAATTTTCGAATACTTTTTGTGTGCTTATAGGATGAAGTGTTTGTGTGTGTGTGTTTGCTGCATTATATTGAGCCATGATATTATTTTTGAGTGTATGTACATGTTTTCATTATTGTTTGTTTTAAGAAGCGTGGAAAGGTCACTCTACGCCTCCCTTCACCCGTATACGCTCAAACGCATTAAAACGACACACACATACGCAAAATACGTTTTCATATCAAAATTTAAGCGCGATATTTTATCACGTTATACCATAAGAGGGTGGAAGGGTTGAAGGAGGTGTAAGGGATGTATGGGTTGAACACATGTCAATATGTATGAAACTAGAGAATTAGTGCATTTGCAATTACAAAATCATTCCAAGCAGCTAGATCAGGTTCAATTCCATTTGCTTCGGAAATGGAATTTAAATTAAACTAGAGTTCAAAAAGTTGTTCCGTTCGAATCAACTAATATCTATAAGTATATAACATCAATAATCTGTTTGAATCAAAGTAACTAGCTTTCTATTTTAATTAGAAATACTTGCACAGGTGTTTCAATTTAGGCGCTCTGAAAAGAAAAGTGGCAATCAATCAGGCTCGAAGATGCGGTATTTGCCTAAGCTACGATGATAAAAGTTCTTTCAGAAATCATGTGAAAGAGCAGCAAAATTTTCCAAAGCGATTAAGAACTAGAAAAGTTGTAGACTGGCTTTCTGGTCCTGTACAAATATGCAGATCGGTCGGTCAGGTTCACATTACACAGATGTTAATTATCTCAGAGAAGAACCTGACGAAGACGCGATTCTCGCAGATCGGCACGCGGTAGACAGTGCTGGCTTTGTGACAGTCAGACATACAGACAGACAGACAGACAGACAGACAGACAGACAGACAGACAGACAGACAGACAGACAGACAGACAGACAGACAGACAGACAGACAGACAGACAGACAGACAGACAGAAACACAGACAAAGAGTGGTATGAAAAAATGGTGAACATGGACAACATTTCATCGACATAAAGCCACGCTTTATGCAAACACACACATATACAGAAACAGCGACACGCACATTCATGTGCGTATGTAGCTTTTCTCTTCGGGGGGAAACCAATCATTTTATTTGAAAGCCTACATTTCCGACTCTATAAAATATCGGGCGTACATAAGGGGGGCAGCTACTTTTCTATGCCCCTGCCCCTAGATACGTTCATGTGCACATTTCGCACATACATATATCTGTATGTAGGTATGTGCGAATGCATGCTTAGTGCAGAGACATGGATGCTGCTACGGCATGATATGGAAAGCCAAGTTAAGATCGAACTTGTTAATGACTACAAACGGCGTGCAACAACAACAACAACCACAACAGCAACGACGGCATACGGAGGGACGATGTTGGAGATGGCTTTAGCATGTTGTATGCAGCGACTGACAACAACAGCACATTCATGTTGCGAAGCAACCCCTCCTCCGTCGATCGGGCAGTGCATACAGGTTGCAGGAACCTGCCATGCGCTTCTCTGCTCGCCTCGGCTCATTTTAAATATGCATGAGAAAAGACGAGATTTTATCAAAACAAAAATCACAAACGATTCAAATTTCAAAACAACAACAACAAGTAAGGAAGCATCAGTCGGGTTTCACCGACAGAGTAATACCCTACACCACACCTCACAAATACCAAATATCATTCCTGTAAATTAGTAATTAAACAAATTAAACTCATTCAACGGCTGTTAGAATTAATTTACCCTAATAGTAATTATGCAAATTAGCCTAGAATTATAATTAAATTGTCCAGTAGTCTACAAAAGCCTGGTCTCTAATTGATGAAGTATTTAATAAATAAATAAATAAATAAACTCTAAAGCCATTTTACTGAAAAAATTCCAAGGTAGTGGGACTTACAGGCCCATTGTGGGCGTGTCCTTCGACCGATTTGGCTAATCTCAGAACTTAAACTAAGTTAAGGTTTACTGTAACTGTCTACCAAATTTGATCGAAATCGGAAAACTCCTTCTTTCTCTCCTGCGCGGACAGACAGACAGACAGACAGACAGACAGACAGACAGACAGACAGACAGACAGACAGCAAAAGCGCATGTTTTAAGGAGTTGCGAGACAGTGCGGATCTAGACCCATGGGGTAAATCCTACAAGCTGGTAATGAGCAAGGTGAGAGGTCCAAGAGCCGTCATGCCTAGACCTGATGGAAGCAGTGGTATCTACACTCTTCCCAGCCCAAGAAGCGTTCCAGTATGAGCAGTCACCTCAAAATGTGACATCGCCCGAAGTAACCATTGAAGAAGTACTTGGGATCATAAACCGCTTTGACGATAATAAAGCGGCTGGACCAGATGGGGTCCCCAACGTGGCCCTTAAAACAGCGGTCAAAGCGAGGCCGAACATATTTGCCAAGCTGTTTGACGCCTGCCTTAAGGAGGGTGTTTTTCCAGATGCGTGGAAAAGGCAGCGTCTAGTGCTGCTACTAAAGCCAGGAAAGCTGCCGGACCAGCCACCGTCGTACCGCCCGCTGTGCATGCTAGACACAATTGGCAAGATGCTGGAGCGAATCATCTGTGACAGGCTACAGGGATCACTGGAGAGGCCAGGAGGAATATCACAACACCAGTACGGCTTCCGGAAGGCGCGGTCAACACTGGATGCCATTTACACAGTAATGGACATCGCGCGCGAGGTCACAAGCGGCAAATGTTGGAAACACGGTCGCAAGAAATACTGCGCGATAATGACACTAGACATCAAGAACGCGTTCAACTCTGCAAACTGGCGCCATATCATGCAATCGCTGAAGTTATACGGAGCCCCTGGGTATCTGAAGCGTATAATACAAGACTACTTTAAGAACAGACTGTTACTTTATGACACAGAAGAAGGCGTGAAGCAGTACAAGGTGACGGGCGGTGTCCCACAGGGCTCTGTTTTGGGCCCAACGTTGTGGAATGCCATGTACGACGGTGTCCTCAAACTGGCGCTCCCAGCGAACACAACGCTCGTCGGATATGCGGACAATATTGCGCTCGTGGCGGTGGACAAACGCCTTGGCCCACTGCAGGCCGCATGTAACGATGCCATATCATATCAAGGATTAGAAGATGGCTAATTGCCGCAAACTTGGAATTAGCGACCCAGAAAACAGAGGTAGTTCTGCTAAGTACACGCACAATAAGTGAGGACTTGGAGATCATGGTGGGAGATCACCGTATAGTATCACAGCCATACCTGAAGTATCTAGGAGTGCTAATAGATTCAAGGATGACGTTTAAGCACCACCTGGCTGCCATAAGCGACATAGCAGGACGGGTGAACGGCGCTCTCACGCGTATAATGCCAAATATAGGAGGTCCCCGTGCGAGTAGGCGGCAGCTACTATCAACCGTAGTTACTTCGGTTATAACATATGCTGCGCCAATAAGGGCAAACGCGAAAAAATCTCACATGAAGGAGGTGTGTGCCATATATAGGCTGAGTGCCCTAAGAGTAGCTAGTGCGTACCGGACAGTGTCTGACGATGCTATATGCGTCATCGCGAGCAAAGTGCCCATAGACCTGCACGCAGAAGAACTGAGGCGGCTCTACGGCAAAGCGGGCGAGCGGCCATCTAGCATTAAAAAGAAAGAGGCACGACAGGACACTATCACAGAATGGCAGCGCAGATGGGAACAGTCCAACACAGGTCGATGGACGTTCCAACTAATACCAACTATTGCAGAGTGGTTCGAGCGAAAGCATGGCGAGGTTGATTATTATGTCACGCAATTGCTGAGTGGCCATGGATGTTTTAAGGAATACCTACACCGATTCCACATAGAAGATGACCCTTGTTGTCCAGCCTGCGAAAATGAGCCCGAGAGCGCGAAGTACGTGCTCTTCTACTGTCCGCGCTTCAATAATGACAGAGAAAAGCTGGCTAAGGCCTTTGGAGTATACCCAACAGTGGCGAATCTAACTGCGCAAATGTGCGAAAAAATAGAAAAGTGGAACGCCGTGTGTGAAATGGCAACAAAAATTATGATAGCGCTACGAGATGCAGAACGAGCGCGAAAGAAGGAGCAAAGGCGCCAACAGATGCAGAATGCCGAAAATTAATCCTGCGCAACAATGGCTTGCGAACTACCATCAGGAGACAGACTTTGGACAGACCATTAGACAGACGATCGAGCAGGAATGCTCATGACGGCCTCCCGACGTAATACTAAACGGTAGTCCCTGGAGGGCAAATCCGTCCGGACATGAGGTGGTTTTGGCGGGTTCGGGCCCCGCACTACAATGAAGTTTTCGAGCGCGTTCCACCTACTAAAAAAAAAAAAAAACAGACAGACGGATAGACGAACAACCGGAAATCAACACAGAAAGTGATTCTGATCATTTCTATATACTTATGTCTTTACCTAGGACGGCTCCTTAATACGTTACAATTTTCGCACAAAGTTATTATACCCTATTATCATAGGTGTAGGGTATAAAAATTCAAAGGTACTCTTTCCAGCAATAAAGTGACCAAATATGGCCGTTCTGGTGTATATGTCGCAGTGAAATGGTAAAATCAGGGATTTGACCAAATCCCTAAGGGATTTGATCAACTCCCGGGAGATGCTAAAATAACAAATCGGTTATGCCATTTCCCTAAAGAAAGTCAGTGATTTGATCAAATCCCTAAACTGTTTCAGTGAAATGATGAAATTATATGTGGCGAGGTGGTTTTTTCTATTTTTCTTCGCCCAACAACTGACTCTACTGTTTTGTTTTGCTAGTTGCTGGCACGTTGTTGATTTGTGGCATCTCGAGTTGTAAAGTACGTTACTTTTTTTACAGGCACATCTCTTTGTTTTACATTGTGTTTTTGATTTTTCACAGGAACACTTCTTAAATTCCTGGCCTCCAAATAATGATAGTTTTCCTGCAATCTCACGTAGACTTAGGCTGATCCGTGGAACTGTTTCGGCAAAAGTTGTAGTTGCTATTTGAAGAGCGTTTCTAGGTAGCCAATCTTTAATAATTCCAACTGCGGTACCAATTTGGTATAAATTATTTTTTATATCTAATACGACCCCTGCAATGCTACTTCCATCTAATGGGCCTCTATCTACCTTAGGTACATCAACCAAAACTGTGGAACCGGAATACGGCTTTAAATTTCTTCAAAGAAACTTCTTTCATTTTTTCAGCAGCTTTTTCCATGTGATTTGCAGCATCTTCCCTTTGATCTTTAATGTTCTCTTCTTTCTTGCATAAACGGCATACAATTTTCGATCCATACCCCTGTTCTTCTATTGTATTCCCACATATTGCGTGCACCGGATTTTTACAAATGTCACATGAATGGGCTCAAAAACACAATGTAAGACAAAGAGATGTGCCTGTAAAAAGAGTAACGTACTTTGCAACTCGAGATGCCACAAATCAACAACGTGCCAGCAACTAGCAAAACAAAACAGTAGAGTCAGTTGTTGGGCGAAGAAAAATAGAAAAAACCACCTCGCCACATATAATTTCATAATTTCACTGAAACAGTTTAGGGATTTGATCAAATCACTGACTTTCTTTAGGGAAATGGCATAACCGATTTGTTATTTTAGCATCTCCCGGGAGTTGATCAAATCCCTTAGGGATTTGGTCAAATCCCTGATTTTACCATTTCACTGCGACATATACATACATATAGATACTTTTCAAAAATTCCCAAAAATATTCTACCTTAGTAATAAATACGTTAGAAAGAAATATTGTGTTTTCTTTTAAATTATGTATTTAATACTAATTATAGCTATTAATATCTGGGATTTAACTACTTATAAACATTTCCACAAAAATTAGATCTTTTAAAAATATATTTTTTCCTATGCATTATATTCGCATTATATTTATACCCTACACATATGGTAATAGGGTATAATAACTATGTGCGAAAATTGTAACGCATTAAAGGAGCCTACCTAGGTATAAACACAAGTATATAGAAACGATCAGAAACAGTTTCTCCTTTGATTTCCGGTTGTCCGTCTGTCTGTCTGTCCGTCTGTTTGTCTGTATTTCTGCGTGTTCGAAGAAAAGAGAAGGAAGGAGTGGTCTGATTTGAACCGAATTTGGTACACAGTGAACCTCGGGTTAGGTAAGGTGTTAAAATTTGTCAAATCGGTTGAAGGACACGCCTACAATGGGCCTGTAAGTCCCACTACCTCGGAAATTTTTCAGTAAAATGGCTTTAATTTGCTTAAATACTCATTTACTGCAATGATTTTTGGTATTTTAGGTGAGATGTAGGCCCTCTAGGACATACCAAAAATGGGCGTGGTCCGCCCACTATATAGTCGGAAAATTTTTTACAATAAAATGGCTCTCAATTAACTCTTTATGAATTTATATGAATGAAATTTCGTTCATAAGTTCATATATCGGCCCTACATGCCATACAAGAAAATGGGCGGAGTCCGCCCACTATATAGGCGGAAAGCTGAAAATTCTCATAACTTCCATAATATATATACCAGAACGTCCATATTTGGTCACTTTATTGCTGGTAAGAGTACCTTTGAATTTTAAAAAATGGGCGTAGTTCGCCCACCATGAAGGTGGTAAATTATATATATAGACCCCAGAGCAGTGTGTTAATATTTGCTGTATACAGGAATACCTTTTAGTTTGTCAAAAATGGGCGTGGTCCGCCCACTCAGAAACTTGGTGTAGGGTATTACTCTGTCGGTGAAACCCGACTGATGCTTCCTTACTTGTTTTCGATTAATTTGCTATAATTTTTCTAATTACTCATTCAAAAGAATAATACTTGGTATTTAAGGTGAGGTGTGGAGCCTCTGCAAAATACCAAACTGTATAGGCGACAAAAATTTTCCGGTGAAATGGCTCTCAATTGACTAATTATGCATTTAAACGAATGAAATTTGGTTCCCAGGTTTTGATATAGGTCCTACATGCCATATAAGAAAATAGGCGTGGTCCGCCCACTATATAGGTGCCCGATGCGGCACCGCTAAACATATAACCGCACCTAATTTGGATAATTATTCAACTAAGGCTTTAAGAATCTATTTCCAAAATGTATCTGGTCTTAGAACTAAATCGAAAGTGGTTTTCACAACAAGCTCTCATACGGACTATGATATTTATGTCCTCATCGGGACCTGGCTGAATTCAGACTTCTTCGACAATGAATGCTTCGACTCCAACCTTTATAATGTCTTTCGCAAAGATAGAGACGCCGCAAAAACTGGACTTTCGAGAGGTGGTGGAGTTATCATTAATGTGCATCGCAAATTTCGCTCATCACTCGTTGCTCTGGATAATAGTGTGACGAATATGGGGGTTCTACTACGACAGATAAAGAAAAGGACACCCTGTGCACGGTTACAGTTGAACAAGCATAGGAAAAACACAAGCTTTAGCAAATATCAGCACCTCTGATTCGAATGTGTTTCGAAGTTCTGACAAATATTGTGTATTGGATTTTTCTAGCACAATCAAGAAACAGGGCGAGCGAGAAGTTGTAGAATGTTCGACAGTAGCTGGCGAGAAACAGTAACAGGTATAAAAAGCGGCCGCCGGCAGTGTCGAGAGTTAGTTCTCAAGTATCAATTGAACATGCAGCATCGAGTCAGTTACCGGGTATTAACCCTCTAACCGGCCAATTTTTGTTTTTGATGAAAAAATTACCATATACTAATTAATATGTGAGAAACAAGAATATGAAGTCAGATTTAAAAAAAAATCAGTAGGTATCCCTCCAGGTGCAAAAAGGTGTACCACGCCTTTAGGCGGGCTTGCCTGTTACAGCGTAAAAAATAAAATTATATAAAAAAAAACTTTTTAAAAATAAGCTTTAATGTACTAAAAAGTAGAAAATAAGTTGTTTCCAAGTCACCTGTATCTTACTATCCCTAAAAGCTTGGGGCGCTCATGTGTTCAATATTTGTCAAACAGTTACCACAATATTTTATTTAAATAATTTTTTGCAAATAGATTCTAGCAATGAAAGATATTTTGAATATGGTTATTGAGCGCACAAGCTTTTATTAATAGTAAGATACAGGTGACTTGGAAACAACTTATTTTCTACTTTTTAGTACATTAAAGCTTATTTTTAAAAAGTTTTTTTTTATATAATTTTATTTTCTACTTTTTAGTCTTCCATAAATTCAATTTTAGAGCTCTGAAATTTTTCGCAAAAAGAATTTTAAACTTGCAGAGCAGTACACAATATTTAGGGTATTCACAGTGTTTCCTATCGTCATATGTCATATCCTCAATTTAACAAATAATACGTGGCATATTTGTGACGCGGTGAGTTGTTGCTATTTTGCCAGCAGGGCGCGGCAAGTAAGTTCCTATCGTTTTTCATTCATGTGTGGTGTACCTATAATTATAAACTGAAGCCCAAGTGTGTAGTTGCTTGAAAAGTGCCACGCCCCTTGTCCTACGCCCATAAAATTTTACCAGTGGGACGACACATCCAAGAGGCGACTGCATACGAAATTTCAATGCTGCACGACCTTTAGTTCCAAAGCTAATCGAGATCAAAAATTTTGTTTGTATGGGGGGTGCCACGCCCCCTTATCCAGTGCCCCCCTTATTTTCTCAGTAGAAGGATATGGATATGTAGTAAGTTCCTACCGAGTTTCATTGATGTGTGATGTGTAGGTCTAAAGTTATACACGAATCTGGAGTTGATAAAAAAGTGCCACGCCCCTTATCCTACGCCCATACAATTTTACCAGTGGGACGACACATCCAAGAGGCGACTGCATACGAAATTTCAATGCTGCACGACCTTTAGTTCCAAAGCTAATCGAGATCAAAAATTTGGTTTGTATGGGCGGTGCCACGCCCCCTTATCCAGTGCCCGCCTTATTTTCTCAGTAGAAGGATATGGATATGTAGTAAGTTCCTACCGAGTTTCATTGATGTGTGATTTGTAGTTCTAAAGTTATACACAAATCTGGAGTTGATAAAAAAGTGCCACGCCCCTTATCCTACGCCCATAAAACTTTACCAGTGGGACGACACATCCAAGAGGCGATTGCATACGAAATTTCAATGCTGCACGACCTTTAGTTCCAAAGCTAATGGAGATCAAAAATTTGGTTTGTATGGGCGGTGCCACGCCCCCTTATCCAGTGCACGCCTTATTTTCTCAGTAGAAGGATATGGATATGTAGTAAGTTCCTACCGAGTTTCATTGATGTGTGATGTGTAGGTCTAAAGTTATACACGAATCTGGAGTTGATAAAAAAGTGCCACGCCCCTTATCCTACGCCCATACAATTTTACCAGTGGGACGACACATCCAAGAGGCGACTGCATACGAAATTTCAATGCTGCACGACCTTTAGTTCCAAAGCTAATCGAGATCAAAAATTTTGTTTGTATGGGGGTGCCACGCCCCCTTATCCAGTGCCCCCCTTATTTTCTCAGTAGAAGGATATGGATATGTAGTAAGTTCCTACCGAGTTTCATTGATGTGTGATGTGTAGTTCTAAAGTTATACACAAATCTGGAGTTTATAAAAAAGTGCCACGCCCCTTGTCCTACGCCCATAAAATTCTACCAGTGGGACGACACATCCAAGAGGCGACTGCATACGAAATTTCAATGCTGCACGACCTTTAGTTCCAAAGCTAATCGAGATCAAAAATTTTGTTTGTATGGGGGGTGCCACGGCCCCTTATCCTACGCCCATAAAATTTTACCAGTGGGACGACACATCAAAGAGGCGACTGCATACGAAATTTCAATGCTGCACCCCCTTTAGTTCCAAAGCTAATCGAGATCAAAAATTTTGTTTGTATGGGGGGTGCCACGCCCCCTTATCCAGTGCCCCCCTTATTTTCTCAGTAGAAGGATATGGATATGTAGTAAGTTCCTACCGAGTTTCATTGATGTGTGATGTGTAGTTCTAAAGTTATTCACAAATCTGGAGTTTATAAAAAAGTGCCACGCCCCTTATCCTACGCCCATAAAATTTATTGATTCATGTATTGGGCTCTAGATTAGGCATGTATGCAAAGTTTCAGATCTCTAAGTAGTCGGGAAGTGGGTGAAAAATTGATTACTAGATTTGACGACATACATACATACCTGATTTGAAGTTAATATAAAGCTTATAAAAAAGTGCCACGCCCCTTATCCTACGCCCATACAATTTTACCAGTGGGACGACACATCCAAGAGGCGACTGCATACGAAATTTCAATGCTGCACGACCTTTAGTTCCAAAGCTAATCGAGATCAAAAATTTGGTTTGTATGGGCGGTGCCACGCCCCCTTATCCAGTGCCCGCCTTATTTTCTCAGTAGAAGGATATGGATATGTAGTAAGTTCCTACCGAGTTTCATTGATGTGTGATTTGTAGTTCTAAAGTTATACACAAATCTGGAGTTGATAAAAAAGTGCCACGCCCCTTATCCTACGCCCATAAAACTTTACCAGTGGGACGACACATCCAAGAGGCGACTGCATACGAAATTTCAATGCTGCACGACCTTTAGTTCCAAAGCTAATGGAGATCAAAAATTTGGTTTGTATGGGCGGTGCCACGCCCCCTTATCCAGTGCACGCCTTATTTTCTCAGTAGAAGGATATGGATATGTAGTAAGTTCCTACCGAGTTTCATTGATGTGTGATGTGTAGGTCTAAAGTTATACACGAATCTGGGGTTGATAAAAAAGTGCCACGCCCCTTATCCTACGCCCATAAAATTTTACCAGTGGGACGACACATCCAAGAGGCGACTGCATACGAAATTTCAATGCTGCACGACCTTTAGTTCCAAAGCTAATCGAGATCAAAAATTTTGTTTGTATGGGGGTGCCACGCCCCCTTATCCAGTGCCCCCCTTATTTTCTCAGTAGAAGGATATGGATATGTAGTAAGTTCCTACCGAGTTTCATTGATGTGTGATGTGTAGTTCTAAAGTTATACACAAATCTGGAGTTTATAAAAAAGTGCCACGCCCCTTGTCCTACGCCCATAAAATTCTACCAGTGGGACGACACATCCAAGAGGCGACTGCATACGAAATTTCAATGCTGCACGACCTTTAGTTCCAAAGCTAATCGAGATCAAAAATTTTGTTTGTATGGGGGGTGCCACGGCCCCTTATCCTACGCCCATAAAATTTTACCAGTGGGACGACACATCCAAGAGGCGACTGCATATGAAATTTCAATGCTGCACGACCTTTAGTTCCAAAGCTAATCGAGATCAAAAATTTTGTTTGTATGGGGGTGCCACGCCCCCTTATCCAGTGCCCCCTTATTTTCTCAGTAGAAGGATATGGATATGTAGTAAGTTCCTACCGAGTTTCATTGATGTGTGATGTGTAGTTCTAAAGTTATTCACAAATCTGGAGTTTATAAAAAAGTGCCACGCCCCCTTATCCAGTGCCCCCCTTATTTTCTCAGTAGAAGGATATGGATATGTAGTAAGTTCCTACCGAGTTTCATTGATGTGTGATGTGTAGGTCTAAAGTTATACACGAATCTGGAGTTGATAAAAAAGTGCCACGCCCCTTATCCTACGCCCATACAATTTTACCAGTGGGACGACACATCCAAGAGGCGACTGCATACGAAATTTCAATGCTGCACGACCTTTAGTTCCAAAGCTAATCGAGATCAAAAATTTGGTTTGTATGGGCGGTGCCACGCCCCCTTATCTAGTGCCCGCCTTATTTTCTCAGTAGAAGGATATGGATATGTAGTAAGTTCCTACCGAGTTTCATTGATGTGTGATTTGTAGTTCTAAAGTTATACACAAATCTGGAGTTGATAAAAAAGTGCCACGCCCCTTATCCTACGCCCATAAAACTTTACCAGTGGGACGACACATCCAAGAGGCGATTGCATACGAAATTTCAATGCTGCACGACCTTTAGTTCCAAAGCTAATGGAGATCAAAAATTTGGTTTGTATGGGCGGTGCCACGCCCCCTTATCCAGTGCACGCCTTATTTTCTCAGTAGAAGGATATGGATATGTAGTAAGTTCCTACCGAGTTTCATTGATGTGTGATGTGTAGGTCTAAAGTTATACACGAATCTGGAGTTGATAAAAAAGTGCCACGCCCCTTATCCTACGCCCATACAATTTTACCAGTGGGACGACACATCCAAGAGGCGACTGCATACGAAATTTCAATGCTGCACGACCTTTAGTTCCAAAGCTAATCGAGATCAAAAATTTTGTTTGTATGGGGGTGCCACGCCCCCTTATCCAGTGCCCCCCTTATTTTCTCAGTAGAAGGATATGGATATGTAGTAAGTTCCTACCGAGTTTCATTGATGTGTGATGTGTAGTTCTAAAGTTATACACAAATCTGGAGTTTATAAAAAAGTGCCACGCCCCTTGTCCTACGCCCATAAAATTCTACCAGTGGGACGACACATCCAAGAGGCGACTGCATACGAAATTTCAATGCTGCACGACCTTTAGTTCCAAAGCTAATCGAGTTCAAAAATTTTGTTTGTATGGGGGGTGCCACGGCCCCTTATCCTACGCCCATAAAATTTTACCAGTGGGACGACACATCAAAGAGGCGACTGCATACGAAATTTCAATGCTGCACCCCCTTTAGTTCCAAAGCTAATCGAGATCAAAAATTTTGTTTGTATGGGGGGTGCCACGCCCCCTTATCCAGTGCCCCCCTTATTTTCTCAGTAGAAGGATATGGATATGTAGTAAGTTCCTACCGAGTTTCATTGATGTGTGATGTGTAGTTCTAAAGTTATTCACAAATCTGGAGTTTATAAAAAAGTGCCACGCCCCTTATCCTACGCCCATAAAATTTATTGATTCATGTATTGGGCTCTAGATTAGGCATGTATGCAAAGTTTCAGATCTCTAAGTAGTCGGGAAGTGGGTGAAAAATTGATTACTAGATTTGACGACATACATACATACCTGATTTGAAGTTAATATAAAGCTTATAAAAAAGTGCCACGCCCCTTATCCTACGCCCATACAATTTTACCAGTGGGACGACACATCCAAGAGGCGACTGCATACGAAATTTCAATGCTGCACGACCTTTAGTTCCAAAGCTAATCGAGATCAAAAATTTGGTTTGTATGGGCGGTGCCACGCCCCCTTATCCAGTGCCCGCCTTATTTTCTCAGTAGAAGGATATGGATATGTAGTAAGTTCCTACCGAGTTTCATTGATGTGTGATTTGTAGTTCTAAAGTTATACACAAATCTGGAGTTGATAAAAAAGTGCCACGCCCCTTATCCTACGCCCATAAAACTTTACCAGTGGGACGACACATCCAAGAGGCGACTGCATACGAAATTTCAATGCTGCACGACCTTTAGTTCCAAAGCTAATGGAGATCAAAAATTTGGTTTGTATGGGCGGTGCCAGGCCCCCTTATCCAGTGCACGCCTTATTTTCTCAGTAGAAGGATATGGATATGTAGTAAGTTCCTACCGAGTTTCATTGATGTGTGATGTGTAGGTCTAAAGTTATACACGAATCTGGGGTTGATAAAAAAGTGCCACGCCCCTTATCCTACGCCCATACAATTTTACCAGTGGGACGACACATCCAAGAGGCGACTGCATACGAAATTTCAATGCTGCACGACCTTTAGTTCCAAAGCTAATCGAGATCAAAAATTTTGTTTGTATGGGGGTGCCACGCCCCCTTATCCAGTGCCCCCCTTATTTTCTCAGTAGAAGGATATGGATATGTAGTAAGTTCCTACCGAGTTTCATTGATGTGTGATGTGTAGTTCTAAAGTTATACACAAATCTGGAGTTTATAAAAAAGTGCCACGCCCCTTGTCCTACGCCCATAAAATTCTACCAGTGGGACGACACATCCAAGAGGCGACTGCATACGAAATTTCAATGCTGCACGACCTTTAGTTCCAAAGCTAATCGAGATCAAAAATTTTGTTTGTATGGGGGGTGCCACGGCCCCTTATCCTACGCCCATAAAATTTTACCAGTGGGACGACACATCCAAGAGGCGACTGCATATGAAATTTCAATGCTGCACGACCTTTAGTTCCAAAGCTAATCGAGATCAAAAATTTTGTTTGTATGGGGGTGCCACGCCCCCTTATCCAGTGCCCCCTTATTTTCTCAGTAGAAGGATATGGATATGTAGTAAGTTCCTACCGAGTTTCATTGATGTGTGATGTGTAGTTCTAAAGTTATTCACAAATCTGGAGTTTATAAAAAAGTGCCACGCCCCTTATCCTACGCCAATAAAATTTATTGATTCATGTATTGGGCTCTAGATTAGGCATGTATGCAAAGTTTCAGATCTCTAAGTAGTCGGGAAGTGGGTGAAAAATTGATTACTAGATTTGACGACATACATACATACCTGATTTGAAGTTAATATAAAGCTTATAAAAATGATGATTAGTCCATAGTAAGATTTATTTAAAATAAAATTATATAAAAAAAAACTTTTTAAAAATAAGCTTTAATCTATTTAATGTACTAAAAAGTAGAAAATAAATTGTTTCCAAGTCACCTGTATCTTACTATCCCTAAAAGCTTGGGGCGCTCATGTGTTCAATATTTGTCAAACAGTTACCACAATATTTTATTTAAATAATTTTTTGCAAATAGATTCTAGTAATGAAAGATATTTTGAATATGGATATTGAGCGCACAAGCTTTTATTAATAGTAAGATACAGGTGACTTGGAAACAATTTATTTTCTACTTTTTAGTACATTAAATAGATTAAAGCTTATTTTTAAAAAGTTTTTTTTTATATAATTTTATTTTCTACTTTTTAGTCTTCCATAAATTCAATTTTAGAGCTCTGAAATTTTTCGCAAAAAGAATTTAAAACTTGCAGAGCAGTACACAATATTTAGGGTATTCACAGTGTTTCCTATCGTCATATCCTCAATTTAACAAATAATACGGCAGTGATCGACCCTAATATTCGTGGCATATTTGTGGCGCGGTGAGTTGTTGCTATTTTGCCAGCAGGGCGCGGCAAGTAAGTTCCTATCGTTTTTCATTCATGTGTGGTGTACCTATAATTATAAACTGAAGCCCAAGTGTGTAGTTGCTTGAAAAGTGCCACGCCCCTTGTCCTACGCCCATAAAATTTTACCAGTGGGACGACACATCCAAGAGGCGACTGCATACGAAATTTCAATGCTGCACGACCTTTAGTTCCAAAGCTAATCGAGATCAAAAATTTGGTTTGTATGGGCGGTGCCACGCCCCCTTATCCAGTGCACGCCTTATTTTCTCAGTAGAAGGATATGGATATGTAGTAAGTTCCTACCGAGTTTCATTGATGTGTGATGTGTAGTTCTAAAGTTATACACGAAACTGGAGTTGATTAAAAAGTGCCACGCCCCTTATCCTACGCTCATACAATTTTACCAGTGGGACGACACATCCAAGAGGCGACTGCATACGAAATTTCAATGCTGCACGACCTTTAGTTCCAAAGCTAATCGAGATCAAAAATTTTGTTTGTATGGGGGGTGCCACGCCCCCTTTTCCAGTGCCCGCCTTATTTTCTCAGTAGAAGGATATGGATATGTAGTAAGTTCCTACCGAGTTTCATTGATGTGTGATGTGTAGTTCTAAA
This sequence comes from Neria commutata, assembly GCA_963457695.1. Classification (NCBI taxonomy): domain Eukaryota; kingdom Metazoa; phylum Arthropoda; class Insecta; order Diptera; family Micropezidae; genus Neria; species Neria commutata. Next base: position 5,191,548 of record OY735250.1, read on the forward strand.
GTTATACACGAATCTGGAGTTGATAAAAAAGTGCCACGCCCCTTATCCTACGCCCATTAAATTTTACCAGTGGGACGACACATCCAAGAGACGACTGCATAAGAAATTTCAATGCTGCACGACCTTTAGTTCCAAAGCTAATCGAGATCAAAAATTTTGTTTGTATGGGGGTGCCACGCCCCCTTATCCTACGCCCATAAAATTTTACCAGTGGGACGACACAAGCAAGAGGCGACTGCATACGAAATTTCAATGCTGCACGACCTTTAGTTCCAAAGCTAATCGAGATCAAAAATTTTGTTTGTATGGGGGTGCCACGCCCCCTTATCCTACGCCCATAAACTTTTACCAGTGGGACGACACATCCAAGAGGCGACTGCATAAGAAATTTCAATGCTGCACGACCTTTAGTTCCAAAGCTAATCGAGATCAAAAGTTTTGTTTGTATGGGGGTGCCACGCCCCCTTATCCTACGTCCATAAAATTTTACCAGTGGGACGACACAAGCAAGAGGCGACTGCATACGAAATTTCAATGCTGCACGACCTTTAGTTCCAAAGCTAATCGAGATCAAAAATTTTGTTTGTATGGGGGGTGCCACGCCCCCTTATCCTACGCCCATAAAATTTTACCACTGGGACGACACATCCAAGAGGCGACTGCATACGAAATTTCAATGCTGCACGACCTTTAGCTCCAAAGCTAATCGAGATCAAAAATTTTGTTTGTATGGGGGGTGCCACGCCCCTTATCCAGAGCCCCCCTTATTTTCTCAGTAGAAGGATATGGATATGTAGTAAGTTCCTACCGAGTTTCATTGATGTGTGATATGTAGTTCTAAAGTTATACACAAATCTGGAGTTTATAAAAAAGTGCCACGCCCCTTATCCTACGCCCATAAAATTTATTGATTCATGTATTGGGCTCTAGGTTAGGCATGTATGCAAAGTTTCAGATCTCTAAGTAGTCGGGAAGTGGGTGAAAAATTGATTACTAGATTTGACGACTTACTGACATACCGCGGACAGAAAGTGAAGTTAATATGACGCGCCCAGAACAAAAACGACTCTTATAATTTCACAGAGCAAAAACGCTTCAAAAAATTACACACCGTACATGTGACACTAACACATGTTTGCATGCATGCTCGGTTGCAGAGCTCGGAGCAAGCGTCGGTTTCGTCAGTATCGCTGCTGGTGCCAAGCAGAACAGACCAAAGGTGGGTTCTGTTCTGCTTGTTCACATGTATGTTCCAACACGTGGCAAAAACCGGTTTTGGGAAATTGCTATGCTACCAACGAAAATTTCTTGATGCTTTGCCGTCTTGTCGAATTTTCGTTTTGCAGACTGTAAATTGACAAATGACAATTTCCTATTAGCCAAAAAAATATGTTTGCGTCCTTTTAAATTTTATCAAATTTATTTAAACGCAATATGTAAATTTTTTGGAAATTTCGCTTTATTTAATATTTGTTCATTTATTTTATTTGCGTTGATATATTTTGATAAATCACTTTTTTTAGATTTTACAGATACTTTTCGTCAAATATTTTTTTAGATCAAATTTTTTAAAGATCACATTAAATACAAATATAAACTGATGACGTTTTGGCAATATATGTATGTATAGCCCTTTCATCTCCTAATTCTGCATCTAATTTGCCGCTGTCTTTCAGTCTCTAAGCAGCACACCCGGCAACAGTATTATTTGAGCTGTCCGTCCGTTTGTGTAAGTTTTTTATACAAACTTGCCTGAGATCCTGCTTTGCTTTGTGTGGGTTTTTCCCGCGAATTTTTCACCTGTTTGAAGGCATTCAATCTTTTGACTGCGGACGGCTAGAGACTTGCAGGTGTTTGGCGGGGTTCTCTATTATAAAAGATCGCTTGCAGATTTTGAAAGAATAAAGCGTGAACATCTTGTGGGAGAAATTGGTCTTTGTGATCTTTAAAAAACAGTTAACAAAATAAATAAATTCGAAATTGAGGAAGCCTTTTATGAGAGAACGTACTATTTTCAATATGCAACCGATTTTTCTATTTTAAATCAAAGCAATATTCTAATGGCAAAGATCAACGGGGTCACTTGCAGGCGTGTTATGGCTGGTCATTTGTTCTCTCGTTCAAATGACGGTCGCAATAATTTCTAAGCGGTTTTCTTTCTGTATGCTGCTGAACTGAAAGAAAGAAGTGGAATGTAGCGTTCACCTTTTCACTGATGAAACGGAAGTTGTTTCGATTTTATGATGGCAATGTCGACATTCTATGCTCCAAAGAGGCAACTAAACATTTATAAGCATTGTAAAATTGAAGAATTACGTTGAACAATTTTTGCTTCTGACCTGAATTTGATATTACATGAATGGCATAAAAAATTTTGCGAAAATAGAAAGAAATGCAATTGCATCAAACTGAATTTTCACTTTTTACTACCCTCATCGCTTTTATTATGAATTCACACCAAATAGTTAATTTATACAATGAAATAGAATCATCCCGATGAGTTACAAATAAATTTGCGACCGTTGATCTTTGCCATTAGAATATTGCTTTGATTTAAAATAGAAAAATCGGTTGCATATTGAAAATAGTACGTTCTCCCACACAAAGCAAAGCAGGATCTCAGGCAAGTTTGTATAAAAAACTTACACAAACGGACGGACAGCTCAAATAATGCTGTTGCCGGGTGTGCTGCTTAGAGACTGAAAGACAGCGGCAAATTAGATGCAGAATTTGGAGATGAAAGGGCTATACATACATATATTGCCAAAACGTCATCAGTTTATATTTGTATTTAATGTGATCTTTAAAAAATTTGATCTAAAAAAATATTTGACGAAAAGTATCTGTAAAATCTAAAAAAAGTGATTTATCAAAATATATCAACGCAAATAAAATAAATGAACAAATATTAAATAAAGCGAAATTTCCAAAAAATTTACATATTGCGTTTAAATAAATTTGATAAAATTTAAAAGGACGCAAACATATTTTTTTGGCTAATAGGAAATTGTCATTTGTCAATTTACAGTCTGCAAAACGAAAATTCGACAAGACGGCAAAGCATCAAGAAATTTTCGTTGGTAGCATAGCAATTTCCCAAAACCGGTTTTTGCCACGTGTTGGAACATACATGTGAACAAGCAGAACAGAACCCACCTTTGGTCTGTTCTGCTTGGCACCAGCAGCGATACTGACGAAACCGACGCTTGCTCCGAGCTCTGCAACCGAGCATGCATGCAAACATATGTTAGTGTCACATGTACGGTGTGTAATTTTTTGAAGCGTTTTTGCTCTGTGAAATTATAAGAGTCGTTTTTGTTCTGGGCGCGTCATATAAAGCTTATAAAAAAGTTTTACTTCAAAACATTTGAAATAAAAAGGTCATAAATATAAGTTATATTATAGTATATGATATAAAAAAGTTATGGTTTAGCGAATATCAGCTGGGGGCGCATAAGTTCGCCAATAAGCAGACCTCATTTTAGGACTTGTAGTTGGTGATATACGCACTGTTTTATTTTTTCATTCGATAATGAGCATAACACATAAGTAATTTCTACTCGGAAATCAGGCAATTTCAAATCATGTCTGCACTTAGGGTCTGAATCGTGAATGCGATGATTGAGTAAGTACGCATTTACGACAGTCATGTCCTGTATGTGATAAAATAAGCGCAATGTAAATTTTTTTGGTCTTCAGACGAATGTGACAGCGCCCTAATAAGCCATTATATCACGACCAACCGTGTGAAAGCTATACTCTTTCACAATTTTTGGGAAGTCGATTTCGACGTATTATTTTTGTTTTCTATCAAAACAGTGGCGTTTAGTCCTTGAGCGGTGGCAGCGAAAGTACGAGATGGCTAAACACCAGCATAAGTAGAAACTAGTCGTACACATTTTGATCTTTCCACAGTATAGAGGATATGTTAACAGCAATAACATTGCTCAGAAATTCTTCTGAATAGCCCCGTCCTTAATTTTTTACATCAATGTCCTTCAAAAGATTACAATTCGAAATTAGACGGAATAGTAGATTCATCGTATATTTCTGATGATGATGATGATGATGATCACGCCCTTTTCTTTCATTGGGACCATTGTTACACAGCAAGACAAATCTGGCCTACGATCAACCAGAGCAGATCCAGTGAATTGATCCTACTAAACAAACCCTCCATAGGGATTGCCGTAGGAATCATAACCGGGCCCTGCCTCATTGGTCAACATGCCAACAGACTGGGACTGCTGTACAATGACTTCTGCAGAAGCTGCAGAGACGAAGACTGTGAGGAATCTGTTGAACACCTCCTTTGCAAATTCCCAACGCTAGCAAGAACGCGCTTTCGATTCCTGGGACATTACTTCCTGAGCTGTCTAGCAGACTTGGAAAAAACGCCACCAGGACATATCGACAAATATACCAGAGCCACAAAGTGGCTCCCATACATGGGAAGTGTATAGCGGAAAACCCCCCACGTGGTAACACAATGGGCCTTCTGGCCTAAGTGATGTCCTTGAGACGACCACTTAACCTACCTACCTACCTGAGTAGATGCTGTGTGAGTGTGCTTCCTTTACGGTACTTAATATTTATGGAGGATGAGAGAAGGTCAATGCCGTCAATGCCACTAGAACTTGTTAAATGCCGTATATAATTATCTAGTTGTGCAAAAGCTTCATTGGATATTTGAATATCAGGATCTATAATGCTGTCATCGCTGTCTAAATTATCCTAGCTTACACTATTATCATCTGCAGAACCATCATTATCTAATACATATTTAATAAATTTTTGAGTAGCTTCTTCGCTCATAAGCGATAAATTGAAACGTTTACGATTAGTTTCCGTGTTCACAACTATGAAACAATTATTTCTAATTGCCCTAGAAATAATTATAGAGATAATATATATAAAATTATTTATGAGTATAATTTGCATACTTGGAAAAAAAGAATTTTTTTTTACCGGGAACAGGCAACTCCGCCTTTAGGCGGGGTGCACATTTAGCTTATCAGAAGCTTATTTTTTTGGGAATATACACAACAAAAGTTATAGTATCTAAGATAAACACCGTAGCTATACAGTGATAATTTTTTAGTAACAATTGAAGCCCGATAACTAATTTTTTTGAATTTTTGAATATTCTCTTCACGGTCAAATAATTTTTTTCTTCATTTCACACGAATTTTCGACTTCGATTGATCACAGATGCTTGTATCAATGCGCTAAGAACATAAAAATTATATATTTACGTTGCTTTAGCATATTTCCACATAATTGCGTAGTTATAAAGGTGAAAATTTATAACGACGCTACGCTATTGCTGTTTTGCTTAACCCCGCCTTTTGGTGCCATTGCCGGTTAGAGGGTTAAGTGAACGTGCAACATCGATTCAGAACGAGTGAACGCGAACCATCGGAATCAGAACGGAAGACAATTCAACTGAAACTGCAAAATAGTGCAAATCTGTAACAAAAGGATTGGAATAGTCAATCTGTTTATTGGAATCAATAAAACCGTTACAAGCATTGAGCTTTTTGTGCATTATTCTTGACGATTACACAATCTAGTGATCCGAACCGAAGTAGCGGAGTACTTAAGCGGAATTACGTAACAATAGTAACTCTATTCTGGACCAACTTTACATCTGTGCTTCCTACATCCCGCCTAACAGTGTCGATGGCTTATATCAGGCTCACGTTGATAATATCGTTGCGTTAGCATCAAAATACAACAACGAACACTTTTGTATACTTGGTGATTTTAATCTGCCTAATTTTGAATGGTCATCTCTGGTTGATAGCCCTGCTCTTTTCCCTAATAATGTAAACAGTTTTTCTGAATGCTATCTTATTGATAATTTATGAAGTATTGAGTTAATCCTGATTAACAGTTTTGTAAATAGTCTAAATAGAATCCTAGATGTAGCTTTCATTTCAGAGAATATGAATTTTTCTTTTCGCGAATGTCACGATCCTTTCTCAGCTTCGGGTCTTCATCATGTTCCTCTAATTCTCAACCTATCATTCTATGTTTTTAAAAAACTTAGCTTTAATATCGAAAACACTAGTTTTAATTTCAAACATTGTGATTATTTTTTAGTAAATAATCTTTTGCTTTCCTTAGATTGGGATGCCCTGTTTTTAGGGCTAAATGTTGCCACTTGCTACGATACTTTCAAAGATAATATTTTAGATATTTGTTTTCGAACCATCCCCATTATAAAAAAGAAATGTTACAAAATACCTTGGTATACTAAGAATTGAAAAAGCTAAAGAATTTGAGGAACAAATATCATAAAAAATGGACATCTTCTGATAATCCCCAGTGTAAATCTATATACTTGCTTTATTCGAAGAAATTTAATACTCTGAGTAAACAGCTTCATGGGAAATATAGTCTTATGTTTGAAACTGAGATCAAATAGAATCCAAAAGCTTTTTGGCGCTTTGTGAAGTCGAAGAAATCGTGTGCCAGTATTCTATCTGAGGTTTTTTATAACGATAAAATTGCTAATTGTCCTTCTGATGCTGCTAACCTTGTTGAAGATTTGTTTCATTCAAATTTTGTCCTTGATTCTGACGCTCCACCTGATGACACTGCGCAGAACGTAGCGACCTCCATTAACTTTGGATCACTATCCTTGTCCCAAGAAGATGTGATTGAGGGTATTCAAAATATCAAATTCTCTATGCATACGGAGAGCGATGGCTTATCCTCCTGTTTACTTAAGAACTGTGCATCTATTGTTTATCCACTTCTGAAAATTTTCAATAAGTCGCTTGAATTTGGGGTCTTTATTGATGCCTGGAAAACTACCTCCATTACGCCTATTTTCAAAAGTGGTAACAAAAATAATATAGCTAATTACAGACCTATTTCTAAGCTATCTACTGTTTCAAAGTTGTTCGAATGCATAGTTAAAAAGAAATTATATTTTTCAATCAAAAGTTTAATTTCTCCTAACCACATGGCTTTATCTCTGGTAGATCAACAGTTGCGAACCTCTCTGTTTTCTCAGAATATTGTATCTCTGCCAGGGTCTCCAAGTCGCGGGAAATTCGCACACAAAGCAAAGCAGGATCTCAGGCAAGTTTGTATAAAAATGTAAGCAAACAGACGGACAGCTCAAATAATGCTGTTGCCGGGTGTGCTGCTTACAGACTGAAAGACAGCGGCAAATTAGATGCAGAATTAGGAGATGAAAGGGCTATACATATATTGCGAAAATTTAATTAATTTATATGTATATTTAATGTAATCTGAAAAAATATTTGACGAAAAGTACCTGTAAAATCTAAAAAAAAGTGATTTATCAAAATATATCAACGCAAATAAAATAAATGAACAAATATTAAATAAAGCGAAATTTCCAAAAAATTTACATATTGCGTTTAGAAGTGATAAAATTTAAAGGCAAGCAAACATATTTTTTTGGCTAATAGGAAATTGCCATTTGTCAATTTACAGTCTGCAAAACGAAAATTCGACAAGACGGCAAAGCATCAAGAAATTTTCGTTGGTAGCATAGCAATTTCCCAAAACCGGTTTTTGCCACGTGTTGGAACATACATGTGAACAAGCAGAACAGAACCCACCTTTGGTCTGTTCTGCTTGGCATCAGCAGCGATACTGACGAAACCGACGCTTGCTCCGAGCTCTGCAACCGAGCATGCATGCAAATATGTGTTAGTGTCACATGTACGGTATGTAATTTTTTGAAGCGTTTTTGCTCTGTGAAATTATAAGAGTCGTTTTTGTTCTGGGCGCGTCATATGTACTTTAAAACTTCTATTTACTTCCCTTGTTCGCCCCAAAGTGGAATATGCAGCCTTCATTTGGAGGCCTTATTATACCTGCCACATTAAAAGATTAGAGCGCTTACAAAAAGTTTTCGTTCGGTTTTCTCTTCGTTCGTTAAATTTCGATGATCCTATTCCGTCGTATAATGCAAGGTGTCAGCTAATTGACTTGAAGTCTCTTCATAGTAGAAGAGCTATTCTCTCTCTCACTTTTGTGTTTGATATAATTCGCGGTGCCTTAGACTGTCCATTCCTACTTGAGAGAATACCTTTTTCCATTCCGGTCAGGACTCTTCGAAGTCATGACGTATTCTCCATAGATCGTTCCAAAACTAACTATGCCTCGAATGCACCTATGGAGAGAGCACTTAACGAGTTTAATTTGTACTCAAGTTCTCTAGACTTTTCATTTCCTAAAACTTATTAAGGAAATACTTAATTCAATTGCTTTTTAATGTAATGTTTCCTTTTTCTTTTGTTTTTAAATATTCAAAGTTTCATTTAGTCTGTAAGAACATATTGTTTCTAGACTACTAATAGTAAATAAATAAATAAATAAATAAAGAAAAAATAAATAAATAATATACACGCCAGCGCATCCACATTTGGTCACTTCATTGCAGGTTAGAATATCTTTATATTTTCCAAAAATGGGCGTGGTCCGCCCACAATGGGGCGGTAAATTATCTATACCGATCATTTCTATTGTAGATCTTCCAGAGTCTCAAAATTTGCTATATACAGTCCTATTAGGAATATCGGTTGCTTGGTGTAGGGTATTACTCTGTCGGTGAAACCCGACTGATGCTTCCTTGCTTGTTTTTATATGAAGAATGATATATTACGAATGAGATATGGTTTCTCATTTGAATGCTACTCAAATACTCAAATCGTACTATAAGCAAATGTTAATATCCAGAGATTTGTTAATGTTTTTGCGTTAGGAAACTGCTGCTGTTGCTTGCTTTATTGCCCGCCAATCAGCGGCTGCCCGCGTCCCCCTTGGAAGCACGTTCCAGACACGGACGGCCAGCACTTTGTCAAGTCCATATAGTTACATAGTCGTCATCGACTTGCCTACCTCTTTTTGCGGCGCATTTCATTGCATAGTCGTAATGCATAAGCCAACATTGTTAATACCTATGGCATGTAAGGCATGTATGTACTATGTGCGAAATTGTAAGTAATGTATATTTAATGCACACACATATCCACACACACAGAGGCATCTGTAAGGCAGCTCAGCTACAGAGGCGCATTCAGCGAGCTGCAATCCAAGCCAACAGGTTCAAAATCCACTTTTCGATAACTTGTTTCGTTTGTTGTTGCGACAACAATTGGCACAAAACAAACAAAACCAACAAAATTGAAAAGCGGCAACAAACAGTAATGCAACTACCGTATAGCTGGCAGTAGCTGCCACAAAGTATTGCAAAATCTGCATACAAGTTTAATACAGAAAAATAGCCAATCAAATAAGTTAAATAAATATATTTATTATGAAGTAAAGAAACCAGAGTTAGAAAACAGGGTACCGACAGATGGCAGCGGCCTACAAAGTCGGTGTATGCCAACAACTATTTTAGGCGCTGTTGGCTGCTGCGTTGTCTATGATCAGGGAAAAGATCAGCCTTCTTCTTCTTCTGGTAAGGCGCTATATTGCACTTTTGGCAAAGAATTGTGAATTGTGATTTTGAATTGAAAAGTAAGTGTATCCTTGGTGGAGTTATTTGGCGGTACTTTAAATAAGTAAGGAAGCATCAGCTAGGTTTCACTGACAGAGTAATACTCTACACTAGGTAACCGAGTGAGGCGATAATCCACTGAAAGAAATGAAACTGTGGGTTCCTTAAATTTACCGCCTAGATAGTGGGCGGATCATGCCCATTTTCGACAATCTACAAGATATACCTAATAAGACTATATATGCCAAATATTGATACTCTGAAGGGTGTACGACAGAAATTATAGGAATATTTAATTTACCGCATTCATGGTAATAGGACGACGCCCATATTTTAAAAATATAAATATATTCTTACCAGCAGTGAAATTATCAAATATGAACGTTCTCGTGTAAAAATTATGGAAGTTATGAGGATTTTCCGTTTACCGCCTATACAGAGGGCGACCCACGCCCATTTTTTTAAGGCATGTAAGGCCGAAATTTCAGCATGGGAACCAAATTTTATTCGTTTAAATTCATAAATAGTCAACTGAGAGCTATTATATCGGAGTAATTTTTACGCCTATATAGTGGGCGGATCACGCCCATTTTTCCTATGACATATTTATTTATTTACGTCTACAGAAAAATTTCTTACAGGCTACTACAATTAGTTCATAAATTTCAGCAGATCTAGCTTAAAGCTATACAAATTTTGTGCAAAATTAAGGCTGTCTGCATAATTATTACACAACCGAATGCATCTTGTGTCCTTTGACCAATTTTGATCATCCCGAAACTTAAACTAAGTTCAGATTCACTTTAACTGTACACCAAGTTTGGTTCAACTTAGACAACTGTTTATTTTTCTGCTGCTCTCACAGCTAGACATACATACAGACAGATGGACAGACAGATAGACAGAGAACCTGAAATCAAGACATGAAGAGATTCTGATAATTTCTATATACTTATCTCTATACCTAGGACGGCTCCTTTAATGCGTTACTATTATACCATAGGTGTAGGGTATAAAAATGTGACGAGTGTGAAATATCCTTTCTGTGCAATTGGAATAAAGTAGTGCACACTCTCAGACGCACTGAACAAGGCTTTGGGAAAAATAAAAAAGCTTTTCTTGGCGCACACGCACACCCAAATTCGCATTGTCTATGAAACATAAAGCCCTTCCTGCAATGTACATTTGTGTTAGGCTTCAACTAGTATATGTGTGTGTGTGTGCGGAATCTAAGCGTATGCACCCTTTCGTGTTTTTTTCTTCCCACAATTATTTTTATCCTCTTTGCCGTGTGCTGTGTTTTGGTGCTAGCCTCTGAAGCGTTTGTATTTTTGGCTTATGCTCGTTTGTTGTCATGCTGCTTACAAAGAGAGCTTATGGTAATCAAACAAACACAACAACAAGAGGCCCAAAGTACCTACACTTTACGAAATTCACAAAATGCACACTTACAAAAAAGACCGACACTTAAGCACAGAACACAGAGAAAAAACCATATGTAGTGCATATAAAACAAAATAGTAGTAGTTGAGGCATTGAAAAACCCAATACATCAAAAGGATAGGAAAAGAGAAGCTGTACAAAAGGTACAGCAGCAAAAACAACAACAAGTACCATTCAGAATGGACATAAGAAATTAAAAAGCACTAAAGTACAAAGCACTGAACCAGTCTCCACCCCTCCATCTGCACCACATTCGCCTAGCCCACTTTGACATCACCCCGCTCATTAACATTTCAAACGCCCTCTCCAGCATATACCAGCACTATTCTCTCTAGCTCACATCCTTGCAGCACAACCGCGCGTACACATCACGTAGTTCAGTTTCTAATGTCCATATTTAGAGCAAATGCATAGAAAAAGGACTTTTATATTAATGCACATGCAGTCTTCAGCCCCACACACCCTCCAATCATGCCCTTCGCCTGCTCGCCTGTGCAAAGTCGAACAACAAGCGAAATATGTACATATGTATGTATGTATTTGCAAGGGATCAGTTTGGCTTTTGCTGTTTTTATAGCGCCTTCAACAACAACAAACATAACAAAAGGGTGGTGCGAAAGGCGCTGACGAATGGCTACGGACCGACTCCAGTCGAATAGTTGGAGTACCGGAAAAAGCACAAGCCGAAATGGAAAAGAGCGCAAAAGAAACGAAAATGCTTACAAATTGCCAACGAAACATAAAAGGCTATAAAAGCGCGCTGACAAAAGAACCGTTGCCAGCCCGTTCCAGGTCCGCCAGCCGCCACTGGCTAGCTGCTGGACTGCCTGTCTTCCGGAATATACAACACTCTGTGTGGGCATGTGGTAGGGTACGAGAACGTTTGGCCAAAGACGACATAGCCTGTTAGCCTGCACCAGAGATCGACCCTTTTTTGTGTGCTGGTTTGTGCTCCTTTGAGCGAACAAATTTATAATAAAAAAAACAACGCCAATAATAAAAGCCCGCCATAAAAGGCCAACAACAATAAATATCCGAACAAGTACCGGTCGCTTTGATTTGACTAACAAAGCAACAACAAAGCCTCCACTTGCAATCCTCTGATATAATGCACCTGTGTTGAAGTCAAATGCTTTTCATTCGATTTGCCGCTTTTAACCTCCTTTTTGTTGTTTTCACTGCCAAAAAAATTTTTTTTAGTAAAAACTGTAAATTTATTTTAAATTAATCAAATATCAAGCTTAAACAGAAACTAGCTTAAGCTTAACCCTAACCAAATCTAAACTGCGCCTAAAGCTAACTTAAGCCACACCTTAAACAAATATAGAACTACCATGCTTAAACTAAATGAAACCAAAGCGTTGTCTAATTTTAGCCTGACCTCAGCTAAACCTATCGAATCAATATAGCTTAAACTAAACGGAACATAACCTTACCTAAACCTTATTCTAAAATTATACCTAACTTAAAGCCAATATAAAGTGAGTCCTTGATGCTCTGTTTTCCACATGATTGTGCGCCCTTTTAATTAAACCTGTCGGTGCACCCAACAACAATTACGCACTAAAAAGTGGCTGCTGCTAATTATGAGTGGGCGTGCCACTGCTGCCGCCCACTCATTAAATCGCCTTATCAGCTCGGCATCATCATTATTATAACGACTATGTACATACATATGTATGTATGTATCACCAAATCAACAGTGTTTCTAATGTCCATATCAGCATCAACAACAACAAAAACAGCAACACTATTAAACCATAAACTCAGTAACACACAACCACCACATATCAACAGCATCTATGCCGACATTATAAGGCTCGTGTTTGTGTTTGTGCGGTAATGTGTGTAAGCATTTATGCGTAGTGTAGAGGTGTTTGGTGTCAACGAGCTTGTTCGACAGCGTACTTAAGAGCAGCGATAACAGTTCGATAGGCAACAGAAAACAAGTGCCACTCTCTCGATGAGATGGGTTGGTATGGATCGTGGAATGTGTTTGAAGTGTGTATTTTTAAACCCTACACCTATGGTAATTGGGAATAATAACTCTGTGCGAAAATTGTAACGCATTAAAGGATCCTTCCTAGGTATAGACATAAGTGCATATATATGTACATATATAAAAATGATCAGAAACACTTTCTCTTTTGATTTCCAGTTGTCCGTCTAATTTTAATATACCGATCATTTCTGTTGTACACCTGTCAGAACATCAATATAATCTGATTAGGAATATATAAACTGATTAGGAATATCTTGTAGTTTGTCAATAATGGGCGTGGTCCGCCCACTATATAAGTGGTACATTTAAAATACCCATAATTTCATTTCTTTCAGAGCACCCAGCGTCCCACGCCTCACTAGGTGTAGGGTACTATTCTGTCGGGCTAACCTGACTGATGCTTCCTTACTTGTATAAATCAAAAATTCTAGGATAGTCCTTCGAGGCACTACGCCAAGCAACATAGGAAAAGAAATACTGCAGCACAACTGTATTTGCAGTTCCTGTCTAAGCGAAAGGTTAACTATGCGCCTCAGGGCAAGTGACAGAAAATAAGAGTACCGCTACCCAGTGTCGCAAAGAAAGGCAAGCATATAAGAGTAAAATACTCTGACCAAGAGGATTAGCTTGACTAAACAGCACAAGAAGCATATGAACGTATTTTTTATATGGTTATGCAGCACAATACTGTGGCGTAATCATAAAGCAAAGTTGGTTTTGCGAAGAGTTTTCGTAAAAACAATTAAGAGGCCAAAGAGGGACATCACAGGAAATTGTTGTCAACTGATAGTCAAATATTCTGGGGTAGGTGTTCTAAATGCGCAACCCCTTTGATGCACCACTGCCCGGCTCCTGCTCACGTGTCAACTTACAGCTACAAAAGCGACATTTATCCTTCCCGCTACGTTATGAATATGAGTACACACACACTCAGGAGCTCAAGAGCTAAGCTCTTGAAATACTCCTAGTTCAATAATAATTACATCACACCCGCATCCGCGCGGTTCGTCCTTTAAAGGATCAGTTAGTGATGAAGTATCGTATTTAATCGTAATTAATCGTAACAGCGAAATTTGGGCCGTTTAGTGAAAATCGTAAAAAATCGTATCGCAGTTGTCGCTCTTTTGCAGATTTCTGTTTTGGGTAGTGCTGCCGTATAGTTTCGTGCACAAAGTAGGATCGCTGTTCATTTTGCTTTTGAGGTTAAATTTTACATTCTTTATATAATCTATGGTATATAATTGTGTTAATTATACCCTACACCTATGGTAATAGGGTATAATAACTTTGTGCGAAAATTGTAACGCATTAAAGGAGTCGTCCTAGGTATAGACTAGAGGTCTGCATGAATGCATTTGGTTTGCCTGTGCACTACGGTTACCCATTTCATTGCACTCGGCGCACGAGTGAAACATTTGAATGGGTGAAACACTCACAAAACCTCTCAATACCAAAACATATACCCACTCGTGCCATTATTTTCAAAGAGAGTAAGAGCAGCATTTGTTATCTTGCTCTATTTGATACAATCGAAACAAACAAAACGAATGTAACAAAGTATCGGTATAGTATAGTGAGTGAAGTGGGTAAAGTGGGTGCAGTGAATGGTAAGCTGGAGAATTTTGGCGAAGCCGCTGCTGCGCGCCGGTTAGTAATGCATCATCCGAAAGTCTTTTCTTCGGCAAATAATTTTTAAAATGACCACAATATGCATAGAAATTATAATTAATACACTAAAACGTCTTTCCATCAGAAATTCTTTAAAAATAAGCTCAGCCTCTTAATTGCGTATAGCCCCTTAAATACTCGGTGCACCCACTGCATTGCACTCTGTTTACCAAAACATTTGAATAGTGGGTACTCTGCTTGTGAGTAATGTGCTTGCGCTTACAATTTACTCAATTGTTTTGCTATCTCATTCACTCTTAAGGCATATGTGCTTATTCAACACGTGTTTGGAAATAAGTGCACATGCGAGCGAAAGATTCAAACCCGAATGAATGTCTTGGTCGCTCTTTCAAATGCATTCATGCAGACCTCTAGTATAGACATAAGTATATAGAAATGATCAGAATCACTTTCTATATTGATTTCCGGTTGTCCGTCTGTCCGTCTGTCTGTCTGGCTGTCCGTTGGCGCAGGAGAGAAAGAAGGAGTGGTCCGATTTGGACCAAATTTGGCACACAGTCGCAGTGAACCTTCCACTACTTCAAGTTCCGAGATTAGCCAAATCGGTTAAAGAACACGCCCACTATAGGTCTGTAAGTCCCACTACCTCGGATTTTTTTCGGTAAAATGGCTAAAATTTGTGTAATTACTTATGGAAAAGAATTTTACTTGGTATTCAAGTTAAGAGGTAGGTCGTCTATATCTCACGAAAAAATTGGCGTGGCCCACCCACTATATAGCCGAAAAAAATTTTCCGGTCAAATGGCTCTCAATTAACTATTTATGAATGTAACCGAATAAAATTTGGTTCTTAAGTTCAAACATCAGCCCTACATGCCATATTAAAAAATGGGCGTGGTCCGCCCACTCAGTTACTTGGTGTAGGGTATTACTCTGTCGGTGAAACCCGACTGATGCTTCCTTACTTGTTTTTAAATATATTTATTGTGGTCTATTTTTATGAACTCACAAGCAGATTATTATTACCAAAATTAGTCCATAAAAGTAGACCACAAAAAATATATTTAACAAGTAAGGAAGCATCCGTCGGGTTTCACCGACAGAGTAATACCCTACACCATGTTCCCAAGTGGGGTGGTAATTCATTGAAATTGTGGGTGCATTTGATTTACAGCCTACATAGTGGGCGGACCACGCCCATTTTTGGCAGACTACAAGATATACCTAATAGGACTATACATGCCTAATATTGATGCTCTGACAGGTGTACAACAGATGTGATCGGCATATTTATTTTACTGCCCCCATGGTGGGCGGACCACGCCCATTTCTGGAGAATTGAAAGGTATTCCTACCAGGAACGAAATAACCAAATCTGGACGCTCTGGTGTATATATTCTGGAAGTTAAGAGGATTTTTCGTTTATCGCCTATATAGTGAGTGGACCATGCCCATTTTCTTGTATGGCATCTAGGACCTATATATCAACTTGGGAACCAAATTTCATTCATTTATTTTCGTAACTAGTCAATTGGGAGCCATTTTACCCGAAAAATTTTTCCGCCTATATAGTGGCGGACCACGCCCATTTTTTCGTATGACATAGATGACCGACCCCTTGACTTGAATACCAAGTTTTATTCTTTTCAATGATTAATAAGATAAATTACAGCAATTTGATAGGAAAAAACCCGAGGTATTGGGACTTACAGGCCTATAATGGGCGTGTCCTTCGACCGATTTGGCTAATCTCAGAACTTGAAGTAGTGGAAGGTTCACTGCGACTGTGTGCCAAATTTGGTCCAAATCGGACAACTCGTTCTTTCTCTCCTGCGCCAACGGACAGCCAGACAGACGGACAGACGGACAACCGGAAATCAAGACAGAAAGTGATTCTAAGCATTACCATATACTTATGTCTATACCTAGGACGTCTCCTTTAATGCGTTACAATTTTCGCACAAAGTTATTATACCCTATTACCATAGGTGTAGGGTATAAAAAGCAGTCAAGTGCGAGTCCGGCTCGCTCCGTGAGGGTTCCGTACCAGAAATACCCTTTTTAGCCTTCGAATTTAGTTTCTCTTTGCCCGTCTGGCCACACAATTTTCCACATTTTGGCCTACATCTTCGAAACCAATTCACCTAAAAATATGAAAAAAAAACATTTTTGGAATCCACGGACGTAGCCCTTTCTAACGATACCCCACAATATGTAAACAACAAAAATTTTTCGCTGAGGGAATTCTTTACTATGGTAATCTTACATAAAATTTAAAAAAATATAAAAACAAATTTGTCGAAAAAGGTTGCAGTTTTCCAGTAATCTATGACTAGAGACCTACTAATTCTGATTTTATCAAAATTTTAGCTTAAGAAATGTAGAAACCCATGGGGGGTATGGTCATTTTTTCGACATTTTGTGCTCTATCTTCGAAACCACTTCACAGAAAATTATAAAAAAAAATATCTTTGGAATCCATGGATGTAGCCCTTTCTATATCACTCGATATAAACAACAAAAATTTTTTTCTGAGGGGGTCATCTTAAATTAAAAAAAAAATTTAAAAATTTGAAATTTGAAAAAACCGGCAGCCATTCAGTCATGCGTGATCAAATACCTAGTAAGCCTGATTTTATCAAAATTTTCGGTTCAGAAATGGCGTGCGCAGATGGGATCATGTGGGGACAGGTCTGTTTTATTCACCTTTTTAACTATATCTTTCTAACCCGTTTAGATAAAATAAAAATAAAATATATTTTATAATCTATGAACGTAGCCCTTTCTAACGATACCCCACGATACGTTTTAAAAATATTTTTATTTTTTTGTCCGACCCGAAAACCTTTAAAAATTATAAAAAAATATTTCTAAAAACATTTCTTAACTTTTTATAGTGAAAATGTGTTTAGGTTATCAAGACCTAACCTCGTGCCAAATTTCAGGTTTCTACGATGAAAATAAGGTCGTTTTATATACACACTCCCAAAACAAAAGTGACCTTATAAGTGTTCCCGTTTTTTCCCTTTTAGGGGAACGGAACCCTAAAAATTAACACAATTATATACCATAGATTTTATAAAGAATGTAGAATTTAGCCTCAAAAGCAAAACGAACAGCGATCTTACTTTGTGCACGAAACTATACGGCAGCACTAACAAAAACAGAAATCTGCAAACAGCTGCAATCCATGTTACGTTTTTCACTAAACGGCTAAATTTTTGCCTTTACGATTAATTACGAATAAATAGGACACGTCATCACTAACTGATTCTTTAGTGGTAAGAAATTTGGCATTAAGTACATGCTATTTTCGCTAGTAGCACGTGATGTGTGAAGAAGGAGAGCGAAATGTCGAGAAGGAAAACGGTAGAGGAATTGACATTGTGGTGAGGAAAAATGAGGAGAATCCCCTTGTAGAAACTAAAATTTTCTTACTATGATACCATGATACTATTTTTAAAGCATTTGCATTTAACTAAGAATAAGAAACAGCTTACTCAGTTATAGCAGTTTTGTGACTCTTACTCTCTCTCCGGAATAAAGGTGTTGGGGAAAAGGGACAAATTTATATGTGAACCAGAAGATTTTAACAAACTATCACCAAGAATGTCGTCTTGCCGTTACGTTGCGGCTCAGCTCGATATCTCAACATCATCGTCTCATTTTCCTCATCAATTGCTCATAATTGTTGTTGGTTTGTGCAATTGTATGTAGTTGTGTCCTTTGGAGTATTATGGCAGCCCTCCCGCCCCATTTCGCTTTTGTTTTCTGAGGCTCTCTATGACCTTCGTTCTCCCCCTTATATTTATTTGAAGCTTTTATGGGCTCGTCGCAGTCGCTCGTTATACTTTAATGCGGCATTTGAGGTCGAGTATTTTGATTATTTATTCATTGCTACCGATGGCTGCGACAGGATATTCTATCCTATACACTAGATTGTATACCTATTGGGAAGAAAATAATCAAGCTATATTGGCTGAAATGCATGACGAAGTGCTAACAATTGCTATTGAATGCTACATTCCTTTTCAAACAATTCCATATGTAAATCTAATTTTGTGTCTTTGGAATGGCTCAGATAAAGCTGCTTTAAATTAAGGAATTGTAACGAAAAAATAGTCCAACAGTAACTTTACTTCTTCCATTTTAATTATTTCGTCGAGTAAACACACTCGGAATTAGTTAATAAAGGTTAAAAAATGTTCTAAATAAGTATATTCAAAATATTTGTGTTCACAAGTTTTGAGTTTTCTAAAGGAAATTAAAAACTTTATCCTTTTTTAGGAATTTTTTTAAGAAATCCACATAACTATTGGATGTAGCACTGAAATTTGTCGTCAACGTCGATAATAGAGTTGGGCTGTAAACAAAAACGCATCGAATTGAGGCGCAGCCAAACAAACGCTCCCACACCCTCAGTTGCAGCCGCAATCGTATCTGTATCTACAGCCGTATCTGTATCCGAAAGCAATAGATGTGTCATTTGCGTCGTGTTGTGCGATCCCCTGGGAACATATGGCACAGAGAGCGATGAATGCTATTTTATGTGCCGGGTAGGGCGGGCAAGCACCCCTTTCTCCTTATAACTACCGTTATTATTATTGAGTGGGCGGTCGGCAAGCTGCCCGGGCTAGCTAGCTGCCACGCAGTAGACTGTGGTGGCTTGACATAAAATGGATTGGTGTTGTTGGTGTTGTATAGAGTTGCTGTAAGCCGCATGAGATGTTGTCGCAGCATATTCAGCAGCTCTTAATAAAGTCGATGCAAACGTATGCGCTAATATTCCGCCTTGGGAAAAAGCCGTACGAAAAGCAACAAAATAAAAAGTTATGGAAAACCAAACCTCGTTTAATATTTATGGGTGTCAGCTGGTCAAATGCTGGTCATCATGTAGAGGCGCTTACTATGCAATGAATGCTTATTTTAATAGCAAAAAAGGGGCAGGGGGACGGACAGTAGAGCGACAGTTTTAAAGAGAAAAATTTTTAGATCTCCCACTCCTTGAAAAAGCGAAATTTTTAGGAAAAGTAAAGGTCCAGTTCTCTCGCCATACTACACCTATCTAGCACTTTTTGTGATGACGACTAAGACTAAATAGACCAAATACGAAAGTTCGTCAATCTTTCCTTATGATGGTGCATGCTCGTCTCCGTCTCCTTATTCTTCGCTTTCATTTTAAGATCTCTATATTACAGTCAGTTTGTTTAATCAAATCACAATATAAAGCGCTTAGGGCCAGTTTCTCAGTGGATGTTTAAATCTAATTTGCGAATTGAGTTAAAATCTAGTTTAACTTTTCTTGAGTTTCACAGTGCATTTATTTAAATACGGAATAATGAATGGCAACTTCGAATATTTGACAATTGAACACAGCACAACTTGCCAAAAACATATGTTCAATTGTTCAATTATGGAGGCAGCGCGAGCTAAAAATTTTTCGTCGGCCGAAAGAAGTGAATTATTGGATATTCTTCAAAGAATCCACAGTTTATATTATTTATAATACTACGGGATCATTTATATGTGCTACACCATGCAGTTGTATGTTTAATTTGGCCGCTTATAAATTGCAATATTGTCGACGCAGCTTGCCTGCACATCCGAAATCAGCTGTTTATTTGTTTTCGATTGCAACTCTGTGCCGTACTTAAATGCCCACAACCGGGCATTTAAATTGTATTTAACTTCCCACTGTGAAACTGAAATTCTCTATTTAAACTGCAATCAGAGTTTAAACATCCACTGTGAAACTGGCCCTTAACAATTCACACCGCTACCCTTAAAACTTTACCACTGTGCGGCAAGCTTAAAATACCAACTAACGGTACAAGTGTAGGCTCATATGTTTAACATTATCTGTGAGATACTCAATATCTATTCTAGCATGCATGCATGAATGTATGTATTCATTGTTCTAGAGTCTAGCACACTTAATACGCGGACTGGGAATGCAGAGCATGCCGATCGACAAAGCAGCTGGGGAAGCTGTGATTGACTATTCGAAAACTGATTTACGAGCGAAATATTTCATTTGTAAAGGAAAAATTGTTTACCACACACAGGCTTTTATATATATATATGTATACACATGTGTGTGCGTATCTATGTATATGGAGAGTATTTGCTCCGAGTGACTTGACACAAAACAGATACATACTTTAAAACTATATTTCTGTTGGATAACGATGCAACGATGGATGTTTCTTATGAGTTTAAAATCTGGAAAATAAGGGAATTGTTGTCGTTTTGGCTATTTCTAAGTCTATTTCAGCTCAAATTATTTGGGAAAGATTTTACTCACTTAATTATAAAGATATTTGCCATTGGTAACAGCAACAGGGAAAACAACCAAACGATGCAAATAAAACTGTAAAAACTCATATATTAACACAAAGCACACACTCACAAGGTCACAGTTAGAAAAAAATCACGTGCGCTTAGACCAAACGGCTGAAGTAAAACTTTTTTTGGACAATTAAATTAAAATCGTGCTTTCTTATTATTTTTGTTTGATTATGTATTTTATATTGTTTAGGTTTCTTTAATGAATTTAACACTTCTAGTGGTAGGGGGTACCTTCGTCTCTTTTTTTTTAAGGCCTACATTTCAGAAGGTAATCAATATATTTAAAAACCGATTATACTGTTACAATACCTCATTATTTAACAATAAAATGTTATTATACGAGTTTATGTTTATTCGGCAGCTTGAATGTTAGAAAGAATAGTTTTTATTCGGACTTACTTGCCAAAGAGAAATGACAATACTTAGTTGTCTATTTCTGTTCTGAAACAAAGCAATTTTAAGTGTACAACAACAAAGAATTAGAATTATTGCTCACATGGGCAGGTCATATAGCTATTTCGGTTTTTGCCAGAAAACCTCATCAGTGACTTTTAATGTGAATTCTAATAATTTCTAAACGACTAATTACTCGAAATAGAAGCATTAATGGTAAAGTCTGTGAAACGTAGGAGTTGAACCATGAACCTATGACGTAGTAAGCGAATGCGCTAACCATCACACCATCGGACTGGACGACTCTGCGCTGGCAAACATCCCAGTTACCTGCTTTCTATATCAAACGCATAGTGTTTGTTGCTATTGTACACTGTCTAATGCAATTGTTTTTGCCTTACTTGAGAGCTCCATCGGAGCACATACTTGAGGCAAATGAATGTATCAGTTTTTGTTTCTGTAAGAACATTTCTTCGTTTTTACATTATGTTTACTTTCTGATTTGGGTGTGTCCTCCCTATCATATTATACGAGTTTATGTTTATTCGGCAGCTTGAATGTTAGAAAGAATAGTTTTTATTCGGACTTACTTGCCAAAGAGAAATGACAATACTTAGTTGTCTATTTCTGTTCTGAAACAAAGCAATTTTAAGTGTACAACAACAAAGAATTAGAATTATTGCTCACATGGGCAGGTCATATAGCTATTTCGGTTTTTGCCAGAAAACCTCATCAGTGACTTTTAATGTGAATTCTAATAATTTCTAAACGACTAATTACTCGAAATAGAAGCATTAATGGTAAAGTCTGTGAAACGTAGGAGTTGAACCATGAACCTATGACGTAGTAAGCGAATGCGCTAACCATCACACCATCGGACTGGACGACTCTGCGCTGGCCAATAAAATGTTATACTAAAATTTCTTTAAAAAGTTCCGTTTGTATTATTTTTTTCATGATTAGTAAAAAAAGTCATTTCGCTGAATGTGCCCCCATGCCAGGGTAGCTTCGGCATTTGGCGGGGCACTTTCGGCATTCACACTTTAAAGTACCATAAGGTGATACAAAATATTGCTTAGACTACATGACACGTTTTTATTATATTTTGCATTAAAAAACTAAAAAAAAATCATATTTATGAGCTTCAAAAAAATTATGAGCGTCAAATAATTTTTTTTAATTATTTATTATATATAATGTTAAAAGTGCAGAGATTGACCCTAATATTAATTTTGTGTGGTTACGGGAGGTTTAAGCCCGGTTCGAGGGTCTTGGAAGCTTCAACTCGATTTAGATTTTTAGTGCCTGTGAAGTTATATTGACGAATGTGCCCCATTGAAAAAAGACGAGTCCACCCTGGTGTCACTTTTTTTCTTTTTATTTTTTTACTTCTAGTTTCAGTGCTTTATCTTCACTTAATACACTTTTATTTACAAAATAATTAATATTAAAGTAATACTAATACAATTTTGTTCGAAATAATGGTATAAATACAGCACAAACTTCTTACGTTACCGACCTGAATATTCGGGAACGAAGCGCGAAAACACAAAATCAAATGTAACTTTATCAGCTGTTCAGATAGAGATGGCAAACTTTGTAAGGGATATTTATGCTAGTTATGGGTTCGTTTTTACTAATAAACAGTTATGTCCGATGACTCCTTCATACCGAAATCGCCTTTGACGAATGTGCCCCAAGGACGAAGGTACCCCCCTCTCCCCTACACATTTTATTTATTGGTTCAGTTAATTAAATTTTTATCAGTTGCATCAGCAATTGTGATATTTGATTTAAAAGTAGAAACAATTGGCTTATGGTATGAAAATTATGAAACATGTGACTTAGAACTTAAAGTTTTAAGATACCGCGAGAAAACTGCATCGATTGTAGTGCCACATCGTGTTGGAATTGGAATTGTTGTTCATTTGTAATTGTAATTGAGTGTACGCTAATTGAAGACGAATAGTATAAGATATTTGTTCGTTTTATCCGAGCTTTTTACGCATAATTATCCGTAATATGCTCGGCAGTTTACACCTAATAAATTCTAATATGTCGATGGCATGTCCGCGCCAGAGATCTGCAGCGAGTCGCCTTTTTGCGACTTAAGGCTCAGTTAGTGATGACGTATCGTATTTATTCGTATCGTAAATGTCTGAGAGACATATTTCTGTGAGAATTTCTGCGTTACGATCCGAATAAATACGTTAAGACCGAACGCATGTATAGAGCTCGGGTAAAACAGGTTTTGTCTGCGATACGAATAAATACGATACGTCATCACTAACTGAGCCTTTCTGCTGACTCACGCCAAACAAAGTCCCAGTCCTGATACGGAGTGAGACTCCTATGACTGTGACTGGGAGCATTTTCGAGTCAAGAGCAGCAAATCTTCACATCCAAAACATGACTCTCATGCTCTGATAACGTTGCTTTCGGTGTTGCTCACAGTGATGCCATCTTTTAAATACAGGGATGCACGAAAATACCAAATTTTTTACCAATTTAATCAATTTATAATTTGGAAACGAAACTAAATGGAACAGATCATGCAGTCTTTCGCATGGTTTTGTTTATTTTCCAATTTATATTTATTATATTTATTAATATACATATACATATGTATGTAGTTTCCTAGCACAACAAGGTTTTAAACCTTATAAATGACAGTGCTAGTCATAAGCAGGGTAAATAAT
This sequence comes from Neria commutata, assembly GCA_963457695.1. NCBI lineage: Eukaryota > Metazoa > Arthropoda > Insecta > Diptera > Micropezidae > Neria > Neria commutata. The sequence continues at coordinate 5,215,552 of OY735250.1, forward strand.
TTGAGTACAGGCAGAAATATTTTCTTTTTCTTTTGCTCTTTCTGTACCTGTTAACAGGTTTGAGACCAAAAACGATAAAAATAGAATTTCAAGCACGCGAAATTCAGTACTCGTCTGTTTTTGGTTTTCCCATTCTGCTTATAAACCCGACTTTTCGGCATAATATATGTTCGGGTGCAAATTAGGACTGTGTAATTTCGTAATTAGCGAGTGAATTTTCTATGCAATTTTTCTAGTTGTATCACGAATATGAGCAGGTACTGACAAAATACAAGGAAACTTAAATTATATTTAGGGTCTTCTACGGCGCGTTTTTGCAACCGCGCGAATGAATCGCTGCTCAGAATTGCGCTGTTAACTGAACAATTCAGAAATTCCCTCGCATTCCTCTTTCAGCTTCAGCTTTCAAAGGTGTTATATTTACTAGCTGGCATCACTGCTCTGGGGTTTTCAACATCTGGTGTTGCGCGGCATACATACACAATATTTTCGCAGAGATTCGGTCCAGGAGCATGGGACTCCCGTCAATGTCGTGTCAGTCTCGTTCAACATGATGAAGAGTCAGAGTCGGACGGAGAATTAAAATCTCAAGATTGAAAAAAGGGCTACAGGTCCTGCCCAAACTTTGGAAGGTGTGGATGGATTGCAGTCCAAGCAAAAACGTGCTCAGACTGCAATCCGATTTGCGTCTGAGTGACTCGCAGCAGATCTCTGGTCCATTTACTTTTTATAAGCTTTATATTAGGTTCACATCCGGTATGTATGTATGTATGTGGGTCGTCAAATCTGGTAATCAATTTTTCACCCACTTCCCGACTACTTACAGATCTGAAACTTTGCATACATGCGTAAACACGCTGACAATACATGAATCAGTTTTATGGGCGTAGGATAAGGGGCGTGGCACTTTTTTATCAACTCCAGATTTGTGTATAACTTTAGAACTACACATCACACATCAATGAAACTCGGTAGGAACTTACTACACATCAATATCCTTCTACTGGGAAAATAAGACGGGCGGTGGACAAGTGGGCGTGGTACCGCCCATACAAACAAAAATGTTATTATAGAACAGCTTTGGAACTAAAGTCGTAGAGCATTTAAATTCCGTATACAGGCCCCTCTTGGATGCTTCGTCAAACTGGTAAAATTGTATGGGCGTAGGATAAGGGGCGTGGCACTTTTTTATCAGCTCCAGATTTGTGTATAGCTTTAGAACTACACGTCACACATCAATGAAACTCGGTAGGAACTTACTACATATCCATATCCTTCTACTGAGAAAATAAGACGGGCGGTGGAAAAGTGGGCGTGGCACCGCCCGTACAATCAAAATCGTTTATATAGAATAGCTTTGGAACTAAAGGTCCGTGCAGCATTGAAATTCCGTATACAGACCCCTCTTGGATGCTTCGTCCGACTGGCAAAATTTTATGGGCGTAGGACAGGGGGCGTGGCACTTTTCAAGCAACTACACACTTGGGCTTCAGTTTATAATTATAGGTACACCACACATCAATGAAAAACGATAGGAACTTACTCGCCGCGCCTTGCAAGAAAAACAACAACAACTCATCGCGCCACAAATATGCCACGAACATTAGGATCGATCACAGCCGTATTATTTGTTAAATTGAGAATATGACGATAGAAGATACTGTGAATACCCTAAATATTGTGTACTGCTCTGCAAGTTTTAAATTCTTTAATTTATGGGAGAATAAAAAGTAGAAAATAAAATTTTAAAAATAAGCTTTACTCAACTAAAAAGTAGAAAATAAATTGTTTCGAAGTCACCAGTATCTTCTTAAAAGCTTGTGCGCTCAATATCCATATTCACACTTATCTTTCATTACTAGAATCTATTTGCAAAACATAATTTAAATAAAATATTGTGGTAACTGGTTGACAAATATTGAACACATGAGCGCCCAAGCTATTATTGATAGTAAGATACTGGTGACTTCGAAACAATTTATTTTCTACTTTTTAGTACATTAAAGCTTATTTAAAAAAGTTTTTTTTTATATAATATTATTTCTATTATCTCTTTCTCGCTCTCCGGATTTCCGTTACCCACTTTCGTCACGCCAAATATCCGTTCACCCCACCAGAAGTTGTACTTCAAAAATTGACTAAAAATAACTGAGAAGATGCCACTACATCAGTTTCACATTCTACTCCTCTTTCGCTTATGCAACAGAAACCACAACAGCAACGACAGCATAGCGCATTGGTGTTCGCTTATGCATACATATATTGGTATATATGTATGTATGTAGATAACTTATGTGTCTGTGTTGGTTGCACCCAACAGGGAAATCCCATGACACTGATTTTTGCGGATCAGAGATTAGTAGTTATTGGTATGTAGAGTGCACTTCAGTACTTACTGGAATCCATATGGTAACCTTGATATCAAGTCGATGCGATGATCTGTAGTCACTTTCAATGCGAGGTGCGTGCATCTACAGCAGAAATCTGCAGCAAGTATGCTCACTCACGCCAAGCAAAGTGCACGTCATTATCCGCAGTGAAGCTACTATGACTACCATAGAGTATGACAAACTACAAGCAAACATTAATTATATTTAGGGTATCTTATATAAAATTTTAAAAAATTTAAGAACAAACATGTCGAAAAAGGTTACAGTTTTCCAGTAATATATGATTAAAGACTTACTAACCCTGATTTGATCAAAATTGTAGCTTAAGGGCCAGTTTCACAGTGGATTGCAGTTTAAATAGGGAATTTCAGTTTCACAGTTTGAAGTTAAATATAATTTAAATGGCCTATTGTGGATATTTAAGTACGGCACAGAGTTGAATTTTATGAACAGCTGATTTCGGATCTGCAAGCAAGCTGCGTGGCCAGAATTGAAATTTTTTAGATTCAAATTAAGCATGAAACTGCATGGTATAGCACATATAAATGATACATAAATAATATAAACTGTGCATACTTTGCACAATCTTATACATCTTATATATAAAACGCAGAGTGACTAAAAAGCGTCTGCCTGTCCACTGACTTTAGACGAACGAAAGCAGTGCCCTGTGTAGCCCAGTGGGTAGAGCCGCGCGCTTGCACTTGGCAGGTCATGGGTTCGAATTCCACAGGTTTCAAATTTTTTTTTTTTATTTTTTTTTTTTACTTTGGTTTGCCTTTTATTGTTGCTAATTGTTTTACTAGCTGTCGTGTATACAGGCACACACGACAGGTGGCCCCATTTGTCTTATATATAAAACGCAGACTGACTAAAAAGTGTCTGCAGCCTGCAGCCTGTCCACTTTCTTTCTGCTACGACTTTAGACGAACGCAATCAGTGCCCTGTGTAGCCCAGTGGGTAGAGCCGCGCGCTTGCACTCGGCAGGTCATGGGTTCGAATCCCACAAATTTAAAAAATTTTTTTTTTTTATTTTATTTTTGCTTTGCCTTTTAGTGTTGCTAATTGTTTTACTAGCTGTCGTGTATACAGGCACACACGACAGGTGGCCCCACTTGTATATGTATAATCTGAGGACTGACTAAAAAGCGTTTGCCTGTCCATAGGCAGCGCGGCGGCAGAGGCGGCAACAGTAGCGCTGACAATAGCGACAGCGCATACAGTTGCGCTGAAGCCGATAGCAACAACATCTGTTGCAAGAGCGAGATGAACATATTGTTGCTAATATTGTTTTCACGACTAATTACTAACAGAATAGAGAATTTTAATGTTGTATGGCATGTAGTTTTAAAGATATGCCAAATCAAATATTTAAGTTGTATCGGAGGTGCCACGCCCTCTTGATGAATCGAAAAATTTTATATACAGTCGCCTTCCTTTGGTCTTCAACAATATTGGTATAAAGTTTGGCTGAAATCGGTCAACGCGTGTAGCTTTGTATAGCCGGACAGACAGACAGACAGACAGACAGACAGACAAACAGACAAACAAACATTCATTTTTATATATTAGATATATTTATATATATATTTTTTTACCGTAATTTTGACTAGCTGTCGTGTATACAGGCACACACGACCGGTCTGCCTTGTATCCAATAATTCACTTCTTTCGGCCTTCTAAAAATTTTTAGTGCGCGCATACCCATAATTGAACGATTAAACATATGTTTTTGGCAAGTTGTGCCAACTTTCAAATGTCAATTATTCCGTATTTAAATAAATGCACTGCACCAAGGAAATTTAAACTAGATTTATACTCAATTTGGAAATTAGATTTAAATAGACACTGTGAAACCCGCCCTAAGAAATGTAGGAACCCAGGGAGGTGGGGTATGGTTATTTTTCCGACATATCTTCGAAATCAATTCACCGAAAATTATAAAAAAAAAATTTGGATACAACCCTTTCTAACGATACCCCAAATTTGGATACAGCCCTTTCTAACGATACGTTAAAAAAACAAACTAAGGAAGCATCAGTCGGGTTTCACCGAAAGAGTAATACCCTACACCAAGTAACTGAGTGGGCGGACCACGCCCATTTTTGTCAAACTAAAAGGTATTCCTTATAGAACTATATATAGCAACTATTGACACTCTGGAGGGACTACAATATAAATTATCGATATATATTATTTACCGCCTTCATGATGGGCGGATTACGTCAATTTTTTTAAATTTAAATGTACTCTTATAATTAAGTAATTACTTTTACTCTGCGGAAAGAAACTTGCCCTCCGCTAACACTAAATAAAATTAGTATACCCCAGACAAACGAGGTAACATACTTGGGTATCCACCTAGATCGGAGATTGACCTGGCGAAAACACATAGAGGCAAAGAGGACTCAAATTAAGATAAAAGCCCAAAAAATAAATTGGCTGATCAACAAAAAGTCAAGACTTCGACTCGCACATAAGGTACTTCTGTATAAGGCCACTATAAATCCAATTTGGGCATATGGAGCACAGCTATGGGGCAAAGCAAGCTCATCCAACGTCGAAATCATACAGCGATCACAATCCAAAATTTTGCGTACTATTACTGGTGCTCCATGGTTCGTGCGCAACGACGACATCCACAGGGACCTCAGCATCCCACTTGTAAAAAGCGAACTAACTGCGCTATGCCTCAAATACAACGAACGAAACTCACAGCTGATTGCTCAAAAGGAAAATTATTTTCTGCAGGAATTTCGACTTCAATACAAATTCGCAGTCGAACGAAGCTTTAAAAACATTTGGTGGACTATATAATAGAAGAAGCTGCAATGCAAGCTCTTTCTCTTTTTTATAAGTTATAAGCTTTATATTAGGTTCACATCAGGTATGTAGTGGAATCTAGTAATCAATTTTTCACCAACTTCCCGACTACTTAGAGATCTGAAACTTTGCATACATGCGTAAACACGATGACAATACACGAATCAATCATAAAAATATTATAATTATTACTCTAAACAAAGTTATTAGCGAAATTGCAATAGCCAATCAGAGCGCAGACAGAAGAAAAAGCACGTGATTTTCAACAAAAGCATGCATATTAATCACAAAGTAAAATATGTGGTGCGTAATTCTCGTTTGGTTTATAAACTTGGACGGTGACTACACCTTACTTTGTTGTGTTCAAGTTAAGACTATACTTCACAGGATCATTTCTGTAGTCAGTCTTCATTTACGTCAGTGGTGGGCAAGCCCTATACTCTCGGTGCTCCTTTGTTTTTGTAAAAACTCTTGGCATAGCCCGAGATTTCTTCACACAGACACAGCTCTTCGCGCTAAGCAGTACAGCAATGTTATTTTCGTTCCGTCTGCCAGCTCGCACGCATATGCTTTGTTGGTACACTTTTGCGACAATTATCTTCAACAAAGACGTTGTTGTTGTCTTGCGCACGATTTCGAGCAAAAACGTGTGCAGCTGTGGAATGGGAAGCACTTGAAAACATTTTTGCTCATATTAAGTTTGAAATATTAAATTCTTCCAACCTCGGAAAATGAAGATCATATCTCTTCAGAAGAGTAGTGGGAAATTGATTTTTTTGACTGGGAAAATGATTTGGATCATTTATTGAAAGGATCATGGGAGATTTATTTGACTTTTGAGTTATTAAGTTGGTTTGTTTTTCATTACATATAACTGAGCAGAATATGAAATTCCTTTTTTTACAGTGTACATATTTAGCAAATTTTTTTTTTCCTTTTTTATCATAACAAAGTTTGTATGTATTGGTGTTTACTCTTCCATAAGGAACTTTTGCCCATCACTGATTTACGTTCATTGCAAAATGAAGTATTTCTGCACCCGCGATGGGAGTACATATTGTTACGTAATTCCGCTGAAGTACTCCGCTACTTCGGTTCGGATCACTGGATTGTGTAATCGTCAAGAATAATGCACAAAAAGCTCAATGCTTGTAACGGTTTTATTGATTCCAATAACAGATTGACTATTCCAATCCTTTTGTTACAAAGATTTGCACTATTTTGCAGTTGCAGTTGAATTGTCCTCGGTTGTGATTGCGATGCTTCACGTTCACTCGTTCGGAATCGATGTTGCACGTTCACTTGATACTCGGTAACTGACTCGATGTTGCACGTTCAATTATTACTCAAAGACTGACTCTCGACACTGCCGGCGGCCGCTTTTTATACCTGTTACTGTTTCTCGCCAGCTACTGTCGAACATTCTACAACTTCTCGCTCGCCCTGTTTCTGGATTGTACGAGAAAATTCCAATACACAATATTTGTCAGAACTTCAAAACACTTTCGAATCAGAGGTGCTGATATTTGCTAAAGCTTTTGTTTTGCGTATGCTTGTTCAACTGTAACCGTGCACAGGGTGTCCTTTTCCTTAGCTGCCGTAGTATAACCCCCATATTCGTCACACTGCCCTCCTCTTAAACTTGTTCGTCCCGAACAAGGATAGCTTCTTTAGCCTTATAGGGTGCCAGTCTCTCCAAATGAACTACTTTAAGTTTAACTCTCTTCTTGCCATTCAACGGTATTCGATATACGACGTCATTTGATCGCTTGATCACGCAGTCTGGTTCCTCCCAATGCGTTTGTAACTTCGGACACAGCCCCTTCTTGCGCTGTGGGTTGTAAAGCATCACTAGTTGTCCTTCTTCGAAGCCTTCGGAATTTGCCCTCAAATCGTATCTGGCCTTCATCTTGTCACTCATCAACCGCATGCGTTTCCGCATATATTGGTGCATCGCATCCAATTCCTTCCGCTTATTGCTCGCCAAGTCCTCATTGTTATCGTAGGTGGGCTCGCGTGTTTTGGGTTCTTTAGCGGTGACGCATTTGTCACATGTCTTAATCCATTCCGCAACAGATTGCTTACATCCTACCCAGTAGAACCGTTTATTTATCTTCTCCACCGTCTTGGTGATTCCCAGATGACCGTCACCCGAACCATTGTGACATGCTGACACAATGTCCGTTACTCGCACTTTAGGAACGACAATTAAGTTTCTATGTGCTGTTCCGTCCTCGCTTTCCCATCTTCGATGCAAGCACCCGTCGCGTAGTTGTAAGCTCTGCCACTGTGCCCAGTATGCTTTAGTGATGGCGCTTTCACACGCTATTTCTTTGAATCTTGGCCGTACACCTCTTTCTTTGCAGTCCACTATTCTCGTCAGATCTGAATCATTTCTTTGCTCGGTTCTTATTCGCTCTGCTGTCCATTGTTCTTCCGGCAAGACACTAAGCAACCGAATATCGATTCGTCCTTCTTCTTCCTCTGCTCTGGAGCAATGCCTGCATTCTGTATTGCAGGGACGTCTGGATAGCGCATCGGCGTTGCCATGTAGTCTTACTTCAGGATACTCTATTTCGAAATCGTACCTCTGCAATCGTTCGAACCATCGAGCAATTTGGCCTTCGGAGTTCTTGAGTTGTAATAGCCACCTGAGTGCCGCATGATCCGTTCTTAACAGGAACGGCTGCCCGAAGAGATATTTGTGAAAATGTGTAACACTGTTCACCACGGCCAGCAGCGCTCTTTTAGTGACGCAGTATTTTCTCTCCGGTTTTGCTAAAGAAGTGCCATAGTAGCCAATTACTTTTTCCTCGCCTTTAATGACTTGTGAAAGGACTCCTCCGATTCCAGTAGCACTTGCATCCGTGCGCAGTATGAATGTTTCACCAGGAACCGGATATGCTAGTACAGGTACTGTGTAAATTCGTTCCTCCAGATTGCTGGATGCCTCTTCCTGCTTGTTCGCCAGCTTCTTGTTTGATTCTATCACGACTCCCTTGTCGCCGTTGCTGCTCTGCTCTTTTCTTTCGCCATACCTCCGTTCTGGTATACGCCATCTGGAACGTTTCCGACGCAGGTGGCACTCCCTCACCATGTGTCCTGTTTTGTCGCAATAGAAGCATTTTCCTGTAAATTTCTTCATCGTCCGATCCGCTGGCGAGTGTTCTGTTTTGATTTCTTGACACAGAACATCGTCATCGGCTTCCATCCTGCGAACTTTGGGCGCAGAATATTGCATAGTGCTGGTCCATGCTGCCTCGTATGTAAGCGCACTGGTAACCGTCTCGGTAAATGTCGGTTTGCTCATCATTATTGCGCTGCGTCGAATTTCTGGATCGCGAATTCCTTCGATGAATGCTTGTGTCTTCATCTTTTCCAAGTGTTCACTGCCCAGGTCAGAGTGAGCTAAATGTGCCAGTCGCTCAATGTCCGCTGCGTAGACCTGCAAGCTCTCACCACTCCTTTGCCTGCGATTCTTCAGCTCGATGTAGTACAGCTGCTTCATGTGCTCGCTACCGTACTTCCTTCCTACCGCACTTATTATGGCCTCATAGCTGCATCTTAGTACTGGCGGAATCGTCTGCAACACCTCGGCTGCTGTTCCTTTCAATGCCACTATCAGCGCCGCTGCCTTCTCTGTGTCGCCCCACCGATTCTGGGCGGCCGTCGTTTCAAACTGCAGTTGGAAGATGTTAAAGGCCGTTGTCCCATCATAGGTAGGTGCTTTGAGTTTTGTAGCACTGAATTCTCTTATTTGCGGCAGTGGGCTTTGAAATTGCAGCTCCTGCAGTTGCCCTTGCAATTGTTCTTGCAGCTGCTTTTCCAAATCTGCTTGTATTTTTGCCACTTTTTCATCTCGACCTGATTCCATTTTCAGCATTCTCTCATCGAGCGCATTAACTTTTCCTTGCAGCTCGTTCACCTTTCCAGTCAAAGTCTCAGAAATCTCTCGTAGTTGTGTAGAATTTTCTTCCATCTTCTTCTCGATTCGTTCTTGTAGTTTCTGCCCCATGCTCTCAGAATTTTCTAGAAGTTTCTGCTCCATGTTCGCAGAATTTTCTAGAAGTTTCTGCTCCATGTTCGCAGAATTTTCTAGAAGTTTCTGCTCCATGTTCGCAGAATTTTCTTCCATCTTTTTCTCGACTCGTGTAGAATTTTCTTGTAGTTTCTGCTCCATGTTCGCAGAATTTTCCAGGAGTTCTTTCCTTATGATCACAGAATTCTCGGCCATCATGCCTTGCATAGCAGCGAGCAACTGGCTCATGTCCCTACTCATTGGAGCGATGTCTTTCTCTGATACCTCAGCCACTTTTGAGTCGCACTCAAACTCATGCTCTGCCAGATCAAAGCCTCTCGCCTCCAATGGCCCTCGTAGTCGGTGCTGCAATTCGGACTTCAAGCCTGTTGTCAGCAATCCTAGCTTGGCCAGCTCCTTCTTAAGTTGCTCTACTTTCAACTGGTCGAACTTCACCATTATTCTGGATTAGCACAATCCCACTTCTGACACCAATTGTTACGTAATTCCGCTGAAGTACTCCGCTACTTCGGTTCGGATCACTGGATTGTGTAATCGTCAAGAATAATGCACAAAAAGCTCAATGCTTGTAACGGTTTTATTGATTCCAATAACAGATTGACTATTCCAATCCTTTTGTTACAAAGATTTGCACTATTTTGCAGTTGCAGTTGAATTGTCCTCGGTTGTGATTGCGATGCTTCACGTTCACTCGTTCGGAATCGATGTTGCACGTTCACTTGATACTCGGTAACTGACTCGATGTTGCACGTTCAATTATTACTCAAAGACTGACTCTCGACACTGCCGGCGGCCGCTTTTTATACCTGTTACTGTTTCTCGCCAGCTACTGTCGAACATTCTACAACTTCTCGCTCGCCCTGTTTCTGGATTGTACGAGAAAATTCCAATACACAATATTTGTCAGAACTTCAAAACACTTTCGAATCAGAGGTGCTGATATTTGCTAAAGCTTTTGTTTTGCGTATGCTTGTTCAACTGTAACCGTGCACAGGGTGTCCTTTTCCTTAGCTGCCGTAGTATAACCCCCATATTCGTCACAATATATCGTTTTACTTGTAGCGTGAGGTTTTGAACGTCATTTCTAGTTTGTTTCAACAACTTGAATTGGTGTTTCTTCGATGATCGCTCGGTAACTTTGGGTAAAACGACTTCTGAGTGGTCGCAAACTTTTTTATTAATACATTCGAGAAAATTTAAAGCAAATATATTAAAATTATTATTTAAAACCATGATTTTAGCGATTTTACTTGTATCGCAGTTTTGATGCCATTGTGTGTGGCAGAATTCTCGACATGTTTATAGTTGAGCGCGGTGAATAGGTTTTGGATGAGCGGAGCAAAGCATACTTAGTGTTGTTTCGATACAGTAGCCCAGTCACCGCAGTGTTTCAACTTTTTGGTTTTCATTTTAATTTTTACACTTATTTAAATTAACAAATATGTATGTATATATATAGGAAAAAATTTTAAAATTTACAAAAAGAAGGTCATAAACACGGGAGTGTTTATAGGAGACTAAAAAGTAGAAAATAAAATTATATAAAAAAAAACTTTTTAAAAATAAGCTTTAATTTATATAATGTACTAAAAAGTAGAAAATAAATTGTTTCCAAGTCACCTGTATCTTACTATTAATAAAAGCTTGTGCGCTCAATATCCATATTCAAAATATCTTTCATTACTAGAATCTATTTGCAAAAAATTATTTAAATAAAATATTGTGGTAGCTGGTTGACAAATATTGAACACATGAGCGCCCCAAGCTTTTATTGATAGTAAGACACTGGTGACTTGGAAACAATTTATTTTCTACTTTTTAGTACATTAAATAAATTAAAGCTTATTTTTAAAAAGCTTTTTTTTATATAATTTTATTTTTCCCTATTTTAATCAAATTTCAAACATTTTGGTTCGCACTTCTTCTTCTTTTCTTTCTTCTCTCGCTCTAAGAGCCGTTTGCAATTTAGTATGTATTGCATTCCCATAGTAAATATACTACGGGTTTTAAGTGATGTATTTTTGCAAAGGTTTTGCAATTGTATCTCTGTATATTTTGTTAGTGTATAGTAAAAATATACTCCAAAATTGCAATTGCAAAAATACAAGACCATTTGCATAAAATTATGAATTAGGCTAATGTGTATGTATGCATTGCCAAACAAGAGAAAGAGAGAGCGAGATCGCGAAGAAATACTAATAACCACGATAATGCATATTTTTGTAATCATCCGAGTGTGTTAGTACTCGGTGAATCGTGTGCATGACAAGAAATTTTCCTTCAGGGCAATCAATGGCAATAAGCCCAACAAAAACAGCAACAACAGGAAGCACAATTGAAACAGCAAAGCATATGCAAACAACAACAAAAGCAGCAGCAAAAAGCAAGAGTTATGATAATACAAAAAGCAACAACAACAAATAGTCTTTCTGCCAATACAACAACTCCACGCTTCTAGCTCTTCTACTTCTTCTACATATGTAAATGCATATTTCGTTTCGTTTCATTTGATATATCAAAGAAAAAGTGTTGCTAGACATTATTACTAGCTGCTACTTGTTGTTGCTGTGTTGCTTGTTGTTTTTACTGATCCGACTACGACTGCTGCTGATGATGATCAAGTGAGTTCCGCCGCGTTGTAAACAACGGCCGTGCGACTTTCTGTGGTGTTCCCCCCAGTAAAAGGAACAATAACTTGAACAATTTGTTAAGAATTATACGTATTGATCAATTTAAGAGAAAAATCCAAACATAACAATTTTATATTAAGTTAAATTTAAACAAGTAAGGAAGCAATCAGTCGGGTTTCACCGACAGAGTAATACCCTACACCAAATTCCCAAGTGGTGTGATTTCACTGAAATTGTGGGTACATTTGATTTACAACCTACAGAGTTGGCGGACCACGCCCATTTTTGGCAGACTACAACATATACCTAATAGGACTATACATGCCAAATATTGATGCTCTGACAGGTGTACAACAGATGTTATCGGCATATTTATTTTACTGCCCCCATGGTGGGCGGACCACGCCCATTTCTGGAGAATTAAAAGATATTCCTACCAGGAACGAAGTAACCAATTCTGGACGCTCTGGTGTATATATTATGGAAGTTAAGATGATTTTTCGTTTATCGCCTATATAGTGGGCGGACCACACCCATTTTCTTGTATGGCATCTAAGACCTATACATCAACTTGGGAACCGAATTTCATTCATTTATATTCGTAACTAGTCAATTGGGAGCAATTTTACCGGAAAATTGTTGCCGCCTATACAGTGGGCGGACCACGCCCATTTTTTGGTATTTTGCAGAGGCTCCACACCTAACCATAAATACCAAGTATTATTCTTTTGAATGAGTAATTAGACAATTTAGAGCAATTTAATCGAAAAAAACCCGAGGTAGTGGGACTTACAAGCCCATTGTAGGCGTGTCCTTCGACCGATTTAACTAATTTTAACACTTTACCTAACTCGAGGTTTACTGCGACTGTGTACCAAATTTGGTTCAAATCGGACAACTCCTTCTTTCTATTTTTCCCGAACACGCAGACGGACAGACAGACAGACAGACGGACAGACGGACAACCGGAAATCAATAGAGAAAGTGTTTCTGATCATTTCTATATACTTATGTCTATACCTAGGAAGGCTCCTTTAATGCGTTACAATTTTGGCACAAAGTTATTATACCCTATTACCATAGGTGTAGGGTATAAAAATATTCAGTCCAAAGTAAGTAAGTTTGCCATGATCTGAAATCCGGCACGTATGTATATCACAATAATTACATTCTTTTCGGAACTGAATATAGCTCGGCGGATATCGGGTCTGACAGCACTAGTGTACACCCAATCCTGTTTTTACACTGTACATACAGGGAGTTCCAGAAAGTACCGTGTAAAAAAATCGTCTAAAAAAAGACACCGTATGTATGTACATAGTGAAAAAATATTAGATTGGTTCAACCACGTCAAAAAGCCTACAAAAATTAAGGTAAAACAAGCACAATTCTTTTTATTCAGTATAAAAGAAATAAAAATATGTACATAAAAGTTAAATAAAATTATATAAAAAACAAGTAAGGAAGTATCAGTCGGGTTTCACCGACAGAGTAATACCCTACACCATGTTCCCAAGTAGGGTGATAATTCACTGAAATTGTGGGTGCATTTGATTTAAAACCCACATAGTGGGCGGACCACGCCAATTTTTGGCAGACTACAAGATATACCTAAAAGGACTATACAAGCCAAATATTGATGCTCTGATAGGTGTACACCAGATGTTATCGGCATATTTATTTTACTGCCCCCATGGTGGGCGGACCATGCCCATTTTTTGAGAATTAGAAGATATTCATAACAGGAACGAAGTAACCAAATTTGGACGCTCTTGGTTATATATTATGGAAGTTAAGAGGATTTTTAGTTTATCGTCTATATAGTGGGCGGACCACGCCCATTTTCTTGTGTGATATCTAAGAAATATATATCAACTTGGGAACCGAATTTCATTCATTTATATTCGTAACTAGTCAATTGGGAGCCATTTTACCGGAAAAATTTTATATTATATATAGTGGGCGGACCACGCCCATTTTTTCGTATGACATAGATAACCGACCCCTTAACTTGAATACCAAGTTTTATTCTTTTCATGGAGTAATTAGACAAATTACAGCAATTTGAACGCAAAAAAACCGAGGTAGTGGGACTTACAGGCCCATTGTAGGCGTTTCCTTCGACCGATTTGACTAATTTTAACACTTTACCTAACCCGAGGTTCACTGTGACTGTGTACCAATTTTGGTCCAAATCGGACAACTCCTTCTTTCTATTTTATCCGAACACGCAGACAGACAGACAGACAGACGGACAGACAGACGGACAGACGGACAACCGGAAAGACGGACAGACGGACAACCGGAAATCAAGACCTATGGTAATAGGGTATAATAACTTTGTGCGAAAATTGTAACGCATTAAAGGAGCCTTCCTAGGTATAGAATTAAGTATATAGAAATGCTTAGAATCACTTTCTCTTTTCATTTCCGGTTGTCCGTCTGTCCGTCTGTCCGTCCGTCTGTCTGTCTGTCTGCGTGTACGCAAAAAAAAGAAAGAAGGAGTTGCCCGATTTGGACCAAATTTGGTACACAGTGACAGTGAACTTCGGGTTAGGTAAAGTGTTAAAATTATTCAAATCGGTCGAAGGATACGCCCCCAATGGACCTATAAGTCCCTCTACCTCGGGTTTTTTGCGATCAAATTGCTGTAATTTGTCTAATTAATCATTGAAAAGAATAATACTTGGTATTCAAGTTAAGGGGGCGGTTATCTATGTCATACGAAAAAATGGGCGTGGTCCGCCCACTATATAGGCGGCAAACTTTTTCCGGTAAAATGGCTCCCAATTGACTAGTTACGAATATAAATGAATGAAATTCGGTTCCCAAGTTGATATATAGGTCTTAGATGCCATAGAAGAAAATGGGTGTGGTGCGCCCACTATATAGGCGAGAAACGAAAAACCCTCTTAACTTCCATAATATATACACCAGAGAGTCCAGATTTGGTTACTTCGTTCCTGGTAGGAATATCTTTTAATTCTCTAGAAATGGGCGTAGTCCGCCCACCATGGGGGCAGTAAAATAAATATGCCGATAACATCTGTTGTACACTCGCCAGAGCATGAATATTTGGCATGTATAGTCCTATTAGGTATATCTTGTAGTCTGCCAAAAATGGGCGTGGTCCGCCCACTATGTAGGTTGTAAATCAAATGCACCCACAATTTCAGTGAATTATCACCCCACTTCGGAACATGGTGTAGGGTATTACTCTGTCGGTGAAACCCGACTGATACTTCCTTACTTGTATTGAATTTGGCTCTCTTCAGATGCATATAAAGTCTACAGGGTAATGCAAAATCTTGCTGCCTTATACTACAATATATTAAGCTAGTTAAAAATAAGCTTTAATTTATTTAATGTACTAAAAAGTAGAAAATAAATTGTTTCCAAGTCACCTGTATCTTACTATCAATAAAAGCTTGGGAAGCTCATGTGTTCAATATTTGTCAACCAGTTACCACAATATTTTATTTAACCCTTAAATGCATGGCGTACCATATATGGTACACTCCCTAAATCGGTTGTAACTCCATCAAATCAATTTGGATCGTTTTTGTTATTGCTCTAGATTGTTCTAAAAACAACTGCCGTTTATTTAAATATCGCAACAGCTTGCTAAAGTTTATATTCAGTTGACAGTTAGTTGCCAAAGTGGGCGGTCGTGAATTTTGCGAAAAATTGTAAGAGTGATTTTTATTCGTTAATAAAATATACATCATTTTATTGTTTGTCTAATAAATGTTACAAGCAAGTACATTTATGTTTGTTTTAGCTAAATAAAATCGAATTTTATGAAATACGATTATTTTAAATACTTCTTTTGATTTTTTTCACATGTACCATATATGGTACTTCATGCACCCAAACCATCTGACCCGAAAAATTTTGCCGCCTATATAGTGGGCGGACCACGCCCATTTTCTTGTATGACGTAGAGGGTGTGGGCCCTCACCTTAAATACCAAATATCATTCCTTTTAATGAGTAATTAGACAAAATATAGCTATTTACCGAAAAAAATTCGGGGTATTGGGACTTACAGGCCTATAGTGGGCGTGTTCTTCAACTGATTTGGCTAATCTTGGAACTTGAAGTAGTGAAAGGTTCAGTGCGACTGTGTGCCAAATTTGGTCCAAATGGGACAACTCCTTCTTTCTCTCCTGTGGCCACGGACAGCAAGACGGACAGACAGACGGACGGACAGACGGAGAGACGGACAGACGGAGAGACGGACAACCGGAAATCAACACAGAAAGTGATTCTAAGCATTTATATATACTTATGTCTATATTACTTTATGTCTAATGAACTAAATCAAATTTTTCCATAAACAACATTATTAGTCTTATTTGACTCCAATGCATAGTGTACCATATATGGTACAAAAAAAAACTCACATTTTTAACTTTTTCTTAAAAACTATGCTTTTATATAAAAAATGAGCATCCATTTCGTGATCAGTGGGTGATTTCACATAGGGGGGGCTTGGTCTCCATGCTAGGTGCTGACCCCATGCATTTAAGGGTTAAATAATTTTTTGCAAATAGATTCTAGTAATGAAATATATTTTGAATATGGATATTGAACGCACAAGCTTTTATTAATAGTAAGATACAGGTGACTTGGAAACAATTTATTTTCTAATTTTTAGTACATTAAACAAATTAAAGCTTATTTTTAAAAAGTTTTTTTTTATATAATTTTATTTTCTACTTTTTAGTCTTCCATAAATTCAATTTTAGAGCTCTGAAATTTTTCACAAAAAGAATTTAAAACTTGCAGTACACAATATTTAGGGTATTCACAGTGTTTCCTATCGTCATATGACGCGCCCAGAGCAAAAACGACTCTTATAATTTCACAGAGCAAAAACGCTTCAAAAAGTTACTCACCGTACATGTGACACTAACACATATTTGCATGCATGCTCGGTTGCAGAGTTCGGAGCAACCGTCGGATTCGACAGTATCGCTGCTGATGCCAAGCAGAACAGACCGAGAGTGGGTTCTGTTCTGCTTGTTCACATGTATGTCGCTACCACGTGGTAAAATCCGGTTTTGAGAAATATCTATGCTACCAACGAAAAATTCTTGATGCTTTGCCGTCTTGTCGAATTTTCGTTTAGCAGGCTGTAAATTAAAAAATTACAATTTCCTATTAGCCAAAAAAATATGTTTGCTTGCCTTTAAATTTTATCACTTCTAAACGCAATATGTAAATTTTTTGGAAATTTCGCTTTATTTAAAATTTGTTCATTTATTTTATTTGTGTTGATATATTTTGATAAATCACTTTTTTTAGATTTTACAAATACTTTTCGTCAAATCTTTTTATACCCTACACCTATGGTAATAGGGTATAATAACTTTGTGCGAAAATTGTAACGCATGAAAGGAGCCATCCTAGGTATAGACATAAGTATATAGAAATGATCAGAAACACTTTCTCTTTTCATTTCAGGTTGTCCGTCTGTCCGTCTGTCCGTCTGTCCGTCTGTCCGTCCGTCTGTCTGTCTGTCTGTCTGTCTGCGTGTACGCAAAAAAAAAGAAAGAAGGAGTTGTCCGATTTGGACAAAATTTGGTACACAGTTACAGTGAACCTCGGGTTAGGTAAAGTGTTAAAATTTTTCAAATTACCCGAAGGACACGCCCACAACGGGTCTGTAAGTCCCACTACCTCGGATTTTTTTCGGTAAAATGGCTGTAATTTGTGTAATTACTCATGGATACTTGGTATTCAAGTTAAGAGGTAGGTCTTCTATATCTCAGGAAAAAATGGGCGTGGTCCGCCCACTATATAGCCGACAAAATTTTTTCGGTAAAATGGCTCCCAATTGACTACTTACGAATATAAATGAATGAAATTCGGTTCCCAAGTTGATATATAGGTCTTAGATGCCATACAAGAAAATGGGCGTTGTTCGCCCACTATATAGGCGATAAATAAAAAATCCTCTTAACTTCCATAATATATACACCAGAGAGTCCAGATTTGGTTACTTCGTTTCTGGTATGAATATCTTTTAATTCTCCAGAAATGGGCGTGGTCCGCCCACCATGGGGGCAGTAAAATAAACATGCCAATAACATCTGGTGTACACCTGTCAGAGCATCAATATTTGGCATGTATAGTCCTATTAGGTATATCTTGTAGTCAGCCAAAAATGGGCGTGGTCCGCCCACTATGTATGTTGTAAATCAAATGCACCCACAATTTCAGTGAATTATCACCCCACTTGGGAAGATGGTGTAGGGTATTACTCTGTCGGTGAAACCCGACTGATACTTCCTTACTTGTTTCAGATAAAATTTTTTAAAGATCACATTAAATACAAATATAAACTGATGACGTTTTGGCAATATATGTAAGTATAGCCCTTTCATCTCCTAATTCTGCATCTAATTTGCCGCTGTCTTTCAGTCTCTAAGCAGCACACCCGGCAACAGCATTATTTGAGCTGTCCGTCCGTTTGTGTAAGTTTTTTGTACAAACTTGCCTGAGATCCTGCTTTGCTTTGTGTGGGTTTTTCCCGCGAAGTTTTCACCTGTTTGAAGGCATTCAATCTTTTGACTGCAGACGGCTAGACTTGCAGGTGTTTGGCGGGGTTCTCTATTATAAAAGGTCGCTTGCAGATTTTGTAAGAATAAAGCGTGAACATCTTGTGGAAGAAATCGGTCTTTGTGATCTTTAAGAAGCAGTTAACAAAATAAACAAATTCGAAATTGAAGAAGGCTTTCATGAGAGAACGTACTATTTTCAATATACAACCGATTTTTCTATTTTAAATCAAAGCAATATTCTAATGGCAAAGATCAACGGGGTCACTTGCAGGCGTGTTATGGCTGGTCATTTGTTCGCTCGTTCAAATGACGGTCGCAATAATTTCTAAGCGGTTTTCTTTCTGTATGCTGCTGAACTGAAAGGAAGAAGTGGAATGTAGCGTTCACCTTTTCACTGATGAAACGGAAGTTGTGTCGATTTTATGATGACAATGTCGACATTCTATGCTCCAAAGAGGCAACTAAACATTTATAAGCATTGTAAAATTGAAGAATTACGTTGAACAATTTTTGCTTCTGACCTTAATTTGATATTACATGAATGGCATAAAAAATTTAGCGAAAATATAAAGAAATGCAATTGCATCAAACTGAATTTTCACTTCTTACCACCCTCATCGCTTTTATCATGAATTCACACCAAATAGTTAATTTATACAATGAAATAGAATCATCCCGATGAGTTACAAATAAATTTGCGACCGTTGATCTTTGCCATTAGAATATTGCTTTGATTTAAAATAGAAAAATCGGTTGCATATTGAAAATAGTACGTTCTCTCATGAAAGCCTTCCTCAATTTCGAATTTATTTATTTTGTTAACTGCTTCTTAAAGATCACAAAGACCGATTTCTTCCACAAGATGTTCACGCTTTATTCTTATAAAATCTGCAAGCGACCTTTTATAATAGAGAACCCCGCCAAACACCTGCAAGTCTCTAGGCGTCCGCAGTCAAAAGATTGAATGCCTTCAAACAGGTGAAAAATTCGCGGGAAAAACCCACACAAAGCAAAGCAGGATCTCAGGCAAGTTTGTATAAAAAATTTACACAAACGGACGAACAGCTCAAATAATGCTGTTGCCGGGTGTGCTGCTTAGAGACTGAAAGACAGCGGCAAATTAGATGCAGAATTAGGAGATGAAAGGGCTATACATACATATATTGCCGAAACGTCATCAGTTTATATTTGTATTTAATGTGATCTTTAAATAATTTGATCTGAAAAAAGATTTGACGAAAAGTATCTGTAAAATCTAAAAAAAAGTGATTTATCAAAATATATCAACGCAAATAAAATAAATGAACAAATATTAAATAAAGCGAAATTTCCAAAAAATTTACATATTGCGTTTAGAAGTGATAAAATTTAAAGGCAAGCAAACATATTTTTTTGGCTAATAGGAAATTGTAATTTTTCAATTTACAGCCTGCTAAACGAAAATTCGACAAGACGGCAAAGCATCAAGAACTTTTCGTTGGTAGCATAGATATTTCTCAAAACCGGATTTTACCACGTGGTAGCGACATACATGTGAACAAGCAGAACAAAACCCACCCTCGGTCTGTTCTGCTTGGCATCAGCAGCGACACTGACGAAACCGACGGTTGCTCCGAGCTCTGCAACCGAGCATGCATGCAAATATGTGTTAGTGTCACATGTACGGTGTGTAATTTTTTGAAGCGTTTTTGCTCTGTGAAATTATAAGAGTCGTTTTTGCTCTGGGCGCGTCATATGATCATTTGTCACAAAATGATCTGCCAATTTATTTGCTAATTGAAGGCCATCAAGAATTGAGTTGGAGGTTATTGGAGACATATCTTCATTCTCATCAGTAGTACTACTACCATTTGAGTCACCGTCTTCTAGTGCAATTTCTAATAATTCATCTTCGTTCAGAACTCTATCAACAATTATCTCGTTTATATCATCAATGGTAAAATTTTCAAATCCTTCATCTCCAACTGCTTGTGCCAAAGGGATTATTTCTGTAAACACTTCATCCACTATATTTGATATCACCGTAACATGCATTTAAGGTCGATGGTCTTAATTCTAAAAAGGCCAAAGCAGCATGTTTAATGCAATCCATTATGGAAAATTTTTTCCATGCGTCAATAACCGTAGTGTTAACATCTTTGTCTATTTCATTCAAAATGAATTCAAACGATCGCTTTATGTAATATGTTTTGAATGTTGCTCATTCGTGTACAAACAATACAAATAAAATTGTAAATCCCCTATGTTTGTACAATTTGCAAAGAAATGTGCTGCCATATGTACATATTTAATTGTGATACCATATTAAGCATGCGGAAAAATTATATTTAGCTGGCAGCCTTATGGAAAACAGTGCTACCAAAGTAAAAAACAACGATCAGTTAAATTCAAATAAAATTTTTTTGTCCGTCTAAAAAATACGTATAAAAACATGATGTTTTTCTCGTGTTATTTCACAAAAAATGTCGACCGTGTTATTTCAAAAAGACCGTGTAAAAACAGGATACGTTTATTTATGTCGACCGTGTTATTTCAAAATCGTGTAAAAAAAGACCGTGTAAAAACAGGATTGGGTGTATATGTATACATATACCTGTTACAATATTTCAATTGTTTCTCCTTTGAAACGGAAACTACAAACACAAAGCAAGGCATAGGACAAGATGTGTTCCAAGATGCACACATGTACACATCAAACCGACAACAACAACAAAAAAACGAATAAAACAAGTGTGGCACCAGAGAAGACAATAAAATCTAGCAAAAACCGAAACTGAAGACAATCAAAAAAAATTGTGAAAACAGCAACAACGACAAATAACAATAACACAAATAACCACAGCAACAACTACACGAGGCAAAGAACCAAAACGCATTTGAAACAATGAGCGCGAGTTGACACATATGGAACGCATCTGGAAGACACATGGTGCATGCAACACGACCGGCGGCTGCAAGATCACTAAGGCTGCGTTTACACTACGCAAGAAATTGCTTCTTGTTGCTGTTATTTATGTTTTAAAACGTAAAGTAAACCGGTCGTTTTAAGAGCATAATTTTTCAAAACATTCCTCACCAATGCCGGCATTTAAGTATTTTATTGATGAATGATTTAGCAGGACATCGTTCCTAGTGCCAACTTCACTAGAAATATGCAACTTGTATCTAAAACAAATTAAAGATCTATAAACAAAAGTAACGGTAGACAAATACAAGATTTCGACAATTACAACTGCAGGTTCATTCATACGCATACACACGCATATACTTGTTTACAATTTCCATAAAAACATGCTTGTGTGTGCGTGTGTGATTGAAAAAATGAACTAAAAATAACAACAGATTGCAGCAGCAGCAGCCGCAGCCGTAGTCGCCACATGACAAGCGGCACTTGCAACAGCGCACATTTGCTGCACCAAAACAACAATGCGTGCGTACAACAACCACACGAGCAACTAGTTTTAGTTGTCCTACGCAATTGCAAAAGTTAACAAAACAAGTAAGAAGTTATAGTCGGTTCGACCGAATTATACCAATGCACTACACCTGTGATCATTGGCGTACCAAGGGGTTCAGGGTGCCCGGACCAAAAGTGATTCTATTTCAAAATTTCTAATTCTATGACTTCACTTTTATTATTTCTTTATTATCTTCACAAAAAGAATCTTCAAGACATATTCCGCCGTTTTCAATAGCTCTTGATATGTATATGTAGTTATAAGTGCTTTTGATATATTGTGTATGTATAAAGTCAAATAAATTAAATGTTAACAATAATTTCAAATCTTTTAAAAGTTGAATTTAAATTTGAAAAATGTATAAGGGGGTGAGTTGGAAATCCTTTGACAATAATTTGCAACATGCAATCTGAAGCAAACAACAACCAGCTAACAGTGAACAGAAACAACCTGTTGCAATCATTCCGCCTGTACAATATACAGTGGCGAGCACGGGTGAGTGCATGTTTGTACTTCGTGCACTTCTCAGTGTATAACAAAAGCAATAACAAAGCAAATCGGGAAATTTTTTTTGGACTTTATTTCTTGTTCGATTCTCAACAAAACTGTTAATAAAACACATGGAAAAGGCAACAAATTCTAAGAAAAAAATCAATAAAAAGAAAACAACTCGCATGCACTCAATTTTGCACGTTACAGCAAATGCAAGGAAGAATCCTTTTTTTAGTATTTTGTCCATAGTCCTTTATTCCACAAGACATTTTTTATACATTTTGGAATACATTCTTCCAATATCACTGTTATCTTTTTTGGAATACTTTGCGATTCTCGCTGTACACGTCGCCATAGCTCGTTGAGGTTCGTCGGGGCTGTTTGGTGTTGCCTGAAGCATTTTTTTCCGGATTGGCCACAAATTCTCAATCAAATTGAGGTCGGGACTTCTGCTGGCCACTGCATCGATTTGAAATTTTGCCTGGTTAACCATTCCTTCACGATTTTTGGCGTGTTCTTAGTGTCGCCATCCTGTTGAAATATGGCTTCTTCTTCAGGATAGGCGCTCCTATCCACAAAATTTGGGAATATGAGTTTGTAAAACATATAGATAGTCCTCTTTCCTCATTATTCCATCGAATTTTTGCAGCAACCCAATACCATGACGTTACCTGAACCGTGCTTCACAGTTTCTTTAACATGATGTTTTTGGATGGTCTCCCAGGGCGGAGCCAGCAGCTGCTTACTGTCGGATTGAAAGCGATTGAATTTTTATTCGTCCAGATTAAATGTTTCCAGTCATCTGCATACCAATTTTGGTGTTTTCTGGCGAACTTCAACTGGGCCTTTGCATTTTTTACCGACAATGCAGGTTTTTGTTTTTTTTACGGCTGAGATGTAGCCAATGCTGAGGCTTCTTCTTGCAGTCCATCAACTAATGGGATCTTTTATTGCTACAGAACCATCCTTTGGCGTCAAACACTTGTGTTCATTTTCATTTGTGTTATCTGTGTTACCATCAGACGTGGGTCCGCATTCGCTTAAAGTTTTTTGAGGCCTCTGATTTGAACTTTAGGAGTAGCCCCTCGCATTTTCTTGACTCTTATTACTACTGGCTGACTTATTTTAAGCTGTTTAGCTATTATTGATTGAGAATTTGTGGCCAATCCGGAAAAAAATGCTTCAGGCAACACCAAACAGCCCCGACGAACCTCAACGAGCTATGGCGACGTGTACAGCGAGAATCGCAAAGTATTCCAAAAAAGATAACAGTGATATTGGAAGAATGTATTCCAAAATGTATAAAAAATGTCTTGTGGAATAAAGGACTATGGACAAAATACTAAAAAAAGGATTCTTCCTTGCATTTGCTGTAACGTGCAAAATTGAGTGCATGCGAGTTGTTTTCTTTTTATTGATTTTTTTCTTAGAATTTGTTGCCTTTTCCATGTGTTTTATTAACAGTTTTGTTGAGAATCGAACAAGAAATAAAGTCCAAAAAAAATTTCCCGATTTGCTTTGTTATTGCATTTGTTATACACTGAGAAGTGCACGAAGTACAAACATGCACTCACCCGTGCTCGCCACTGTATGTAGAAAGCAAAAGATACTCGCATTTGCTATTTATCAATATTTTTGCATTTTTCTTTTGTCGTGAGCGCGAGGCAGCCGACTGGGCAGATTGCGCCGCTGCCACAGGTTCCGGAATAGACAAGACAAGCTTTGCGGCTGCATGCCGCTGCCTGCAAGATGCCAAGCAAAACTTGTTCACATTCAAGTATTTCATTGTGACTTCTCCTCTCTTGCTCTGCCTGTCTGCCTGTCTGCCGTTTTATTTGCTTTTTTGTTTCGTTTTTGTGATATTTAATTAGCAAGCAACAATGCTCCAAGCACAAAAACACACAAGACACTCGTCCGTAGCCAAGGGTGGATGGAGGGGTACAGTAAGAGTAACCCGATCGCAAATTATAAATGAATGTGATCGAAAAAATAGTGATCTATGATTGATTTTTATTTTTGATCCAAACAATTAGCGATCAATAATCGATTTTTATCTTTTTAATAAAAAAAAGCAGTCAAGTGGGAGTCGGGCTCGCTCACTGAGGGTTCCGTACCAGAAATTCCTCTTTTAGCGATCAAATTTAGTTCCTTTTTGCCCGTCTGTCCTTTGCTTGTTTTCTGTTTATCAGCAGCGCTTCCCCTTGCCATTTAGTCCTACATCTTCGAAACCAATTCACCTAAAATTAAAAAAAAACATTTTTGCAATCCGTGAAGGTAGCCTTTCTAACAATACCCCACAAGATATTAACAAAAAAAATTGTTGCTGAGGAAATTTTTTGCTAAGGTGGTCTTAAATAAAATTAAATAAAATAGAAAAACAAATGTGTCGAAAAAGGTTGCAGTTTTCCAGTAATATATGACTAAAGACCTACTAACCCTGATTTTATCAAAATTTTAGTTTGATAAATGTAGAAAGCAAGGGGGGTATGATCATTTTTTCGACATTTTGTACAATATCTTCGAAACCACTTCACCGAAAATTATAAAAAAAATATGTTTGGAACCCATGGATGTAGACCTTTCAAATGATACCCCACTCGACATAAACAACAACAAATTTTTTCTGAGGGGGTCATCTTAAATTTAAAAAAATTAAAAAATCGGAAAAAGCTGCACCCTTACGGTAATCATACTATTAAATAAAACGCTATTGCGTGCGCAATGTTATGGTTGAGTTACCGTTACTCTGTTTATTTAACATTAAGTGTAGCATTGTTTTTGCACATTGTTTTTGCACAGCATTGTTTTGGGCAACATTTGATGAGAGTGAGGGAGTATACTTGTGCGAAGTTAGTACCGGGCGAAATGCTAAATAACATACCTCCGAACTAACAACCGGCGAAATGTTAATTAACATAATTATGTTAAAAAATCTGCTTAGCAGCTAAAATTTTTTTGCATTAACAGAAATTATAAAAAATTTGCTGGTAAGTACATGTAAAGTTAACATCACAATGCTTTCGTCTAAGCAAATAAGCAAAGATCGCACGAGGAGGGAATGGGTTTTTAAGCAAATGGATATGCAAACAAAATTTATTTTATTTATTAGTGTATGAAAATTCAGATAAGTATTCATGAATGCAGATGCTGTTTTTGGTTCGTTATATATTACAACTATGGGAATTAGGTTTAGATATTTATAATGAGTGCCGTTTACAATTAAAAACTGTATATAAAGCTGAGATGTTAACAATATGATGTTATTCAAAATTACTAAACATATTACTTTAAAGATTACATTAAATATTACCGAATAATTTTCTTTTAAAATACGTACTTCTTTAAATCCAAATATTAGCAATCGATAATTAATTAAGATTTATAGCAGCCATTCATGGACTGACAGGTCAATACCCTTATTAGAATGTGAGAAAAACCGCTTTTTATCTCCCTCGAATATTTTGAAAATTAGAACTTTTCATATTGGCGCATTTGGCCACCGTTGTAACAGAGCCAGCACCGCATCCATTTAAAAAGGTAGAGAACGACAGATTTTGGAAATTTCACACAGCATTACTTGAACCCTTAACTTGCCTGTGACAAAAATTTGCGATGAGGTTTTTTCTCTTTCTCGAATTATTCGATGTTGAAAAATAGCATTTTTCATATTGGCGCATTTGGCCACCGTTGTAACAGAGCCAGCACCGCATCCATTTAAAAAGGTTGAAAACGACAGATTTTGGAAAAAATTAAAAATTTCACACAGCATTACTTGAACCCTTAACTTGCCTGTCACAAAAATTTGCGATGAGGTTTTTTCTCTTTCTCGAATTATTCGATGTTGAAAAATAGCATTTTTCATATTGGCGCATTTGGCCACCGTTGTAACAGAGCCAGCACCGCATCCATTTAAAAAGGTTGAGAACGACAGATTTTGGAAAAAATTTCACACAGCATTACTTGAATCCTTAACTTGCCTGTGACATATACATATATATAAGAAAGCATTCACCGTTTTTTAAATTTTCTGGTTGCATAATATGTATTGACATTAAAAGACATTCCTGTTTAAATTTTGTTTAATAAAATTAAATTTTAAAAATTATTTCCGACCTTAACATAATAGAAAAATGCTGAAAATTATGCAAGATAATGTTAATTAAAGTTAAATAATGTTAGTAATGTTAATATCCTCAATTTAACAAATAATACGGCTGTGATCGACCCTAATATTCGTGGCATATTTGTGGCGCGATGAGTTGTTGTTGTTTTGCTTGCAAGGCGCGGCGAGTAAGTTCCTATCGTTTTTCATTGATGTGTGGTGTACCTATGTATAATTATAAACTGAAGCCCAAGTGTGTAGTTGCTTGAAAAGTGCCACGCCCCTTATCCTACGCCCATAAAATTTTACCAGTGGGACGACACATCCAAGAGGCGATTGCATACGAAACTTCAATGCTGCATGACCTGTAGTTCCAAAGCTAATCGAGATCAAAAATGTGGTTTGTATGGGCGTAGGATAAGGGGCGTGGGACTTTTTTATCAACTCCAGATTTGTGTATAACTTTAGAACTACACATCACACATCAATGAAACTCGGTAGGAACTTACTACATATCCATATCCTTCTGCTGGGAAAATAAGACGGGCACTGGATAAGGGGGCGTGGCACCCCCATACAAACAAAATTTTTGATCTCGATTAGCTTTGGAACTAAAGGTCGTGCAGCATTGAAATTTCGTATGCAGTCGCCTCTTGGATGTGTCGTCCCACTGGTAAAATTTTATGGGCGTAGGATAAAGGACGTGGCACTTTTTTTATCAACTCCAGATTTGTGTATAACTTTAGAACTACACATCACACATCAATGAAACTCGGTAGGAACTTACTACATATCCATATCCTTCTGCTGGGAAAATAAGACGGGCACTGGATAAGGGGGCGTGGCACCCCCATACAAACAAAATTTTTGATCTCGATTAGCTTTGGAACTAAAGGTCGTGCAGCATTGAAATTTCGTATGCAGTCGCCTCTTGGATGTGTCGTCCCACTGGTAAAATTTTATGGGCGTAGGATAAGGGGCGTGGCACTTTTTTATCAACTCTAGATTTGTGTATAACATTAGAACTACACATCACACATCAATGAAACTCGGTAGGAACTTACTACATATCCATATCCTTCTACTGGGAAAATAAGACGGGCACTGGATAAGGGGGCGTGGCACCCCCCATACAAACAAAATTTTTGATCTCGATTAGCTTTGGAACTAAAGGTCGTGCAGCATTGAAATTTCGTATGCAGTCGCCTCTTGGATGTGTCGTCCCACTGGTAAAATTTTATGGGCGTAGGATAAAGGACGTGGCACTTTTTTTATCAACTCCAGATTTGTGTATAACTTTAGAACTACACATCACACATTAATGAAACTCGGTAGGAACTTACTACATATCCATATCCTTCTACTGGAAAAATAAGACGGGCAGTGAACAAGTGGGCGTGGCACCGCCCATACAAACAAAATCGTTTATATAGAATAGCTTTGGAACTAAAAGTCGTGCAGCATTGAAATTTCGTATTCAGTCGCCTCTTGGATGCGTCGTCCCACTGGTAAAATTTTATGGGCGTAGGACAGGGGGCGTGGCACTTTTCAAGCAACTACACACTTGGGCTTCAATTTATAATTATAGGTACACCACACATCATTGAAAAACGATAGGAACTTACTTGCCGCGCCCTGCAGGCAAAATAGCAACAACTCACCGCGCCAAAGCAACGGGGGTTTTGCGCATGGGCCGAGCTCGCCGCGCCTTGCAAGCAAAACAACAACAACTCATCGCGCCACAAATATGCCACGAATATTAGGGTCGATCACTGCCGTATTATTTGTTAAATTGAGGATATGACATATGACGATAGGAAACACTGTGAATACCCTAAATATTGTGTACTGCTCTGTAAGTTTTAAATTCTTTTTGTGAAAAATTTCAGAGCTCTAAAATTTAATTTATGGAAGACTAAAAAGTAGAAAATAAAATTATATAAAAAAAACTTTTTAAAAATAAGCTTTAATTTATTTAATGTACTAAAAAGTAGAAAATAAATTGTTTCCAAGTCACCTGTATCTTACTATTAATAAAAGCTTGTGCGCTCAATATCCATATTCAAAATATCTTTCATTACTAGAATCTATTTGCAAAAAATTATTTAAATAAAATATTGTGGTAACTGGTTGACAAATATTGAACACATGAGCGCCCCAAGCTTTTATTAATAGTAAGATACAGGTGACTTGGAAACAATTTATTTTCTACT
Source organism: Neria commutata (assembly GCA_963457695.1). Lineage (NCBI taxonomy): Eukaryota > Metazoa > Arthropoda > Insecta > Diptera > Micropezidae > Neria > Neria commutata. Next base: position 5,244,267 of record OY735250.1, read on the forward strand.
TTTTAGTACATTAAATAAATTAAAGCTTTTTTTTAAATGTTTTTTTTTATATAATTTTATTCCTATAATCCTTGCCTTCATTGACGTGAATTTTTATTGAATTCTATTCATCCATTATTTTGGAATACACCAAATTCCAAAAGGACCCACAAAAACAAGCGAGCAAAAAAAATGCAACTTTTAAAAAACAAACCTGTGGCAGCACCGCGTACTAAATTCAATTTTTATTCTTGCAAGTTGCAACCCTGTTTATTCTTGCAAGTTGCAACCCTGTTAAATATTTCTAGATTCTTCTGAACCGCGAAAAAACCTGTACGCGTTAATCTGGACATAGTTTTTATTTCTCAATTAAATATTTGTTAAACCCACAAAAGTTTCGTTTTTATAGTTTCGTCGCTATAAAATTGGTGACCCCGACAACCTTTCTGCATAAAGAATTATGAGCGTAAATCCTACCGAAACCGCGACAAATCCTGCGACATCGCAGTCGCGCGGTGGAGAAATTGCGCAGCATGACGAAATTGCACGGGTAGCTGTCAAGATTCCACCATTTTGGCATAAAAACCCTGCGCTGTGGATCTTACAGGTCGAATCGCAGTTCATTGCTGCCAAAATTACGCAGGACTCTACCAAGTACCACACCATAATTGCTGCAATAGAAAGCAATGTTCTAGCCCAAATAAGCGACATAATTTTAAACCCACCGACAACCGATATGTACAAAACTCTTAAATCTCGCATATTGGAACGATTCGCCGATTCGGAGCAAAAGCGTTTAAAAAAGTTGTTGCAAGATTTGGAGCTGGGCGACATGTTGCCTTCCCAATTACTTCGAGAAATGCGTGGCTTGGCCAGCAACGAAATGAACGACGCCATGTTAAAGTCGATTTGGCTGAACAGGTTGCCTCACGACGTACGTTCGATCATATCCATTAGTGCCGAACCACTGGAGAAGGTAGCACAGCTAGCGGACAAAATAATCGAACTTCGAGACTCTCCGCACGTGCATGCTATCGCACAAAATGCAGAATCTTCGAACACCAGCATAACTCAGCAAATCAACGTATTAACAAAGGAAGTTGCAGCTTTACGTTCCCAATTGGCACAACGCTCACGCCAAGAGGACAGAAGCCCTTCACGCTCGAGGAAACGGTCTCAAACACCACACGCAGATAAAAACCTCTGTTGGTACCATCTTAAGTTTGGCGAGAATGCAAAAAAATGCAGATCTCCATGCACCAAGTCTTTAAACTAACTGCCCTGTCGATAGAGGCGCTCGGCGACAGGCGAAATTCAACGAGCCGCCGCCTTAAAGTCAAAGACACCAACAACAACCTAAATTTTTTAGTTGACACTGGAGCCGAAGTTAGCGTGATTCCAGCTACAACCTACCATCAACGACAACAAAAAACAGAATTTTACCTTTACGCCGCAAATAAAACAAAAATCAAAACATTTGGAGAAAAAACTTTAATTTTAAATCTCGGGTTACGCAGGCCACTTAAATGGAAGTTTATCGTAGCCGACGTTTTGCAACCAATAATTGGAGCCGACTTCCTCAGCGAATATAATCTGTCAGTAAACCTTCGCCAGCTCAAACTCTTCGACGAGCTAACAAACCTGTCAACGATCGGTTCAATCGCACATATCTCCGAAAATCTTCATGGTATCTCAATAATAAATTCAGATGAATATTTTCACGATATTTTAATAGAATTCAAGGACATTATGTGCGCGTTTAACACTAAACCTAAAGACACCAAACACAACGTCGAGCATCACATAATTACCACAGGCCCACCAGTTTTCGCTAAGCCTAGACGGCTAGACCCTGAAAAGCTGAAGGCAGCTAAAGCTGAAATCGAAACACTATTGGAAGCTGGCATATGTCGACCATCGAGCAGTCCGTGGGCTAGTCCCCTGCACATGGTGCGTAAGAAAAATCATGAATGGCGTCTTTGCGGTGACTATAGGCGTTTGAACAGCGTTACGGAGCCCGATCGTTATCCAATACCTCACCTTCATGACTTTGTTCATTTACTTCATGGTTGCACGATTTTTTCCACCATCGACTTAAGACGCGCTTATCATCAAATTCCAATAAACGCAAACGACATACCCAAAACGGCAATTACTACTCCATTTGGTATGTATGAATATACGCATATGTGTTTTGGCCTTAGAAACGCCGGTCAAACGTTTCAGAGATTTATGCACGAGATATTACGCGAACTGCCTTTTGCTTGGCCTTACTTAGACGATGTCATTATCGCTTCTAAAAACGAAGAAGAACATCGACAACATCTCCGCGCCGTTTTTGAAAAACTACGAAAGTACGGTGTCGTTGTAAATCCATCTAAATGTTTTCTTGGCAAACCGGAAGTAACATTCTTAGGGTACCTTGTCACCAAAGAAGGCGTTACACCACCAGAAGACCGAGTTCAAGATATTAAAAACTACAAGCTTCCAGAACGCGTCTGCGACTTACGACGATTCCTGGGCATGTTAAATTTTTTTCGAAGATTTCTGCCCAACGCCGCGAAATATCAACAGCTTTTATCATCTTTCATCAAAGGTAATGTTAAAAACGACAAATCGCTGATTACATGGAACGACGAATCCAGAGAAGCTTTTCAACGCTGCAAGGACGAGTTATGCACCGCAACTCTGCTAGCCTTTCCAAAGACAGGGGCTCCGCTCTCACTGGCTGTCGATGCATCTGGCACTGCAGTTGGAGCCGTTTTACAGCAGCATTGCAACAACGAATGGCAGCCGCTTGGATTCTACTCTGAACGACTAACCGAAGCTCAACAGCGATATAGTGCGTACGACAGAGAACTGCTTGCCGCGTATAAGAGCGTGAAACATTTCCGACATATGCTCGAAGGACAAGCATTTTTTATTCTCACCGATCACAAACCGCTTCAATACGCTTTTCGCCAAAAATTAGAAAAAACATCACCTCGGCAAATCAGGCATCTCGACTTCTTAAGCCAATTCACCACTGACATTCGTTATTTGCCAGGTAAGGACAATACTGTTGCAGATACTTTATCTCGCATAGAGGCTGTTCATGTTGCCCAGACAATAGATTACGAAGACCTAGCGCAAAGCCAGTTAAACGACAGCGAAATTCATAAATTTTTGAACAACGACTCTGTTTTGAATTTAAAACGTTTTAACATTCCTAACTCCCAAGCAGAAGTATTTTGCGATGTCAGCACTGGTAAGGCAAGACCATTTTTAACAGAGCCATTCCGAAAGATCGCGTTCGATTCAATTCACAACCTTTCTCATGCTGGAGCCGCCAAAACCGTTAAACTAGTAGCAGATAAGTTCGTGTGGCCCAAATTAAGGAAAGACTGCCGAGACTGGGCACGCTTATGTATGAATTGCCAGAAATCAAAGATCTTACGCCACAACAAATCGCCAATATCAACCTACGAGCTCACAGCAGAGCGTTTTCAGCATGTCAATATAGACATTGTTGGACCTCTACCTTCTAGCCGCGGTTACCGATATTGTCTCACTTGCATCGACCGTTTCACACGCTGGGTGGAAGCATATCCGCTCGAAAATATAACAGCCGAAACAGTAGTTTTCACATTCTACACAAACTGGATAGCGCGATTTGGCGTACCGCTAAAAGTCACGACCGACCAAGGACGTCAGTTTGAATCGTTTTTTTTCAGGGATTTGAACAAGCTGCTCGGCATTAAGCATTTGCGAACGACAGCTTATCACCCCGCCGCAAATGGCTTAATCGAACGTTATCATCGAACGCTCAAAGCAGCGATCAAATGCTTTAACACGGAGCAATGGGTCGATGTTTTACCAATTATCCTCCTCGGCTACCGGACATCGTTCAAAGAAGATATCAACGCCACCCCTGCTGAGATGGTTTACGGCAGCACGATTCGAATTCCTGGCGAATTTGTCGGAGTACATTCGGAAAATAACGACGTAAACGAAACTGAGTTTGTGAGCAATCTGCGCTCTCGAATGCGCGAGTTGAAATCTTCGCCAACATCCAATCACGCTAAGTCGACACCGTTCATCGAAAATAAGCTCGCTACTACCGCAGCAGTTCTTGTACGAAACGACGCTGTTCGCCGACCACTTCAGACACCTTATGAGGGACCATATCCCGTCATAAAGCGATTTGACAAATATTTCACCCTCAACATCGACGGCAAGGAAAAGAACATCAGCATCGATCGATTGAAAGCCGCTTACACCGTCAACGAAGAAGAGGAGCCTATTCAGCAAACTACACCGCAGAGCTTAAAATACCGCAGCCGTTCTGGTCGTAGAGTCAAATTTCCTTCAAAATATGCGGGGGAGTATTGTGGCAGCACCGCGTACTAAATTCAATTTTTATTCTTGCAAGTTGCAACCCTGTTTATTCTTGCAAGTTGCAACCCTGTTAAATATTTCTAGATTCTTCTGAACCGCGAAACAACCTGTACGCGTTAATCTGGACATAGTTTTTATTTCTCAATTAAATATTTGTTAAACCCACAAAAGTTTCGTTTTTATAGTTTCGTCGCTATAAACCTATTCCAATAGTTTAATTTAACCAAACAAATATTGGTAAAGATTTATGAAATCCTTAATTAGTATTTAGTGGCATAGCCTTTATTTGTGACGACTGCTCCTAATCTAGCGGCCATAGAGTCACTTAGAGCGAATGTTGTCTCTTTGGATATTCAAATCGACCGTTTGTTGGATTGGAGCCTGCTATCGAGCACACAAAAATGTCAAACGGTAGATTGGAAGTGGGCGCCCAAAAAAACAACCGCCTGGCAGGATCGGCAAATGCGTTTACAAGGCGTTTACAAGCTAAAAGTATTCCAAAGACAACGTGAGCGGATTTTGCTTCTTATGTCGTGGTGGAATATACTGCCCGGAGCCATTTTTTCCCGCAGATGTGGCAACATACGATTTCCAAAAATCCGACAGTAAGCAGCGGCATCCATAATTCCACCAATTCGCACCAATGGACCCATTCCATCAAGGGAGAATGCAATTTAACATAGCGTTATTCATAGTCCACACATTTACCACACATCATCCTGTGTCCACCGCCATGTTTGACTGTCGGAAGTTGGTACCTTGGTGAAAATCGTTGTATTGGAGGGCTGACCTTAATAAGTTGTACTTGCTTTCGCCACTCCATAATACCTTTTCCCACTGCTCACTCGAATATGAATGAATGCATAACTCTACGATAGATATGGAGCATTCTCGTGATCGAACGCAACGTAAACACGAAGCCAACGCCGGGATCCAAAAACGGCAATTTATAAATCACTGCGTAATTGCGTTCGTCGTCTTACGGCATCACATGAGCTTTCAAGTTCTTATGAAACAGAGTTGTATTTTTCTAAATTTTCCAGCCAAATACAAAACACACAAAATTTTCCGCTTCCATTGCATACCTCCCATAGCCTAGTGGTTAGAGCGCTGGACTAGCACGCGAGAGGTTGTACTCAACCGCGGTACGTTTATCTTTTTTTTGTGATTTCGATCCTCAACCGCAGTGCTAGTATTTTGCTTTTTTTGTACATTTTTGTTTAGTATTTGGCTTTAAACAGTATTTCAATACTTATTATTTCCTTCTACAGATTACCACAAATCAATTTTCACTCGAAATTACAAAAAATGTTGCGCTTAAAAAACAAAACGCGAGCTCAAACCCAAGTGAACGATTTGACTGTTTATGTGAGTGGAAAACGCAGTGTTGCGTTTTATGCGATACCGGTTTTAATACGACACTACGTAAGACAACGCGCGCGCGCGCGCAGTCACTGAGTGAGGTGATTCGTTTTACACAATACCAAATTCTTGAACGCAGGGTGAAGTGAGGCGTTGGGATTTATAAAATAAGGAGGTTAGGCTCATACGTTAGTACGTATACCCAAAGCGCTTTAGGAAACATTTCTTTAAGTGCCTTTTACTAAAACGCTTTAGCGTTCCCGACTCACATGTCAATGGAAATATTAGGGGTATTCATTTAAACGTGCAAATGCCTGATAACTTGCTAAATTAATCACCTGATAAACGAACTGTCCAAATTTTTATGAAAGTTCATTTGCGCAAATGTGATCAATTTGCCCGATGATTTCGCTGTGCAAACTATGTTTGTAAACTTAGATGGCAAGAATGCAACCCTGCTTAGCTATGATCTACAATATTATGATAAAAGTTTAGTATTGAACAATAAAAATAAACGCAAAAGGGTTGCAGTAATTTTTTCCATACAGCTCCAACAATTATCTTTACTTTTCCACTTATTCTCGGCATTTTAGTTTTTTCTTTTTGACAGCCCAACACCATTTGCATAAATACTTTGCCAAGTGCGTTCATTTAACACACTTGATAAATTGATAAATTTGCGCAATGTTCAAACTTATACGCTTAAATGAATACCCTTATTGTATTTATTCAATATTTACGAGCAGCTGACTGCCGAGTGTACCTCTTGCAAAACTCAGTTGTTGTCTTTTCTAGAAAACCAACCATCCCCAACTTTACGTTCGCCCAAGCATAGACCATTTCATAGATCTACGCTGTGGACTTTGCTAAGTATGCTTCTGCATGTCCACACTTGCTCTGCTCATGGTGTAGTTTGGTGGTGCTCAACCGCACGCACCGATACGCTTGCAGGGGGTAATAATCTTCTTGGTCTGGTCATAGTCCTCATGCTGATTTGATTCCACTGCTAGTTACTGGTTTTGCCTTTGCTTTGAACTGATTTGACACGCGAACGTACTGCAAACGTGTTTTTCAGCCTCGTTTCGCACCGCTTCTTTTATCGAATTCTTTTTCTATATTATTTTTATGATTATTCTCTTTTGATTAGCTACAAACGTATGCGTGCGAAAGCATGTGAAAAAGCGCAAAAAAACCGCGAATTACGAAAACATTGCACATAGTTATGAAAAGTTGTTGCTGCTGACGATCCGGTCCGCAGCAACAGAAATGTGCCAAATGCAAATTTTAGGCAACCGACTCCTTCGGTGCGTTTCGTTTAAATATTTGGCTTTTCTTAAAATGTGCAAAACAAGAAATGAACAGGAAAATCGAAGCAGCGAGCTGACTACGACAAAAGTGGCACTATCGATCGTACAGGTAGATCGCGAAAAGTCGCCATATACTGGAGAAGTGGCAAATGAGTTGTATATCTTGGTACTCATAATTTAGAAGCACCGTTCTTGGCTTCCAGCTATACAAAAATGGTAAATGTTAGGGAGTTTTTTTAAAGCCAAGGAGACATGCACAAATAAGCAGACTTAGTTATACAGTTATGAGAATAGCTTGAAATAAAATAGAAATCTGTTCTCTTCGCTTGACATGGGCAGTGTTCTTTCAAGCAAACGTAAATACTATTTTAAGACCGTTATGCAAATATGTCAACAGAAACCCACACCAATACACAATACATATACTCGTACCACTGTAGAATTATACCAAAATAAACGAATTGTTTGCATTCGATTGGTGTGAAATAAGCATTTCTGCGCTTTGTCTAGTTTGGGGAACTTAACCCATTATTTGCTGTTGTTAAACAGCAACAATGAAGAAGAGCAAACACAAACTATGTTTGTGACTTGAGTGGCGTATACGGAGCGTAGCCGTAATCCGCATAACTTGGCGATATTAACAGTTTCAATGGCCCACCCACCAACTGACTGAAGACCTTGAAAGTCTATAGTCTTCGAAGAGAAGCAATGAGACACAAAATGAGAAAAAATCTTTGGAGACAGTAAAAGGAATAGGAAAATCTTTGGACAACAGTTTGAACTAATATTTCCTCAAAAATTGCTGAAATATATTGCCTTTTCCATTCGATGCCCAGCGCAATTTGGAGATTGCACCACGCCTCTTCAAAAGCTGCAGAGATAACCACTTGTACTTTAAATCTACGAGCATGTGCAGAAGTAGGCGAAAACATCTCTTACAAAAACAAAAAGTTTAAATAGCAAGCGAGCTCGCCAACAATTCAACAACTGATGTTGATGTTGTTGCTGCTGCTGCTGCTGCTTCTTCTGTTGTTGCAACGCTGATCACACAATACAGGAGCAACAAACAGGTGCAAGTGGTTGTTGCCGCAGTCGCAGCAGCAGCAGCAGCAGCTGCGATTTGTGTCTGTGTGTGTACACAAAAAATTGGAAAGGCTACTAGTTCACAAGTATGTGTCGGACCGGATCGGGCATTAGCCAGCAACAGTGATATTAACTCTATCTGTCTGAAGCAAAAGGACATAAATCTTGATTAGAAAACGATTACATTAAAATCTATATTCACACGATCCTTCAAATGGGGCTCAAGTGCATTGCAATGCTCCTACAAGTGATTATTTTTCGATAAAAAATATATGTAATGTTTCTATATTCAGGACATTCTAACATGCAAAACATGTCAATAAAATATAATGTAACTATAGGCCTTGTATATATGTATATATGTACATATATATATTACATGCAATGCAGTAATGTTGTTGTTGTATATTGTCATATTGATAACAATAAACAAAAGGAACTATTGTTTGACAAAAAAGTATACCGCCAGCCAAGCTGAATATATCTGCAGCGCTTCTATCTGTATCTGAAGCAGCCAACGAACAGTTAGCTGTATCTGCAGTACATTGCAGCGTACGTCTTAGTTCAAAGCAATGTGACGATTAACGTATGCAATTGCATATGTACTCATATTTATGTATGTGTTTATGTATGTACATAAGTGCCTGTGCTAGTACGAGTATATGTGCGTTTGTATTAAAATAAGGAAAGTTATTGTGTTCGCGTAAATGAATAATAAATTGTTAATTTAGAACAAAGCAAATGGAAAAATTAGAACGAAAAACAATCGGCAAACTGGCAAACAACATTCAGCTAATGAAAGGGCTGGACTAATTTGTACCGTGGGCACTTCTTTCGAAAAAGTAAAGTAAGTATTAAGTAACAATTTTTTAAAAACTGAAAACCTTAACCCTTTCGACTTGACTTTTGCAGGGCATTCGAACAAACTTTAATTTACCTACTGTACCTTTTTGTCCCATTTTAAATGAAATTTAGGGAAATAAGCGATTTGAGAACATGACGCGGGGCCCCAGAACTGAAAGCGTGTTAAGGCAGTGCTTCAGAGGGCATGGTCAAGCTTAAAGCTTCCTTTAACTAGTAGTGCTTATTACTTGATGGCGGTGTTTGTGAGGTCGCTCGGGGTAGCGAAGATTGATCCGAGTCTCTTAACACACTCTTGATAACGCTTACTCTTCGTAAAGTCCGCAGATATGCTGGGAGCTAAAGCATATGTGAGTGGTATGTTTGTGTGTGTGCACTGAAAAACAAGGCAGCTCATTGTATCGCTTTGTTCTGCTTGTCATCAATATAGCCCCATTGTTGACGTTTCCTCCTTTTATGCTTTTTGTGTATTTGCCTTTAAGTCAAGTGAGTGCAACAATTGCCTGGAATTGTTGTTGCAACAACAAACAAACATCTTATTATGGCACAAAGCATGCGGTTTTATTGTTTTCTCTGATGTGCATGTGTTTGCTAGGAACTGCGACAGCAGACAAAGCTACCTGTCAAACTGCTTACAAGTGCAGCAGCAAAATATATGGTATACCGACTTCGTTTGACAACGCAAAAAAATGTGCAAGAACAACAACAATAACAGCTCGTCGGTTGCTGCTTTCATATGGTAGCGTTAGTGGCCAATGGTCGAAGCATTTGAATCAACTTTGACCGTTGTCCACAGCAACTACAACACATGCGCATATGCCTAGGAATGGCATGTGCACTTTTGGCGGCACTTTGCTGCTGTCCTTCTGTCAATTCAGACAACATTTTCTGTCCGTTCAACCTGCTTGTTTGGGCAGTCTGCCTCCTCGCGGCCTGGTTCGATCTGTCGGTTCACTCGTCCGCCCGTCAGTGTAATGGACAATGGGCTCTAACAACCCTTTGCAATACGTTGTAATTTGTTAGGCTCAGGCCAGAGGCTAGAACAGTCATGAGGCGGGGCATAGATAGCTACTACAAAAGAGTCCGCTCTAATTGCAAGTACTCAGGGAAAAACAAGGAGAAGTCGAATATATAAGTATGTACATATATAGAAGTGATCACAAACGCTTTCTATTTTCGGTTGACCGCCTGTACATCTGTCCGGCAGTGTTCAAAGTAAAGAAGAAATACCATATACGAAACAAAAATTATTATGTAATTATTATGTATTATGTATGTACATATTACTTATTAAATTATGTCATGTGACATAATTTTAAAAGTGAAGTGATAAGAAATTTTTTCAGAGCAATATGAGCATTCTCTGTGACATGAATAGGCGTGTAGGAGCGACAAAATGCGCCACGCATGCGCAAAAATGCACGCACAAGAGACAAGCAAACGCTACGTTTGGTCCAGGGACGGACCAGCCGCCACAGCGTCAACACCATTACCACTAACAACAGCAGTGGCAACAGAAACAACAAAAACACCGGCAACCGGCACTAACAACACAAATGATCATTACCGATGATTGCCGCCTTTAGCTTTTGTTGCTGTTGGTTTTTATACCCTACACATATGGTAATAGGGTATAATAACTTTGTGCGAAAATTATAACGCATTATAGGAGCCGTCCTAGGTAGACATAAGTATAAAGAAATGCTTAGTCTGCCCGTTTGTCTGTCTGTCTGTCTGTCTGTCTGTCCGTCTGTCTGTCCGTCTGTCTTGCTGTCCGTGGCCACAGGAGAGAAAGAAGGAGTTGTCCGATTTGGACCAAATTTGGCACACAGTCGCAGTGTACCTTCCACTACTTCAAGTTCCGAGATTAGCAAAATCGGCCAAAGGACACGCCCACAACGGGCAAGTAAGTCCCACTACCCCGGAATATTTCCAGTAAAATTGCTTAAATTTGTTTAATTACTCATTTAAAGGAATGGTATTTGGTATTTAAGGTAAGGTGTGGGCTCTCTACGTCATACAAAAAAATGGGCGTGTTCCGCCCACTATATTCACGGTAAGCGGAAAATCTTTATAACTTCCATAATATATACACCAGTCCGTCCATATTTGGTCACTTCACTGCTTTAAACGCTCCACTCCGTTTGTTGGTGTAGGGTATTACTCTGTCGGTGAAACCCGACTGATGCTTCCTTACTTGTTGTTGTTGTACTCTTTACACCTTGCCCGCTCTAAGCAACACTCCATAAGCAAGGAGCAAGCCAGCAAAGCAGCGTACGTACACGTTGCCAGCAGACAATTGGAAAATCACCTGTTGCATTCGCTGCTTGTGCGCTCACACACACATAACTATTTGAGCAAGTTTGCTGTTTTCGCTTATTCGCTTTTAATACGCCGCACTCGAGGCGAATCCAGAGTGACCCTTGTGGAATTTTACTAGATATTGTATTTGGAAATATTGTTAAGTCGGCGAGAAAAAATATCGCCTTGGAAAAATATTTCAATGGAAACCCTGCACGCATTCTCGCCTATGCCTGATTCGAGTTCATTTTCGAATGATTGTGAGTAGTGTTCATTTCATTTAGTAGCTATACCCTTTTTCGATTTTCTTGTTCGTTTGCTTGTTTTTTAAGCAACTAAAATGCATTTAACCATTATTCATTGGATTATTAAAAATAACAAAAACAACGCAGCAAAAACAACAGTAACAAACATACGAACAAAAACAAAAGCAAACGTACCTAACAAGTTGAAAAGTGCAGAAAAACAACAAAAGTCGCCATCGATAAAAATCCATTTACATTCCTATGACTCTTCTCGGTCCCTCGGCATGCCTCTCATCCTGGTCGTTAGCCATATGAATATCTGTTGCTTGCTTTCGTTCGGTCTGTCTCTCTGGTCCATGTCTTTGTTTTGTTTCTTGGATTGCATGTGTGTGTGTGTGTGTATGTGCTTTTAATGAATTTCTTGTTCTGTTCAGTTCAGCTCAGTTCCACAGTCAAAATCCAAAGGCCAGCTTCAGATTTTCACAACCAGCTTCACTTCATTTCTGCAACTTTTGTCTTTGATAATTTGCAGCTTCTTGACGCAGGTTTCCTGAACGCACGCAGTCCGGTCCATCAATACAGAGGCGTTGTTTGAAAACAAGTACATAGTTGAAAGGAGTTTTATACATACAGGAAACTATGTTAATGGCCACCGATCTCTCAGAATCTTCCAAAACGTCGGTATTCCGTTTCTGCTATTATTTCGATCAAAATTCTAAATCATTCTATTGCTTGGAAAATTAATTTTTGTTGTTGAATGGGGCCACTCGCTCTCCGTCTGCATGCACCCGCTGGCAACGCCCCTTGGGCTTTCCGGCTGGCTGGCTAGCTTTTATCTTGCAGAACAGACCGGCTTATAACTTGAGGCTAGCGCGGTGATTTGTTTGGTTTGTTTATTTGTTTTACTCATTTTCGACATCTCAACAAGCCTGCAGAGATGCCATGAGAGATGTCATACATGCTATGGTGGAACCAATAGGAAAAATACCGAACAACGCTGAAACCGGACCAGATTCAACCTTTTGGTTACTTTGGCGTTTGCCGTTTGGCATTAACTGCAGCAACAACAACAATGTCTTTTGCGTAAATAAGCTACCAACAAGTTGTTTTAGTTAGTTGCAATCATAATACATATCCGTAAATATGCAATCGAAGATAAACAAGTAAGAAAGTTTAGTCGGTTCCACTATTCCGACTATTGCCAATACACTACACGCGTGATCGCAAAAAAGACAGCATGCAACAACAACAACAGCAGAAAAACGATGCTCGGCAAAGCGCGTACGCTAATAGTTCAAATTAAAGATCCAAAAGAATAAAGGGAACGTGTTTCCCGTAGAAGAAGCAACCTGGCTCGGACCAGAGGCCACAGTTAAAAGAGAGACGCAGATAGAGGTGCAGGCATAACAGGAGTCTCTTTACCATCAGTGTGGCCAGAGTTTCTTTGAGCATCGCGATGATTATACCCAACACCTATGGTAATATGGTATAATAACTTTGTGCGAAAATTGTAACGCATTAAAGGAGCCATCCTAGGTATAGACATAAGTATATAGAAATGCTTAGAATCACTTTCTGTGTTGATTTCGGGTTGTCCGTCTGTCCGCCTGTCTGTCTTGCTGTCCGTGGCCACAGGAGCGAAATAAGGAGTTGTCCGATTTAGAAAAAATTTGGCACACATATTAAAATTTTTACTAAACTAAGTTATTAGCGAAACTGCAATAGCCAATCAGAGCACAGACAGGGAAGAAGAAGAACTTAGGGACAGACGGGCCAGGAGCTGAGTAATCGCATTATATATAATTTGGCCTAATTTATAGATTATTTGTAATGACCTAGATATATGCCTAATTTAGGCCCCTACCAATATATAGGCATTACAACCAATATTATATAGATATAAAATGAAATCACATCAAATACATCAACTCATGTTCCGGGGACCGACGGGCAAGGAGAAGCGCTGCTATTCGACCGAAAACAACGAAAACCAAGAAAAGGGCAGACGGGCAAGGAAAAGTACTCCTATTAAATTAAATAGAATTAATTTCAGCAACAGCCAATCAAAGCACAGACATAGAAGAAGAAGCACTGCTGTATATAAGTAGCACAAAATCACGCTTCGCTCTATTGCTTTCAGTTATTCGTTGCGAACGCACGTGCATTAGAGCCAGACCTGTAAAAGATTCAAATCAAAATCGATTTACAAATCAACTGATTTAAATTTTTGATTTAAAAATCAACTCCACCAATCGATTTGAAATTTCTGATTTTCAAATCAGGCACCACCAATCATATTGATTTGAATCAAAAATCTCAAATCAGTGATTTGCCCTTGTCTGATTCAAATCAAAAATCAAAAAAGTTGATTTTGATTTGAAATCAAAAAGCACCAATCGATTGGCCGCTGGGCTGATTCAAATCAATTTTGGCCAAATCAACACAATTAGTGAGCTACACAGAGCTGCATTTTTCTGTATTAGAAGGAAAGTTGTGGATTTGAGTAGCAGGTGTAAGATAGTATGCGCAAGAAAAAAACAACAATTTATGTTTTTTTATTTCAAAATATATGAATGTATACGAGGAGTGTCTGTATATAAATACATTACTTTGTTCTTTTTCTAAAACCATAAATAACCGAAATATCGAATTACGGTATGCGCGGAAAATAATCCTTCCAGGTAAAAGACGAAAAAATTATATTTGCACATATGATTACAAGGGTTCGCTGACGGTTGATGCACACATGAATGAGCAACAATCGACAACGAATAGGTTCCCGGTATAGCAGATGCGCCCGGCATCCATTAGCAATATCCTTCTGAGAAAGGATCTATTGAACGGTACGCGTTTTACAACGCTATTAAATCATTAGATCGTTATCGCTTGGTTCTTTGTGGGTAGCTCTTATGGTATATGCACTGAATCCGTATGGCATCAGGTACTTAGGTACTGGATCCTGACGTGATATATGAATGATGTACGCTCTTGAAACTATAATATTATTTAATCGTCTAAACATAGTTATGTATTTGTCGTTATTCAATGTATCTTCCGCGGCTTTTATATTTTAAACATCTACAAAGTAATATACAAACAATATACATATCATTATGTGAACTTCTCGAAGAAGTAAAAATTCCTAAAGCCTTTTTATTGAATGAATTGAGGATTTTTTTAACATTTTATACAATATGTATGTTTATTTGCTTAAAATAGTAATAACATCTGTAAATCAACACACGGCCAATAGCAAAAGCATGTCTTAATGCAATATACATAAATATTCGTAAAACTATTTTTGCTGGGTTTTTTAAGTCGCGGACCAATTCCGAATTATAATTTTCATTGGACAAATAGATATGCTGAACACTATTCACGTCCATTGAGGCACTCATCTGCGCTGAATATGATTAGCTGGTAATCGTACAAGGTTGTGCACAAAAAATTGAGCGGAACGAAGTTTTACCAAAACTGTGTGGCTGAAGAGTGTAGTGGCGGAGTGTCGGCTTGTTAAAAAAGTATGCCATTTGCTGGCCACGGTTTTGATATACAATCCACAGGCACGTTGATTTACAGAATCCCTCGATATGATATTTTAAACAATTATTTCTTTTAACAGTTGTTTCTCTTAAAACAGAAATACCTATATAGCGTTAAATAAAACTTTTCACAAATGTCTGCCTTTTCTGTGCGGTTGCTAAGCAATGGATGCGAGACAGTGATGCCTATACTTCTTTCAAACCTCTAAAAAGTAATGCGATTCACTCAGGTTAATTTCACAGAAGGCAAACTGCTTCGAAAATGTTACGGACTAATAATAGTGTCTTCAAAATAAACAAACAATGGCACTAAAATAGATATCAGACGATAAATGTATTTTCATAAACGTATCAGCTTTAAAAATGCACAAAATCTGGTACGAATTTCACGACGTTGACATCACTGGTGGAAGTGTCATATGAAACAGGGTTGCTTTTTTTTCTCCCAAATAAATACTTTTCTTGCAATTTTCGGTGAAGAAATATGAACGAATAATTGCATATTTCACTATCATTTCAATAAAATAAATGTATTACTTTAAGTTGTTTGTATTTACATATGATTTGTTCACGATTTCAAGTAATTATTCTTATTTTTGAGGAACGAATTTATCTTTGATATTTTTGGTACTATTTCGAAGTATACATTTTAATACTGCTCTGTCATCTATTTGCACACTTGATTTCAGGACTTGATTTGAAATCAAATCAAGATTGGTAAATCAGATTTGGAAATTTGTTGATTTAAATCAAGTGATTGGTAAATCAGATTTTCACTTTTGATTTGTGAGAGCTGATTTATAAATCAAAGGCCACAAATCGATTGGGATTTGAATCAGAAAAAGATGAATCGATTGGCTATGCTTGATTTGAAAATCAGTTTTTAAATCAAATAGGATAAAATCACTGATTCAAATCAAATCTGATTTAACTCTTCACAACTCTGATTAGAGCTCTTACTTTTGAGAATTTTGATTTAAAATTTCAGAGCTCTAAAGTTGAATTTATAGGAGACTAAAAAGTAGAAAGTAATATTATATAAAAAAAACTTTTTAAAAGTAAGCTTTAATTCATTTAATGTACTAAAAAGTAGAAAATAAATTGTTTCCAAGTCACCTGTATCTTACTATCTATTAAAGCGTGGGCGCTCAAAACCTACATATATTCACACTTATCTTTCATTACTAGAATCTAATTACAAAAAATAAATTAAATTAAATATTGTATCAATTGGTTGACAAATTTTGAACATATAAGCGCCCCAAGCTTTTATGGATAGTAAGATACAGGTGATTTGGAAAAAATATATTTTCTACTTTTTAGTACATTTAATGAATTAAAGCTTATTTTTAAAAGTTTTTTTAATATAATATTAGTTTAAAAATTTACTGCCCAATGAATAAGAAGTTAAGAAGCATCAGTCGGGTTTCACCGACAGAGTAATATCCTACACCAAGTAACCGAGTGGGGTGGTAATCCACTGAAAGAAATAAATTTGTGGGTGTATTCAATTTACCGCCTACATACCGGAGGGACCACGTCAATTTTTAACAACTTCCTTACATGTTTCTATATTCAAAATGTTATTGCAAACAAAAAAGTTTTAAATAAAGGTTACACCTAACCTTTTTTATTAATTTTAATATTTGCATATTTTTATCCGCCAGCTTAAATGTGAAACATTTCAAATATTTCCATAAAATCGCCAGGCGCTTTGCAAAATATTTGCGCGCAAAATCAATAAATAAATCGCCCAATCTGGCCACACTGGCTACCAGTCCTTAAGACTTTTAAGCATTCCTCCGAACTTGCCTGCATTGCAGCCGGTTAGTGAATAGCGCGACGCGCAGCAGTGGCGGACGACGGAAGGCGCTCGCTCGACTGTTCAGTACATTGCCCCCCTCTGTTGGCGTTGTTGATTTTGGTGTCTTTGTTGTTATGCTGCATATCCAGCAACACGGCAACAATGGGAACAACAACAGCGAGGAGGCCTAACAGGTGCCATACGGACCCGGGCCAGTGGTGTGCAGCTCAAGCTGAATCGTTGTCGGCTGTATAGCACACAAGGAAAGACAATTTATTTAAATTAATTTATAGAAATTATTTTAGAATTATTTCTTAGTTCTTGCGAGTATGGTTTAATTCCTCCTTACGTCAGTATCTGGTAGATGCACGCATGCGCAACGCGCTAATATCGACGCATGTTGTTGTCGTGGTTTTGTTGCTGTGGCTATGGCTCTGGCTGCTTTTATTTTATGGTCGATCCTTGCCGATTTGCGTCCGACTTGCTCTTGCACTTGTATCTCTGCCAAAGCCAGCAACTCTTCCTGTCTTTGTTGTTATTCATTATGCTGCTGTGGCTGTTGTGCTTATTGTGGTTGCTTTTGTTATATTACTACCTCAACAACAAAAATGTAATAACTTAAAATCAGCAAGTGTAATAAATTCAAATTGAACATGAAATGTTTTATCTGATGCAATGTATCACGCTTGAGTCACGTCGCAAAAAGTGCACTGGCTAGCATCCTTTTGTGGTGTCTTTATACCCTACACCTATGGTAATAGGGTATAATAACTTTGTGCCAAAATTGTAACGCATTAAAGCAGCCTTCCTAGGTATAGACATAAGTATATAGAAATGATCAGAAACACTTTCTCTTTTCATTTCCGGTTGTCCGTCTGTCCGTCTGTCCGTCTGTCCGTCCGTCTGTCTGTCTGTCTGCGTGTACGCAAAAAAAAGAAAGAAGGAGTTGCCCGATTTGGACCAAATTTGGTACACAGTGACAGTGAACTTCGGGTTAGGTAAAGTGTTAAAATTATTCAAATCGGTCGAAGGATACGCCCCCAATGGACCTATAAGTCCCTCTACCTCGGGTTTTTTGCGATCAAATTGCTGTAATTTGTCTAATTAATCATTGAAAAGAATAATACATGGTATTCAAGTTAAGGGGGCGGTCATATATGTCATACGAAAAAATGGGCGTGGTCCGCCCGCTATATAGGCGTCAAAATTTTTCCGGTAAAATGGCTCCGAATTGACTAGTTACGAATATAAATGAATGAAATTCGGTTCCCAAGTTGATATATAGGTCTTAGATGCCATAGAAGAAAATGGGCGTGGTCCGCCCACTATATAGGCGATAAACGAAAAATCCTTTTAACTTCCATAATATATACACCATAGCGTCCAGATTTGGTTACTTCGTTCCTGTTTGGAATATTTTTTAATTCTCCAGAAATGGGTGTGGTCCGCCCACTATGTAGGTTGTAAATCAAATGCACCCACAATTTCAGTAAATTATCACCCCCCTTGGGAACATGGTGTAGGGTATTACTCTGTCGGTGAAACCCGACTGATACTTCCTTACTTGTTTTCTTCTTGAACACATAATCGGGCAGAAGGGTACGCTTGGATATATTTATTCTATATATATAATCGTCTTATATGATTCCGATACTGCTAACTATATACCTCTATGAAGTGTAAGCAGCGATTGCCACTCCCGCTGCCCCGCTCTTAATAGCAGAAGTTGACAAATGCTGCCCCTATGCCCCGCCTCCATCAAATGCGCTTTATGCGTAGGAGGAGTGTATACGACGGACGAGCGATGTTTAAATAAAAAGTTGTTTGGCAATTTCTGGTGTTGTTATAGCTAATTTATTGCAATCAGTCAATCGATATATAGTACATACTATTTATAGACAGTTGCATCTTGCGCAATTCGCTGGCATAAAATTACATTAAATGGTGCATGCGCAATATTTCATATCAGTTGCTAATTTATTTGAATTCTATATTTACAAATGTATATTTACAATTTACATTTACATATGTATGTATATGTGTGGGGGAGATTGTTATTTTTAGGAAGCATGCACTCTGACAGTCAGCTGCTAGTCAATAATTTTTGAATTTAAATAAACGCATTAAGGCACTCGCGCAAAGAGAATAACTCGTATCCTTTAGGAGGCCGTTGACTCACGCGTGTGTCTCAGTAATGAGCCAGAGCAAACGTGATTAGTGGCATGATGCAAAACTTTACTATTTCACCGGTTCAAATCCGACGCAGTGAGTGTGATTACAATTTAAGGTATATTGTCATTATATCGCACTACATTTTGCTCATGAAAATATTAAAAAAATACAATGTTAATTATCTAATCAATCAGATTTTCGTTCTTGTTAATTTATGAAACATTTTATGCAACAAAATTACAATTGGCTTAACTTACTTACCTTTGTATGTGTTGTTGTAATATCAAAGCGCAATCGAGCACATTCCTGCTGCCGATGTTGAATCTTTTGACTAGCTGAGTTGCTTACGATGCGTACGATGTAAAATTTTTAATGGTTTTGTTTAAAAAATTTTTTTTTGCCTTTTGGTAACATCATTACATTTCTTTCCATTTTATTTTTATCTTAGAAAATGGGACATTAGTTATTGTTTTTTCATTAATTTTCACTTTTAGCACTTGTTTACTGCGGATTTTTTATGTATTTACTACGACAGCTGCAAGAAAAGTTTTATTATCAGCCCAGTTGCCTACCGATCCTTTAATATGAAACTATTTTCATATTCTGAAGAGCTGACAAAACAGCAGAGAGTAACTCTTCTTCACATGCATCAGTACTGCTCAGTGGTAACACGAGCAATGTTGCCATATTCACAGTTTTAACTGTAAATTACAGTTTTTTAGACAAGCTCACAGTTTTTAAAATTACCTCCTAGTACAAATTACAGTTTTTTTTAATTTCAGATTTGAAAGAATAAATTAAAATGTCTTTAAAATATAAAGCTTATAACAAAATGAAAATGTGATTTAAATCGTAGTACTTTCGTATTTAAGCTTGTTATTTTATTTAAAATAATTTGTTTTGTGTAATTTTCGTTTAATAAAATTAAAAAAACCGTATTTTCACAAAAATCTTTTCGGTTTTGAAGGTTACAGTTTTTTGGTTGAAAATACAGTTTTTCTTTTAGGAATTTACAGTTTTTTGGAAAAAAAATTTGGCAACATTGAACACGAGTGAGTGGAAACTTAAAAAAAACTAAGTAAATGAAGCATTAGTCAGACATATGAGCTACGTTGCTGTTTATTTGCCTGACATCCAAAGTGATCTCTTGTTCTCTCCCTCTCTCTCTCTCTTGCGTCATTTGAAATTTTCAAAAAGGAGAAATTTTTTGGAAAAAGTGAAGCACTCTACATTTATTTTGCAGGATGGACTGGATTTTGGTGTAGTCAGTAAAACTTAACTGCTTTCCCGGTCTCTGGTTGCCCTATCTCCTTTCTTTCGTTATTTCCTTCAGCTCCGTCATGAGTTACTGCTCCTTCACCCTATCATATCACTCTGCTGCATGCGCTTTTGTAAGTGCTTGTTTGACACGTGCCTTGGCCGTATGTCAAACCACCAAGTGCGCCGCTCTCAACCGCATCGTGTCCCTCTTACATCCATCGTTCGTCCAGCATGCGTTCGTTAAAATATTTGCAAGTACAACAACAACAAAACATTTCATTTGTTTTAATTTAGCAAAGAACAAAAAATATTTTTTATCAAAATAAAATACAACAAGAGCTAAATAAAAGACTCAAAAAATTACAACGCTAAGTGCCGCACGCACACACACACACAAATGCACATGTGCACACGCACGCCACAAGAGCGCCTTGGCCTATGCCATTCGCAGCGTGTCAAGTGTTCCACTTCGCTGCTCTTCTGAAGGCCAGAGCAATGTTGAGGGGCATGCGGCTGTATACTCCTGCAAGCCATTTTGCCTATCCTTCATACCCTGGCCTTTTGCTACGCTCCGGAAACGCTTTCTGTCGCATTTCCAACTATTTTAAAAGAATTTCCTACATGTAGATTCCAAACAGGCACCGTAGCTAAGTGGATAAGTAAGTGCTTGGTCCTAGATGCTTGGGGTCGCTGGTTCAAATCCCAGGCAACTCATATCATCTAATGAAAGTTCCTTTCATCCACGCGGTACCGTCTCTCGCGAACTAGTTGGCAACTCAACTGAAACCTCTAATTAAAAGACAAATAAAATATCTAAGCAATCACTCTTGATAGTGAACTTCTTTGGCGTGATCACATTGAATCACGCGATCCCCACTGCACTGGGCTCTTGAGAAGAATCGCACTATACCCCTGTTCTACGGATTCTTACCCGCCCATGAGCGCTCGTATCTGCGCTCGTTACTCATCTCTGCGAACTGTAGCTCGACTCAAATCTAACGCTTTACTTTTTCCACAAAAGAAATACCAAACAGTAAAAAAAATAGTTTTTGTTGATAAAACATTGACCTCGCAGGTCAACAAAATTTAATAAGAAAGCTTTTTCTATTATTCAAGTGCTTATTGTTTTTTGTTTAATCATAATAGTTTTAATTGTTGCCTCGCTTTCCAATTTTTTTGTCATTTGAAGTAGACTAATCAACAGTAGTGTATACAACCTGACCTCCTCTTTTGCGCTTACGCCCATGCGAAAAACTGATAAAGTCTCAAGGCAACAATGAAAATCGGAAACTTAATTTGTTTGCAAACGTCTTTTATGAACAACTATATCAAAGATTGTATGAAAAATGTTAGAAGTATGTTTGTCGTATATTTCCAGTAAGATTCGTGTGTTACGCCACTACCAAGGACCTGCCGTAATTTCAAACGGCTTTTATATAATACCAACAAGTTGACAATCGACAGACAATTTGCTTTCCCCTAAAGACAAGAAACGGGGCTCTTATAAGTAAAGTCCGACCGAATAATTTTGAATTTGAATGAATTATGTACATATATATATCGCTGCCAAAATGTACAAAGGCTCTAACTAACATTATTTACGAAACACGTTTTTACAGTCTCTGGTAGCGTAAATTAAAATACACCTCCTCACAAAAAATTTTAGTCTTAAAGCCAAACATGACGATTTATTAGCTAATACAAAAAAGCCCGTTCTATGTACATACATATGTATGCACATATGTACATACATACATGCTATGAAATTAGCATTTCATCTAATTCATCATGTTGTTTTTTGCTTATCCTGTTAAATTTCCGAAATGTTAGTTAGGGCCTTTGTACATTTTGCCAGGGATATGTACATATGGCATTTATTTATTATTATTATTATTATGTATTAATAATAAATTTTCGCTTATTGCGATCATTGCTTCCATTATTAAGACAATTAGTACTTCAACTGATTAATACTTTTTAAAGTAGCGACTGAAACGGTATTTTTGCTTCCCTAAAAATATACTTAAAATTTTGCCATACTGCAAATTAATAATTTCGCTGCTTTACCACCCGTAAATTTGTTCACAACTCTTTGGAAATTCATAATTATGAATTAGATATCTCGATTTCCTTAAGAAAGTTCGGCCCTTACTTTTTGTTTTTATATTGAATTGAGCTAATGAACATTCAATCTTATTCCGCCTCTCTCCACTGCAGGTGCTTGCTCTGCTTCTGCTCTGGTTTTTTACGAAATCGATCCCTCGATTACCGTTTTTTTACGCATTAGCACAGGCACAAGGAACGCTGGATGCAGTTGAGGTGACGCCACTGCCAAATGTTTTGAGCCGACAAGTGAAGAAGCAGCGGCAGCGCGGCCAAGATACTCGTACAAGAAAAACTAATAACACACGAAAACCGCACAACTTGCAACAACACATCTGATTTTTTTCTTATTCTTATGGCGGCCAACTTAATGCTGATGACAATTGCAATTCAACTGCAACTTCAATAGATTAAAACAACAACAATAAATAATAAATATAGCCACTCCAAAAAATTAACGTATAAAAATCAACAAAAGCACTAACACTAGCACGAACACGCTGACGATGACGACAAAGACGACGACGCAGACGTAAACGAAATTCTCTGCTGACGTACTCTAAAATTCTCTCTCTAAAAATGTTTACAGCCAGCTATCGAAAGACGTAACAAACACACGCTTTTCATGATTGTCGCAGCACTGTCCAACTGCTACTGAAGATCAGCGCGCAAGGTGCGTGCCGCAACAGCGCAGAAACACAGCATCCATCCCAGCCAGTCGGCCAACCGACGAACCATGCTCACTCACACGCACTTAACAGCGTGCTAACAGTTGTTGCTGTTGTACATTGTTTGGTTGCAGCTGCGGCACGGACGAACGCCGCTTCGGTAGCTTGTTAATGTTAAAAGCAGCGCGCTGCTGGTATCGTTAACTCAAAGTAAAGCGACGAGCAGAGCAGCCGGCTGTGGCAGTGCTGCCACCTTGGGCGCAATTGGAATAAAGCAATTAAGAAGAAGAAGCAGTATAGAAATTTTTAGTTCCTACAGACTAAATGCAATCGTAAAGATATACATACAGAATAACACAAACCAAACATTTTTAGGTGTTAGGTGTATTTAGTTTTTTAGGTATTTCTTTTTAAATGTGTACGCCAAAGAGGGTATAAAAGACATCGAGGTATGAAGGAACTTTTTGAATGGGAGTACCAATTCAATGCAATTTGTTATTAAGTTTTAAAAATATTTCGAAATTGGCTGTGGCATCACTTGGTCACATAGTCTCACCACTCTCTCTATTTGCACTCAGTGCTCTGAGTGCGGGCTCTCTGCCAACGCTTTACAGTGCCAGTTTTAAAATTTACGCAAACACATGCTTGTAACTAGCGCGCTTTGGCGAACCAGCTATTCGCATGCGAGTGAGCGCGACAGCTGGTGCAACCAATCATCAACCGGCAACGAGCAAAGCCACCAACCAATGGCATTAAAACCTTGCGCCCACACAACCAAACACACATAGCTACTCTTGTGCACATGCACACAGTCAGCACACCGGCCTATAGAGCCGCCATTGCTACGGAGAGCATGATAGCATTTGTTTGTTTAATGCTGCTGCGTTAGTTTTTAATTTCAAACTCTTGTCACTGGACAGGGGCGTATGCAGGTAGGTGCGAGCGGAAGCAGCTTACTTGAGTTGCGAAATCATAAATACACCAGATAATACACTAATTATAGTGTATTATTAATGTCACCTATAGACAAATTTCTCATAAGAGTCACTAAAAATGTTTCATCGTACCAGAAGAATTAACAGTTTTCACCAAGCTCATTGGATAAGTGCTCGGTCTCTGATGCGGAAGGTCACTGTTTCAAACTCTTACAGCTCTATTCCTGCAACCGTAACAATACTCATTTCGTCACAATAGAGCATTTCGTCACAATTTTTACTTTTCCTTATTCGGAACAGAAATCAAAAGCTCGAAACGTATCAATTGTGACAAAAATTGTGACGGTCGAATTAGGACCGAATTAGTCACAAGCGAAAACAACTGTTGGAAAACGTGAATTGTGAAGCAAATAATAAAATATTAATAGTAAGATACAGGTGACTTGGAAACAATTTATTTTCTACTTTTTAGTACATTAAATAAATTAAAGCTTATTTTTAAAAAGTTTTTTTATATAATTTTATTTTCAACTTTTTAGTCTTCCATAAATTAAATTTTAGAGCTCTGAAATTTTTCGCAAAAAGAATTTAAAACTTGCAGAGCAGTACACAATATTTAGGGTATTCACAGTGTTTCCTATCGTCATATGTTATATCCTCAATTTAACAAATAATACGGCTGTGAATGACCCTAATATTCGTGGCATATTTGTGGCGCGATGAGTTGTTGTTGTTTTGCTTGCAAGGCGCGGCGAGCTCGGCCCATGCGCAAAACCCCCGTTGCTTTGGCGCGGTGAGTTGTTGCTATTTTGCCTGCAGGGCGCGGCAAGTAAGTTCCTATCGTTTTTCATTGATGTGTGGTGTACCTGGTGTACCTATAATTATAAACTGAAACCCAAGTGTGTAGTTGCTTGAAAAGTGCCACGCCCCCTGTCCTACGTCCAAGAGGCGACTGCATACGAAATTTCAATGCTGCACGACCTTTAGTTCCAAAGCTAATCGAGTTCAAAAATTTTGTTTGTATGGGGGTGCCACGCCCCTTATCCTACGCCCATAACATTTTACCAGTGGGACGACACATCCAAGAGGCGACTGCATACGAAATTTCAATGCTGCACGACCTTTAGTTCCAAAGCTAATCGAGATCAAAAATTTTGTTTGTATGGGGGTGCCACGCCCCCTTATCCAGTGCCCCCTTATTTTCTCAGTAGAAGGATATGGATATGTAGTAAGTTCCTACCGAGTTTCATTGATGTGTGATGTGTAGTTCTAAAGTTATACACAAATCTGGAGTTTATAAAAAAGTGCCACGCCCCTTATCCTACGCCCATGAAATTTATTGATTCATGTATTGGGCTCTAGATTAGGCATGTATGCAAAGTTTCAGATCTCTAAGTAGTCGGGAAGTGGGTGAAAAATTGATTACTAGATTTGACGACATACAAACATACATACCTGATTTGAACCTACTATAATAAAGCTTATAAAAAGCAAACATTTTTTTATTGCAGCAATTTAAAGGAAGTTACACAATTTTAAAAACACAACACATGTATGGCCTGCTGCTAAAACTCCTTTATATCGGGAGTTCGAGGTCCTCTGCCACTGCTCCCACAAATTTTGCACTGCTCGCAGCGCTATCGGGCTGTTTTCCCGGCTTGCTGCTCTGGGTGCTGTTTGCAACTTTTAATGAAATGCTGCAGCTGCTCCTACGTCCTCCTGTTAATTATACGATGTCTAGAAATTAAAAGAAATAAGATAAAACATCAAATTATTGAAAATTTCCAAAAAATACTCACTTTCCGCTTATTTTGTTTCCATTTTTCGTTTATTTTTGAAGAAGAGGAAGCACAAACAGCTGTTTTTACAGCAAAGAACTTCGCAAAGCTTTTTCCGTGATACGGTTGGCAAGGAATAGGGTTGCAGAAAGCTCGTCACAAGAAAGCGAATCACAATTGTGTCACAATCAATTGAGACGGAATGCAAGAATAGGGCCGTTAATAATAATAATAATTGATTGGCACCACAGCCCGTGTGGGCTTATGGCCGAGTTCTAATGGTGCGTGCGTGCGCCGAATTGCGCCACATTGCGCTGACAGCTAAGTTGAACTAGTGCAAACATATGAAGAGAGTGCCAATGTGCGGCGCGCTGAGCGCATGGCGCAGAAAGTTGACCAACTTTCAACTTTTGCTGCACTCTTTTGCGCTGACAGCTCATCTACAGCTCTCATACACACCTTGTGGTTGCCATGAGTGTGAAATAAAAGTGTGGTAGCTGAATATATTTTTATGTTGTACTTATTTCAATCAATAATAGGTTTAAACGATATATACACAATATTTAAAGTTAATATAGCTATAAACTTGGGACGAAATATGTTCTGTAAACTATTTAAGAATGTTTACTGCTCAAGTTGTAAATTGCCGAAATGGGGTGACTCTTTTTGGAGCGCACGCATTCCGTGCATTGGAACAGCTCAAGTGCGCTTCAAATTTTTTCGCTCACGCACTGGCGCAATTCGGCGCACGCACGCACCATTAGAACTCCGCCTTTACGCCTTAGCTTTCTCGCATTATCTTCTTGTGCTCTACTTTTAGCACAAGATAACAGGACCTACTCATTTATTCTGTAGCCGTGTCCGACCGCGAATTGAGAAGCTTTTTATTTACATGGCAAGGTATGTACATACCTATGTATACTCTCGGAGACTTGCCAACTAGCTCTCCAGAGACGGCGCTTTTATTTATTAGATGTTATGGGCTGGGTTTGATCCACCGACTCCACGCATCAGCGACCGAGCAGCATTTTCTCGCATTTTCCAAAAGAGGACATGGTCCTCCAATACACGAGGCATAATTCCAATTGAGAAACTGTTATTTAAACTATGCAACAAACAGTTCATGAAATTATCAAAGAAATTACAGATTTTTTTTTAAATTATATCTATATATATAAAAATGGAGCGTGGTTTGTTCGGATGCTTAAAACTCCAGAACGGCTCAACCGATTTTGATGAAATTTGGTGTATGTGCTTCAGTGGGGTCTGGGATGGTTTTGATCTATAATTGGACCCGATTAGACAAGGGGGCGTGGCACCCCCCATAGAAACCAAATTTTTGAGATCGATTAGCTTTGGAACTAAAGGTCCTGCAGCATTGAAATTTCGTATGCAGTCGCCTCTTGGATGTGTCGTCCCACTGGTAAAATTTTATGGGCGTAGGATAAGGGGCGTGGCATTATTTTCAACTCCAGATTCGTGTATAACTTTAGAACTGCACATCACACATCAATGAAACTCGGTAGGAACTTACTACATATCCATATCCTTCTACTGAGAAAATAAGGCGGGCACTGGAAAAGGGGGCGTGGCACCCCCCATACAAACAAAATTTTTGATCTCGATTAGCCTTGGAACTAAAGGTCGTGTGGCATTGAAATTTCGTATGCAGTCGCCTCTTGGATGTGTCGTCCCACTGGTAAAATTTTATGGGCGTAGGATAAGGGGCGTGGCACTTTTTTTATCAACTCCATATTTGTGTATAACTTTAGAACTACACATCACACATCAATGAAACTTGGTAGGAACTTACTACATATCCATATCCTTCTACTGAGAAAATAAGGCGGGCACTGGATAAGGGGGCGTGGCACCCCCCATACAAACCAAATTTTTGATCTCGATTAGCTTTGGAACTAAAGCTCCTGCAGCATTGAAATTTCGTATGCAGTCGCCTCTTGGATATGTCGTCCCACTGGTAAAATTTTATGGGCGTAGGATAAGGGGCGTGGCACTATTTTATCAACTCCAGATTCGTGTATAACTTTAGAACTACACATCACACATCAATGAAACTCGGTAGGAACTTACTACATATCCATATCCTTCTACTGAGAAAATAAGGCGGGCACTGGATAAGGGGGCGTGGCACCCCCCATACAAACAAAATTTTTGATCTCGATTAGCCTTGGAATTAAAGGTCGTGCAGCATTGAAATTTCGTATGCAGTCGCCTCTTGGATGTGTCGTCCCACTGGTAAAATTGTATGGGCGTAGGATAAGGGGCGTGGCACTTTTTTATCAACTCCAGATTTGTGTATAACTTTAGAACTACACATCACACATCAATGAAACTCGGTAGGAACTTACTACATATCCATATCCATCTACTGAGAAAATAAGGCGGGCACTGGATAAGGGGGCGTGGCACCGCCCATACAAACCAAATTTTTGATCTCGATTATCTTTGGAACTAAAGGTCGTGCAGTATTGAAATTTCGTATGCAGTCGCCTCTTGGATGTGTCGTCCCACTGGTAAAATTGTATGGGCGTAGGATAAGGGGCGTGGCACTTTTTTATCAACTCCAGATTTGTGTATAACTTTAGAACTACAAATCACACATCAATGAAACTCGGTAGGAACTTACTTCATATCCATATCCTTCTACTGAGAAAATAAGACGGGCACTGGATAAGGGGGCGTGGCACCCCCCATACAAACAAAATTTTTGATCTCGATTATCTTTGGAACTAAAGGTCGTGCTGCATTGAAATTTCGTATGCAGTCGCCTCTTGGATGTGTCGTCAAACTGATAAAATTTTATGGGCGTAGGACAGGGGTGGCACTTCAATCAAATCCTATACGGGTATAACTTTAGAAATATACTTCATACATCAATGAGACTCGGTAGAAACATATTACATATCCGTATCATTGAACTGGGAAAATGGGATGGCCATTGGACAAGGGGCGTGGCACCGCTCATACAAACGAAATCATTGATATCGAATAGCTTTGGAACTAAAAGTCGCGTAGTATTGAAATTCCGTATGCAAGCACCTCTTGGATGAGTCGTCCCACTGATACAATTTTATGGGCGTAGGACAGGGGCGTGGCACTTTTCAATCAACTTCACATTTGGGTATTACTTTAGAACTATACATCATACATAAACGAAACTCGGCAAGAACTGACACCATATCCGTATCCTTGAACTGGGAAAATGGGACGGGCATTGGATAAGAGGCGTGGCACCACCCGTACAAACCAAATTATTGATATCGAATAGCTTTGGAACTAAAAGTCGCGCAGTATTGAAGTTCCGTATGCAAGCACCTCTTGGATGAGTCGTCCCACTGGTCCAATTTTATGGTCGCAGGACAAGGGGCGTGGCAACTCCACATTTGGATATTACTTTAGAACTATATATCATACATAAATGAAACTCCGTATTCTTCAACTGGGAAAATGGAATGGGCATTGGACACGAGGCGTGAAACCCCTCATACAACTTAAATCTTTTATTTGGTATATTTAAAACTACAAGTCATTCAACATTGAAATTCTGTTTTGTTATTGTTTAGTCATACATACATGTAAACATTTTTACATAATTTTGAGTTTTATATATATAGATTTAGGGTCATGGGACAAGGTGGCGTGGCACACCTTCAATGTATGTACCGTAAAAAAGTGGTGGTCCATGAGGAGTCACTTTAATTTTGGCCTCCACCAAAGGAGTAATCTACATACACAGATAGTTTTGTAAGGACCTACATTTATGACTTCACCTACAAGTATATAGACATCATAAGCATCAGCAAGGAGAAGCGCTGCTGTTCAACAGAAAACAACAAAAACCAAGAAAAAGACAGACTGGCAAGCACTTCTATTAAATTAAACACAATTAAATACAGCAACATCCAATCAGAGCATCATTCACATTACGTATTTTTATAAAAGCGCGGGGTGGAACCCGCGGGTAACAGCTAGTTACCTATAAAAAAGCTCTACTATTATCAGCGACCCAGCTATCACAGCGACAGAGAAGCACACGCACAGGATGAAAGTTCTCTGAAATAAAGTATGAAGGAACCTACTAATAGAAAAAAGGGGGGCGGGGGCCCAGAGCAATTTATGCAATTTTCGCATTTCGCATTTCGTCGCCTTTCCCGGAAACTGTGAATTAAAAATAAAAATTACATTTTGCAAGTTTCTTACGTAATGCGAACGAAATGACGTAACGAAAAACGCGAAAAATCACAAAATTATAACGGAAAAATTTTTGCATTCAAAAATCGCATGCCATTTCGGAATTCACAAATAATTTTGATTTGAAATGTACAAGTAAGTGTTTGGTGTCGTTTCTGTCAATAGGTGTTTTTAGTTTTTTGTATTTAACTTTTTTTGTTCTGATATAATAATTTTTTACCCATACTTTAAATAAATGGTTTCGATTTGTGGCTCGTTTGCGGCGCTCAAATTTAAGTCTACGTTGAAATAAAATTATATAAAAAAAAACTTTTTAAAAATAAGCTTTAATGTACTAAAAAGTAGAAAATAAGTTGTTTCCAAGTCACCTGTATCTTACTATCCCTAAAAGCTTGGGGCGCTCATGTGTTCAATATTTGTCAAACAGTTACCACAATATTTTATTTAAATAATTTTTTGCAAATAGATTCTAGTAATGAAAGATATTTTGAATATGGATATTGAGCGCACAAGCTTTTATTAATAGTAAGATACAGGTGACTTGGAAACAACTTATTTTCTACTTTTTAGTACATTAAAGTTTATTTTTAAAAAGTTTTTTTTTATATAATTTTATTTTTTACTTTTTAGTCTTCCATAAATTCAATTTTAGAGCTCTGAAATTTTTCGCAAAAAGAATTTTAAACTTGCAGAGCAGTACACAATATTTAGGGTATTCACAGTGTTTCCTATCGTCATATGTCATATCCTCAATTTAACAAATAATACGGCAGTGATCGACCCTAATATTCGTGGCATATTTGTGACGCGGTAAGTTGTTGCTATTTTGCCAGCAGGGCGCGGCAAGTAAGTTCCTATCGTTTTTCATTCATGTGTAGTGTACCTATAATTATAAACTGAAGCCCAAGTGTGTAGTTGCTTGAAAAGTGCCACGCCCCTTGTCCTACGCCCATAAAATTTTACCAGTGGGACGACACATCCAAGAGGCGACTGCATACGAAATATCAATGCTGCACGACCTTTAGTTCCAAAGCTAATCGAGATCAAAAATTTGGTTTGTATGGGCGGTGCCACGCCCCCTTATCCAGTGCACGCTTTATTTTCTCAGTAGAAGGATATGGATATGTAGTAAGTTCCTACCGAGTTTCATTGATGTGTGATGTGTAGTTCTAAAGTTATACACGAATTTGGAGTTGATAAAAAAGTGCCACGCCCCTTATCCTACGCCCATACAATTTTACCAGTGGGACGACACATCCAAGAGGCGACTGCATACGAAATTTCAATGCTGCACGACCTTTAGTTCCAAAGCTAATCGAGATCAAAAATTTTGTTTGTATGGGGGGTGCCATGCCCCCTTATCCAGTGCCCGCCTTATTTTCTCAGTAGAAGGATATGGATATGTAGCAAGTTCCTACCGAGTTTCATTGATGTGTGATGTGTAGTTCTAAAGTTATACACAAATCTGGAGTTTATAAAAAAGTGCCACGCCCCTTATCCTACGCCCATAAAATTTTACCAGTGGGACGACACATCCAAGAGGCGACTGCATACGAAATTTCAATGCTGCACGACCTTTAGTTCCAAAGCTAATCGAGATCAAAAATTTTGTTTGTATGGGGGGTGCCACGCCCCCTTATCCAGTGCCCGCCTTATTTTCTCAGTAGAAGGATATGGATATGTAGTAAGTTCCTACCGAGTTTCATTGATGTGTGATGTGTAGTTCTAAAGTTATACACGAATTTGGAGTTGATAAAAAAGTGCCACGCCCCTTATCCTACGCCCATACAATTTTACCAGTGGGACGACACATCCAAGAGGCGACTGCATACGAAATTTCAATGCTGCACGACCTTTAGTTCCAAAGCTAATCGAGATCAAAAATTTTGTTTGTATGGGGGCTGCCACGCCCCCTTATCCAGTGCCCGCCTTATTTTCTCAGTAGAAGGATATGGATATGTAGTAAGTTCCTACCGAGTTTCATTGATGTGTGATGTGTAGTTCTAAAGTTATACACAAATCTGGAGTTTATAAAAAAGTGCCACGCCCCTTATCCTACGCCCATAAAATTTTACCAGTGGGACGACACATCCAAGAGGCGACTGCATACGAAATTTCAATGCTGCACGACCTTTAGTTCCAAAGCTAATCGAGATCAAAAATTTTGTTTGTATGGGGGGTGCCACGCCCCCTTATCCAGTGCCCGCCTTATTTTCTTAGTAGAAGGATATGGATATGTAGTAAGTTCCTACCGAGTTTCATTGATGTGTGATGTGTAGTTCTAAAGTTATACACAAATCTGGAGTTTATAAAAAAGTGCCACGCCCCTTATCCTACGCCCATAAAATTTTACCAGTGGGACGACACATCCAAGAGGCGACTGCATACGAAATTTCAATGCTGCACGACCTTTAGTTCCAAAGCAAATCGAGATCAAAAATTTTGTTTGTATGGGGGGTGCCACGCCCCCTTATCCTACGCCCATAAAATTTTACCAGTGGGACGACACATCCAAGAGGCGACTGCTTACGAAATTTCAATGCTGCACGACCTTTAGTTCCAAAGCTAATCGAGATCAAAAATTTGGTTTGTATGGGCGGTGCCACGCCCCCTTATCCAGTGCACGCCTTATTTTCTCAGTAGAAGGATATGGATATGTAGTAAGTTCCTACCGAGTTTCATTGATGTGTGATGTGTAGTTCTAAAGTTATACACGAATTTGGAGTTGATAAAAAAGTGCCACGCCCCTTATCCTACGCCCATACAATTTTACCAGTGGGACGACACATCCAAGAGGCGACTGCATACGAAATTTCAATGCTGCACGACCTTTAGTTCCAAAGCTAATCGAGATCAAAAATTTTGTTTGTATGGGGGGTGCCACGCCCCCTTATCCAGTGCCCGCCTTATTTTCTCAGTAGAAGGATATGGATATGTAGTAAGTTCCTACCGAGTTTCATTGATGTGTGACGTGTAGTTCTAAAGTTATACACGAATCTGGAGTTGATAAAAAAGTGCCACGCCCCTTATCCTACGCCCATAAAATTTTACCAGTGGGACGATACATCCAAGAGGCGACTGCATACGAAATTTCAATGCTGCACGACCTTTAGTTCCAAAGCTAATCGAGATCAAAAATTTTGTTTGTATGGGGGGTGCCACGCCCCCTTATCCAGTGCCCCCCTTACTTTCTCAGTAGAAGGATATGGATATGTAGTAAGTTCCTACCGAGTTTCATTGATGTGTGATGTGTAGTTCTAAAGTTATACACAAATCTGGAGTTTATAAAAAAGTGCCACGCCCCTTATCCTACGCCCATAAAATTTTACCAGTGGGACGACACATCCAAGAGGCGACTGCATACGAAATTTCAATGCTGCACGACCTTTAGTTCCAAAGCAAATCGAGATCAAAAATTTTGTTTGTATGGGGGGTGCCACGTCCCCTTATCCTACGCCCATAAAATTTTACCAGTGGGACGACACATCCAAGAGGCGACTGCATACGAAATTTCAATGCTGCACGACCTTTAGTTAGATATGTAGTAAGTTCCTACCGAGTTTCATTGATGTGTGATGTGTAGTTCTAAAGTTATACACAAATCTGGAGTTTATAAAAAAGTGCCACGCCCCTTATCCTACGCCCATAAAATTTTACCAGTGGGACGACACATCCAAGAGGCGACTGCATACGAAATTTCAATGCTGCACGACCTTTAGTTCCAAAGCAAATCGAGATAAAAAATTTTGTTTGTATGGGGGGTGCCACGCCCCCTTATCCTACGCCCATAAAATTTTACCAGTGGGACGACACATCCAAGAGGCGACTGCATACGAAATTTCAATGCTGCACGACCTTTAGTTCCAAAGCTAATCAAGATCAAAAATTTGGTTTGTATGGGCGGTGCCACGCCCCCTTATCCAGTGCACGCCTTATTTTCTCAGTAGAAGGATATGGATATGTAGTAAGTTCCTACCGAGTTTCATTGAAATTTTACCAGTGGGACGACACATCCAAGAGGCGACTGCATACGAAATTTCAATGCTGCACGACCTTTAGTTCCAAAGCTAATCGAGATCAAAAATTTTGTTTGTATGGGGGGTGCCACGCCCCCTTATCCAGTGCCCGCCTTATTTTCTCAGTAGAAGGATATGGATATGTAGTAAGTTCCTACCGAGTTTCATTGATGTGTGATGTGTAGTTCTAAAGTTATACACGAATCTGGAGTTGATAAAAAAGTGCCACGCCCCTTATCCTACGCCCATAAAATTTTACCAGTGGGACGATACATCCAAGAGGCGACTGCATACGAAATTTCAATGCTGCACGACCTTTAGTTCCAAAGCTAATCGAGATCAAAAATTTTGTTTGTATGGGGGGTGCCACGCCCCCTTATCCAGTGCCCCCCTTACTTTCTCAGTAGAAGGATATGGATATGTAGTAAGTTCCTACCGAGTTTCATTGATGTGTGATGTGTAGTTCTAAAGTTATACACAAATCTGGAGTTTATAAAAAAGTGCCACGCCCCTTATCCTACGCCCATAAAATTTTACCAGTGGGACGACACATCCAAGAGGCGACTGCATACGAAATTTCAATGCTGCACGACCTTTAGTTCCAAAGCAAATCGAGATCAAAAATTTTGTTTGTATGGGGGGTGCCACGTCCCCTTATCCTACGCCCATAAAATTTTACCAGTGGGACGACACATCCAAGAGGCGACTGCATACGAAATTTCAATGCTGCACGACCTTTAGTTCCAAAGCTAATCGAGATCAAAAATTTTGTTTGTATGGGGGGTGCCACGCCCCCTTATCCAGTGCCCCCCTTATTTTCTCAGTAGAAGGATATGGATATGTAGTAAGTTCCTACCGAGTTTCATTGATGTGTGATGTGTAGTTCTAAAGTTATACACAAATCTGGAGTTGATAAGAAAGTGCCACGCCCCTTATCCTACGCCCATAAAATTTATTGATTCGTGTATTGGGCTCTAGATTAGGCATGTATGCAAAGTTTCAGATCTCTAAGTAGTCGGGAAGTGAGTGAAAAAATGATTACTAGATTTGACGACATACATACATACTTACCTGATTTGAAGTTAATATAAAGCTTATAAAATCCATGCAGATTGTATTTACATTGCGTTTTTTAAGGTTCATTGGATTGTGATTCGAGTTTTGAGTCATGGCTTTCGCGAAATGGTTCTTGATCGTTAAAAAGATGTAAGTGTGTACTTTTTATTTATATTTTACAAAAGGCATTCAGCCACATTCTACATTTTGCTTGCAATTGAAACTGAAATTAGTTGAATTTCAAATTGTATTCGTAGTAAAAAAATGTCAACTGTAGAA
Organism: Neria commutata; assembly: GCA_963457695.1. NCBI lineage: Eukaryota > Metazoa > Arthropoda > Insecta > Diptera > Micropezidae > Neria > Neria commutata. The sequence goes on from OY735250.1 coordinate 5,279,607, forward strand.
CATGGCAGCTACATTCGGTCACTTACGTGAAACTAATACGAAACGCTTTAACAAAGAATTACTGTTTAAAAGATTAGGCAACCTTAAGCTGCAAAAAACGCAGCGCCCTTAATTAACACTAATTCGAGCAAGTACTCGCTGACTCGCTGTCCAATTGTTTGATATCATGCGTAAATTGTTCCACTAATTTTGTTGCCGGTAGTGGACATAGTTGTTCGATAGCGGCATTGATTTTATCCAGCAGCTCCTTATCCTCTGCGGTTTGCTTGTGCGCCTGCATATCTTCAAATTCGCTATAGACCTGTTGCGCATTCTGTATGTAGAGTACGTTAAGTGTAAGCAAGTGTATATAAATGAGTTATTATAGATAGAGTTTACCTGCACAACAGCGCGAAAATTGGAAAATTGGCCAAACGCGCCACTTGTATGCCAAAACTCTCTCCATTACACCAGGTCGCACCTGATAGAGCAAAGTAAAATTCCTTCCCTCATCGGCCAGCGGCTATATGGCAATTTAATTTTTAACAGTTTTAACTGCCTCCGGTGATGGACGAAAATGTGTGGCAAACAGCCAAGGTCCTCCGGTCCTCCGTGTCTTCTCTGTCTCTGGGTTGAGTAGTTGAACATTGTACTTTCATTGTAAGGGATGACGCACCTGTTTTAGCACAAGTCGCAGGTAAATGGACGCACATACGGTAATTATAAAAATTATTTGCACCCAGGACAGGATTGTGTTTACTTTAGCTTGCTCATTTTCCGTTTTCCTTCCATTTTCCAATTCTTCAGGGATCCAAATCGTAAATAATTGTAAAACTGAGTGAAAGTGGGGCTTATGGTCAAACTGTCACTTCGGCAAATGTCAATATTTATCCTAGATTAATTATTACATTAATTACACATAAAAACAAGCCCCCCCACTGCCAATTTACAATTTTCCGCATTTCATTCTATTTTCCTTGTCCGTCTGGTCTGTTACTACGTTATGCAGATGAAATTACGTAACGAAAAACGCGAAAAATCACAAAATTATAACGGAAAAATTTTTGCATGCAAAATCGGCAAAAATCGCATGCGATTTCGGAATTTTCGGATTTCGTCATGAAAACGTAACGGACGAATCGCATGGGATAAATTTATCGCATGCGTGAAAAGTAGTTTTTGCATCCAAAATGCCTGCAATGGGCATGCAAATTGCCCGGAATGCGTTTCGCTGCATTCCTAATTCCTTTGGCCGTCGGGTGGAGCAGAAAAATGCAGAATTTTCAAGGATTTGCGGCAAAAATTGCAATTTCCGCTTACGTTTTGCGCTTCTTCTTCTTCTTCGGATTTCGTTCGCCAAGGAACGTAAATTTATCGCATGCTATTTCTGTTCGCTCACTTTGTTTGTTTTGTAATTCTCGTTTTCTTTTTCGACGAGTCGCTCATACAAATAACGAGCTTGTGGCGTCGTGCTTCCTCTTCGTGCTGTGGATGCCATTCACTGCCAGTAGTACATGCCGTGGTTGCCGCAACATCATTTCGCCGTATATGAGCCATTTCATAGTCAGCTGCAAATCACCTGCAATTCGCTTTTTATTCAGCTATTTTCTTATCAGGGCTACCTACAACTGCGTTCACAATGCAGTAATGCGCATGGTTGTCACAATAATAAATGTCATAAATTTCCCAAATTTCTCTGCTGAAAAAAGCTTGACAAAAACTAAACTTTAATTTAATTTCAGTTCCGGACACAGAACCGAGAGCTGCACTGCCGACGAATTTTCGAAGTGTACCTAATGTTTCGAATTCGAATTCTCTCTAGGTTTGGTTCTCTGGTAAGCGTGTATGCACAAATAAATTCGAGAAAGCTCTCTGCCGAATATGCATGATTGTTGTACTTGCTAGACAAGTTTGGATGCAGCTACACAATCGATAAGGCAGTAATATCAGAATGCGTAAGCGGAAAACGGAAAAATCGCAATTTTTGCCGCAAATCCTTGAAAATTTCTGCATTTTTCTGCTCCACCCGACGGCCAAAGGATTAAGGAATGCAGCGAAACGCATTCCGGGCAATTTGCATGCCATTTCAGGCATTTTGGACGCAAAAACTACTCTTCACGCATGCGATAAATTTATCCGATCCTTACGTAGTTGGCGAAATCCGAAATCGCATGCAATTTTTTGCCGATTTTGTATGGAAAAATTTTTCCGTTGCGATTTTTCGCATTTTTCGTTACGTCATTTCGTTCGCATTACGTAAGAAACTAGCAAAATGAAATTTTTATTTTAATTTTCACAGTGCGGGAAATGCGAAAATTGCATAAATTGCTCTGGGACCCCCCGCCCCCTTTCTTCTAGTACTTTTTTCTTTTATTTCAAAATTCTGTATCAAATTTAGTGCAATTCATGGAATTTTGCCGTTTCTCTCTATTCACAAATGGTGAATTTTTTTCGAATTTTTTACTTTTGAAGTAATGTTGTATATGTGGCAATTTCGAAAATCTTACTATTTGGAAAATCGTTTTGAAATTAAAATATTAAATTATCATTCCGTTTTAATAGTTTTTGCATGTTTGCACTCGTTTAGTGTGAAAAAAAATTCTCGACCAGACGGGCAAATTGTAATCAGACAGAGCTGATCCTTTATCATTCACGTTCTTTGACTAAAGGACATATCTAATTTTCTGTCAAAAATACTTGTACTTGGAACTTTTTGAAGATAGCAAATATGTATGTATATACTTGCACTTATGTATGTATGCAAATATGTATGCACTTGGTCTAACATATGACGCGCCCAGAGCAAAAACGACTTTTATACCTGCATAGCGCATATGCGCAATGAGGCGAAAATTGACACTCGAAGCGTTTTTGCTCTGTACGCGTCATATGTAATATTCGCAAGAAAAGCTAACCACACTTCAATGAATGGTATAAATTCTGATTTTATTGATTCAAAACTGATGCTTAAATTCTAAGGGCGGGTTTCACAGTGGCTATTTAAATCTAATTTGCAAATTGAGTTTAAATCTAATTTAACTTTCCTTGAGTTTAACGGTGCATTTATTTAAATACGGAATATTTTACATTTGAAGGTTGGCACAACTTGCCAAAAACATATGTTCAATTATGGAGGCAGCGCGAGCTCAAAATTTTTTTTCGGCCGAAAGAAGTGAATTGTTTGATATTGTGCAAAGCAAAGATAATAGAAGGATCCTTCTATTATCTTTGATTTAAATCGTATTGAACTTCCAGCTGTGAAACTGAAATTCCCTATTTAAACTGCAATCAGAGTTTAAATATCCACTGTGAAACTGGCCCTAAGTTATTGCTAATACATATAATCAATAAATTGTTGCCATGTAGCACTATGGACAATATACATTGTAAAGTAAATATAACAAAATAGCCCAACTCACAATCTTGTGCATTTGAGATTACAAATTTGTGCAATAGTAAAATTTAAAATGTCAATTGTGAGCAGTGTTTTTACGGTTAGCTTGACTTTTTGCAAAACACGAAAGTAAAATTATTTTGTGCCGGAATTTTTGGCTTTTATTCTCAGGCCACTTTTTGTGCCCTTTCTCTTTCTATGCGTCGTTCTATTTCTTTTATTTCCCTTTTTGCTGATTTTGCGGTTATTTCTTAGGGCGGGTTTCACAGTGGCTATTTAAATCTAATTTTCAAATTGAGTTTAAATCTAGTTTAACTTTCCTTGGGTTTCACAGTGCATTTATTTAAATACGGAATATTTGACATTTGAAGGTTGGCACAACTTGCCAAAAACATATGTTCAATTGTTAAATTATGGAGGCAGCGCGAACTAAAAATTTTTCCTCGGCCGAAAGAAGTGAATTATTGGATATTGTTAAGTGCAAAGTGCGAAGTATGCACAGTTTATATTATTTATGTACTACTCTATTATTTATATGTGCAGTTTCATGCTTAATTTGAATCTTATAAATTCCGAAATCAGCTGTTCATAAATTCAACTCTGTGGCGTACTTAAATTTCAACAATCGGCTATTTAAATCGTATTTAACTTCCAACTGTGAAACAGAAATTCCCTATTTAAACTGCAATCAGGGTTTAAATATCCACTGTGAAACTGGTCCTTAGTTTTTGTATCTGCTGTCAGATTGCAATTCAGGGTTGCAATCGCATAGCAAATATAAACTATGGGTTTTAAGTGTTGCATTTTTGCAAAGATTTTGCAATTGCATTTCTGTGTATATTGTTAGTGTAAAGTAAAAATATGCTACAAAATTTACAATTGCAAAAATACCAGACCATTTGTAGAAGATTGTGAGTTGGGCTAATATGTAATAACAAATAAAATTATATAAAAAAAAACTTTTTAAAAATAAGCTTTAATTTATTTAATGTACTAAAAAGTAGAAAATAAATTTGTTTTTAAGTCACCTGTATCTTACTATCCATAAAAGCTTGGGGTGCTCATGTGTTCAATATTTGTCAAACAGTTACCACAATATTTTATTTAAATAATTTTTTGCAAATAGATTCTAGTAATGAAAGATATTTTGAATATGGATATTAAACGCACAAGCTTTTATTGATAGTAAGATACAGGTGACTTAAAAACAATTTATTTTCTACTTTTTAGTACATTAAATAAATTAAAGCTTATTTTTAAAAAGTTTTTTTTTATATAATTTTATTTTCTACTTTTTAGTCTTCCATAAATTCAATTTTAGAGCTCTGAAATTTTTCACAAAAAGAATTTAAAACTTGCAGAGCAGTACACAATATTTAGGGTATTCACAGTGTTTCCTATCGTCATATGTCATATCCTCAATTTAACAAATAATACGGCAGTGATCGACCCTAATATTCGTGGCATATTTGTGACGCGGTGAGTTGTTGCTATTTTGCCAGCAGGGCGCGGCAAGTAAGTTCCTATCGTTTTTCATTGATGTGTGGTGTACCTATAATTATAAACTGAAGCCCAAGTGTGTAGTTGCTTGAAAAGTGCCACGCCCCTTGTCCTACGCCCATAAAATTTTACCAGTGGGACGAAGCATCCAAGAGGGGCCTGTATACGGAACTTCAATGCTGCACGACCTTTAGTTCTAAAGCTATTCTATATAAACGATTTTGTTTGTATGGGCGGTGCCACGCCCACTTGTCCACTGCCCGTCTTATTTTCCCATTAGAAGGATATGGATATGTAGTAAGTTCCTACCGAGTTTCATTGATGTGTGATGTGTAGTTCTAAAGATATACACAAATATGGAGTTGATAAAAAAGTGCCACGCCCCTTATCCTACGCCCACAAAATTTTACCAGTGGGACGACACATCCAAGAGGCGACTGCATACGAAATTTCAATGCTGCACGACCTTTAGCTCCAAAGCTAATCGAGATCAAAAATTTGGTTTGTATGGGGGGTGCCACGCCCTCTTATTCTACGCCCATAAAATTTTACCAGTGGGACGAAGCATCCAAGAGGGGCCTGTATACGGAACTTCAATGCTGCACGACCTTTAGTTCTAAAGCTATTCTATATAAACGATTTTGTTTGTATGGGCGTTGCCACGCCCACTTGTCCACTGCCCGTCTTATTTTCCCAGTAGAAGGATATGGATATGTAGTAAGTTCCTACCGAGTTTCATTGATGTGTGATGTGTAGTTCTAAAGATATACACAAATATGGAGTTGATAAAAAAAGTGCCACGCCCCTTATCCTACGCCCACAAAATTTTACCAGTGGGACGACACATCCAAGAGGCGACTGCATACGAAATTTCAATGCTGCACGACCTTTAGTTCCAAAGCTAATCGAGATCAAAAATTTTGCTTGTATGGGGGTGCCACGCCCCTTATCCTACGCCCATAAAATTTTACCAGTGGGACGACACATCCAAGAGGCGACTGCATACGAAATTTCAATGCTGCACGACCTTTAGTTCCAAAGCTAATCGAGATCAAAAATTTTGTTTGTATTGGGGGTGCCACGCCCCCTTATCCTACGCCCATAAAATTTTACCAGTTGGACGACACATCCAAGAGGCGACTGCATACGAAATTTCAATGCTGCACGACCTTTAGTTCCAAAGCTAATCGAGATCAAAAATTTTGTTTGTATGGGGGTGCCACGCCCCTTATCCTACGTCCATAAAATTTTACCATTGGGACGACACATCCAAGAGGCGACTGCATACGAAATTTCAATGCTGCACGACCTTTAGTTCCAAAGCCAATCGAGATCAAAAATTTTGTTTGTGTGGGGGTGCCACGCCCCCTTATCCAGTGCCCGCCTTATTTTCTCAGTAGAAGGATATGGATATGTAGTAAGTTCCTACCGAGTTTCATTGATGTGTGATGTGTAGTTCTAAAGTTATACACAAATCTGGAGTTTATAAAAAAGTGCCACGCCCCTTATCCTACGCCCATAAAATTTATTGATTCATGTATTGGGCTCTAGTTTAGGCATGTATGCAAAGTTTCAGATCTCTAAGTAGTCGGGAAGTGGGTGAAAAATTGATTACTAGATTTGACGACATACCACTGACTGACATACCGCGGACAGAAAGTGAAGTTAATATAAAGCTTATAAAAAGCTGCAATAAATTGGATTTGTGTGAATTTCAGTTTTTAGTTTTGTTTTCGGATAAACCAATGCTCAGGAACGGCCCTTGTTGCTTTGAAAGGAACTATAGGTTAGTGGAAGAGTGGATAATAGAGCAGTGGCGTTGCTATAATTACAATGCGTTAATAATTGAATGTATTCTCTCCCTCTCTCTCTTTGTCAACATTTTTCGAAAAGATAAAATGTTACAAAAAAAGATATGCGCAGTGGAGAATACATTTCGAACTCCACTGAGTATGTAATTTTTATGTAAATTGTTTCTCTCATGGTAGACAGATGCATATATATATATATATATATATGTATATATTGTATGCTGGTATATGTGAAACAGCTGTGTGCCTTTTACTCTTAAGTGCCAGTTAGTGATCGCGTATCGTATTTAATCGTATCGTAAACATAACCCCTTTCCCGAGCTCTATACATGCGTTCGCTCTTGACGCATTTATTCGGATCGTAACGCAGAAATTCTCATAGAAATAAGTCTCTCTCAGACATTTACGATACGAATAAATACGATTCGTCATCACTAACTGAGGCTTAAGTTTATAATATTTCTCTCTCTCTCTTTCTCGCTATTCTTCTCGATCCCCTGCTCTTTGTTGCTGCTTTTACACTAACACGCTAATTTATTCATATTTATTTTTCTGATAATTATTACTATGCCTAAATGGAAAATATTTGACATTTTTCGCACTCAGCGCAAACGCAAATTTCGTTGGTTGCTCAAATGAACGCGTAGCTGGTGTGGATGGTATTTCTCTCTATTTCCGGCTGTTTAAATGGCCCTTGAACAACATGCGACACAGCTCGCCGCCACCGGCCTCCTCGCAGAGCAGCAGTTGCCGCGAGCGCTCCTCGCTCTTCTTCACGTTGCCGATAATGCGGCGCGTGCGTGTTTCCAGCCAAGCGGCTGAGTTGCTGCTGCTGCTGGCAGCCACCAAGTTGTTGTCGTCTTTGTGATTACTCGCAACATTGATTGTATTGGACACGTTGCTGTCAACGGTCGCTGATTGTTGCTGCTCTGCTCCAGTCTTTTTTCTTGTTGTTGATGTCGTCGACAAAAGTTTCTTATTGCTGCTGTTCAAATTTTGGCTTTGATGCGCTGCCAAGCCAGTAGCTACAGGTGTTGCTGCCGCAATTGTTGTAGTTACTGTCACATTATTGCTGTAAAACTTTCTGTCAAGCTCTTGGAATAATTGTGGCGCAGTCAAGTTGGCGACCAGGACATTACTGAAATTATAATATGTGTCGATACTGCTCGGTATGCTGATGTACTTTTGTTGCTTGCTGCTGCTGAGCCTTGTGACTGTGGCAGTGTCGTGTTGTTTCTGCTTGCGTACCCGTATGCGCTTCTGTAATAGTCGATGTTGCTGCTCCTTTTTTTTTTGTTGAAATTTCTTGCGGTTGTATTTGTTTTTGGGCAATTTCGGACGTTGTTGCTGCCTCGGCCTGTACCGCATGCTGCTGTCGGAACGTTGCTGCTGCTGTTGGTTTTGTCCTCTGGCTTGCAACATTTTCAAATTAATACGCTTTATAAAATTGGCTGTCTCGGCAGCATCGTTCTTGCTCTCGCGCTCATCGTCTTCAAAATAGTTGTCAGCGACAGTATCATCCGTCACAGCATTTCTATTGCGTTGCTGCAACGAGTAGCGTTGTGGCCTGTTGCTGCTTCTAGTGCGCTCGAAATCAAAATCATCGTCCCCACTGCCGCTGCCAGCAAACAACTCATCATCATCATCATCACCACTGTCATCATCTTCCACCTGAACGTCAACGTCAATTGCAACGTGGCCGTTAGCAACAACAGCGGCATCCTCATCGTCGTCCAGCGTATCATATTGATTACCCTGATTGTCGTCTGTGTGTAGCAACTTTCGCTTGTCATGTGTTGCTGGCAACAGCATACTCCTAATTTGTTGTTGCTGCTGTTGGTTATTTTCGCCTTTACGCTGTTTGTTGTTACGTTTAGGCTTTGTTGTTCCAGCTTTCTTATCAATCGCTGTAGGCAATCTGGCAAACTCGGTTGTTGTTGCAATAGTTGTTGTTGGTATAGCCACTACTCCCATCAACATATCTCGGCTCTTTTGGCTTTCTTTATGATTGTTATCAATAATGCTGAAATCAAAATCATTAATATCGGCAATTTCTGCTGCCGCATTCACCAATTCATCGTCATCATCATCACTATTTATAATTGCTGCATCAGCTGCATTTTGCTGCTGCTTATTGGACAGCGTGTTCAGCGCATTGCCGTGTTCATAATCATCGATGTATAAGGTGTCGAAGCTGCTCCTTGCCAACTGTTGTTGTTGCTGCTGCTGCAACATCTCCGCAGATGCTGTAGATATAGATATGTTGTCGGTATCGCTGTCTTCGTCATCATCATCATAAACACTACGCTCTACTTCACTCAACGCAGCCAACAGCTGCTGATGCATGTTGTTGCCATTGCTATTTCTGTGACTGCTTCCACGATGCTGCTGCGTGTTTGTTTCCGGGTTCTGTTGCTGCTGTTGCACATCGTCAGCACCAGCAGGTGTTGCAAAACGTTGCAGCTCATACCGCATATCTCGCATGAAATGCTGCTGTGTCGGCTGATGCAGTTGCTCTGCGTTGTGCGATTGCCAATTCATTCTGGTCGCATCTTCATCATCATCAGCGGTATGCAATAGCCCACCAACATGAAGCCGCTGCAAGTCAGCATGATTATTGTGACGGTTGTTATTCACATTGGTCACATCAACATTTTGCTGCAATAGCTTGTTATGCCTGTCTGCGCTATTGCTATTATTTGCTGGTGCGGCCACAGCACTGTCTATTGTGGTGACTGCTGTGGCGCTGATGACCAACGATGAACACTCCTTATTAAATAGGTATATGAGGAAGAGCGCGCCTACCGCCGCAAGCGTTAATATCAGGGAGAAGACAATGCCGGCCAAATACCGTTGCGGGATCTTTGGATAGATCATGGCGTCTCTACGAACGACCGCCCAGCAGACCAAAAACAAGTCACTCTCTGGAAATAGAAGAACAAAATAGAATTAACCCAGATATCCAGTCTAAATTTCAGTGGTCAGCTGCAATGACGCAGCTGGAATGGTTAGTTATATTATTTCTGTTGTTGAGCATGATAACTAAAACCATACACTAAACAATTTAATAACTTATTTTATATGTGAAAATCAAAATATATTCCATTTGCAAATACTAAGACTGCTTTTTGAATTACTTAAATATAAGATTAAAAATGTTCACTTATTTTCGCAAACTTTTTAGAAAAGTGCTTATTGTGCATGTATTTTCCAAGTGCATGTAATGCTCTTAATCCCCCATCCCAACTCTCAGCCACAGGCTGAGATAATAACTTAAATAAGGTCATAGTTAGTTACCTTCAGTCTTTTTTTAATTCTAAATAAATGCCGTTTTCTTCCAAACTAATTTTTGTTGCTAAATGATCTGTATTCAAAGTAATAGCAAACTTCAAAAAGTGTTTTCTCTGTTATTTCTAAGTACAAGGTTTCAATTTCTAATGTTATGCATGTTTTCATTTCATACAAATGCCGTAAAGGTTTATCCTTTTCCTTTTAAAATAATTTCATTGCAAATTTGCTACACTTTTTAACGTTTTACTCGACACACACACACATAATATAATGAGAACATTTTATTGCAGAATTAAGCAATAATTTTAACGAATTTTCTTTTCAGCGAAAAGTTGTCAAGCTTTCATCCCTTGCCTAATGTTGGTCCTGTTTTTGTGTGTATGTTTAGTGGAGGTTTATACACACACACACATAAGCACGCACATATGTGTGTATACTTACAGAATGCGCAAGTAAAGTGCATATTACATGTTCATTATGCTTGCGGTCAATCCTCTGTCACATTTTCCTTAATATCTTCCGGATAAATGTAATGGAAAGATTAAAATACATGTTGAATAAAATCAAAGAACGTAAATGGTTAAGAAGGAGCAGTTCTGAATAATGCTATAACCGCTTATATCCGTTTTTTATAAAATAGAGTCTGAATCAGAATGATTGTTATAATTCTTTGATTGCTTTCTTCTGGCATGTTTCTTCGTTCGATTTTTTCCTACAGCTATTCAAGCTGCAACCAGAGATTTTATATTATTATTTATATACATACACCTAATTCTCTTATTACAGGATATATACTTTCCCAATAAAATGGTGGTAAAAAATCGTATTCAAACAAAGATTAGCTAAGTGGAAAAATAGTAGATTAGTTCCAGGCCTAAAAATGCAACATACAAGTAAAATAAACATATTTAAAAATTCTTGTTAGAGTTCACTTGAGAATTTATTGCCCGACATTTTGACATAATAGATTTGTTTGGGTATAGCAAACTTTTTGTAACATTTTGTTCCAATTTCAATTTGATCTTATATATTTACATTAACAAATTAAAACGAAAACCAAACACTCCCAATCTAACTAAGCTGAGACAAATATGATACGAAGTTAAATGTATCATTTGTGAATAGTGAGAATAAAAGAATAAAAACAACTATATACTAAAAATAATAATAGCTATATAATAATATAACAATGTATACTGGATTCTGCTGTAACTCTGTGTGCAGCACCTCGCACACCTTGCGGCATACAGTTTGAGGTGCATTGACTAATGTTTAATAGGAAATATTGTGCAGTGCCCCTGAAACAGTGCAGTGCCCCTGCAACAGTACAGTCTTTCTGAAGCTTTAAACACAATCAACTCGCGAGGCGAATTATACGCGGCGAACGCGCGCTGTCAAAATTAAAACACACGGCAGTGCATGTGATTGCCCACAATGACGACGCTAGCGTAGTTCGCCTCCCAACAATTCGTCTCGCGATAGAACAATTTCTAATTTGGTCGCTGCCGCCCTGCGAAAAAGTCAACTGTTCAGCTGTCAGTGGTGAAAAATAAATAAATTGAAGTAAGGAAATTGGAAATTTTTGTGCGGAAACTATTTTTTCAGTTTAACAACTCGGAAAATTCGTGGTTTCCGTGGATTTTTTTAAATTCTGTGCTTGTTGTGGGGATGATTTTTTCCGAATCAACTGATGCGAATTTCGCTCTGATTCTGTTTCACTGGGCGATTCCACGACGTCAAGACGCCATTATTCGCCGCGTAAAATTCGTCTCGCGAGTTGATTGTGTTTAAAGCTTGACAGAGAAATTATATTACAGAGAAGTCGCAGTTTGAAAATCGCGTCTATTCGGCAAAAAAATTATTAGGTAGGTGATACATCAAGTAAGCGAATTCACTTGTGAGCGAGAGAGCGCAGTTAGAGAGCGTATTGCCGCTCAGAATAGAAAAAGTGAAACAGAGGCGAAATTCCGTTTGCTTGGCTTCGCTTTTCATGCACTTTCCGACTACTTAGAGATCTGAAACTTTGCATACATGAGTAATCAATCAAGCGCACGATACATGATTCAATTACATATATAAAAATTCAAATTTCTACTTTAAACAGAGTTATTACCGAAACTGCAATAGCCAATCAGAGCACAAACAGGGAAGAAGAAGCACGTAGGGACAGACGGGCCAGGAGCTGTTTAATCGCATTATCTATAATTTTGCCGTATTTATAGAATACAAAATGTGTAATGACCTAGATTTATGCCTGTTTTAGGCCCCTACAAATAATATTATATATATAGATCATTAAATCACATCAAATACATCAACAAATATTCTTGGGACAGACGGGCAAGGAGGAGCGCTGCTATTCAACCGAAAACCAAAAAAGACCAGACGGGCAAGGAAAAGTACTCCTATTAAATTAAATAGAATTAATTTCAGCAACAGCCAATCAGAGCACAACAGGGAAGAAGAAGCACTGCTGTATATAAAGAGCAGCTGTAGCAAAAGCGGACAGAACTGTACGAGCTGCCAAGCAGAGATGTTGTCTGATACGAGCTGCCAAGCAGAGATGTTGTCTGATTTTTACTCTTCGCTGTTTCTCTTTTGGTTGAATTCTAACCTCAAAAAGGGTATTTCTGGTACGGAACCCTTAAGCCTCGTTCACATTCGACTTTCCTCGCTTTGTTTGACAGTTCGAAATTCAACAACAAAGCGTGAAAAGTAGAAGGTTTGCTACAATGAACGCTTTAACTTTGGATTTTACTGATATAATTTAAGTAGTAGTAGTTATGCTACTAAAGTTTGAAATTCGCGAGTGTCTTAATTGAAAACGCAAACGCACGAGAAAATGAAACCAACTGGAAGCGCACGAGAAAATGAAAAATATCACAAAAAATTTCAACAACTGATTGTCAAAGCGCAAAAAAGTTGAGAGTTGCCCAACATTTTGCTTCGCTTCGCTTTTCTCGCGTTCTATTTAGCAAGCCTCATATAAAAGCATGTATTGAACTTATCTGTCAAAGCGAAATTCTGAAGCAAAGCAAAGCAAAAGTCGAATGTGAACGAAGCTTTAGGGCGCGAGCCCGACTCGCACTTGACTGCTTTTCTTTTTATAAGCTTTATATTAGGTTCACATCCGGTATGTATGTCGTCAAATCTAGTAATCAATTTTTCACCCACTTCCCGACTACTTAGAGATCTGAAACTTTGCATACATGCCTAATCTAGAGCCCAATACATGAATCAATAAATTTTATGGGCGTAGGATAAGGGGCGTGGCACTTTTTTATAAACTCCAGATTTGTGTATAACTTTAGAACTACACATCACACATCAATGAAACTCGGTAGGAACTTACTACATATCCCTATCCTTCTACTGAGAAAATAAGGGGAGCACTGGATAAGGGGGCGTGGCACCCCCATACAAACAAAATTTTTGATCTCGATTAGCTTTGGAACTAAAGGTCGTGCAGCATTGAAATTTCGTATGCAGTCGCCTCTTGGATGTGTCGTCCCACTGGTAAAATTTTATGGGCGTAGGATAAGGGGCGTGTGTATAACTTTAGAACTACAAATCACACATCAATGAAACTCGGTAGGAACTTACTACATATCCATATCCTTCTACTGAGAAAATAAGGCGGGCACTGGATAAGGGGGCGTGGCACCGCCCATACAAACAAAATCGTTTATATAGAATAGCTTTGGAACTAAAGGTCGTGCAGCATTGAAATTTCGTATGCAGTCGCCTCTTGGATGTGTCGTTCCACTGGAAAAATTTATGGGCGTAGGACAAGGGGCGTGGCACTTTTCAAGCAACTACACACTTGGGCTTCAGTTTATAATTATAGGTACACCACACATCAATGAAAAACGATAGGAACTTACTTGCCGCGCCCTGCTGGCAAAATAGCAACAACTCACCGCGTCACAAATATGCCACAAATATTAGGGTCGATCACAGCCGTATTATTTGTTAAATTGAGGATATGACGATAGGAGACACTGTGAATACCCTAAATATTGTGTACTGCTCTGCAAGTTTTAAATTCTTTTTGTGAAAAATTTCAGAGCTCTAAAATTGAATTTATGGAAGACTAAAAAGTAGAAAATAAAATTATATAAAAAAAAACTTTTTAAAAATAAGCTTTAATTTATTTAATGTACTAAAAAGTAGAAAATAAATGGTTTTTAAGTCACCTGTATCTTACTATCAATAAAAGCTTGTGCGCTCAATATCCATATTCAAAATATCTTTCATTACTAGAATCTATTTGCAAAAAATTATTTAAATAAAATATTGTGGTAACTGTTTGACAAATATTGAACACATGAGCGCCCCAAGCTTTTATGGATAGTAAGATACAGGTGACTTAAAAACCATTTATTTTCTACTTTTTAGTACATTAAATAAATTAAAGCTTATTTTTAAAAAGTTTTTTTTTATATAATTTTATTTTTGTTTCTATGAGCGACTTTTTCCCATGGCGTTAGGACTCTTGCTCTCATTAGTCAAATTATCTTAATATATAAAAACGTTTGTGCGTATGTATGTTGCAGCATCACGGCTGAACCACTGAAGCGATCGACCTTATACTCACAACATATGTATGTTCGTGTGGTGCTTTGAATGGTTTTTTTTCATGTTAGACCTTCCTAAGTGTTTCCACGGCGGCGGTTTTTCGAACATTCTTATTTATGGAGATCGGTCCAAATTCGGGCTCAAATTCACACCATATAATACTAAACTTGACAGAAAGTGGTCGACAAAATTTGAACCCGGTAGCTGTTGTCGGGGTAGAAATATTCACGAAAGCATATTCTTCCTGAAATACATTGAAACACATTTCAAAACAAATCTTGGAATAAAATAATTATTTTAGGCAGAACAACGTTTGCCGGGACAGGTAGTAGAAACGTATAGGAACAACATGCAAAATTCAGTACTATTTTAGTTTGAAAATTACCGCAGTACCACCTACCTTCAGTACCTTTTTGTGAATACCAATATAATTAGGGTTTTCACAGTGTCTCATATTTGTCGTATATGTTATTTGAAATAAGTTTGCTTTTATCATACAAAAATCAAATACGACAAATACAACACGGCAGCCGCCTATGTATTTCAAAAGTCATATTCAATTTCATTGGAAATTTCCATGCATGGACCGAGCTCGCCTTGCACGCAAAATAGCAACAACTCACCGCGCCAAAGCAACGGGAGTTTTGCGCATGGAATGAGCTCGCCGCGCCTTGCAAGCAAAACAACAACAACTCATCGCGCCAGAGATATGCCACGAATACTAGAGTCGATCACAGCCGTATTATTTGTTAAATTGAGGATATGACATATGACGATAGGAAACACTGTGAATACCCTAAATCAGCGACGCCCAAAACTTCCTTATGGAAGGGCAAACACCAATACAAACAAACTTTGTTATGATGAAAAAGGAAAAAAATTTTGTTCGAAATGTACCTACACTGTACAAAAAATTAATTGCATATTCTTCTTAGTTAAGCCTTTGAGTCGCATACACCGTTTTCGTCGACGAAAACGGTGTATGCGACTCAAAGGGTTTATATGTAATGAAAAACAAACCAACTTAATAACTCAAATCTCATAAAAATCTCCCATGATCCTTTCAATAAATGATCTAAATCAATTTCCCAGTCAAAAAGATTTATTTCACACTTCTTTTGATAATTCTTCATTTTGCAAAGTTTGCATAATTAAAATTTCAAGCTTAATATGTATGAGCACAAATTTTTTCAAGTGCTTCTCATTCCACAGCTGCACACTTTTTTCCTCGAAATCATGCGCAAGACAACAACAGAATCTGCGTTGAAGATAACTGTCGCAAAAATGTACCAACAAAGCTGAAGAAAGTGTTGTTGATTTGCGCTCGGGCAGTGGCAGACGAAACGAAAATAACATTGTTGTTTGTGTTTTTTGTACTGCTTAGCGCAAAGAGCTGTGTCTGTGTGAAGAAATCGCAGCCTATACCAAAGGGCATTTACAAAAACAAATGAGCACCGAGGGTATAGGGTGTGGGTACCCCTGCCCTAAATATTGTGTACTGCTCTGCAAGTTTTAAATTCTTTTTCCGAAAAATTTCAGAGCTCTAAAATTGAATTTATGGAAGACTAAAAAGTAGAGAATAAAATTATATAAAAAAAACTTTTTGAAAATAAGCTTTAATTTATTTAATGTACTAAAAACTAGAAAATAAATTGTTTCCAAGTCACCTGTATCTTACTATTAATAAAAGCTTGTGCGCTCAATATCCATATTCAAAATATCTTTCATTACTAGAATCTATTTGCAAAAAATTATTTAAATAAAATATTGTGGTAACTGGTTGACAAATATTGAACACATGAGCGTCCCAAGCTTTTATTAATAGTAAGATACAGGTGACTTGGAAACAATTTATTTTCTACTTTTTAGTACATTAAATAAATTAAAGCTTATTTTTAAAAAGTTTTTTTTAATATAATTTTATTATATATATAGATTGCAGTTTAAATAGGGAATTTCAGTTTCACAGTTGGAAGTTAAATACGATTTAAATAGCCGATTGTGGATATTTAAGTACGGCACAGAGTTGCAATCGAAAACAAATAAACAGCTGATTTCGGATGTGCAAGCAAGCTGCGTCGACAATATTGCAATTTATAAGAGATCAAATTAAACATAAAACTGCATGGTATAGCACATATAAATGATCCCGTAGTATTATAAATAATATAAACTGTGGATTCTTTGCACAATATCCAATAATTCACTTCTTTCGGCCGACGAAAAATTTTTAACTCGCGCTGCCTCCATAATTGAACAATTGTACATATGTTTTTATCAAGTTGTGTCAACCTTCAATTGTCAAATATTCGAAGTTGCCATTCATTATTGCGTATTTAAATAAATGCACTGTGAAACTCAAAAAAGTTAAACTAGATTTAAACTCAATTCGCAAATTAGATTTAAACATCCACTGTGAAACTGGCCCTTAAGATGTCTAAACAACAGTTTTGAATGTTTTGATGTACCGCACTACTATTTTATTGAACACAACTGTATGTATGTATTTGCATTCACAAAAAATTTTACAATTTGCCTTTTGCATATGGATGTAAACAGTAGAATTCGTTTAGCTGCATTCAATTAATTTCCAGCAATTTTTTAAGGCACCTGTTCGAATTCGCATAAGCACTTGTGAGGTCGAAGAAATAGAAATAGATATATTTCAAAAAAATATTTTTCGGCAGGGCTGTTAAATTAAACCACTACTATGAAATCTTTATTTAAAAGACCAAAAATAAGATGCTATTAAAACGAATGTGCAGCTAAGTGAAATTCAGCTAAATTTCAGGAGAAGCAAAAAACATTATCAAATTTCATAGCATGTACCTACATAGAAAGGGCTTTATCGTAATAGCTATAAAATCGTTTTAAATCATTTTTGGCTCTAAGACTCTAATATCTTGTGAGGAGGTATATTTTAATGTACGCTACTTAACGTACGCTAAAAAAACGTGTTTCGTACAAATTGTTAGTTGGCTAGGGCCATTGTGCTTTTGCCAGTGATATGCTCTTTAGTGCGAGGCAGCTAAGCGAATTTTACTGTATGTACCTATTTAGTTTTCTTAAATATTTTCAGAATTTTAGCTTCTGATAAAGCATACATCAGCATGTATCAGCATTTTCAGTAATTTTGATTTATTGCTTTCTTATTATAATAAAGATAATAATTTGTTATACCCTACACCTATGGTAATAGGGTATAATAACTTTGTGAGAAAATTGTAACGTATTAAAGGAGCCTTCCTAGGTATAGACATAAGAATATAGAAATGATCAGAAACACTTTCTCTTTTGATTTCCGGTTGTCGGTCTGTCCGTCCCCCCGTGGCCACAGGAGAGAAAGATGGAGTTGTCTGATTTAAACCAAATTTGGTGCACAGTTAGGGACACGAATATAGAAAAATAAAGTATCGATTCCTACTCATTTCGGCATCGACTGAAAAGTATCGATGTACTCAAAATATCGTGGGAAAAGTATCGATATTCAAAATATCGAAATTTACTACCCATAGTAAATAAAATTAGTTATTTCAGAATTTTGTCAAAAAACAATAACAAACAAAAAAGAAATGTTGCACAGCAACATATTGGTCCTTTATATTATTTCAATCAGCCTTAAAAGAAAAAAACTATTTTAATAAAATACCTACTTATTGAGATCAATCAATTTAAAGCAAAGGGAACTTTTAAGTATTCCATGCTGCATCCTCTAAACCGCTTAAGAATAGAATTTTATTTAATTTTTTGTCGGCGAGTCGATTACGCATATGTATTACTTATAGTAGCTCCGGCTTTGGAAAAAGTTTTTCGGATGTAACCGAGGTTGAGGGTATGTGTAAGTATTCCCGCGATACTTTATACAAAAATGGATACATATTTTTCAACTTTTCCCAATTTATTGATTTTCAAATAAAAATTGTTTTAAAACATTTAAAATTCACCTTCTAGCAAATATTGCTTTAATAAATTTCGCGCGTTCTTCTGCGCTATTTTGCGTAATTTAGAGATAAAAACTTGGTTTCGATATTGGGTGAGAAGGATCGATACCTTCAAATATCGAGTACTTCAAAAGTACTTGAAAAAATACTCATATCGAAACCAATAATATCGATACTGAGTAATATCGATACTATTTTCGTGTCCCTATGCACAGTCACAGTGGACCCCGGGTTAGGTAAAGTGTTAAAATCATTCAAATCGGCTGGAGTCCCACTACCACGGAAATTTTACAGTAAAATGGCTTTAATTTCTTTAATTACTCATTAAAAGGAAAGATATTTTGTATTGAAGGTAAGGTGTTCGCCCTCTACGACATAGCAGAAAATGGGCGTGGTCCGCCCACTATATAGGTGGAAAAATTTGTCCGGTAAAATGGCTCTCAATTAACTATTTTTGAATTTATATGAAGGAAATATCTTTCATAAAGTCAGATATCGGCCCTACATGCCATAAAAAAAATGGGCGTGGTTCGCCCCCTATATAGGTGGAAAGCTAAAAATCCTCATAACTTTCATGATATATACACCAGAACGGCCATATTTGGTCACATTTTTGTTAGTAAGAGAACCTTTGAATTTTCTAAAAATGGACGTAGTCCACCCACCATGAGGGCGGTGAATTATCTATACCGATAATTTCTATTGTAGACCTTCCAGAGTGTCAATATTTGCTATATACAGTCCTATTAGGGATATCGATTACTTGATGTAGGGTATTACTCTGTCGGTGAAACCCAACTGATGCATCCTTACTTGTTTTTCAAATTGTTTCTATGCGCAGAGCCTCTTCTCGCGATGACCGTGCCGTGCCCATGCGACCCACCCACATTTACCACCCTGAGTACAAAACAACAAAACATTCCACAAGATCTCGTAAATTTATTGATAATTCTGGTACACGGTATACTTTCTTTTTCATCAAACTCTAATTTTTTAAGATTAAAAGTAAATAAAATGGAGTAATTTTAGTTTGTGGACATTTTGTCGAGTAATTTGCCTTTTCAGTACTAACTACTTACAAGTATTAGGTGGCAAAAGGATTGATATTCGTACAAACATACATATGATAAAAACGTCAGTTGTATGATATATGTACATACATGCAAGGCCGTTCGCTCATGCGTGTGTGTGTGTGCTTGTAGACTCGTATAGGGACTAGCACTAGCTTTACACCCACGGTGAGTAGAAGCAGGAAGCAAAGAACTGCTGCTGCTTACCTGCGCTGCTGCTTGAGTAGTGGTGGGGATGGTGATGGCTGTTATTGCCGCTGATGGCACTGACACCGCCGGGTACAGTAGTAGTGCCTCCACTGCCGTTATTGCACGCGGCAGCAGAAGCAGCTGCCGCGGCAGCCGCATAACCATACCCAATCTGTGTGTATGTAGCCGAAGTGAAGGCTGTACTGATTCCGGCTCCTATGGGCGTGCCGTTGCTACTCAGACTGCCGTCAGCCACTAGCTGCTGCGGCGAACTGCAGGGAGATTCGCGTGAGAGTGCTGCAAGGGCTGCGGCGGTCGCTGTATTGCTATCGCCGTTAGCGCCGACATCGCTGTCTGCAGCTGATCCGTTGTGCATGATAGATTCCACCGCCTGCTGTGGGATTGGCGGGGGTGGCAAGCCATAAACGCCACTGCCCAAAGCATCGTAGCTGCAATTCGAAGCACTGGCGTGTAAATTTGCATTACCACCAGCAGAGTTGCCATCTGAGTTTCTACCGTTGCCATTACCGCTACTGCTCAAATTGTTTGAAAGGCTTGAACAGCTGAATCCGCTGCTATTGTTGTTGCTACTACTGCCAGAAGTACTACCACTCATAACGTGGTGATGGCCTATGGATGGCGGCGGTATAGGAGCTCGCAGAGACATATGACATTGATATAGCGAAGTAGGAGAGAGCTCACGCTGGGTATGTGTACCCATTGGTGACGATGGTGGCAATGCCGTAATGGAGGGGTGCGTGAAGGAGGACATAGACGCCATGGAGCTGTAATGAAAATGAACATACCGGTGAACATGCGACAGATAGGAAAGTGGGAGGACATCATACTGGAAAGCGACATCGTGAAAAAATTCTTATCTCTCTCTCTGCTGCAATACTTACTTGTAGCTGTCACTTATGGACATGGCCGCTGCCGTGTGCGGATGATGATGGTGATGCACGTGCGGATGCACGTGTGGATGGTGCGGGTGCATCGTTGGGTACATGGCGCCCATGGCAAAGCCGCCGCTATTCAGATTTAAACGCGGCGGGGAGAGTGAGGGTATGACGGTGCTGAGGTGCGTTGTAGGCGTGCAAGAATGTAGATGCGTGCTGCTTAACCCGATCGTTAGACCAGCGCTGGAACGCCCGCCAGCACCTCCACTGCTTGGGCCGCCGCTTACAGCACTGCTGTTGCTGCCGGCGGATGATGAGTGTCGAAGGTGATCTGGCGTGCCTGCCGTTGATGAAGCAGTCATGCCTACTGACGTTGCGGCTGCCGAGACGCCTGCAGTCCCTGAAGCGGTTAGACCGCTGCCACTACTGGCCGCCGGCAAGGGCGACGGCGTGGTCATGTCAGTGGTCATGGAATCTGTGGAAGGAGTGGCATAGCCGAAATAATCGAAAAGCATGCGGGCTGCATTTAGAGGCTTAGCGTTTGTTGTACTCATATGCAAATAAAAAGGCGGCAAAGTTTCCTATAAGGAATGCTGTACTCACTGCCAGTGCCGATGGGCAACAACGTAGAGGCGTTATTGTTTACAAGGGCCGTTGCTCCAGCACCTAAGCCACAGCTGCCACTTAAACTGCTGGGACTGTCCATCGCAGAAGCTGAGGCGGCGGATGGTGTGGACGATGAACCGCCTGTCGTCGAATTGGGCGTACGTCGCTGATTTCGCAGTTTCTCTTCCCGCCGCCATTTAGCGCGCCTATTAGAAAACCACACCTGTATGCGTGCCTCGGGCAACCCAATTTTCCCAGCTAAACGTTCGCGCGCAAATACGTCCGGATAGTGGGTACGCTCGAATTCTGTGTGTGAAATAAGGAAAGACGGAACAAACAACGATTAAATCTAGAACAAAATATAGAATTTAGACGTAAACATTTGGTACAAGTTATTCTTTATGTCAGTAGCATTTACATTGGTCATGCAATTAAATAACGAGTTTTGTCGAAATATTTTTAGTTTGTTTCCTCCGGTACTATCTCAGTGGAAAAGTGGGACAGAAACGCCAGAGAGTATATTTTAATTAATATGGGATATAACGCACGTCGATTTATTGTGCCATAATATTTAGATATGTGTTTGGTTTGTATTTACCTTTCTCCAAACTATCGATTTGTTCATTGGTGAAAGAGGTGCGATTCCTCTGCAATTTGCGTTTGAGTATTAAACGCGCCTGGTCATCATCGTTGGTGCCAGCATTTGAGACACCGCCATTCGAGTTTTCACCCTCACCGGAACCGGTCTCATCCGAATGTTGCCCATCAAATTCTATTCCAAAATTAATTTAATAATATTTTATTATGCGTTGTCTCAATAAAGTAATATCAGTTATTTTCCAAATTTTTCGAAGCTACGACCCGCTTAAAAAAGTATATATGTATGTATGTATTCCCTTTAAACGATATACATATGACGCGCACAGAGCAAAAACGCTTCGAGTGTCAATTTTCGCCTCATTGCGCACATGCGCTGTGCAGGTATAAAAGTCGTTTTTGCTCTGGGCGCGTCATATATGAAACGTTCGAAAGTGTGTTTATCCACCATTCCCTGTTTGATTATTGGAAGAATTTTAAATAAAACTATAGCAATGAACTCTAGCGGAATAAACTCCATCTGAAGTATCAACAGAAACAGTCTCCTTTACGGCAAACCGTATTCACCACCGAATAATAAATGCAACAAATGCACGTAGCCAGCCAGTCGTGCGTAATTTTTCAATCAAGCACACTACGCAGTTACACGAGTAAATCTGTACTGATATACACACATACATATGTATATAACGACATACTAGCTAAAAAGTAGGAGGGTGGAGAGGTCGCAATTTGCAGCATGTACTCCAACACCGAATCTTTTCAGAATAACTTGCTCAAGTCCAAATTGGTGTTATATTTTCTCACATAGATGGGTGGGCGTGACAGTGGTCTAACCCCGCCTCCGCTCTCCGGTAGAGATTCCGGAGGGTTTCCTAATTGACAATATCTGCCATAGCATTTCATATCTGTACCTCACATTGGATTTGAGCAATAGAGTGTTTAATTCTTTCCACGCCCATTTCTTGCCCTTATGGGCGGATCCCAGACAAAGAGAAGAAACTTTGAATTTTGCGAACAATTTAAAAGTTATATAGCTGGGCGAAAATTCTTTTATACATTTCAGTGAAAAAGATTTTTACTAATGACAAGTAAGGAAGCATCAGTCGGGTTTCACCGACAGAGTAATACCCTACACCAAGTAACTGAGTGGGCGGGTCACGCCCATTTTTGGAGAATTAAAATGTATTCTTACTAGAAATGAAGTGACCAAATATGGACGCTCTGGTGTATATCTTACTGAAGTTATGAGGATTTTTAGCTTACCGACTATATAGTGGGCGGACCACGCCCATTTTTTCGTGGGACATAGAAAACCGAAAAAAAATCCGGGGTATTGGGACTTACAGGCCTATAGTGGGCGTGTTCTTTAACCGATTTGGCTAATCTCGGAACTTGAAGTAGTGGAAGGTTCACTGCGACTGTGTGCCAAATTTGGTATAAATCGGACAACTCCTTCTTTCTCTCCTGTGCGCACGGACACCAAGACAGACGGACAGACGGACAACCGGAAATAAAGACATAAAGTGATTCTAAGCATTTCCATATAGGTACTTATGTCTATACCTAGGACGTCTCCTTTAATGCGTTACAATTTTCGCACAAAGTTATTATACCCTATTACCATAGGTGTAGGGTATAAAAAGTGGATACTTCGGAATCGATTAATTACCGATTAATTACGATTAATTAATTAATTCGAGTTTCACCGTGAATTTTCGGGCATAAGTTCTAGATTGAAGATTGGTCGATTATGTGCTAAAATATGTATTCGAATTTTTAATTTCGAAAATTTTTTATTGATTTATTTCCATTCGAGATATAGGCTGCTTCAAAGATCTGGAAAACTTTGTCATAGGACACTCGATAATCGGGAGTTATTCCTAGTACATATTTTTTTATATCAGAGAAGGAATGAAAACCGAAAATAGTTCCTGCACAATTTCGAAAAAGGAACAGTCAAAGTTTGGTGAATTTTTTATAAGCTTTATATTAGGTTCACATCCGGTATGTATGTCGTCAAATCTAGTAATCAATTTTTCACCCACTTCCCGACTACTTAGAGATCTGAAACTTTGCATACATGCCTAATCTAGAGCCCAATACATGAATCAATAAATTTTATGGGCGTAGGATAAGGGGCGTGGCACTTTTTTATAAACTCCAGATTTGTGTATAACTTTAGAACTACACATCACACATCAATGAAACTCGGTAGGAACTTACTACATATCCCTATCCTTCTACTGAGAAAATAAGGGGAGCACTGGATAAGGGGGCGTGGCACCCCCCATACAAACAAAATTTTTGATCTCGATTAGCTTTGGAACTAAATGTCGTGCAGCATTGAAATTTCGTATGCAGTCGCCTCTTGGATGTGTTGTCCCACTGGTAAAATTTTATGGGCGTAGGATGAAAGGGCGTGGCACCCCCCATACAAACAAAATTTTTGATCTCGATTAGCTTTGGAACTAAAGGTCGTGCAGCATTGAAATTTCGTATGCAGTCGCCTCTTGGATGTGTTGTCCCACTGGTAAAATTTTATGGGCGTAGGATGAGGGGGCGTGGCACCCCCCATACAAACAAAATTTTTGATCTCGATTAGCTTTGGAACTAAAGGTCGTGCAGCATTGAAATTTCGTATGCAGTCGCCTCTTGGATGTGTTGTCCCACTGGTAAAATTTTATGGGCGTAGGATAAGGGGCGTGGCACTTTTTATCAACTCCAGATTTGTGTATAACTTTAGAACTAAAAATCACACATCAATGAAACTCGGTAGGAACTTACTACATATCCATATCCTTCTACTGAGAAAATAAGGGGGACTGGATAAGGGGGCGTGGCACCCCCCATACAAACAAAATTTTTGATCTCGATTAGCTTTGGAACTAAAGGTCGTGCAGTATTGAAATTTCGTATGCAGTCGCCTCTTGGATGTGTTGTCCCACTGGTAAAATTTTATGGGCGTAGGATAAGGGGGCGTGGCACCCCCCATACAAACAAAATTTTTGATCTCGATTAGCTTTGGAACTAAAGGTCGTGCAGCATTGAAATTTCGTATGCAGTCGCCTCTTGGATGTGTCGTCCCACTGGTAAAATTTTATGGGCGTAGGATAAGGGGCGTGTGTATAACTTTAGAACTACAAATCACACATCAATGAAACTCGGTAGGAACTTACTACATATCCATATCCTTCTACTGAGAAAATAAGGCGGGCACTGGATAAGGGGGCGTGGCACCGCCCATACAAACAAAATCGTTTATATAGAATAGCTTTGGAACTAAAGGTCGTGCAGCATTGAAATTTCGTATGCAGTCGCCTCTTGGATGTGTCGTTCCACTGGAAAAATTTATGGGCGTAGGACAAGGGGCGTGGCACTTTTCAAGCAACTACACACTTGGGCTTCAGTTTATAATTATAGGTACACCACACATCAATGAAAAACGATAGGAACTTACTTGCCGCGCCCTGCTGGCAAAATAGCAACAACTCACCGCGTCACAAATATGCCACGAATATTAGGGTCGATCACAGCCGTATTATTTGTTAAATTGAGGATATGACGATAGGAGACACTGTGAATACCCTAAATATTGTGTACTGCTCTGCAAGTTTTAAATTCTTTTTGTGAAAAATTTCAGAGCTCTAAAATTGAATTTATGGAAGACTAAAAAGTAGAAAATAAAATTATATAAAAAAAAACTTTTTAAAAATAAGCTTTAATTTATTTAATGTACTAAAAAGTAGAAAATAAATGGTTTTTAAGTCACCTGTATCTTACTATCAATAAAAGCTTGTGCGCTCAATATCCATATTCAAAATATCTTTCATTACTAGAATCTATTTGCAAAAAATTATTTAAATAAAATATTGTGGTAACTGTTTGACAAATATTGAACACATGAGCGCCCCAAGCTTTTATGGATAGTAAGATACAGGTGACTTAAAAACCATTTATTTTCTACTTTTTAGTACATTAAATAAATTAAAGCTAATTTTTAAAAGGTTTTTTTTTATATAATTTTATTGTATTGCTTAGATTGCTTTTGTTGTTATGCCTGTTCATGACATTTTCTTTACCAGCCCTTTATTTTCCCGCGATTTTCTAGTGTTATTTTTCTCTATCCCTAGTACCAACTGGCACACAGCGCACAGCCTATCTCAGTTTCTCTCATTCCTCGCTTTGTAAGTAGAAAATACTGTAGCCGCCGCTTACTTTTTGGTAGTTGGTTCAACTGTCTGACTCTAACGTGGCGCCTGTCAACGAGTGTCAACTCTGTGCCGAGGCTACATGTCACGACTGCCAGTTTGTTACTTTGTGGTTTGCGAAAAATTGTTACGGATGAAAGTTGATAGCGTATATGCGTAGCATGCTATGCGCAGGCCAAGGTAACGAGGACGATGGGGCGGCACTGGCAGCATAGCACGTCACATGCCACTTAGTATGAGATGCGTTGACAGGCGACAGCAGCAGCAGGACTGCAGATAACGCGACGATTCTTTTCCCTAAATGCGCGATAAACAAAAATTAAGATACATAATTATAGATTTGATTTGTCGTGCCTTCACACATACACGCGCAGGTACATAGACACACTTATATGTAGTTTATGCTAAAAGTCGGCGCGTACGCTAGGATAAATGGTTGGACATGGTCTCGGGCTATTCATGCAGATTCTGAATGGAGGGCGATTCTTGAGATAAAACTGCAATCTCTTGAAATAAGCAGTATGCTCTCTAAAACAGATCCTTGTCAAAGCGCACAATAGATCTTTAGGTCACAGTGCGAAACTCCTCAAATTTGTTATTATTATTAAAAAGTTGAAACTTTTTTCAACTGCCTTAGTATCACCTTACACTAGATCAGCATTACGCAGAGGAAGTACATTAGAGTAAAGCGGGCGTACATATACGTACCTTTTTTCAGCAGTAATTGATCCTCGCGGTTCATGGGACATGACGAAAGACTTATATTGCCGTTAGAACTCACAACTGCCTGTGATCCACTGCCGGGACTGAGCACTGGCACTGCACCAAAAGCGGAAGTGGATGATATGCTTGCACCAGCACCATTCAGAGGAGGCGAATACCAGGATGGCGTTGCCGCATAATGACGCGCCGTTGACCAGTTTTCATGAGCGTTGGTGCTATTATGATGTGGTGGAGGTGGTGGCGCATGTCGGGACTGCACATGATGTAGGCTGCTGTTGCTACCTATCGATGCCAAATGAGGAGTATGATGCGCAAGATGAGGCGGTGCTGGTGCCCCATTCGTTAGATGATGAACACCAGCGCCGTTTAGCAGGCGTAATTTGTCATACACACTATCTACATCAGCAACGTCAGAGGCGGGCCTGCTCGGACCACTAGCACCGGCACCGCCATTGCTGCTTACGCTACTGCCTGAATTTAAGGGTGTGGTTGTGTGCATTTCAACGGTAGTCGACGCCGATTTAGTTGTGAGAGTATCTCCCACAGGGCCACTGGCGCTACTGGCGCTGGTGCTATTACTGTTGTTACTGCCACCGCTCTGCTGTTCTTTCTGAGCGGCCAAATTGCGTAGCACACGATTTATGGATGAGACCTGAAAAGCAGACAACAGTCAAAGAATATAACATATAGGCAAGGTCTGTCAATCCCGGTTTCCCGAACCATTTTCATTTTTTTGTCGCCTCAGCACTTTTTATGTTTGTTTTTTAAATTTTTACCAATGTCTTTTGCCGCTGCTGTTGGCAGCTTACAGCGTGTGACTGAAAGAGCTAGATGCAGAACGGCAAGCGCTTAGCGAAAGTCTATTTTATTGCGGAGAAAGGGGACAATCTTGCGCTACAGATTGGGGGAAAGTTCAACAAAGTGGAAAAATTAGGCAAGATTTTCATTTGCACAAAAACAAAAATTACGATATAATACATAATATAAAAGTCTGTGAAACTAACAAAGAAAAATGAAAAGTAAACGACAACGGCAAAAGCATAAAAGCAACGAAACAAAATAAAAACGAGGGTTAAAATGAAACGGGGAATTTTTACATTGTGCATCCCACCGAACCCCTAATGAAACATAACGGCAAGCAAACATTTCGGTACCGAAATCGGAGCCAACGACCAAAGACCGTTTGACTTTCCAACAACATTTTTATACTCTGCACCTATGGTAATAGGGTATAATAACTTTGTGCGAAAATTATAACGTATTAAAGGAGCCGTCCTAGGTATAGACATAAGTATATAGAAATGATCAGAAACACTTTCTCTTTTGATTTCCGTCTGTTTGTCTGTCTGCTTGTCTGCGTGTCCGGAAAAAAAAAGAAGGAGTTGTCCGATTTGGACCGAATTTGGTACACTATCACTGTGAACCTCGGGTTAGGTGAAGTGTTAAAATTAATTAAATTACGTTGAAGGACGCGCCTATAATGGGCATGTAAGTCCTACTACCTCGGGATTTGTTCAGTAAAATGGCTTTAATTTGTTTAATTACTCATTTAATGCAATGATTTTTGGAATTTGAGGTGAGAAATGGGCGTGGTCCACCCACTATATAGGGGGGAAATTTTTTTCGGTAGAATAGCTCTCTTGACTATTTATGAGTTTACATAAATGAAATTTCGTTCTTAAGTTCAGATATCGGCCCTACATGCCATACAAAAAAATGGGCGTGGTCCGCCCCTATATAGGCGGTAAGCTTAAAATCCTCATAACTTCCATAACATATATACCAGAATGTCCATATTTGGTCACTTCATTGCTGGTAAGAGTACCTTTAAATTTTAGAAAAATGGGCGGGGTCCGCCCACCATGAAGGCGGTAAGTTATATATATCAATATAGACCCCCAGATCAGAATGTCAATATTTGCTATACTAGTTTTTGAAAGGCGCCCGTGGCGCCCACTGACTCACTTTTAGACAATTTTTATTTTTTGGGATATTGGGGTCATGTTTGGTCTCACTCCATAGACTTGGGATCACTCCAATTCCCGTCTCATTTTCCGAGTTGAAAGATACGGATATGTAGTAAGTTCCTATCGGGTTTCATTGATGTATGATGCGTAGTTCTAAAGTTATAACCAAATGTGTAGTTGCTTGAAAAGTGTCACGCACCTTGTCCTACGCCCATACAATTTTGTTAGTGGGACGACGCATCCAAGAGGCGACTGCATATGGAATTTCAATGCTGCACGACTTTTAATTCCAAAGCTATTCGATATAAACATTTTGGTTTGTATGGGCGGTGCCACGCCCTCTTGTTCACTGCCCGTGTTATTTTTCCAGTAGAAGGGTATAGATGTGTAGTAAGTTCCTACCGAGTTTCATTGATGTGTGATGTGTAGTTCTAAATTTATACACAAATCTGGAGTTGATAAAAAAAAGTGCCACGCCCCTTATCCTACGCCCATACAATTTTGTTAGTGGGACGACGCATCCAAGAGGCGACTGCATACGGAATTTCAATGCTGCACGACTTTTAATTCCAAAGCTATTCGATATAAACATTTTGGTTTGTATGGGCGGTGCCACGCCCTCTTGTTCACTGCCCGTCTTATTTTTCCAGTAGAAGGGTATGGATGTGTAGTAAGTTCCTACCGAGTTTCATTGATGTGTGATGTGTAGTTCTAAATTTATACACAAATCTGGAGTTGATAAAAAAAAGTGCCACGCCCCTTATCCTACGCCCATACAATTTTGTTAGTGGGACGACGCATCCAAGAGGCGACTGCATACGGAATTTCAATGCTGCACGAGTTTTAATTCCAAAGCTATTCGATATAAACATTTTGGTTTGTATGGGCGGTGCCACGCCCTCTTGTTCACTGCCCGTCTTATTTTTCCAGTAGAAGGGTATGGATGTGTAGTAAGTTCCTACCGAGTTTCATTGATGTGTGATGTGTAGTTCTAAATTTATACACAAATCTGGAGTTGATAAAAAATAGTGCCACGCCCCTTATCCTACGCCCATACAATTTTGTTAGTGGGACGACGCATCCAAGAGGCGACTGCATACGGAATTTCAATGCTGCACGACTTTTAATTCCAAAGTTATTCGATATAAACATTTTTGTTTGTATGGGCGGTGCCACGCCCTCTTGTTCACTGCCCGTCTTATTTTTCCAGTAGAAGGGTATAGATGTGTAGTAAGTTCCTACCGAGTTTCAATGTATATGTAGTAAGTTCCTACCGAGTTTCATTGATGTGTGATGTGTAGTTCTAAAGTTATACACAAATTTGGAGTTTATAAAAAAGTGCCACGCCCCTTATCCTACGCCCATAAAATTTATTGATTCATGTATTGGGCTCTAGATTAGGCATGTATGCAAAGTTTCAGATCTCTAAGTAGTCGGGAAGTGGGTGAAAAATTGATTACTAGATTTGACGACATACTGATATACCGCGGACAGAAAGTGAAGTTAATATAAAGCTTATAAAAAAAATAAGAATACCCTGTCAGGGATCGAACTCACGCACTTTCGGTTTCTGCGCCAGCGCCTTACTCACTGTGCTACCACAGCTCTTGGTTACTTATTTTCTAAACTTTTATAAGAAGCGTTTGCGTTAATGACACGTCAGTGAGGCAGTGACGAGGACTTTTATTATATAGATACAGTCCTATTAGGAATATCTTTTAGTTTGTCAAAAATGGGCGTGGTCCGCCCACTCGGTTACTTGGTGTAGGGTATTACTCTGTCGGTGAAACCCGACTGATGCTTCCTTACTTGTTATACCCTATTACCATAAGTGTAGGGTATACAAATTGAGATTCTAGTGTTTGGGAGATGGAAGTTTTAGCTCTTCACAGTATTGAGACTGAGAGTGAAATGTAAACAATGAAATATCTCGCAATAACAGAAAGTGGACTTACCCCACTTTCAAAATAAACGGCTCATATAATAATGTCTTGATTTAGCTGCTTAATCCCAAAAGTTTCACTTTTTACTTCTCTAAGTTTTTTGTGTTGTTGTTCATGTAACATTAATTTGAAATGCCAAGAAACATTCTAAAGGACGAACCCTGGATAATTTCCGGAAAGAGTGTTATTTTATTGAGTTGGTAAAATAAGCGTATATAGATGCAAAAACTGAACGAAACGTATGCAAAAACTTATGGGAAATTATGAAATAGTTGTGCTTAATGTTAATACATTTGAGTTTCGTTAACTCGACAGTCCTTTTAAATTTGCGGTGACATTTTTTTCTTTTTACAATTTCTTCCATCGCAGCGCATATTTTTTTGTCTTTCCTTCCATTCGAATGGACACATTTTTTAAGTTTTCCACCACAAAACCCTTGCGAACACATACACACGCATATACATATAACTCCAACAGCTGGTATAATAGGCCTACTGCCTCGTTACCCTGCCGAGTACGGCCTGTTTCTGTAAGCTTCATCTACCGTGCCCTTTTTCTACACGCTCATTTCAATCTTGCATTTAATGTATACAATAGAGCAAAGTTACGTGTTCAAAAAGAAAATGGTTCTAAGAGCAAATATGTATGCATACACAATAGATGCATACATAAATATTATGAACGTATCAGAGCTGGGAAGTAATCGATTACAAAGTAATTAATTATTATATATCAACGTTCAAATACGATTCCATATAATCGGAATTTAGAACTTCGTAACATGTATTCGTCATCTCAAATATTTACGATCATGATTCCATGGATTCATTATCTGATCGACTTGCGGGAAAAGGATTATGAATGTACATATGTAGCTCCCTTCAGTTCCATGTCTTGTTTCGTCGTCACTACTATATGCGATGTAAAATTTTTGTTGCCTGAAGTCTAAAGGTGCCGTCAGACGGTGCAATGCAAGTGCTTGCAGCAATCGTTTTAATTGCAGCAAGTAGAATTGCATCGTCTGACCACCCGAAAAGTGGTTGCGTGCAAGCGCTTGCTGCAATTGATTTGATTGCACGGAAATGCTTGCATTGCACCGTCTGACTAGTTCATGCAATCGTTGCATGCAATCAA
This sequence comes from Neria commutata, assembly GCA_963457695.1. Taxonomy (NCBI): domain Eukaryota; kingdom Metazoa; phylum Arthropoda; class Insecta; order Diptera; family Micropezidae; genus Neria; species Neria commutata. Next base: position 5,311,437 of record OY735250.1, read on the forward strand.
ATCAGTTGCAGCAAGCGCTTGCAGATTGCAGGACTGGTCACTGCAATATTTGTGATTGCAGGAAAGCGAACGAATGTTTTTCAATGGTTTTTCGATCGAAAAACATGTGTGTGTGTGCCGGATATGAAAATTCTTCTTTAACCGGTTTGAGAGTTTGCTTCAATCTTATCTACACCCTATATTATAACTATATATTACGAGTAAGTTTTACATTTTTCTTGTAATAAGTTAATAGAACACACAAAAATTTTATAAAAAACGAATATTGCATTTTACAGATTTCGTAAAGAATACTTCTGGTTTTTTTGTTGTGTAACCACATTAATGTTTTATGTTTATGTTTGGTTAAAAAGATTTCTTAAAGAAATTATTAATTTAAAAAAAAAAAAAAAAGTACACTTTATAAAGTCTGTAAAGTGTAATCTCTGTTTTAACATATAGTTATGACATGGGGTATATTTTGTCATGCCGAGTGTTGCTGTAAAAACTTATGGAAATAGCAATGGAGGCGCCGCGGTGGCTCAGTAGACAAGTACATACTTGGTCGCTGATGCGGGAGGCCTAGGTCCAAATCTAGTCCAACCTCATAACCACCTGATAAGAAGAGAATTAATATCAACAGACCTCATAAAATCGAATACAAAGATTTTCGTCGGCAACACTATCACATTGTCGACGACACTACATTCTGTGGCTGATTTTTCAAAATCGACAAGAGATTATTTGTTTCGGTAATGGGTGTTGCACACAATTTTCTCCGTCGACCGGTATAGATATGGGGCCACTAATTGGGTATGCTCTGGCGTAAAGCCTTTGAGTCGCATACACCGTTCTACGAAAACGAAATCCCATACATTAGCTACGAAAAATTTGAAAAAAACTGAAAATTTTTCGTAGCTAATGTATGGGATTCCGTTTTCGTCGACGAAAACGGTGTATGCGACTCAAATGCTTAAGGCGTACCAATTTTCGGTACCTCGAAAAGACGAGAAAATTCTCCATAAAAAAACGTTCAAAAAAACTGAAATCAATAAAATATAATAAAAAGTTTTTGCCGCCGGTAGGATTAGAACCCGTACCCCACAGCACCACAGCGCTCAAATAATTGCAGCAAGCGATTGCAGATTGCATCGTCTGACCACCCGAAAAGTAATTGCATGCAATTCTACTTGCTGCAATCAAAAAATCGCTTTCTGCAAGCACTTGCATTGCACCGTCTGACTGCTCACTGCAATCACTTTCCGAAATCAAAATTATTCCAATGCAATCTGCAAGCACTTGCATTGCACCGTCTGACGGCACCTTAAAGGTGCAGGACGCAGTGAGCAGTCAGACGGTGCAATGCAAGTGCTTGCAGAAAGCGATTTTTTGATTGCAGCAAGTAGAATTGCATGCAATCACTTTTCGGGTGGTCAGACGATGCAATCTGCAATCGCTTGCTGCAATTATTTGAGCGCTGTGGTGCTGTGGGGTACGGGTTCTAATCCTACCGGCGGCAAAAACATTTTATTATTTTTTATTGATTTTAGTTTTTTTTGAACGTTTTTTTAAGAAGAATTTTCTCGTCTTTTCGAGGCACCGAAAATTGGGACGCCTTACGCCAGAACATACCCAATTAGTGGCCCCATATACATATATCCGGTCGACGGAGAAAATTGTGTGCAACACCCATTGACGAAACAATTAATCTCTTGTTGATTTTGAAAAATCAGCCACAGAATGTAGTGTCGTCGACAGTGTGATAGTGTTGCCGACGAAAATCTTTTTATTCAAATTTTATGAGGTCTGTTTATATTAATTCTCTTCTTATCAGATAGTTATGAGGTCGGCCTAGATTTGAACCTAGGCCTCCCGCATCAGCGACTAAGTATGTACTTGTCTACTGAGCCACCGCGGCGCCTCCATTGCTATTTCCATAAGTTTTTACAGAAACACTCGGCATGACGAAATATACCTACCCCATGTCATAACTATATGTTAAAACAGAGATTACACTTTACAGACTTAATAAAGTATACTTTTGATTTTTTTAAATTAATAACATTTTTAAGAAATCTTTTTAACCAAAACATTAAACACAACAAAAAACCAGAAGTATTCTATACGAAATCTGTAAAATGCAATATTCGTTTTAAAATAAATTTGTGTGTGTTCTATTAACTTATTACAAGAAAAATGTAAAACTTTTACTCGTTATATAGTATATTTATAATATGGGGTGTAGATAAGATTGTAGCATACTCTCAAACCGGTTATGGAAGAATTTTCACATCCGGCACACACACACATGTTTTTCGATTGAAAAACAATTGAAAAACATTCATTCGTTTTCCTGCAATCAAAAATATTGCATTGACCAGACCTGCAATCTGCAAGCGCTTGCTGCAACTGATTTGATTGCATGCAACGATTGCATGAACTAGTCAGACGGTGCAATGCAAGCATTTCCGTGCAATCAAATCAATTGCAGCAAGCGCTTGCATGCAACCACTTTTCGGGTGGTCAGACGATGCAATTCTACTTGCTGCAATTAAAACGATTGCTGCAAGCACTTGCATTGCACCGTCTGACGGCACCTTAAGGGATCAAGTGCCCTCCTCGCCAATTCCACCTGTGGGCCATACGCCCATGCGTATGTATTTTCTTCAGCTGTTTTTCAAACCGTAAGGAATTTTCTTCCTCTTTAGTCAGGCATAGCAACAATAGGCACGAAAATAACAACAACAACACAATAGATGGCCAAAAACACACAAAGGAAATTATGAAAACCTCCAGAAAAAGTGTTCCATTGAATATTGAAGGTCGTTTGTGGGTGGTTAGACGGACCAGTGTGTCAATGCAATCTACTTAGGGGGTGAATATGGAGGTTGTCTGTGTCTTGGGGGAAAATACGGTAGTGGTGACTCAAACACAGAAACCGCATCGCCGATGCTGATGACGGGGATAATGATGATGAGCATTTTAGTGACAATCGAGCGAATCTTTTTCCGCCAATTGAGTGACGGTTGGGGTGACATAGTGTTGGTAGCTTTGCGTGTCAAAGAAGCTTCAAGCAGTACGAAAAAATCAAAGATTTGCTTTTTCCGCTAGCGATTTCGTGGTCGCTGAGAGGCGTAAGTGTGCGTAGGGTAAGGGTGGAAAAAGTGTGTTCATAACGTGCCGGCATTTAACACCGCATTTTCTTCATTTTTATTTCGTATGAATCTCACAGCTGCGAAGCCTGCCACCCTCTATTTTACCCAATGCATACACGACGGGAACCCACAGTCGTCTTATTGTTAGGGCCGACTGCTGTCTTGTTTCCTTCCTTCCTTTGAGCCTGCCTGCCGTTAGTCCTTATTTATTAAATAAAAATGATCATTTTTTGTTTTGGTAGAGAGCAGAGCGCAAGCGGAAATGTCGCTGTTCCAGAGGGGAAAGTACATAGCGTGACGTTTTTAAGATGACAATTGACAATTTTCACACTTTGCTTTAAAAACTTGTTGTTTTCCTTGATTATTTTCAACACGTTGAAGTTAATCAACAGCAAGAATAATCAATGAAGTTGTAGGAGGAGCTCTCGATGTGGAAGTAAATATGAAAATACACTGGTGCTTTGTTCCTTCACCTTTGCATAAATTTTTTTTGCTAGAAAAACGCTCACATAAAAGTGTGTCTTATAATAATTTCGGGCAAAGCCTCAAATTTTCCTAATAGCTTGAAAAATCTAGACTAATTCGCCAGAGACCACAAACAATATTCCAACGATAGGATTTCCAGCTCTTGATTACTAGGTTAAAGGGTTCACTTAGGTTCTTTTTTAATATAAATATACTTACACTGGGTATATTATCATTTGTACACACACCATCTTGCAGCAATCGATCGCGTATTTCCCAGGCAAAGATGCTGGGGCATTCACGCTTATATTGCGAAATTTTGCTGACAACCTCAGCAGTGGCGACACGTGGCTTTGAACCGCCAATGGCTCGCGGACGTATACTGCCTGTTTCATAATATCTGCGTTGAAAGAAGAAATGACTAACTTTTTACTTGTGTTACTATTGGATATACGAGTACATAATTGTATGAATTGATGAATGATATTATGGAGACAATAAGCATATACTTTTTTTTATTTATTTACATACATATTTAATGAATAAAATATATATGAATAAAAGTATGTATTTTACGACTTACCGGCCTAAAATTTTACTAACGCAACCGTTTGATACCTGCAGTATGCGTGATATATCACAAGGTCGTGCTCCCGAGTGTGCTAATTCAACAATTTTCTGTCGTGTCGAATCTGGCAACGGCCGTCCACCGACAAATACGCCTCCCAATTGATTCACTCCGCTGTGACCTATGAAAAAAAAGGGAAATTTCTCTTCAGAAGGGTTTAGGAGAAAAAACACAAAACAACAAAGGCAGTTGATTCAGTGAGGATTGAAGAATAATATGAATTTATTAAGCCTTTCATATACATATAATTGAATTTTGTATCTACTTCTATTATTATATACTTATGAGTGTGTGTATATCTGCATGTGTGTATGCACCCTTTAGACGGATAAACGGCTGAACAGAATCGGATGAAATTTAGACACAGTATATAATAGATACATATTATGTATGTATGTATATAGTACCTGGGTAGTTCAAAGGGTATATGAGGGCGTGATTCAATAAGTGGGCATGGCACATCCTATATAAAAAAATCAAATTAGGTATTTACTTGCAGACTACCCGATTTGTTCGCGATGAACATATCATGTTAGAATTTAAATACAAATGTATGTATGTGTGTATATATATACATATATGGATTTACATCTAATTCCCTTTTTACACCAATTATTTAGTTGTAACACGATTTTTAATTCCAATAATTTCCCAAAATTATGAACAAAATAATTTTAGAGATAGCTGTGATATTACAGTCCTATGCAAAAGTATGCGTTTATTGTCAGAAAGAGACAATGAATAAAATTTTGTTGTGTTTATATCTGTGGTCAAAAGCAATAACGACTTAAGTCGACTTAAGACGAAATTGAGTTGACGTTACCACTGTATTCCTGACGTTGATGCGCATATTTTGTTCAAACCCCGGTATCTGTACCCATCTCAGAAAAAAAGTTATTTAAAAAAAACACATGCACTTATGTACATGCACTTATGTGCATTTCAAATTTCGAATTGCATTTTCTCGAAACAGTTGTTTTCGACTTAAGTCGTTATTGCATATGACCACAGATATTAGTTTTACTTTTTTATATTAATTAACTAGCTGGACCCGGCATAACTCCGTTTTGCCTGCAACTGTTGGCCTGTTGGCCATTCGGCGGCTATTATGTCGTGGGCGTAGACGTATTGTTGTTTACATTTTTACTTTTCACACGATGGTCAAATTTTTTTTGGTAAAAAAAGCCATTCAATATATTCAAATGTTATTCAACTAATTCATTATTGCTTTATCATAAACAACAATTATCGTTTTTTTGTCTGGAGCATACACAAATAAAGCGGATGGTTTGCCGACACGTGAGCACCCTACATTTGGCCATGCGAAAAACATGGATTCTCCAAATTCAGGCCGCAAACATTAAAGGATAGTCTCTGAGATTTGTTGATTGTCATTGTGAATGCCAATCGGAAATTGTAGTCTATTAAAATCGAAAGAAATATCGGTCGTAATCAACGGAATGCGAGGAACGAACACATTAACCCGAAAATTTTCCTATTAGAATTGTGGCTTCTATCAGATTCGGCATCAAATTCTCAACAGCAAGTCTGGTACCATTGCACAGACGCTGTTGATTCAAATTTCGTAGCTTTATGATGACCGAACCGTTTCAATAAGCTTTATATTAGGTTCACTTCAGGTTTGTAGTGGAATCTAGTAATCAATTTTTCACCCACCCGACTACTTAGAGATCTGAAACTTTGCATACATGCGTAACCACCATGACAATGCATGAATCAATATGAAAATATCAATATCAAAATTTTATGGGCGTAGGATAAGGGGCGTGGCACTTTTTTAAAAACTCCAGATTTGTGTATAACTTTAGAACTACAAATCACAGACCAATGAAACTCGGTAGGAACTTACTCGCCGCGCCTTGCACGCAAAATAGCAACAACTCACCGCGCCAAAGCAACGGGAGTTTTGCGCATGGGCCGAGCTCGCCGCGCCTTGCAAGCAAAACAACAACAACTCATCGCGCCACAAATATGCCACGAATATTAGGGTCGATCACAGCCGTATTATTTGTTAAATTGAGGATATGACGACAGGAGACACTGTGAATAGCCTAAATATTGTATACTGCTCTGCAAGTTTTAAATTGTTTTTGCGAAAAATTTCAGAGCTCTAAAATTGAATTTATGGAAGACTAAAAAGTAGAAAATAAAATTATATAAAAAAAACTTTTTTAAAATAAGCTTTAATTTATTTAATGTACTAAAAAGTAGAAAATAAATTGTTTCGAAGTCACCAGTATCTTACTATCAATAAAAGCTTGGGCGCTCATGTGTTCAATATTTGTCAACCAAATTAAAGCTTTTTTTTAAAAAGTTTTTTTTATATATAATTTTATTTGTACATAATATACTTAATGTATTAAAATTTGTAAGCACGCAAAATAAACTAGTGAACTAGTGAACTCGAAGAAGAATTTTTACTATTGTTTATTGTACTACTTTTAAGTTGATTTTTTAGGCGGGAACCAATCTACTCGTTTTCCATTAATATCTTTTGTACACGAAATTTTTTTACACAATTTTATTGGGAACGTACATATCTATCGTGTAAAAAGAGAATTAGGTGTATATACAAACCAATGGCTGAAATCTTTGGATTTAAATAAATTCTGTTAGATTGGTAGGTAGATTGATTGACAGTAGTTATAGTATTTTTATTTTATTTTAATTAAGCGACTCCCTGTAAACAATATTTTTCGTTTTTGCGCCGGGAACGTACACAAAAAGATCATTCGGACTACCAATACGGTAACATCCGACATATAATTGACCATGGACAAAACAGGCGTCTTCCAGCTAAGGACCTTTCAACGTTTGTCCTTGCGAATTATTTATTGACATTGCAAAACAGAGTCTTATTGGGAACTGTAGTTGTTTGAATCAAAACGGTATGTCCGTTGGAATTCTGGTGATAGATACGTCCTCCTCTTTACCGGATTTCAGCAATTGGTTTGTATATACATATGTACATCTGTGGTCAGACGTCATAACCGCCTAAGTATGTTTTTCAAGCTTTTCAGGAGAGCAGTTTAAAGCTTCAAGTTCTCACTGCAGTACATGTAAAAGCTATTAGGCTTTTAATGGATAATTTCCGTTCTAAAAAGATGCAAACATAAAAATGTTATTGCATATAGAATAAGACATGCTGAACAAGATGACATTAATAACTCAGTTTCGTCCTAACTCGACCATAGATATATGTATTTAAACTCTGACATGTTATGTTCATCGCGAACAAATCGGGTAGTCTGCTAGTATATCATATAATTATCATATAATTGGCACGATAGTTCGCACACGAGGCATAAGCCGATCACATAATCAGTACTTGCTTGCGATTCTTCTTTTCGTGTTTGTTGAACTTTAAAAGCGATTGAGGCACTTTTTACAATCTGTTAACTGGGGAACAGCGCAGAAAATAACTGTCATTATTTAATATGGTGGCCTGTCGTAACGAAAATCGGATAAATCCCTATATCTGGCAACTCTGGTTTCGAACAAGTATGATGCGGTGTGTCCAGTGCGCTGTGCAAGCTGTTACTCTTCCTACGTACGCGCTATGCCGAGATGCTTTCCAATCAAGCGTATAATTTGATATGGCATTCTTAAAAAAAGTGTCAACACGGATTAATGTGGACAATAATCGAACGAACGGACAACAGCGACGGACAGCAACATTACATCTAAGCTAAGGCCAAAAGCCACAGAATATCGTGCGTCTTTCTATGGGAAACGCAACTCACAAGAGAAGTAGATTTGTGTCGTCCCAAAACTAATTAGTCGAAAGACCCAATTCACACTCATATGACCCACTTCACTAGATCGTTCAGTTTGCGTTTACAGTGTTATCAAAGTTGAATGAATTTAAAGTTCGCCAAAAAATAGTTATTGAAAGTACATATTAACAAAATTTGCTCATGCCACTTGAACATTGATTTGAGTAAGTGCAACATGCAAATGCTGAAGAGAAAACCCGAGATTTTAAAGGGATTGAAATAGCACAAAATTCCGGGATTGCATTCCATAGTAAACGCGTGCATACTGATTGCTTCATTTGATATTTGCCCAATATAAAAATAACGTAGCATCGATTAAATAAAAAGATCATAGATAAGATGATGGAGATAAGTCAAAAGTAATATTGAAGTAAAGGTTTTGATTGGAACACATACTTTTGGGCATGCGATATATGCTATCCACCGTACAATCTAAGTATTATATCTAACTGTTTTTTATATATTCGATAGTAGATTAAGTTGTCTTTGAGATTTACCCTTTTTGTGTTTTTTTTGTCTGGTGTGTTTGGATGGGGAAAAAAAGGGTCTCTACCAAGAGCTACGCTGCGAGACACAGCACAGCAGCACGGTCGGGCAAGCAACGTGGCTAAACAGCGCAAGTAGATGCTGACGCCTGACCATGGGCGATGCATGGACAACACTTGAAAAGGGTTTTTTTTGGTTGAGCGATTTCTTGCCAAGAAATTAATACAATCAATTTCATTTGAAATTTATGCATGAATGCAAATTATAGCTGGACATACACCGTATACAGATAACGCACAGGCACACGCTGTGGAAAATAATTTTGTAAATTTATAAATTATTTTATATGTTTAAAAACACAAGAAAAATAATTTCCCTAGCCCATGCATGGTATTTTTTATAGAACAGAATCTAAGGAAGGATGTTTAAACCTTCTCCACCGAGAACTCCACTTGGCAACGAGAGTGATGTATGTATAATATAAGTATATAATTTTTGACAGCTGCCAAAGTGTTTGCCATAGTTTGTCTGTCAACGCTGCCGCAGTCCAACAAGCTATTCAAAGCCAAGAAGATAATGAAAACAGATATCAGCCTGTTCCAACTGAAGCACGCAGTGGTATTTTCTCCAAACATGCGCAACTCAAAATTCCATGGAATTGATAGATAACACAAAAGGCAAATCCAAATGTCAAATTTAACAGCAGCATTGCCATTGATACTTGTCATTATCTCCTGTGCTCCGGTATGAAATTGCTTGCCTAATCTTCACATTTCTGGCAATTGTACCTTTTCAAAATCTCTTTTGTCTTTCATGTGCATGCAACTTTTTAATACCTGTTTGTTGTAAATTCTCACATTCTCCGTCCAGCGTTTACATTTTGAAGATTCATATAGGCTCATCCAAGGCATTAAGGCAGTCTTGATATCTTGAAGTGTTGACTATTACTGTCTTTGTTGTTGCCATTGAAGTAATTGTCAATGAAGTGTGCACGCTCTTAAGAGCTGCTTGAAAATGTTAGCTACCCACCCTTCGAGAAATGTCTTATTGCCTTTTGTACTCACTCATGCACAAAAAAGCAACAATTGTTGTTCCATGAAATTGGCCATAAGTAGATTGACAACACATTGTTAAATTTGGCAATAGTTGCAGAAATATTCACAGCATTCGCGTTGCGAAAATCATATTAAGATATAAATGTCAAATTAAACGTGATAAAAAAACCTGACTTTACAATTTGATTTGGAACTCTCAGAATTGTGCACAGTTAATACAGTTATATGTATAAACAGATATACACATTAAAGAACCGCAGTGCTTCAGTGGATGTGAACTGGACTAAACTAGCGCACAAGTAAATGCGACAAAATGAATCAAGCTGATAGTGACGATTATGCCAACAAAACCATATAACATAAAACTCCCATACACAATGCAAGTCGAACAATAACAGAAATTTTCCTGCTGTCAAAATTGAATGGTGGAAAATTTTATGAGTGTAAAATTTAAACAATATCGGGCGGGTATCTTAAGTAGCTAAAGTACTTATAGTCCCAGCAGGACACAACTGAAACCTTATGGTAAAGTACGGTAGTGCACCTCGGAGTGGCACAGTATAATGGCCAGGCCAGGCCAGACATGCAGACTACAGTTTGCAATTAGTATGATTTGATGGTCAACTTTAGGTAAATTATTGTTGCCAACTGCGCAAGTCCGTCCACTCAAAGAAACAGCATGAAAAGATGACAAGGGATACATTCGGTTCCGGGAAAACACACAGAAAACATCAAATGTGCAGTAGGGAGCTGTGAGCGCGCGGCTAAATGTGATGCATAAATGTATGAATGTAGCTCTATTGTGCTCCATTGTGCTATTTATGCCATTCATACTGACACATGTACCGCTCTACCATGGATTTATGGCACTTTTGTCCATGCCGCCACCTTTAGCATGTCCGTCTGTCGCCTATTCAATGTCGTCTCTATATTCTGGCATCAATTATAACACTTATTGACCCATAGAAAAAATTAGATCTACATACTTTTCGACACATTTTGCCATATTCTATAAAAACATAAATATGTATGTACGTATGTGTGTGTGAGTCAAAGGACATTGACAGGGGATAGTTTTATTTGTGTTTTCATATGAATATAAAATCAATATAGTAGACAGATGAGCACTAGAGAATCGTAAGCCTCACAGTCTTGTTTTTTAATTTTTTTAATTTATGCAAATGGAAATGCAAGTCTTTACTAGAAGTAAAGAATAGAAAATAGTCTTAAATTCGTCTATAGAATTTTCTATAATTGTGTGTCTCGCATATTCCAGTCAACAAATGCTTAGCTACGTGCTTTGATCGCAGTAAAGTTTACCTATGCCTGTTTTGTATACATGTTTATGTATTTATGTACATACATATATACATACAATATATTCTTTGCGCTTACAAATTGGCTAACTCTCAAATATGCCATTGTATCTTATCTGATCGGTGTAAGTTTGTGAAACCCCATGAATGCTGGCAATAACAGTAAATATCTTAATTATCCAGAGGATTAGTGTCGAACACAATTTCACTGTGTTTTTGCTTGTTTGTTTGTTTGTTTGTTCACTCGGAGAGATGCAGAGATGCTGCAGCCTGGCCAAAGCACAGCGAATTCAGGGTTCGGATTATCGCTTCGTTTTTATTGACTCAAGCTGCAAGCTGATTTTTGTTTTTCTCCAGAGAAATCGAAAAATGTATGCTCATATTGCGAATTTGTTTGATTTTTTTGCCGTTTTTAAACGTTTGTTTTGACACTTCCGAAAGAGGTTATGCTCGAGCGAAAACCCCAACTAATGCACCCAAGATATGTACACAAATATTGTGTCGTTGGCAACTGTTTGCATAGACATACATTGTAATAGTTCTAGCAAAAAGAGACTGAGAGACATGCCAGTCAGTGCTTTCAAGTGCTCAATATATCCTAATAGTAACTTGTCATTTTCTGTGCGAATTATTGAAACAAATATTGTGTACACATACATTCTTCATCGGTTAGGTGGTAGTATGTTGTCGCAAAATATGACGATGTTGTATGATGGGGCGTTGTATGGGGAGGTGGTGCTTCCGCGGTAGCTGCATCCAAAGACGTGGCACCTACTCCTCCTCCGCCTCCACTACCAACACCAAGACCCAAACATGGTAGATTTCTCATCGCAATTACATTGTCTATAAGTATAAGAAATATAAAGCTATTGTCAAAATTGGAAACACATATCTTTTAACAGTATAATGCTAAAACATATAATAATAATACCAACGCAAACAAAGACATCGGCCATTTGACTTCGATTAACAAAATAGTAAGGGGCATAACAGCCTGGAAACGGGATTAGGTCGAGCTTTCTCACATTAGCCAGGGGCTACACTTGCGAGCCCTTGTATCACAGACCACATTCACTGAGCCACTGCGGCAATATATAGACTATATATGTATATATGTATATGTATATTTGCTTATATGTAAAAGCAGCAACAAATATCCCTATTTGCATTTTATCTCTTCCCTTTCCTTACCTTTATGCGACGAAATATCGTCCAATGTGTTTATGCGATCGATCATGGTGCCGGACCAAGGCGCCACAACGGCGCCCATAGCCGGTGTTGGCTGCAACGCAAACATTTCGAGGATTTTTATTTGTTGATGGTGTTGTTGTTGTTGGTGATGATGATGCTGATTATGGGATTGCTGATAGTAGCAAAAATCTTCGTCGTTGGCGTTGCAGCGTTGCAAAAAGTTATAGTTATCCGTTATAGCGCAAGCTTTTGAAGTTTCCTCAAATTCTTTTTCTTAAGTATTAGTTGTTAGTGTTGTATATAACCTCATTTGCTGCATCTCAATTAAAATTACTTTATTCAAGTTGTCTGCAAATTTCGGCATTCTAACTCTATCATTAAATAATAATGGAATAATAGAATTAAGAACATTTTTACTTTTATATAAAAAATTATATTAATTGTAATAATCTCTTTTCGCCGAAGTTTTACACACACTCAATTCCTACTGATCCTTTATCCACTGAGGTTTTGCAACAACTTACTATACTATGTATTACAAACAAGTAAGGAAGCATCAGACGGGTTTCACCGACGGAGTAATACCCTACACCAAGTAACCGAATAGGGCGATAATCCACTGAAAGAAAGGAAATTGTGGGTGCATGTAATTTACACCTACATAGTGGGCGGACCACGCCCATTTTTGGATAATAAAAAGGAATTCCTACCAGGAATGAAGTAACCAAATCTGGATGCTCTGGTGTATATATTATGGAAGTTAGGAAGGTTTTCCGTTTATCGCCTATATTGTGGGCGGATCACGCCCATTTTCTTGTATGGCATCTAAGACCTATATATCAACTTGTGAACCAAATTTCATTCATTTAAATTCGTAAATAATCATTTGGGAGCCATTTTGGGAGCAAAATTTTTCCGCCTATACAGTGGGCGGACCACGCCCATTTTTTCGTATGACATAGATGACCGACCCCTTAACTTGAATACCAAGTATTATTCTTTTCAATGAGTAATTAGTCCCGCGAGGTAGTGGGACTTACAGGCCCATTATGGGCGTTTCCTTAGACCGATTTAGCTAATCTTAGAACTTAAACTAAGTTAAGGTTCACTCTAACTGTGTACCAAATTTGGTCTAAATCGGGCAACTCCTTCTTTCTCTCCTGTGTAAACGGACGGCCAGACAGACAGACAGACAGACAGACGGACAGACGGACAACCGGAAATCAACACAGAAAGTGATTCTGATCATTTCTATATACTTATGTCTATACGTAGGACGGCTCCTTAAATGCGTTACAATTTTCGCACAAAGTTATTATACCCTATTACCATAGATGTAGGGTATAAAAACAATTAAAATATCGCTGTCAGATCTTTGCAAAGGTTTTTAAAACGGCAATATATGTGTAGAAGCAGTAATTATGTGGACGTTCAAGGCGCGTGCGGATTTAATTGACCTAAATGCAACCTCTTTTAATTCGACAAGGACCAAATTTTGCACTTTATGCAACTTAAACGAAGATGAAACATACAACACTTATTGGAAAGTGTCCAGCGCTCAGACTTTCGGCAAAAATGGCTGCACAGAACAACCTTAAAAGAATTCGAAATATCAAAAACGCTAAATGGAGATTTACATATGTGGGCATATTATATTCTCAATGCTTTAAACTATCGTAAATTTTTTATCTCAGAATTCAATTAATTAAGTAAGGCTGAAATGTTAAAATTTAAATTTAAAACCAAGTCCTTCCGACTAACGACTAATATGCCACAGTCGTAAATTTATTTCTTTAGTATATATGTACATATATGTAAAATACTATCCTCTGAATTGTATTCAACGCAGAATGAAGAAATAAATGCATTACTTACTTACTACTACTATATGTGAAGATTTTCGCGATAATGAGGAAATAACAATAATTATGAGCGAAAGTTCGAATAAAATAGCATAAATGTTAGTTTGGGGGGGGGAAGCTATTATAAATAGCTAAATAGTCTTGGGTGGGTCTATTATAAATATATTAAAACTTATTAAAAATGTTTTGTCATGAGTAATTGAAGTGTTAACGGCACTGGGGATCTATCTTGACTTCTTTCTTTTCCTTGTTTATATTTTTTGCTCTCTATATTTAAAATTGCTTTCATTTCGCTTTAATTAAAAACGCTAACAGAAAAGCACAATTTCCGCTTTTATTTCACTTTGCGTAAAACCTTTGTTTGGCGTTTTTTATTTCTAAGCTCTTGTTGTTCTCATAAATTAAAGAGCTCTTTTTGAAATACATTAGCGGCAGCAGTGGGGGCACGCCACAGGTGGCGCACAGCTGGCACCCCGCGAAAAGGCGAAAGTTTAACATGTCAATCTGCCAAGGGGACGTGCGTAATGCATCGTCAAGCTAAGTGAATAGCAGCGCCTCCCAAAGAAAAAAAGTCGGGATGAATAAACAGAGCCATCGGATATGTGCCACCTCAATTCACCTTTTCTAGCCTGCGCTGGGTTTTGTGTTTGTTTTTCTGTAGTTTTCGTTCCCATTTGTATTTTTGCGAAAAGTACGATTCTGTAGCAGTGCTTTATGGAGCAAAGAACAAGAGAACTTTCGTTCGGTATACTAGTGTTCAAAAAAGGGGTTTCAATAGTTTGCTCTTCAATGTTTCTAACCAGACTTCTTTTTCGGGATGAAACTAATGTTTGATATTTCCTGACTGTCAAACTGTAGTAACATATAGTATTATAGTTTGGTAAAAATCTTCGATTTTGCATCTTCATGGACTTAACTTCAATTCAATTTTAATAAAATGCTTGGAATGCATTGTAATTAAATCAAATTCAACAATTTCGTAATGTCAAATCGAACATTTTCTATGGGTATTGCATATTTTAGTACATTTGTGGTATATACATATTTCACATTTTCTACACAGTTCACACATATTACACGGCTTCACGAGTTTTCTACGAGCAATATTCTACGTGTAGAAAATCGTGTCATACAAATGTTTAAAAATTTGGCAAAACACTGCTGGTATGATTGCCGCTTTATATTTCCCACGTCTCCGAAATGCGGTGGAAACCTTCCGACTGCGCCATCATAGTTTCGTTCGTTTGGAGCTAGCCCACTCTTTCTCATTTCTAATTGAGAAGTGTCTTAGGATTTTCTCTAAATATCAATGACACCGATTAAAATTAGCGTGGGTTTAAGTGGACTTCTTGACAAAACTCAAGCGTGCAACAAGGGTTTTTTCTCTGCTCATCGCTATCAAGATATACAACATTATATGCCATCGAAATTAATTGGGTAAAATTTTCAGTTTCCGTTGCAATCGATTTTATTTTCGATCGAAAGTGAAATGTGGAGCATAGCTGTATAATATATAATATTTTGAAACTTGTTTGCTTTTTCTGCTTTATAGTATTTATACACTATTTAATAACTTCCAATCATTTTTCGGAGCTACGGCATTATAAATTGCATTTAAGTATTTCTGAAACAATCACTGAGTTCAATGTTAAATCCGTTGTCATATAAGAATTCGAATACTTTTTTAAACATTTACACTTTTTTATGATAAAGCAATTTTGCCTTAAAATTATAAATCTTTTATCGCCGCTCTTTATTTTTTAATCTTAATCTTCAATTATAATCTTCCCATGCAAACACGTTTAATATATCTTGACCTCTTTTAGTATTTTTTATACTTCGTTAGCGTTTATATATTTCACGCGAAACTTGAGTTTTTTTAACATTCGACTTATAGTTAACACTGTTTCCGGGTGTGTAGTGTGCCATTTTAACTGAACACAGGAAGCACTACATGCCTGCTTTTCGCCGACCACGTACCAAGTTGTTATGTATGTCGAAAGGAAACCAAATTACTAGGGACATACAACGACACCGACGTGACGGCAAGTGCACCTGGCGAGCCAGCGGTACACATCTTGTGTTTTACGGCGCGACACTTTCACACGTTATAACGCCGCCATAGCGAAATTATACTGACCGTCTACAGCGGTTTGCGTTATTAAATTTCCTAGGCTTTGCTTATGGAATGGCCAATACGTTCGTACGTATGCAGTGCGCCTAAGGGGCTTGTTGTTGGGTTACTGTTGTAGTTTTAGTTGTTGCATTTTCTTAAGGAATCTTACCACCATTTGTTGATGGCGGTTGCGATTGCGCATGTTTTTGCTCTGCCATTTAAAGGGCAGACCAACGAACGTGTGAACAAACGACGAGTGTACACACACATATATATATATATACATACATGTATCTGCATGTTCCTACGCATGCAAGTCGCGCGAGTCCATGCGATGTAACTATTCCCGCTTTACAAATACAACGAAAAGTGAAGTACTAAAAACCTAAACATTAAAAACACGGTAGCCTGTCTGTGCCGAACGTCGTCACGTGAGCGCACAGAGAGAGCGTAATGGAAACTAACAAAACCAGCATCAATAATAGTAGCTCATTCGCAGACTATGGCAACTCTGCTCAGGTAGCTCTGAACTAACAGTTGGGTTAAGGGGACATTCGAGAAACTCTGCAACAGCAGTCCAGTAGCCAGGCGTCCATACTTGTTGCTGATTGGTTTATTTGCATAGCGTCTCTCACTCTCGCTTTTGCCGCTTGTGCATGCTTGTGTGCACGTACGTTCATTGGCTGCTCGAATTGAACCCGAGTGATTGCTCGAACTCGTCGTGATTTGGTTCAATATGGTGGCACGATGCTGAGCCGCATGGGCATTGGCATTTGCGCCTATTACAACAATAATATGATTTTAGCAAGTTATAAACGAAACCGTGCGCTCACTTTTTCGCATGTGCTAAGTTACCAATGCAACAGAATGCGACAGAAATAGAAGATCTGTTTCTGTTTGTACTCCCGAATATCAACTTGAATTACACTTTAACCTTTGCCCGTCGGCACCGCATAATTTTTGTTCATACGCATTCGGGCCGGTCACAGAAAAACTTCAAGAGGAGCAGGTTATCAACATATGTATTCAAATATCAATTTATGTGAAAGTGGTTACGAATATTTTGCGCGAAACAATATGACGCGCACATGAACGTACGCAGATAAAGACCGAGGAGGGCAGATGCCTCTTCTACATGCTATGCAACCTATGACTCCGAAATGCAACATTTCGTTTCAAATATGTATGTATGTACATACATACATATGTACATACATGCACATATCGCACAATAAATAGAAAAGAATCACAGCTCAAAAACCAAAAATTTTCAGGAGAGGCAAAAACTGTTCTTGTAAAAATTTTTTTACACTTTAAAAGAATTTGATTTTAAAGAAGGTTTTGCTGTCCTTTTTTAATTTTATATACATATAATTGCGAAAAAAAAATATAATTTGAGTTATGACCCTTTAAATTTTTGAACAATCTTGCTGACATCACGATTATTTCATCAAAAAAGGCACATAAAAATAATGCAATTGATATAACTCACGCTTTTCAATAAAAGAAGCACAAATACAAATAATACACCACAAGTTTTATCACTTATTACATTGATAGGGGCACAACATTGTTTTTTTGGAAACCAAACTAATCAGTTGTTCTTGAGCAGGTACATACATACATTTACATAAAAACGGACATTACGGGATTTTTTCAAGTTAAACAAAATAGTTATTAGAAAGGAATTATGGCAGTAGTTAGAGATGTATACTGTGAATTGTTTTATTGAAAAAAGTCGATTTTGGAAAGTTTTGAGTAGACTCTTTTGTATTTAGTTTACGATACGAGCGCACTCATCAGTGCTAGAAATTGTTACTATCATCTCACATCGGCTGTTCAGATCAAAATTATCTGAAAATATATTTTCTTTAAAGTTCTGCAACAGCTTGCACACTAACATTTTAAAAGAGATGTATTAACTTATTCGTTTAAAATTTTCTGTATTATAAAAACTAAATATCATTTGCTACTTTCTTTCCTTGTTATCGCATTTTCTTCAGTTTCAGTCAGTTTCATATGCTTCGAAAAAATGTGTTTCATGGAAAAATAAATTTAAAAGAAAATATTTTAAATTTGAAATAAGAAATTTCATGAAAAGCGAATATCAAGCCACGCCTCTTGCAACTATAGCTTACTCTTTTAAATGTTCGCAGCATGGAGGCACAAAGCAATGTATTATACACGACTCGCACACCCTATGTACCTATTGGTAAACAGTTCGTGTTGGGATATGACAGAGCGAGAGATAGAGAGAGTGAGCGAAAGACAGACCAACCATATAAATATTATATTTGCAAACAAAAAGGTGGCGTGCGGCGCTCGGCACGTCAGTGGACTATGGGGTCGTCTTTGCGTGGTTACGCGGCGGTTGAGGCCACATAACATGGAAGTTATAACTAGTTACAGTTCTGGTTTTTCTCTTCAGGTCGCTATATTGTGGCTCAGTCACTTGCCTATTTTGTCTATGCATTGCCGACGGCAACGATGCCAGCAAATTTTTATATGCAAGTGAGCAATGCGATCCTAGTTTCTTGCCAAGGCTTGGTTTTTTTACTTATACCAATTCAAGAAGTATCAGTCAGTGGTGTGTACCAGAAGGTTATGAAAGCGACCCACATTATAAAAAATTTCTAATTTTGAACATGAGTCCAATATGAATACTTGGCCGTTTCCTAATAGCAAAAGGGCGAAATATTTCTGTCAACTATAGAATGCGGACAGATAAAAGAAGCACCATATATATGGCAACTTTTCGCCTCTTTTGAAACCCTGGGTACGCCCATGTTATACCTTAATATCTTTTATGACGTTCCGAACTTATTTGGAAAGATTCCTCACAAAACCAAGAACTACCACAAATTTTTTATAGGTACGTCGTTGTTTAGAAATATTAGTTTGAAGAATGCCCTTGACTTAACTAAATCACTAGTTAAGAATTAGTACAATCCGTATAAGCACCTTACTAACTGCCTTGCTGCGCAAAAAATGGTAGCATGAAAAACGAGCCTTTACCTCATATCTGTGTACCAGGATAAAGGACTTCATACGACCTCATATATACACGCATATGTTGCGTTGAACGCCACGGAGAGAACATTTCTCGCATGGACACTTCGGCGTAATGTTGCGTAAAGGATCAACAATCCAACCGCTCCCAGCTTTTCGCACAGTTGGTGATTACACTCAACAACTCTCTAACCTCTTAGCCAACCCCTTCCCGAACCACAGGTATAATTGAAGTGAATTTGTTGCAGGTTGTCGTAGTTAGTAGACCATACAGAGGGACCTTCTGTATGCAGCCCTCCTGTGGCCCTCTCCCCCCAGAGAATAGAAAGACATAAGTTCATAGACGATCATCATATCCGATATACTGCTGTCTCCAAAACAGAAGATGGAGTGGACGCAGGGTAAAATGCGTCGGGGTCTCTCTGCTTATAGAAAACCGTTACTTCGTCTTGCCCTCGTTGACCGCCAGACCCACTTCGGCTGATCACTTCCAAACAAGGAAATAGCGCAGTAATATCTCGCTTCGTACCACCGTCGGTATCAATATCATCGGCGTTATTTGTCATTGATTCAATTCAATTAATATGTTACATGGCCTCAAAAAAAATGTATCTGTCCATTCGTTCATTACTTAATCTTATTAAAAAGAAATTTTTATCCTAAAGGCTTATATGGAGTAAACATTATTGTTGATAATCCTCATAAGAATTTTATATTAACGTAGAGTACGGAACTTAAATACCGTATTATAAAAACTTTAATATTTTCTATTGAAGTACCTTTTTGAAGCGTTTTTAAATTAAATTTTACGCTTGTTTAACTGCCAATACCACGCTTCCAAACTCACCCCTCCCACTTTCCACTCCCACACTGAATTTTTAGTACACACAAGTTTAAGCTTAAAGCACCAATGCAAAAACAATGCAAACAAACAAGACTATTAAATTTTCAGCACAATGCGTTTTTGTTGTTTTAGATAATATTCTTTGAAACAGTTGGTGTTGTTGTTTTGTACGTATAATTTACAGAGAGGAATACAGAAATACATTTTAAAAGCCCGTATTACATACATAGACCCAGACCCACCCCACTACTCCCCGTACCAGATTTAATCACTGGCATTTCCACTACAAATACACTCCCCCTCCCAAATTATAACACCACTCTTTAACTTTCCTGTTTCAAATAAACGAATACGGACATAGGATGTGCACTCGCTGAAATATGTTTGTAATACCACTTTAAAATAACGAGAAACGAAAATGTTCCAACGAGGAGAAGCAACAACGCTTACAAGAGTAAATGTCATGCTTATGATAAGCGAAAACAAGAGACAGTTAAATGATTTTACCAAACTCTATGCTATGACTTAAAAAAATTACGATTTTTCAAAATAGAATACTAACTGTTTTAAAAAGTACTTACGTTAATTTTTTCCTTTGGGGTATGAAACGCGGGTGCTCAAGCCTCCTTACATGTTGCTCTCGTTGTTGTTTTTGTTACTGTTGCTTCTTCCTTCCTTTTGCTAAATCGTATTAAATGCAACCGAGCGAAATATCAAAATTTTACAGAGACTATAAATACACAAGTATGTACTACACATATTTTGTATATCAGCGGATTAAAATCAAATTTCATTCAAAAAATTATTGGATCTTTGCGCGGTAACAGTAGCGCAATGCCGTTCATAAAGGGATTGGGGAAGGGATGAACTGTTAAGGGTAGAAGAACTGGGAGCCACATACATACAACCACACTTACGTAGTTATAAATATTTTTGTGAATACGGATGCATTTAGTTGTGCGTAATTTTATGAGATACTTCCTTGCAGGCGTCCATGGGAAAGTTGTTGAAAAGCTTGAATATATTGGATTTTTGTTAAAGCCCAATAAAGTCACTATGTCCTGGAATCCACAAGAGGTAAAATCGGCAATGTTAGATCAGCTCCAAAAATAGCTCTAAGTTATAACAAACCAGATTTGAAGTAGTTTCGTATGAGTTGAGTGCAAGAAATTTAGCCCTGCTGTAAGAGTGTACTGTATTCTACATATGCACTTTAAAATTTATATATATTTGTATGTGTGTTGTGGAAGTATTTGAGAACCGAAGATGATAATTAACTATGAAAAGTTTTCCTCAAAAGTTTATTAAAAAGTTTGCGGCATCCAAACCAAAGAGTCCTTAATGATTCACGAAGGCAAGAAATTAACTGCAAGCTGAACAAAATTAACAGGTTTAGAACGAGCGAATGAGGATTCTTACATATATATGTACATATATGAGTATGCGAGTATGAACGAATGTAGTAGTATCGAAAAGAGGAAGATAGCGGCACACAGTACGTTCCTTTTTGGAATCTTGAATCCCGACATTCAACGGGATTGATACTGCATGGCTTAGAATCCCTGGATTGGACCCCTAGTTTGCATATATAGATAGAGATACATATGTACATACGAATATATAAATATGTAGAAATGAGTAAAAATGTGTAAAATCCTTTTTAATTACTTTGTTACGCTGAAAAATGTTTTTGTTATTAGAGTTGTTACAGCCAGTATGTGATCCTGAACGATTCACCGATGGGTCCTTCAAAACCACCACATGCGGAGCGTATGTACATCATGTAATGTATGGTGAGAATGAGCGCAAGGCAGCAGGCGTTAAGTGGTAATGGGTCAGCCTTTGTGGGTGCTGGTTATTGTTGTTTGTTTTTGGTTGGTCGCTTCGGTTGGAAATTGTTAAATGGCTCGTTAGCGTTTACAACACTGCACAACCGCTCCGCTCTTGTCAATGCCACGCGCCACAGTAGGAAGTAACACATGGCCATATGTGCTACATATATACATATGTACATATGTATATTCATATATGTGCATACCAGGGGCGCACACTGTACGAAATTTCGGAAGTGCAGGGTAAAGCTACTGATCGCTTTCCGATTGGGGTTAGCCAGAGCGATCCTTGTTACTCCATAACCAAGTTGACATACAGCCTCCACGTGGCGCCTGCAGGGTCATCTGCTTGACATCCGTGGAGCGGTGAGCTAATGTGTGAAGCGAAAGTGTGCGCAGGGTTTGGCTCCCAATCACACTTATTAAATTGCCAATGAAAACACCGAAAGCCTCGGATTAAATGGCCCCTAAAACTGTTGACGACCCCCGCAAACGTACTAAGGACCACGATTTACGGATATGCACCTGGAATGTCCGGACCCTCAATAGGGAAGGTGCCTCTATCCAACTGGCGGATCCCCTCGAAAAATACAAGGCTGACATCACCGCCATCCAGGAAATGCGATTGACAGGGCAGGGATGCTCAAAACAAGCAACCTACAGCTACCATGTGGAGAGGCGCGAATTTGGATGTGGATTCGTGGACAGTCGGAGGCTACGCCACCTTGCCTCCATGTTCACTCCTGTGAAAAAAAGACTGGCTACAATTCGCATCAAGGCGAAATTCTTCAACATCAGCCTTTGCGCGCACGTCCCGACAGAAGAGAAGAACGATGCGACCAAGGATGCGTTCTACGTGAGACTCTAGGACGTGTACGACCGCTGCCCGTCACACGACGTTAAGATAGTCCTCGGGGATTTTAACGCAAAGATAGGGCGATAGCGAATTTTTGGTCCAACTGTCGGACATTTCAGCCTCCACGAGACCACCGCGAACAACGGTCTGAGGCTGATCGACTTCGCCGCGGCGCGAAACATGGTAGTAAGGAGCACCAGATTCCAACATCACGACGGAGGGCATGCTTCCAGTGAACTACACGTGCGTACGTTCCGAGGTGCAAACATCGACTCGGACCACCTACTTGTTGGAGCCAAAGTTCACATGCGGTTATGCAGAGCGAAGGATGTGCGCTCTGGTACACAGCGAAATCTGGTCGTCGCAAAGCTGCAATCACAACAGACAGCCGAAGTCCTACTGCGCTCAGCTCTCTAATCTGCTCAGCCAATCCTCCCCGCACCCCGATGACGACCACTGCCGCGGAACCAATGGTACGACGAGGAGTGTCGCCAGGCCACCGCAGCGAAGAATGCCGCCTACAGAAGAACCCTGCGGTCGGCTGCAACGCGAGCCGTGCGAGAGAATTACCGGGAGATGAGAACGGCAGAGAGGCGTCTTTTCAGATGCAAGAAGCGGGAACAGGAAAAGCGCGAGCGTGAGGAGATCGAGATGTGCAGAGACAGGAATGACGCCCGAAAATTCGACCAGAAGGTTAAGCGTCTAACCGAAGGATTTAAGACCGGGGAAGCTTCCTGTCGAGACGAAAACGGCAATCTGGTAACCGATGCTCAGAGCATACTAAGGTTATGGAGGAAACACTTCTCCAGCTTATTAGCAGGCGATGACACCAATTCCGCCAACGGAGGCAGGTTCCCGATACCACCAATTGACGACGATGATGACATACCATCGCCTAGCTATAACGAGGTCAAGGTCGCAATCCAGCGACTCAAGAATAACAAAGCGGCGAGTGCTGACGGCCTGCTTGCAGAGCTATTTAAGATTGGCGGCGACGAGCTGGTAGGGCGCTCACGAATATAATATGGACACCCACCATTTCTTCGCCGATTATAAGGCTGCCTTCGATAGCCCGATAAGGGATCGTCTGTACGCCACAATGTCCGACCTCGGTATCCCTGCTAAGCTGGTGAGGCTGTGCAGGATGACGCTGAGTAACACACAAAGCTCCGTTAAGATAGGAAAGGAACTCTCCGATTCTTTCGATACCGTGAGAGGCTTCAGATAAGGCGATCATCCATCCTGTGACCTCTTCAACTTACTGATGGAGAGCGTGCTACGGAAAGCCTGTGTGCAGCGCGATGGCACTATTTTCTACAAAAGTGTCCAACTCCTTGCGTACGTCGATAATATTGATATTGTCGGCCAGACCAAGCAATATGTTACCGCTGCTTTCTCGGCTATCGACAGAGAATCAGCCAAAGTGGGTCCGGCGGTCAACGAGGGCAAGACGAAATATATGTTTTCTGGCAGGGCGACTCTGCGCCGTGACTCCCATTTGGCAACTGGAAACTATACCTTCGAAGCTGTCAAGGAGTTTACATATCTTGGCACCGCCATTACCACCAATAATGATGTCATCTTGGAGATAAAGCGGAGAATAACTCTTGCCAATAGGGGCTACTATGGACTCGGTAAGCAATTGAGAAGTAGAGTCCTCTCTCGACCGACGAAACTGACGCTCTATAAGACACTCATCATCCCCGTATTGCTTTATGGCGCTGAAGCATGGGTGATCTCGCAGACTGAGTGGGTCTGGCGGTCAACGAGGGCAAGACGAAGTATGTATATGACTTTTACAAGCAGGGAAACACGGCGCTGTGAATGTCCTGTTTCTGAACTGTCAAGAAATTTGCATATCTTGGCACCGCCATTACCACCACAAATGATGTCATCTTGGAGGTAAAACGGAGAATAGATCATGCCAATAAGTGCTACTATGGACTTGGTAAGCAATTGAGAAGCAGAGTCCTCTCTCTACTAGCAAAAATTACACTCTACAAGCCGCTAATCATCCCCGTATTGATTTATGGCGCCGAAGCATGGGTGACTTCGCAGACTGATGCAGCTTCTCTTGGAGTGTTCGGGAGAAGTGCTCCGCAAGATCTTCGGCCCGATCCGCGTTGATGACGACTACCGCGTCCGAACGTACCACGAACTGTATGAGCTCTACGCTGATATTGACATAGCCAGTCGCATCACCATCCAACGGCTTCAGTGGCTCAGTCATGTCGTGCGTTTGGACAAAATAGCTTCAGTTTAGAGAAAATAACCAAAGTCAAGCAAAGGACAGACGGGCAAGGAGAAATGAACTTCGAAGGCTTAAGAGGATATTTATGGCATGGAACCCTGTGTGCGCGAGCCCGACACCCACTCGACTGCTTTTTTGAATAGATACATATGCTTAGAACATTAAAGAGAATCCAAATCTGATATCCGACTCGCCTATTATCCATCCGTCAAATCGAACATTTTGAGGAAAGTTTAATAGTACTCAACTTTGTTTTTGAATATCATCAACGCTTTAAATGAAAAAAGTGTACAATATTCCCATTCTCATTTAAAAATCTTGTGTACGCGTCTGTGGGAGGCTGTATATTCCATTGGCATTGGGCCATTGTATCCCGAGTGCTTATCACTATTTTGCAAGAGTGGTTTCCGCATACATTTTTGCTGTTGCTTTGTGTATTGTATTATATTAAATAAATAAATTGAATGCTTGACTGCCAATTATATCGCAGCAACCGAGCTTGGGCCAGCTTGCGCCACTTATCTGCATTTAAGATGAAATACTCCTTCCCATTAAGATGAAATGAGTCTTCTTGTTGCCGTTACCCATTTAAAAACGAACGAAAATGAACGCTCTTTCTTTCACAGTG
The DNA here is from genome assembly GCA_963457695.1 of Neria commutata. Lineage (NCBI taxonomy): Eukaryota > Metazoa > Arthropoda > Insecta > Diptera > Micropezidae > Neria > Neria commutata. The sequence continues at coordinate 5,336,907 of OY735250.1, forward strand.
TAAATCATTTGATGCCTTGTAAGAGCACGTCCTTAGCCCTGATAAATTTAGTATTAAAAACCTGAGTTCCTGAGTTAAAAATCGGGGTTCGATGACAGATTGACATAATTCATGACCAAATGCGGCCCAACATGCAATTTACTACAAACTCTTTCGAGATGGCATGCTACCGGTACCATCTAAAAAAAGAGCTAGCAATGTCGAAGGGGTATGCATCCCAAAGTTCAAGCCATTGGTATCAGCGAATAGTGACAATCACTTTGATGACAATTTCTTCGTTTCCAGAGTGTGCGTGTCTGCGCGTGAGGACGTGTGCTGTAATAAAAGATATTCCCGTGCATCCCGTGTTATCGCAGAGTAAATATGATGGGTGCAGGGAAGGGGAGGGGAGAGTGAGCCGAAGTCCGAAGTGCTTGTGTGGCAGTTGTAGGAATTTTTTGTCTGCTGTTGGTCGGCTGGCACGGCGCGTTGCAGCGCGACGTGACGCTTTTGTAGCATAAAAGCGCACTTTTCCGCTTCAACTTCCTGATTTGTTGTTCTGCTGATAGAAAATAATGAAAAAAGGGATCGGCTGAAAGCGCATCTACGCTAGGCTTCAACGTGAGGGAGCGGCTGGGTGGGGTGGGGTGGCGATGGAAACTGAACTGTGACTGTCGTAGCGCAGTCCTGATTTAACTATTTATCTATCCGCACAAGCACGCAGCCAAGCGGATTTCTGTCGCCGTCCAGTGGAATGAGATCGGAGACGGGCGCGCATACAGAGGGATATAGGGATGCAAATATCCACTCCCAAAAACTTAAGAAACATATTTTTCTACGTAAAAATCGGAAATCTTGCATGACGTAAGATCAGTCAAAGTTTAACAGTCAAAGATTAAGAAATATTTTCCTTTAATTTTTAACGGGGATGAATTGTACCCCTCAGAATAAACTGCTGCAAGACATGAGAACACTCTTTCTACTTTTAGGTCAGCTCATATTAGGCCGCTCTTGTTGAAGCTATACACCTTTGTGTTTGTCATCTCTAAACGAAAGAATAGCTCCCTCGAAATAAAATCCTGCATACGCTCCTGATCAGCGGCATTTATGGCAAACGGCGGCACGTGTCAAAAGACTATCAAGGATATGCTACGCTCCAGCTGGCTGTAGCAAGGTATGCGGAAGCCTGGACGAAAGGCATGGAAATATGGGGAGTATTTGTATGTAGCCCCGTACTAAAAGAGACCAGACTCACATATCCGTCTATAAACCGTCTAGTCAGACTTTCTAAAATTTCCATACATCTAAGAACGCGCCGTTGAAACTGCGACTTCGTTAAGCCGATATCTTTTATATGAATTACGGATTTTAAGAGCCATACAATGAGTAATTCGTATGCTAATTGCCGCCGCAATAAGGTTACATTTCATTTCTGCTTCAATATTGGCCCATAAATCGCTGTCTGATATATTTTTATAGCACCGAATCAAGTTTAACTGAATTGCCCAACAATTTTTTTTATTTACGAGGCATATTTACAAGTTCCTAGAATTCAAAAGTTCCCTCAGACTTATTACTGTTTACCTAAGACGTGTCTATAGCAGCACGCTGGGAACTAACATGCAGAGCAAGCGTGCGAAATTCGACAATTCTCTACAACTTAAACCAAAGGAAAACGTCAATAAGCTGCAAAAGGAGCACGGTCCTTATAGGCATGAACAAATCATTTAATATGGTCTCGCCCATGCTATTTCTTTTTTGCTTTCTGAATTCTCAAACCAATTCACTTTGAGGAAATTTAAAGCAATTGTTGCTCACATAGGTCTAGCTTTAGGGGGTAAGTCAAAGTTGTATGCCAGTGCCCGCTTGCTGCACATGGGACGTCCCCCAATAGGAATTTTCGCTTACACACAAGCATGCATACAAATTGTAAGTTGACTTTTGTATTGTATATTTTCTTTCTGTTCATTTTTGTCCTCTGCACAGCATGCCCTTTGTGCTGATGTATTTAGAGATTTTATCCAAATTGATCTTGTGCAATATGTACATTCATACATACATATATCGCAAACCAAAGGACGTGAATGATAAAGAAGGAGCAGTTCTGATTTCGACGCAAAACACTAGGCTGTTCTTGAACAACTACTTAACCGCCAGTTATCGCTGCCTCCTGTGATCTGCGGTCTGTTCTGTTCCCAGTCCTTTTAAGTTGGTACTAAAATTGCCCACATATGGGCTAACTTGGTAGCTTGATAACTTGATATAAACTCAAATGATTTAAGGCGTTACAATATTCACACAATGCCTATTACGATCGGTGTAGGGCATACAAATAACAGGAACAGTAGTGGTATTTTGATAAAAGAAAATATCCTCGTGATACACACATAACACAGCATGCCGCCAAGCCATACGAATCAAGCAAGAACAGAACAGTGTGCAACCGTCAGACGCTCGCCACCAAAAAGGGAGGTCTGAATCAATCAGGACCAGCCTCGAAGAGAAATTTCCCTACGAAGGAGAAATCCTCTAATATGAAGGCAAGCTGTGCATGTATAAGAACGTGTATGAAGATCGACGGACGACCAGAGTGCATTTTTCTTAGAGTTTTTGTTTGGTTCCCTTGTTGGCGATTAGGCAAAAGTTATTTGCCTTATTGTAGTTGCTGCTGCCTTTCTTTATGTCCCCGATATCCGAGCTTCGTGCTCTAAGCTGTGCACAAAGGAAGGCGCAACGCGCGCCGGCAACATGGAGTGGCGCATTTCGTTGTTAGTGTTCTAATAATATTTTGTGTTTCTTATGTCGTTCTTGCCAAAGTTCAAAAGTTCTCGTGTGAAAACATGCAATTATGGTTGTTTTTCTTTTTGTTTCTTTTATTTACAAGTATGGTTCTCACATTCACACATACAGTGTACGTCATGCACAATTAAGTTCCGTAAACTAGCATAGTAGTTAAGTGTTGCTTATATGTATTATTGTTCTTGTCCGCGATAAGAAAGTCTGTCATGTAGTGATTTGCCAAATGGATGCTTTATCCAGTACCAAGCAAAATAAGGCCCAGCTCCATCAGCACCCAATTAAAAGCGATCACAGCAACGCTCACACGGCTGAGAAGACGCGTGAAAGTGGCGAGAGCAACAATACATTCGTTCTGATGCATGGGAAGAAAGCATAAATTATAAAAATTAGTGTGTTCCAATTTTTATTTTGGTCGCGTGTTTCGTGTATTTTAATGAATAGAGCTTTTAAAAAACCCGTTTGCCTACCGGTTTAAACTGTACCTATATATGTATGTTTGTCTGACCACCAAAGGAGCAGACCATTTCATGGCAATTAAACGACTCCGCCGCATTCCACACCTTTCATGCGCAAGGGTTGAATGAAATATGTCTATGAGAAGTAAATGGGGTGGGTGGTGTAATGCGGTCTGCGGTGTAGGTGTTGTGAATGAGCAAACACTTGCTCTGTTGTAACTGTTTCTATATATGCTTCGCATTAGCATAACATTTCAGAAATTAAGTTAGTAGCATTGGTAAGCGGTGCTAATTGTTTCAAGGGCGTAACAAATAAATGTGATAAACACCGTTTCAAACCACAAAAATTATTAAAATGCATATTATTTAAAATATGTATGTATGTAGTTTATCATTGAGAATAAATTTTTGTATTGGTTTACAGGTCCCGTTTAAGTGCTGCTATGCTCTTTGTAGCCTGCAGCTTTTATTTCTCCAACCGAAATAAATAAGCTTGATAGCCTGCCGGTATGTGTGTACGCGCGTATTATCCTGTGGATGAGTTCTTCTTGCTTGCGGCTAAATGCGCGTTGGCCGCAAACACAACAATAACAATTTAAATCTGTTGCATGCACATGCCTAATGCCACTATCTCTCACCGCCTCCGCTCCTTCACTATGGTACAGAGATTTGTATATTCGGCGGCATTGCTGCCGTGCTCTGTTTGTGGCAAGCACATCAAAGGAATGTAAATATACATACGTACATACATATGTACATATATACGTACTATGTATAATGGCAACGTATGTATATATGTATGTATGTACGTACATACATATGTATGGATGCGTGCGTTTCCATTGGCCTAGGAATTTGTTGTCGAAACGTTTTTGGTTTTGGCATGACTTTTATCCTATTAGAGACGAAAATTTAGTCTCTCCAAAAGTAAGCAAATAAATCAATTTGGCAAATCCATCTCCACTTTTACACACTTTCTTCCTTAACATATGTATATGTATTAATAATTAACTAGTTTTGAAAAGGCGCCCCTGGCGCCCACTGACTCAATAACGCTTTTAAATCAAATGAATTTAATCAAGATATGAGTTGGAGAACATCATAAATTTATTAAATCATTATCCGTTAAATTGTGTTTTTAGCTTAACAAAAACCATTTCAACATTAAAAATCAATCACATTTACAGAGTAGTTTATTTTAAGGAAAAGCATGGCCCGGGTAACCGGTCTACATTAAAAACATTAAATAGGACGATATTTTATTTTAAATTTTTAAAATAACACAAAAAATACGCAGTAGAAATTAATTTGTCTTATAAGATCTCTGTGTAAACTACGTCGTGTGAATTGGCGGGTATCGTTGAGAAGAGGTCCTTGTTGAGGATTGGGCTCGATGAACACCTTGACTCTGTTTGAATTCCTGCAGCGGGATAAAGCAACGTAAAGTTGACCGTGGGCGAAGACTGCTGTTTCAAGATGAATACCAATGTGATCAAAAGACTGGCCATGCGACTTGTTGATCGTCATTACGTAGGCCGGAATTACTGGAAATTGTCGTCGCTTCAAGACGAATGGTAGAGTTGTCTCTGTTGGCGCCAAATCAATGCGTGGAATCAGAACGGAGTCTCCTTTGTTGCACTCAGAAAGGATTTTTTCTTTGATGAAATTACGTGCAAGCTCCTCAACAACTAATCGCGTTCCATTACAAAGGCCTCTCTTGGGATTTAAGTTCCGAAGCAGCATGATGATGACACCCTTTTTAAGCAGCAAGATATGAGGTGGTGTTCCAGAAGGCGTTTGCTCATTGAGAAATTCAACGGGGAAATTGAGTGCGTCATTAGGGTCCTCGCTGACAATCGAATCGGCGCTGTAATAAATTTGAGGGACGCCAGGAATCAAGTCGATAATTTTACGATTCATCTCTAGAGTTTGTGCATTGGTAGGAGCAACAATGACTCTCTTTGCCAGCTCATCAGTAGACATTTGTTGAATGTTTCCAAAGATAGCGCCAATGAGATTTTCATTTGTGATCATCGCGGTAGGAATTTCAATTGTGTCTGCCTCATAGATGCATGGTGGCGATGGCAAAGTTCCGGAGCCGACTTGCAATAGCCAATTGTTGTGGTCGTCCTGACCTTCACTGCGCATATTTGAAGTTAGAGATTTGTTCAAATTGATTCCACAATCTACTTGATTTGATGCAGCACTCTATGATTTCTGTGCAAGTTCCTCTTTGTACAACCGGCAGCGTCTGGCGAAAATCCCCACCAAGAACTAAAACTTTTCCACCAAAACTTGTCTCGTTGCCCATTATCTCACGCAAGAGCTTGTCGATGCAGCGGAGTCCATTCTTTGGGAGCATGGTGATCTCATCGATGACAATTAGGATGGCTTCACGTAAAACTACTGCTTCGGGAGAGGTTAATCGCATTGATGAAACCGAGTTGTCGAGCAGTGGAACGGGAAGCTTAAAACCACTGTGAACAGTGCGTCCTCCATCCAGTAAAGTGGCTGCAATTCCAGTTGTAGCAAATGGCAATACGACTTGTCCTTGTGCTCTAAAATATGCCATCAGGGTGGTGTAGAGAAATGTCTTTCCTGAGCCACCAGGACCATCAAGATAGAAAAGCTTGCATTCAGCGTGATTGTTCTCAACTGCCACCATGACTTTGAGAAATCCTGCAAGCTGGGCTGGGTTAAGCTTCTAAATTTGTTCATTCGCCATTCGCACTTGTTCTTCCTGATTGTACACGTGGACTTCTCCTGGCGGATTTCCCGTAGGTACTGGTAATCCAATAGAAGAGCAGGTTATTCCATGTTGTCTGAGAATGAAATTGACGTCATGAAGAGCAAGGTTGGTCGATACATCCGCTGTTTTCGTTCGCATGTAGTCCAGAGTAAGGTCTTCCAAGTGATCTTGCCATAATTTAAGGGGTCGAGAGGGTTGGCAGAAAATGCATATGTACGCAAACATCTCACGCAATTGTTTGGACATCAAGTAAGTTCCAGCATCAGTCAGGCATTGATCCCATTACTCATCAGACTCCAAAAGACCTCTCGCTATTGCTGCTGTCTTGAATGTTTCATACAAAACTCCATCAAACGTGCGCAAGGACTCAAAGCTTGTGGCTCCGCGAACATGTAAGAGCAAGAGACGTAGGTAGAAACGCTCCTCATCTTTCAGACTAACCGTATACATGCGGGCGACGGTTTTCTCACCTCCTCTTTGGCGTTCTCGCCATTGGCTGTTCTTGTTAATGGTCACATAAACGAAGTGATAAGGGATGTCGGTATAGAGATGGACTCGAGCAGCAACATTATTTTGATTTAGGAGAAACCATGACTCGAGTTTTGTCCTTCCAGTTTCTGCAGCAAGAAGAGCTTCTTCTTCTTGACCCTCTTCAAAAACGATTCGTTGTTGGTTCGGCAAGTGGACAGGTAGTTTCATGACTGAGTGAGATCTGTCGTGCATTTTTGATTCTCTTATGCCCCACATTGCCTCAGGAGCACTCACGTATCGACAGTCCAAAAAATTTGTGATCTCATAATATCGAAGCTCCGCTGCGCCTTCTGATGTGATGGTGACATTCGCACAATCATATCCCTTGAAAATGTATTTGTATATGTACTTGACAAATCTAAGGGAGGTTGCGCACTCCACGTTGATATGTGCGTTGTACTTGCATATTAGGTAGGGACTGTAAGGCACGACATTGCGATTATCCATCGAAGCTCCACGAACAGTAACTCCCTCAGTGTTGCGTCGTCGATACAAAGGATATCCGTTCACATTGAGTTGGGTGTGGTCATTGAAATCCTTAGGGAACCCTTTCGAGCATTTTCCGTCTTTCATGCATGGAGCGTTCGGATTGCTACTGCCGCAAGGCCCATGAATCATGCACTTAAGGATAATTTCACGAAGCGATGGTTGGTCAGGAGGTAAATGATTCGTTTCCTGTGGAATTTCGGCGCAGATGAATTCGTCGATTCTTTCAGTTGTGGAAAACTTATCCCGCTCTCTGAGTGTTATTAAAATGTGAGCGTGGGGCAGACCACGCTTCTGAAACTCAATCGTGTACACGTGAGCAATCGACTTTCCGAATAATCCAACGCCAACCAAATCCCTCATGAGCGCATCTAATTTGATTTTGAATACCCGAGCTACTAAATCCGGACGATCGGCTGCAATCTCTCGTGATCGCAAATTGTCAACGATTTCCTTCCAAGTCGGATTTGCAGTGAACGTGATGAAAAGGTCCGGTGGTCCAAATTTCGCAAAAATACTCATCGCATCACAGCAGCGCTCTCTCATGTTACGTGGCGAACCCTCAAAGCTCGATGGAAGGATGACCGAAACTCCAGCTGCAATATGCTCATTCTGCGCCATATTAACCACGTGATCAGCAAGTCTTTGGTAGTGCTCTGCCCGCAGTTTTTTCTGGTGTTGCCGCACGAAATTCAAGTTGTTAGCCTCAATTTGCAGATAGGAATCGACCAACCACTGCTGCGTTAACTTGCCAGCGCTCATGAAGGGATTGAAGTCATCTCGTATCGCTGTTAATGCTGCTTTGTATTGGAGCATGCTGACATTTTCCCGTTTCTTGTTTGCTTGAGCTCCTTCGTAACTGCCACACTTCCATTTCGGCTGCCAGCCAGGTTCTCCAAATGGAAAAAGAATGGCATATGTCATCGGATCCATATTTGGGCTCAAGATGTTGATATTAATAAACTGCTGCTCGGGATTTGCGGGGTTAATCGGATAGATGTGGATGTCGCGATTAAATGGTGGCTCTCCATCCTCATTTACAAAAGAGGATTTTTCGGTTATCGTCTATATAGTGGGCGGACCACTCCCATTTTCTTGTATGATATCTAAGACCTATATATCAACTTGGGAACCGAATTTCATTCATTTATATCCGTAACTAGTCAATTGGGAGCCATTTTACCCGAAAAATTTTGCTGCCTATATAGTGGGCGGACCACGCCAATTTTTTCCTATGACATAGATGACCGAACCCTTAACTTGAATACCAAGTTTCATTCTTTTCCATGAGTAATTAGACAAATTACAGCAATTTGATCGCAAAAAACCCGAGGTAGTGGGACTTACAGGCCTATAATGGGCGGGTCCTTCGACCGATTTGGCTAATCTCAGAACTTAAAGTAATGGAAGGTTCACTGCGACTGTGTGCCAAATTTGGTCCAAATCGGACTACTCCTTCTTTCTCTCCTGCGCCAACGGACAGCCAGACAGACAGACAGACAGACAGACAGACGGACAACCGGAAATCAACACAGAAAGTGATTCTAAGCATATCTATATACTTATGTCTATACCTAGGATGGCTCCTTTAATGCGTTACAATTTTTGCACAAAGTTATTATACCCTATTACCATAGGTGTAGGGTATAAAAACTTTTTAAAAATAAGCTTTAATTTATTTAATGTACTAAAAAGTAGAAAATAAGTTGTTTCCAAGTCACCTGTATCTTACTATCCCTAAAAGCTTGGGGCGCTCATGTGTTCAATATTTGTCAAACAGTTACCACAATATTTTATTTAAATAATTTTTTGCAAATAGATTCTAGTAATGAAAGATATTTTGAATATGGATATTGAGCGCACAAGCTTTTATTAATAGTAAGATACAGGTGACTTGGAAACAACATATTTTCTACTTTTTAGTACATTAAAGCTTATTTTTAAAAAGTTTTTTTTTATATAATTTTATTTTCTACTTTTTAGTCTTCCATAAATTCAATTTTAGAGCTCCGAAATTTTTCGCAAAAAGAATTTTAAACTTGCAGAGCAGTACACAATATTTAGGGTATTCACAGTGTTTCCTATCGTCATATGTCATATCCTCAATTTAACAAATAATACGGCAGTGATCGACCCTAATATTCGTGGCATATTTGTGACGCGGTGAGTTGTTGCTATTTTGCCAGCAGGGCGCGGCAAGTAAGTTCCTATCGTTTTTCATTCATGTGTGGTGTACCTATAATTATAAACTGAAGCCCAAGTGTGTAGTTGCTTGAAAAGTGCCACGCCCCTTGTCCTACGCCCATAAAATTTTACCAGTGGGACGACACATCCAAGAGGCGACTGCATACGAAATTTCAATGCTGCACGACCTTTAGTTCCAAAGCTAATCGAGATCAAAAATTTGGTTTGTATGGGCGGTGCCACGCCCCCTTATCCAGTGCACGCCTTATTTTCTCAGTAGAAGGATATGGATATGTAGTAAGTTCCTACCGAGTTTCATTGATGTGTGATGTGTAGTTCTAAAGTTATACACGAATCTGGAGTTGATAAAAAAAAGTGCCACGCCCCTTATCCTACGCCCATAAAATTCTACCAGTGGGACGACACATCCAAGAGGCGACTGCATACGAAATTTCAATGCTGCACGACCTTTAGTTCCAAAGCTAATCGAGATCAAAAATTTTGTTTGTATGGGGGGTGCCACGCCCCCTTATCCAGTTCCCCCCTTATTTTCTCAGTAGAAGGATATGGATATGTAGTAAGTTCCTACCGAGTTTCATTGATGTGTGATGTGTAGTTCTAAAGTTATACACAAATCTGGAGTTGATAAAAAAGTGCCACGCCCCTTATCCTACGCCCAAACAATTTTACCAGTGGGACGACACATCCAAGAGGCGACTGCATACGAAATTTCAATGCTGCACGACCTTTAGTTCCAAAGATAATCGAGATCAAAAATTTGGTTTGTATGGGCGGTGCCACGCCCCCTTATCCAGTGCACGCCTTATTTTCTCAGTAGAAGGATATGGATATGTAGTAAGTTCCTACCGAGTTTCATTGATGTGTGATGTGTAGTTCTAAAGTTATACACGAATCTGGAGTTGATAAAAAAAGTGCCACGCCCCTTATCCTACGCCCATAAAATTCTACCAGTGGGACGACACATCCAAGAGGCGACTGCATACGAAATTTCAATGCTGCACGACCTTCAGTTCCAAAGCTAATCGAGATCAAAAATTTTGTTTGTATGGGGGGTGCCACGCCCCCTTATCCAGTTCCCCCCTTATTTTCTCAGTAGAAGGATATGGATATGTAGTAAGTTCCTACCGAGTTTCATTGATGTGTGATGTGTAGTTCTAAAGTTATACACGAATCTGGAGTTGATAAAAAAGTGCCACGCCCCTTATCCTACGCCCATACAATTTTACCAGTGGGACGACACATCCAAGAGGCGACTGCATACGAAATTTCAATGCTGCACGACCTTTAGTTCCAAAGCTAATCGAGGTCAAAAATTTTGTTTGTATGGGGGGTGCCACGCCCCCTTATCCAGTGCCCGCCTTATTTTCTCAGTAGAAGGATATGGATATGTAGTAAGTTCCTACCGAGTTTCATTGATGTGTGATGTGTAGTTCTAAAGTTATACACGAATCTGGAGTTGATAAAAAAGTGCCACGCCCCTTATCCTACGCCCATAAAATTCTACCAGTGGGACGACACATCCAAGAGGCGACTGCATACGAAATTTCAATGCTGCACGACCTTTAGTTCCAAAGCTAATCGAGATCAAAAATTTTGTTTGTATGGGGGGTGCCACGCCCCCTTATCCAGTTCCCCCCTTATTTTCTCAGTAGAAGGATATGGATATGTAGTAAGTTCCTACCGAGTTTCATTGATGTGTGATGTGTAGTTCTAAAGTTATACACGAATCTGGAGTTGATAAAAAGTGCCACGCCCCTTATCCTACGCCCATAAAATTCTACCAGTGGGACGACACATCCAAGAGGCGGTTGCATACGAAATTTCAATGCTGCACGACCTTTAGTTCCAAAGCTAATCGAGATCAAAAATTTTGTTTGTATGGGGGGTGCCACGCCCCTTATCCAGTGCCCCCTTATTTTCTCAGTAGAAGGATATGGATATGTAGTAAGTTCCTACCGAGTTTCATTGATGTGTGATGTGTAGTTCTAAAGTTATACACAAATCTGGAGTTTATAAAAAAGTGCCACGCCCCTCGTCCTACGCCCATAAAATTTATTGATTCGTGTATTGGGCTCTAGATTAGGCATGTATGCAAAGTTTCAGATCTCTAAGTAGTCGGGAAGTGGGTGAAAAATTGATTACTAGATTTGACGACATACTGACATACCGACAGAAAGTGAAGTTAATATAAAGCTTATAAAAATTGTGTGTTTTCTTTTTTTTATAAATGACATTTTTAATAACCTTCTTTTTACCATGGATTTTAAACTTTGCATTGAGTTTAAAAAAACTTTAAATTTCTTTAAAGTCTGCTTACCAGGAGACTAATGACTGACTATTTCTAGGAATATATCCAAAAAATTGGCTGCTACTTTTTACAACTTTTTGTGCTAGAGCGATTTTTATCGAGAGGTCTATGACTACCGGACCACTTCACAGCGTCTTTCAGGCCGAACTCACAGCCATCAGACAGGCGCTTGGCTCAAAGCAAATGCGATCTGTCTCAAGCGCTGATCAGTCACCGCGTATCGTATTTAATCGGAGCGCAGACAAAACCTACCCTACCCGAGCTCATACATGCGTTCGCTCATTGCGTATTTAATCGGCGCGTAACGCAGAAATTATAACCCAAATTGGTTTTTCTCACACGTTTACGTCTGCTCTGACGCTCAGAGAGGATGAGAGAATGGCATTGCTTTGCACTAAAAACAGCGCTGCCACTGCTCTTCGATTTTAATTTAGTACAAAAACCGGATTATTATTGTTAACATTCATTCATAAAAGTAGACCACAATAAATATATCTAAAAATTTAGATAATTCTGTGTCATAGATTTTATAAAGAATGTAAAATTTAACCTCAAAAGCAAAATGAACAGCGTGCTTACTTTGTGCACGAAACTATATGGCAGCACGGCAGCAATAACCAAGACAGAAACCTGCAAAAGAGCGACAGCTGCGATACGATTTTCACTGAACGGCCCGAATTTTGCCGTTGCGATTAATTCCGCTCACAAAAGATACGCGGTGACTGATCAGCGCTTGACAGCTGCAATACGATTTTTTACGATTTTCACTAAACGGTCCAAATTTTGTCGTTACGATTAATTACGATTAAATACGATACGCTGTGAATGTTTGGCGCTTAAATCTGTTGTTGTGCAGAGAACAACACGACAACATTGCAAGTCTATGCTAACATACTACACTCTCATCGAATGTTGCATGCTGTGCAAAAACAATGCTACATTCAATGTAAACAGAGTAACGGTAACTGAACCATAACATTGCGTACGCAATAGCATTTTATTTAATAGTATGATATGATATCATGATATGATATGATGATAGTATGATATGATATTAAAAAGCACACACTTGAGCTCAGTGCTGATTGTTCTAGCGAATTTTAGCGGCTCTTTAGCGGCTTACCAAATCAAAATGTTCACCGAAGCCAATGTCCCTGTTTCTCCTCAGTCTTGCTTCATTATTGCTGCTCCTTTCTATGTATACGCGATGAGTGTGTCATTTTTCATATTTGTCGGCAAAATTGATCGTGAAAATCGATTTTCATCGCGCCATTATTCAACGGTATGGATAAGAGGGGCAGGGGAACAGTGTCAAGCGCTCAGACACGCTGATGAAATTGTTCGGTATATATTTTGCCATATGTGTGCAACGACAGCTGTTCAATTCTGCTGTTCTTTAAATCTCTGACTCAAACTGAGAGCGAATTCCTGAATTTTTTCAAAATACATACATACATAATTTTAGTGCTAATTTTGTTCGCTTCTGAAAACTCAAAAGAACGTCAGCAACTGGCCTCAATTCTAAAATATAAATGCATTTGATTTTATACCCCTCTACGAAATAGTGGGATCTTTAGACATTTGAAGAATTTCATAAAGGGGGCTAAGCAGTTACTAACTGGGATTATTTAAGTTTATGTCTAAAGAATATATTGTATAATTTGCAACATTTTGTAAATCTTAAAATTTTTATTCGAGCTATAATCAATATTTATATATTTACTAGCATTTACCTGGTGTGTGTTGCTACACTCCTGCGACCGTTTTCTATATGTACAAGCGTTCGGCCGGCTATTATTTAGTTTGCATTGCTTTCGCCTCACGGCTACTCAAACACTCTACATTGCACTGCAATGGAGGAGACAACGAAAACGCGCTCCCGCTTTGCGGTGGAGAAGTTGCACAACATATACCCGCGCCAAATTTTAATGATATAGCTTGCTAGAATCCTAAGATACTTTTTATATTTATATTAGTGAATCGATCTCCCCATTTGATTTCTTTTCCACGATTGCTATTCAGCTTTGGTCCCTCACCTCTCAACCTTTGAACTCCACGGCATCGCTGATATCCTGACCTCCGATGTGACACCCGGCTTAGATTCCAAAGATTTAGCAGGTATATTATGAAATGAATTTCTCTCAAAGAGAAATTGCAATCAAATGTCTTTTTTGCTTGTTTATTTTTTTCCATTGTGATGCGCCCCGGCTAAGCTAATTGTTAACACGCCGTCAACTTTGTTCGAGACAACAACCATTCCGTTGCCGCTGCAACGTTGGAGTTTATTAGTACAACATTAGTATATACTATTTCCTTATTAGTATAACTATTTCCCATATTAGTACATACTATTCCTCTTATTAGTACCATTCCGTTGTAAAACCATTTGCGTTATTAGTACAAATTTTTACATTTAGGTTGTTACATGTGCTTAAAGTTCAGTTACATGTGCTAAAAACCAAGCGCAAAATCTCCAAATTTGATTGGTACCTCGGCTGCTTGTTGTCCACCTCGGCTGCTTGTTGTCCACCTCGGCTGCTTGTTGTTGTTCACCTTTTTTGTACACTGTAACACCTTTTCCATAAATTTCGTACCTTGAAAATAAAAATTTTTTATGATAGGGATAAGTTCGTCTTCTAGTTCGGTTTGATGAGCAAAAAAAAGGGTACTCCCTGAGCATAAAAAGCTTTTACGGGTGAGTGCTTCCCTCCTTCGGTGAATAATCTATTTTATTTAATTTATAAATAATACAATTTTCTGCCCATTATTCATGTTTAAGTTACTACCACAGTTTTTACCCGCTCAATACAACCCTGCACTTTCAATCATCCACTTTTCCACAATTTGTCAAAATTGTAAATGGGTACCATGTTCACATGAGAGGAAAAGGGACAAGATATTTGGAGGCATAACTATTCATATGCTAAACAGAAACAACTAGTGTTTCATGCAGATCTTGGACTCAAAGAACAAAATCTCAGCTAAAATTTGTCTATCTGGTACGAAATAGTACGTTTTCAGATAATTAAACAATCCGAAAGTGTCATGCGATGAAATTCCAAGGAAGTGAAGTTATATATCTATATTTTATGTATGTGCCTTTTATTTTATGTGATAATTCTGCAATATGCAGTAAATATTAACGTAAAGTTGTGCTCTTTTTGGCGCAATAATTTCAAGCGCATATAATTTGTTATTAAAGTAATGTCATGCACATCTTTTTGCTTATTTATTATGTCAAATGTGGTCACTACAAATGCATAACTAAAGATATGTGTATTTAATATTTTTAACAATAAAGATTTAACTTTGGAATTCCTTTTGGTTTTAATTGGATGGAAATGTAAGGGCAGAAGTTGACAACTGTAACATTTTGTGCAGTTTTATTAATCTAAAAGTTTTACATTCATTGTGCTTTGCAAATTGCACAATAATCGTTAATTTTCACATATGTATAAATTATATTTGACTCAATTTGAAATGTAAACAGTAACCGTATTTTCGCCTAAAAGGCATTGTAAGCTTCTTCTTCTGTAGCAAAATGCTTCTTCTGGCAAAAGACAAACAGAAATTCACCAAAAACTGACCGGAAAACTGAAAACCGTCTCACAGTGGGGCAGAGTATGGGTAAACACGGAATTAATTAATAGCGAATAACCGTCGAGAGCTAGAAAGATGATTTTTGGTACACTCATTTCCACCAATAATAGGCTTAATTGGGTACAATTTAAGAAAAATTTCTTTCATGGATCGAAAGTTATATCGATTTAAAAAAATTGCCAAAACTGGGTTTATTCAACTTAAAATTATCTCTTAATTAAGTCAATTGAGTCTACAAGCTCTTCTTTGGTACACTCATTCTTACTAATATTAGCAATTAATTTGCGAAATTTCATAATGATATCTCTTATGGATCGAAAGATATAGTGAGTTTATGAAAGTACTCTCAGTAGGCCAAAACTTGATCCATTTTATTAAAAATGGATTGTACGCTAAGTAAGTTGGACCGATAAGCTATTCTTTGGTATACTCCTTCTGATTGATAATATACATAATTCGGTGAAATTTCAAAAGAATACCTTTTATGGATCGAAAGTTATATCGATTTAAAAAAATTGCCAAAACTGGGTTTATTCAACTTAAAAATATCTCTAAATTAAGCCAATTGAGTCTACAAGCTCTTCTTCCTTACACTTATTTCTACTGATACTAGCACAAAATGTGCGAAATTTCATAACGATATCTATTATGGATCGAAAGATAGAGCGATTTTATCAAAAAACTTTCAGTGCAAAAACTGGCAAAAACATATACCCATTCAAAAAACTCTAAATTTATTCAAAATAAGATATAGAATGCAAAAATTTTATATATTGTTGTTAGTTAATATCGCTATCAATATGCATATGTAGCTGTCTTCACTCGAATAGATCTCTTTTGTGCAATAGAAATAGTAGACTAGCACCTGAAACAAGAATAAAAGTTGAAAGCTCAATGGATGATCAACTGCATGAAATGCGCAACATCTGACATGTCGGAAGGCAAAATTCTCTTCTCACACATAATTTTTAATAGTGTATCAACAGCAATAAATACTAGTTATTAATTTTGTTAAACTTTTTCCCACTCCAAATATTCCCCTCATTTCTATTAAAAAATTAGGTCCATATATGCATTTATGTCGGTTTGGTTATCAATGGGTTAATATTTTTTTTTAAATTTTCTAACACTGTTTTACGCCTTGACATTTGCCAAATTTGTAATAAAAAAAACTTAAAAAAGTCCCGTTATCTTCAATTAAATTGCAAGCTATAACCACAGATTTTCACATGTAGGTACATAAAACTCTGAATTACTCCCAAAACGCAAAAAATCCGCAGACTTTTTTTTTTATATGATATGTTAAATAGGCACTAATTAATATGAAATGATCAAATCAGCCCGACCTAGGCAGACTTTTTAACGTTTTCAACTTTAAAAAAAAAAAAAAAAAAAATTCCAGTGATAAAAGATCACTACCTATAAAAATTTTTAGAAAATCACTGATGATCAAAATACAAAAACCCGCTATGCAACCGTCTTTATAATTACCAGATGTTGATGGCTCCATCATTAGAAAAATAGATTTCTTCTTTGTTTTTTTTTTATTGAATTTAAAACTCTTGACACTGATTGCGAAAATGCAAGCTAAACTTTTTGCGCAAAATATTCTTTCTCTTTGAGAAGGTGTGAGGGGAAGAGAAATGTAAATGACGTCTAAAACCGGTTTGAATATGATTGGTGGGATATTAGAGATTAAGAAACAACAACAAAAAAGTTTCTACAACCATTTTCAAAAATTGAATTAATTCCGACTTTTCCTATCATCTGCCCCATAGTGCGTCTGTTGAATATGAAATTGCCCTGGTGGATTTCGCAAATGCATAGGAGCTCTGCCGGCGTTTTTGCCCTCTGCTCATAATCCGTAAGAGTGTGTTAGTGATTCACGTAGGAATTCGAAACTTGATGGCCAAAACCTGATCGTGTACGGGCGGGTTTTTGGGCCATAAAGTTTTAGTGTGAGTGTGTTAGTGTAATAACGTATATGTATATCGAAGCCGGACGAGACAGTTAGACTGTGCGTCTCTCTTACTCTACCGGTGGCGCAGTTGGCGATGTTGCCCAATAAATGATATTTACTCAAGATTCTCCTCAATTTTCGACCTGGCTGGCAGCTATGAGTCGACAGTGCAGAGTTGCTAAAAAAAGCGTACTTCTACCGATAGTACTATTTTTACTTAACCAATAGAACTTTTTCGTTAAGCTTTAAAACTTTTTACTTAGCCGTTTCGTAGAAGGGAGTATATACTACGCTTTTTACTACCAGAGAAATTATATTACTTACGGTGTATTGCATAGATTTACTCTGGGAAATAAAACGCGTACCCAAAAAAATAAAAATGTACCCAAATCAGTACGAAAGTACGGAGATTTCCTACCCTGCCAATGTTGCCATATTCACAGTTTAAACTGTAAATTACAGTGTTTTAGACAAGCTCACAGTTTTTAAAATTACCTCGTAGTACATATTACAGTTTTTTTTATTTTCAGATTTTCTTTTTTTTTTAAATTACGATAAATGATTAACTTTTTGCAAATTTAAAAAAATCTCACGGTAACCCTGTGATTACATTGCAATCCTGCTTCAAAGTGACAATTTGCTTGTCATTTATGACCATAATTTCACAAAAATATTTTCGTTTTTGAACGTTACAGTATATTGGTTGAAAATACAGTTTTTATGTTGGGAATTTACAGTTTTTTGAAAAAAAAATCTGGCAACATTGTACCCTGCGCCAAGCCAAGCGCAACAAGGTGCACCAAAATATATATATAACCATTTATACAAATAAATTTATTTAATAAATTTCTAGAATGTTATCAACCAACATCAACAATTTATTATTGGAGTGTTATTATTTTAAGCATATTCTAGAAAATCACATTTCACATAGATTAAAGAAATGTTTGCAGTACAAATTTATTGAAAACTTTGTTACAAATTGAATTTACATTTCATATATGTATTTCATTTATACATATTTCATAAAAGGTTCGCGGTTCGCGTCCTGCATGTAAGATTGGGTGTACGGGCTGTACTAAGGTGACGTGGAGTTGAATTGAGCTGTACTAAGGTGACGTGGAGTTGAATTGAGCTGTACTAAGGTGGCGTGGAGTTAAATTGAGCTGTACTAAGATGGCGTGAAGCTGAATTGAGTTTATTTTTTGGTGTTTGGTTGTTGGAGTTGGTAGTTTTCTTTCATACCACATTGCCGACATTGAATGTTTAGCAATGTTATCAACCAAGTGCTCCTAGGGGGCACTTGGCGTCTTGTTTTCAAAATTTACTGTTATTCGAATTAGTAATTTGCAAATGGAAAACCCAAGCGGAATATTTATTGTCGGTCGTGTTTAAAAAATTTTCATTCGGTCAACAATTAGTTGTTAAAGTTCAAGGTAAAGTGAAAAAGTGATTGTTATATACACATTATAGTATTATAATGAGTACAAACGAAAAATATTGCCGGAAGTGTTGTATCCCGAAATGGGCGGAAAATGTTTAGGTTTCCTACCGAAGAAGGCAGGCGCACCGAATGCCTGAAGCGCCTTGCTTTACCTGCAGATCTCAAAATCAACAATTGCCCAATAGTTTGTGAGCAGCATTTCCACAGCTACGATATCATGAAGAAGCGACTTTTTTGTGCAGCAAATTGGTAAGTGAATTGTTCGTTGTTTAATTGACCCTCGCAATGAGGGTCGATTAAAGCTCCATTTAATGTCAAGTGTTTATATGTATATAGAAGGAGATTCCTATAGAAAATATAACCCGTTTGCTTTTTGAAGTTGAAAAAATAACTAAGCGCTTAGCGGTTTTTAGCGCATTTTTCAGTCGAAATGTCAAAATAATTCTGTATGAAAATTGCGCGCTAATATACATTTGCATTTTTTGAAGTAAATTTTGAATTTTCTGAAGTACCTACATCTGAAAAAGTTATAGATTTATAGTAGAGCATAAGATGTAGCGTACAATATGTGTGTAATACCCACAAAGTCGGCATATCATAAAGAGTGAAATATGTATGTTTAGCTCCTCGTCAGAAACACAGCCATTGCATTCTCTCGTAACAAACAAAACCATCATAAATTCTATTTTGAAAATGTATCGATAATTATATGTGTATTTGAAAAAGGTATCGAAGTTCGAGCGTGACGTTGCACAGCGCTACTCTGTTCAAAACCAGCCGACAGGAAAGAGCTACACAAGAAAATCTCCCCGAATATCCAATAAAGCAATTAAAAAACATAATCCACACCTCTTTTGTACCTTCGTAAGGCCACATTCACCTACGCGATTGCGGAGAATCACCGTACGTAAGTATAACAACTGACCCCAACTAGCTAGCACGTTGCTGCTCCGCTACATAACGACAACACTCCGGAGTCTCACCGGCAACCCCCGGCAGGCGACAAGGCGGCATCCCGGCCACTTTACGCCCCATTTATTGGTCCTTCGAGCCGGATGCCGCCTTGTCGCCTGCCGGGGGTTGCCGGTGAGACTCCGGAGTGTTGGGGTTATGTAGCGGAGACTAGCGCACTGCGCCACTTTGTCATACGATGAGCGTCATCCGATAGTTTTGCCGTATGAATGCCAATATTCACGTTTGCTGGTTAAATTTACCCATCTGGCGTCCGTCCATGGCGGCAACCAACTCGTGTTGCGTCTGGTTAGGACCCAGTATTGGATTGTGAGGGCGAAGAACCTCATTAAAACGACAATCCATAATTGAAAGGTTGGTTCGGGAAGGGGGTAGCGCAGCCATAAGCTGCGTCTGAGACTTCTTCTGAAAGACCACGCAAACCTTGCAATTATGGATTGTCGTTTTAATGAGGTTCTTTGCCCTCACAATCCAATACTGGGTCCTAACCAGACGCAACACGAGTTGGTTGCCGCCATGGACGGACGCCAGATGGGTAAATTTAACCAGCAAACGTGAATATTGGCATTCATACGGCAAAACTATCGGATGACGCTCATCGTATGACAAAGTGGCGCAGTGCGCTAGTCTTCCCCCCACTCTTAATACGCCCTCGGGATCCAAAAACGGCTTCAGAGTAAGTATTGAACTTTTCGTGGCGATAAGCCTTTTATAAGCATTTCATGAGCACGACTTTTGGAAGTCTTTTTAGAGAATAGCGTAATTACGCGGATACGATATGCGCTGCAATCAGGGGATGAGCCAACCATTTCGTATCCGCGTAATTACGCTATTCTCTAAAAAGACTTCCAAAAGTCGTGCTCATGAAATGCTTATAAAAGGCTTATCGCCACGAAAAGTTCAATACTTACTCTGAATCCGTTTTTGGATCCCAAGGGCGTATTAAGAGTGGGGGGAAGACTAGCGCACTGCGCCACTTTGTCATACGATGAGCGTCATCCGATAGTTTTGCCGTATGAATGCCAATATTCACGTTTGCTGGTTAAATTTACCCATCTGGCGTCCGTCCATGGCGGCAACCAACTCGTGTTGCGTCTGGTTAGGACCCAGTATTGGATTGTGAGGGCAAAGAACCTCATTAAAACGACAATCCATAATTGCAAGGTTTGCGTGGTCTTTCAGAAGAAGTCTCAGACGCAGCTTATGGCTGCGCTACCCCCTTCCCGAACCAACCTTTCAAGACCGTTCGCATCCACTGGCGTGGACTACGCGGGCCCCTACGATATCAAAAATTACACCGGGAGGACATGTCTGATTACAAAAGGGTATGTCTGTGTGTTTGTTTGTTTCACCACGAAGGCCATCCATCTCGAGGCAGCCAGCGATCTATCGACCGCGGCCTTCCTCGCTGCCTTTGCGCGCTTTGTAGCACGCCGTGGGTGCCTGTCGGAGATGCACTCCGACAACGGTACGAACTTCGTGGGAGCTTCTAAAGAGCTCAAACGAGATTTTCGGAAGGTCCTCGCGGCAGTGCAAGACGCTGTGACCAACACGTACGCGCATTATGAAGTTGCGTGGCATTTCATCCCCGCTGGCGCCCCCCACATGGGAGGCCTATGGGAATCTGGAGTGCGATGCTTCAAGTCTCACTTTCGAAAGATTGCCGGAGCGATGAAATATACTTTCGAAGAATTTGCCACACTGCTGTCTCGAATCGAGGCCTGCCTCAATTCGCGGCCGATATCCCCGATGTCCGAGGCATCGGACGATTTAATCCCATTGACCCCAGGTCACTTTCTGATTGGAGGTCCCCTCCTATCCGTCGCTGAACCCGAGATCAGTGATCAGCCGATCTCACTCGTTAATCGGTGGCAAAAGATGAAGGCAATTCATCAGGAGATTTGCAGGCGATGGAAGGCGGAGTATCTGACGGAGCTCCACAAACGTTACAAGTGGAAATATCCACAACGCAACATAGAGGTCAATGATCTAGTCGTAGTCCAGGAAGAGAACCTCCCCCCGAATGAGTGGCGACTAGGACGCGTGATGAAAGTCCACCTCGGCAAAGATAACAAAGTCCGTGTAGCCGAGTTAAGGACCAGGCGTGGTCTAATCTCCAGGCCTATAGTCAAGCTTGTTGTCCTCCCTAGCTGTTAGGTCTACCCACAAGAAACAAAAAAAATATTCCACCCCTCTTCTTATTTTACAGCTTTCTAATCATGGGACGTTTTCGCCGGGGTCAATCGCACAAGGGCGTCACAACACCCCTTGCTTGCCGCTTATGCTCGAGCCACCATCCGCTGCGCTTCTGTGCCAGGTTTCGCGGGATGGAAGTGGACGAGCGGCTGCGGGCAGTGTTACTCCATCGGTACTGCGCCAATTGTTTGTCGGCGCAGCATCTCGCAACCCATTGTGATAGTGAGCTACGATGCAAATATTGCCAGCAGCATCACCACAGTCTGCTGCACGGGCCCCGAGGCGAGTCCAGTCCATGCACGCAAGACCCACTTTTGGAAACAACGCTAACATCTGGGCGTCGATCCCATCGTAGGTCCTGGCGGTTTGCCGCTGAGGCAAGCGGTACAGAGGAAGCGAGCGACGACGAAAAGGCAAGCGATCAGCCTGGAGCACTACCACGCTCGTATTGCTCATCCGGCACTGTGGTCGACGGGAGGGCGATGATGCGGTACGGAGCAATACCCAGCCCGTATTGCCCGACATCGCACTCTCTTGGCGACGCGGCCCGATCAAGGGCGAACGGAGGCGGAGCAATACCTCGCGCGTATTGCCCGCAACCGCCACGCAATCAAGGCCAGAGACGCACTCCCCGATACATCGATCGAGACGCTCGCTCACAAACGAACGCCAGCGGAGCAATACCTCGCTCATATTGCCCGCAGCCACCACGCCATGATGCTCGAGAGGTTATCACCAAAGCGCAGAAGCGGCGCCAACGGATAGAAAAAGAACGACATCACCCACGGCAAGCCCAGCCTCGCGACGCTCGCGCTCACATTGCTCGACCACTGGCAATCGCCTCACTGCAGCCCGTCGTTGCGTTACCCCCTACCGCCTTAGTTAGGATCATAGCCCGTGGCCGCATATATACGGCACGCGCGCGGTTGAGCCAAGGAGCATCTAAGTCGACGATTGACTCTGCACTGGTTTTGCGGTTGGGACTTTCCACCTTCCAGATGGGCTCAGAAGTGGCCTGTCCACTGACACTACGAGGTCGTTTCGACAGCAACGATGAGCTGACCGTCATGGCTACGATCCGCCAAGCGATGCGCGACGTCACGCCAACGCAGTCCCTTAGCCCCAGAGTGTTGGACCCGTTCCGGCATGTTATGCTCGCGGATCCGCGGTGCTACACTTCCCGAGCCGTCGATCTTGTGCTGGGCGCGGACACCTACGCTCGCGTGATGTTACCCGGCACCCCACCAATGGTCACTGGTCAACTGTTTGCACAAGGTACAATCTTTGGCTGGGTGATCTCGGGCCAATATTTGGTCTAGATGCGCGAATTCACACTCACATATTTGAATTTTGAATTTTTTTTGAAAATATATTGCACTGGGTTTGGTGAAGGCACAACTTAAAAAAAAAAAAAAAAATCCACACCTCTTTTGTACCTTCGTAAGGCCACATTCACCTACGCGATTGCGGAGAATCACCGTACGTAAGTATAACAACTGACCCCAACTAGCTAGCACGTTGCTGCTCCGCTACATAACCCCAACACTCCGGAGTCTCACCGGCAGGCGACAAGGCGGCATCCCGGCCACTTTACGCCCCATTTAATGTATATGTTTCTTATATGTAACCTCTCATCCTAGCTTATTTAGTTTGCTGTAAATATTGTTCAAATTTCATTTATGTATGTACTCAAAAACAGAATCGATAATATATATTTATATAATGATGAAATGTTTCAAATTGAAGAAAAAATGCATGAACTTTCGTTCGTAACATTTTATTCAAAGAAATTGAATAACAAAGAAGCGTCAGACCAGCTTGGAGCTTTTTCGACACGCAGAGATTAGGAATTTTTAGCACATTTTACGTCACGTATTATACGTGTGAAGCTTTTAACACAATCAAATCGCGAGGCGAATTTTACGCGGCGAACAATGGCATCTTGACGCGTCAATGCAGATCTTTTCTGAGCGTAAAACGAACGTACTTGGGGTGAAATTCAATAAAACGAACGTACTTGGGCTGAAATTCAATAAATCGACCGTACTTGGGGTGAACTTTTCTTGCGCTCTTTACTTGTCTGAGGTGGAAAAGCTTCTTTTAGGGATGCCAACTTTTATTCCTTCTGCTGTTCAATAAACAAATTATAAAATAAGGCATCAATCTATGTACGTGGGTGTTGAAGACAGCATAACTGTATCCAAGATGCACTAATGAAAAAAGTAGGCTTTTTTTCTGACGTCGCACACTGGGGTATTGACCCCTGAAAATGGCGATCAATTCACCTGAGCTATAATAATGAATGTTGAGTATTTTTTTATATAAAAGGGGAGAATATAAGGAAAAATTCAAAAAAAATTTTGTTGTTGTGTTTTTTATTGAATTTTTAACGCAGTAAAGAGACCAAAAAAAGCGATTATTCAATGATTTTTCCTGGAAAGATGTTTTAATGTATTAATGTCAAAACTTGTATGCGTATCGCAGTCTTTTAACCCTTTATTCATATATTTTATTTGAAAAAATATTGGTTTGTATAGGTGCTATAGCCGATCTTCGAGAGCTCCCCTAATAAGAGGCTCTTGCGGTGACCACGATATCTCTGAATTCGAAAATCCAAAATAGAAAAATCAAAAAGATTTCGTTAGTAAAAGGTGTCATCTAGTAACTCATCGAAGAAATATCCGAAACTTTAATTTTTAACAAAATGGCAGCATTTAAAATAAAATTTATATTTTCAATGAATATTTTGCATTAAATTGTTTATAAAACGCAAAATATTTATCAGCGGGATAAAACCTTCTAACAGTTACTAAAACATATATTTCTGAAGGTTTTCATAAAGTTTGAGACTAATCGGTTCAGCCGTTTCCGAGAAATCTTGGTTACCGGCATTAAGAACACTGTTATCAGAAATATGCATTCAAAGTTTCAGTTGGCTTTGCTGCTTCGACTGACTTTTCTTGAAGATTTGCCAGTTTGGGAATGAAAACCGTGTCGGATTGACATGCAATTTTCAGTGTTTATATTTAAATATATTTATAATCCAAAAATGAAATCATATTTGATGTGATTCCAACAAAAACCAAACACAAAACACATTATAGCATTTTTAGTTATCAACCGAAATCCCACAAATTGGCAAGACTCAGCAGCACTAAATCCTCAATATCTCAGAATTCGCACAAATTCGCACCTCAATTTTTTGCACTGTAGTAGCCAAATATATATTCTTTACAAATAAATTAAAATGATTAGTACATTCCACTACAAAAGTAACTTTATGTCCACCTATTACGTTGAAATATATACAATTTTAAGACTTTAACAGACAAAATTATATAAAATACTAATACACATATTCTGCGAACATGAATTGGCTTAAACATAAGTACAATACCTAAAGTTTAAGGTTCCATTATAAAAATATTGCTTTTCAAACGAATTTTAATTAAAATTTAATTTTTAAACACTGCGAAATGTGCAACGCGCGCTCGACACAGCGAAACCGTGAATAAATATGCATTTTGAAAAGAGTGCTGCGATGGTACCGTTAAACATAGAACAGAACTTTTTTCAGCCAGCGATGCACAATTTTATCTACTTTCCCATGATACCAAATACTATTGAGATATCTACATTTCACTTTTTGAATTAATCCACGAAATCCGTGTCAAATACCCCAGTGTGCGTCGCAAAAAATTACAAAATTTTTGTCAGGAAAAAAAAATGGTGAAAAGAGAGTAGAGCATTTTTTCTCGGATAAAAAGAAAAGCTATTTAAAAATAAAAAACCTACATATTTCAAAAGTAAAATATATTAATAGAGTGCTTATTTTAAGAAGTGAAAAAGGTAAGAGTTATGCGGTCCACCATCGTATCGAATAGGGCTATCGAACATGGTCCTTCGGAGATGCGGTAAGGTGCTCGGCACTCCGACCCTAGAAAATTTGTGCATTTGAGTGGTACTGCAGAAAGGGCTCTGCAGTACTTAGTGAGCGATGGTCGCACGCATACTCGGCTAGAGGATGGCAAATTTCAAGTGGCC
The DNA here is from genome assembly GCA_963457695.1 of Neria commutata. Taxonomy (NCBI): domain Eukaryota; kingdom Metazoa; phylum Arthropoda; class Insecta; order Diptera; family Micropezidae; genus Neria; species Neria commutata. Next base: position 5,362,635 of record OY735250.1, read on the forward strand.
ATCCCATTACGAGCTGTTATTGCGATTCAAGAGTACTGGCTAACACGAGTGACAGTTGGTATGGCATCGGCACCACATTGTGCAGTTCGGGCTATGATACAAGGAGCTCGGGACATGCGGACACAATATCCACGGGGCGCAGACGCCGTTGAGCGCGATTTCTACATGGATGACTATTTGAAAGTTGCGCAGGATGCCGAAAGCGCAAAATCACTCTGTCACGAAATATATGTACTGCTGAGTACATGCGGGTTCACGTTGGACAAGTGGCGCTCGAATCAGCGGAATGTGGTACCAGACGGAGTGGGCCATCAAACGAACGAAATGCTTGAGCTGAACGAATTTGGCGACACAACAGTATTGGGTCTACGCTGGCTGCCGGAATCGGATCAACTAATGTTTAAGTTCGAATCACCGCAAGTGATCAGTGCAATAGAAATGACTAAACGACGGTTACTCAGCCAGATTTCACAGCTGTTTGACCCAAATAGCTACAGGGTACAGCAGATCCATCAGCTGACAGCGTCGGCAGACTGGCACCATGTCCCGACAAAGGATAACCCAGCCGATATATTGAGCCGTAGAAGTACAGCAAGCGAGCTATGCGAAAATCGGCTCTGGTAGCACGGGCCACCTTGGCTGTCAGAATCATCGCAACATTGGCCATACGGCAAGAAGATGAAGATTAAATATTTGGAAAGGCCGATCCAGAAGTTGTGCCGTCTTCCTGTGGATGTTGAAGCACAGCATTCAAGGGCGCAGTGTGTTGAAGACAGCATAACTGTATCCAAGATGCACTAATGAAAAAAGTAGGCTTTTTTTCTGACGTCGCAAAAAATTACAAAATTTTTGACAAAACAAAAATGGTGAAAAGAGAGTAGAGCATTTTTACTCGGATAAAAAGAAAAGCTATTTCAAAATAAAAAACCTACATATTTCAAAAGTAAAATATATTAATAGAGTGCTTATTTTAAGAAGTGAAAAAGGTAAGAGTTCACCATCGTATCGAATAGGGCTATCGAACAGTGGGTATTATATTGCAGAAATTTCGAGGTGATATAAGACTACAAGCTTGGCAGCTTCCTGAAACTGCAGAATTAAGTCAAATGAATTGATTTATAAGTATGTATTATGAATTTGAAAAGTTATCATTCATAATGTTGATAAAGTTATTGAAGTAAAACTTCTTTGCGGAGGGTAAGCCAAATTTTAGTGCAACGGAAGTACTAATTTTCGTATTGGATTCTTATTGGATTCGACTAGCATCAGCGCCTTTGCCGGCAAATTGTAGTGATTTTAGTAAAAGTGCCATCTTGTGCACCAACCAACCAACCAAATAGCTTATGTCAACACCATTAGTTCGAAGTTTGGTTGTTATTGGAATCCGAAAATAATGCTTAATCAAGTAAAAAAGTATGAAAAATGCTTGATCAAACCATAATTCAGGAAAATTGTATTGGGTTAAATGATAAAGTTTACAGACAAGCATATTTTTCAGTAATAGCAAAAAGGAATATGTAAAGGCAATTCAAAGGAAATCGAAGCCAGCCAGAGAGACTGTTTGTCCGTTCGCAGACAGACTGAAATACGAAACTCCGCCACATTGTGAAGAATATGAATAAATGAAATGAGCTTTCGAACAAATGTTCAACTAGAATCATCGAAATGAAAGTGAGCGAGAAGCTCTAGAAGTTCGACAGCTGCTTGCGAGAAAGAGTAAGAGCTATAAAAAGCCGCCGGCGGCACTGCATAATCAATCAGTTTTCGAATATCAAGTGAACTTCGTGAAATATCGAAATGGAAGACAATTCAACTGCAACTTGCAGTCTGCAAGATGCTGAGTAGTACAAATAATTGTAGCAGTGATTTGAATTGTAAATCTTTAAATTCACTCGCGCTGTAGGGCCATTTATTTATTTATTTAAATACATATATATATTTTATTAAATTTTCTCAGTAACTTTCAGCCGGTTGATGTGTTTCAAGTTCAAATAAATGCTGCGATCAATAAAAATAGCAACAATCAATCACTTTCGAAGAATTCTATTGTCAACGCCAATTACGATATTATGCGATAAAAGACATATGTACATATGTTTCATAAATTTCAAACCATAAGCCTATTGTTGCTACTTTAGAATCAAATATCACAACTTCTAATGCAACTGATGAAAATTATATTACTGAATTAAGTAAATAAAATTTCTACCATTAGAAGTGTTGAATTTATTTACATAAGAAACATATAACATATATAATGATTGTCAATCAAGCAAGGCACGAATTTAATTTAATAGTCCAAAAAAAGTTTTACTTCAGCCGTGTGGTCTAAGCGCACGTGTTTTTTTTATATAAGATGCAGTTTATTTATATTACTTTTGCAAAAGCAATTATTAAATTTCTTTCTCTTATGTTTTAGAACTCCGAAACTTAATTTAGCCATTTAATTAAAAAAGCTGCGTTTTTTTGGCACACCCTTTTTGGGTTTTATTAAAGTTATCCTTCAAGCAAAGCGTTCATCTCGTGCCAAAAGCCTAGAGAACTATATTTATTAAAGCTTCTTACAAACGCTTGGTAACTCAGGTATAGAGCGAACACACCAGAATTTTCAATCCATTTCCCTCACTCCTACTTTCTATCGCCTTCGGCTACACGACGAAGCAACAACAATGCAGTGGTGAACTCATAGCATAATGCGTGTGAACATAAAAAATGCAAATTCTCTGAGCGAGCAAAAGAGTTGGACCTCTAAAGCGCTGATCAGTCACCGCGTATCGTATTTAATCGGCGCGCAGACAAAACCTACCCTACCCAAGCTCATACATGCGTTCGCTCATTGCGTATTTAATCGGCGCGTAACGCAGAAATTATAACCCAAATTGGTTTTTCTCACACGTTTACGTCTGCTCTGATGCTTAGAGAGGATGAGAGAATGACATTGCTTTGTACTAAAAACAGTGCTGCCACTGCTCTTCGATTTTAATTTAGAACTAAAGCCGGATTATTATTGCTATAATAAATTCTAAAAGTAGATGACAATAAATATATCTAAAAATTTGGATAATCCTGTGTCATAGATTTTATAAAAAATTTGGATTATAATTTCTGCGTTACGCGCCGATTAAATACGCAATGAGCGAACGCATGTATGAGCTCGGGTAGGGTAGGTTTTGTCTGCGCTCCGATTAAATACGATACGCGGTGACTGATCAGCGCTTAACTCTATGGCGTAAGGTTGTGCGAAGCCTGTTTCTCGCCTTTATGCTTTGTTGTTGCTATGAGACAGCAAATAATTCGTTTTGATATTTCAGTCTGCCTGGCTGGCTGGCTTGGATTTCCTTTGAATTGGAATCGAACAGGCGCCGCGGCTGCTGCGTAGAAATATGTAATCTTTTTTAAATGGTGCATATGTATGTATGTATGAGCATTACATTTTTACACTTTTGCAGGTTCTTAGCTTGTAGCAAATTTGCTTTTCATATGACAATTTTTCCTTTGTTTTTTCAGGATTTACTATTTATAGCAGTGATGCCCAGAGCCTATACCCTCGGTGCTCATTTGTTTTTGTAAATACCCTTGGGTATAGGCTACGATTTCTTCACATAGACACAGCTCTTCGCACTAAGCAGTACGAAAAACACAAACAATGCCAATGCCCTAACGAAAAGCCACAACACTATCTTAAGCTTTGTTGGTACACTTTTGCGACAATTATCTTCAACCAGAGACAGTTTATTAGAGAGATGGCGCAGTCTCTTGTTCTTGTTAATTTTGGTTAAATTCCAAGAGACCTTTGGTGAGGACGAAAGATACAAAACGCAAACTACTAAACCTGCAATCCAAAATCGACGTCATTTTAAGTAAGTGAGCAAGTGATCTTGTCGACATTGGCCTCAGAATGTTTGCTTTGATTTAAAATTGCTAATTTGGTTGCATATTGAAAAAGTACGTTCTCTCATAAAAGCCTCCCTAAATTTCGAATTGATTTATTTTGTAAACCGCTTCTTAAAGATTACAAAGGCCAGTTTCTTCCACAACATGATGACGTTTCTTTATTACGAAATCTGAAAGCGACCTCTTATCATAGACAACCGCGCCAAACACCTGCATGCCTAGCCGTCCGCAGTGGTCGCGACATAAAAAATACTTATTGGGTAGAATGCGTTCAAAAAGGCGAAAAATTCGCAGGCAACACACACACAAATCAAAACAGCATCCCAGGCAAGTGTGTATAAAAAATGTAAACAAACGGACGGACAGCTCAAATAATGCTGCCGTCGGGTGTGCTGCTTAAGGACAGAAATAAGAGTTGAAAGGGATATAAGTATGTATATTGGATAAATGTGATTAATTAATGTATATTTAATGTGTTGCAAAATCTGCAAAATCTGAGAAAAGCGCTTTATCAAGATATGTATATCAATGCAAATAAAATAGATGAAAAAGTATTAAATAAAGCAAAATTTTTGAAAAATGCACTGCGCTTAATTTGATAAAATTTAAAGGCAAGCAAATATATTATTTGCCTAATAGGAAATTGCCATTTGTCAGTTTGCAGTCGGCAAAACGAAAATTCGACAAGACGGCAAAGAATCAAGAAATTGAGAAATGTACGGCACTCACGCCAAACCAATTTCCCAAAACCGGTTTTTGTCACGTGTTGGAACATACATGAGAACAAGCAGAACATCCACACTTTGGTCTGTTCTGCTTGACATCAGCAGCGATACTGTCGAATTCGACGTCATGCGGAATGCGAAAGAAACTCAATCTATCCTGCGCCGAACAAACCGGTTCTCGAATTTACTCAATATCCGCCACACAAGCGGCAGCATAATGGCCGGAATTGCTCGAGAAAATGAGCAGGTTTCTTGGTAGAACGAGTGAGTTTTCTACTAGTTTTTCTGTACTAAAGTCACGCATTTTTAGCACTGGAACGGGTTGAGCCATCTTCTCCTTATATTATCTTTGAATTCGACTGCATGCGGAATGCGAAAGAAACTCAATCTATCCTGCGCCGAACAAACCGGTTCTGGAATTTACTCAATATCCGCCACACCAACGGCAGCATTATGGCCGGAATTGCTCGAGAAAAATGAGCAGGGTTCTGGGTAGAATGAGTGAGTTTTCTACTAGTTTTTCTGTACTAAAGTCACGCATTTTTAGCACTGGAACGGGTTGTTATATCTTCTCCTTATATTATCTTTGGTTGTAAGATCACAATAGCCGATGGCCAGATTGCTGATGCTGATTGCAGCAATTATCATATTAAGCGCATTTTAGTGGGCGTAGGGAAAAGCAAGGATTTTCTTTTGGGCGCTGTAGGGGTTTTTCAAAAAATTTGTTAACAATCTTGCAGCCGAAGAACAAAATCTTGTGCCGCGCGGCGCGCAACCAAAATTTTTCTATCGGGTACGAAATGGTATGTTTTAACATAATTAAACTCGGAAAGTGGCATGCCATCAAATTCCGGGGAAGTGAAGTTATATATCTATATTTTATGTGTGTGCCTTTTATTTTGTGTGAAAATTCTGCAATATGCAGTAAATATTAACGCAAAGTTGTGCTCTTTTTGGCGCAATTATTTCAAGCGCATATAATTTGTTATTTAAGTAATGTCATGCACACTAAAGAAGGCTTAACTGGCCGGGGTGCCAAGTTAACGCCTGTCGGGGTACCGGTGAGGCTGTAGAGTATAAGGCTAGCGGAAAGGGGCAGCGATTGGAATCGCTATTGGAGAAAATCCGTCCAATGAAAAACACAAGTTTGTGTAGCACTAGGTGTAATGTAATCAATTTATTCCTTTTCAACTTACTTTTGTGCACAATGACAATTGAAGCAGGGTGGAACACGGGATTGGATATCGCGGGCTCCAGTCAGCAAGATTATCCTCGACAAAATATATAAACGACTTCACTTTATTCGCGAGAAAACACTTGGAAAAAAACCACTTGAAAATTGGCGTATGATAGCCTCGGGGATTGCGCAATCATTAAAAATAGGAAATGGAGGACGATCTTAATCCAATCCCCCGTTCCACCTTCCACTTTGTTCCAACAACTTAATCTAAGTTATTAGGTTGGCAGCTTTGAGCTGGGGTAAAAGCTCTTGGCCCCAATAGGCAGCGGCTTGCCAGTCAAGGTGGCCAGACGTAGACATCCCGCCCACCTTGCAGCACCACTGCAACCAACAACGTAAAGGGGGGATGACGAAAAATGTTCAAGATAAGTGCATATATCATAAAAGTTGCATTTTTATTCAATTCGTATTCAGTGCAATTCATAAATTCAGTGTATTCAAAAGGTAAATGTGTTCAAATAATGGGGTTAGGGTGCGATTCCGCCTAGTTTAGACATTGGCCCGAGATCACCCAGCCGAAGATTGTGCCTTGCGCAAAAAGTTGGCCAGCGACAATTGGCGGGGTGCTGGACAACATTACCCGGGGTCCAAGATCCGGGGATCAATTGACCGTGCTGGCGAAATGTCGCGCATCCGCTGGCGAACCCTCGCCATGACGGCCAGCTCGTCATTGCTGTCGAATCGCCCTCGCAGCGTGAGTAGACAGGCCGCTCCGGGGCCCATCTGGACGGTGGCGAGTCCCAATAGTGAGACTAGTGCTGATGAGATGGCTGACTGGGCCGTACCTTGGCTCAACCGAGCACGCGCCGTATATATCCGGCCGCGGGCAATGATTCTCACCATCGCGGTAGGGGGCAACGTATCGACGGGCTGCAAGGTAGCGATCGGCAGCGGTCGAGAAATATGGGCGCGAGCGTCGAGGGCCCGCAAATGTCCTTGATGGGGCCGTGATTCGCTGTTTCGTTGGCGCCGTCTCTGCGCTTGGGTGGTGGCTGGTCGGGTATCATTTCGTGGCGGCCGCGGGCAATACGGGCGGGGTATTGCTCCGCGACCGTTCGGATGAAAGCGAGCTACGTCTAGGTCGACGCGATTGGGAGGACGCCTCTGGCCTGGAATACGTAGCGGTAGCGGGCAATGCGAGCGAGGCATTGCTCCGCTTCCGTTCACCCTAGGTCGGGCCGTGTAGCCAAGAGAGTGCGGTGATGTGTCGAACCGCATCAACGCCCTCCCGTCGACCACGGCGGCTGACGGGCAATACGGGCGCGGTATTGCTCCGGCAGCGGCGGTGGACGACCCTTCAAGCGCGCTCTCCGCAGGGCAATACGGGCGCGGTATTGCTCCCGACGGATCACTCGCTCGTTCTCTGTCGCTGCGCTCATCGGATCCGCTCTCTTCGTCGGTAGCGCTTGGGCCATTGGTAAAACGCCAGGACCGGCGGTGGGGTCGTCGCCTGGACCTCAGCGTGGGTTCGAGAAGTGGATCCTGCGAGCCCGGGCTGGACTCGCTTCGGGGTCCATGCAAAAGGCCAGGTGCTGCTGCTGGCAATATTTGCACCGCAGCTCGCTGTCACAGCGGCGCGTGACGTGTTGTGTAAAACACGATTGGAAGTGTTCGCGCCCCACGTTGGGCGCCATACGCTGGGGTTGGCCCGCAGAATGGCTGTGGGTTCGAGCGCTGCCGGATGGCCCGGGGCGGTCATCATCATAACAGGAGTGGGATGGCTTATGGTTTCCCTGCGAACGGGGTGAGCCAGGACGACGGGGTTGATCAGAGTCCCGAGGCGGACGCGGATGATCAGATTCACGGGGCGGACGGGGCTCACCGTAGTCATTAGATGGACCGCGATTGTTAGTTTGTTCGGAAGACGGATTGAAGTGTAAAAGCGAATGATGTCGCTGTTTGCACTTGGGGCAGTTGAAAGGGCTGTTACAGTCTCTGAACTCGTGTGAGTGAGCCAGGCAATTGATACAGAGCCGCAGCCTACGTACTGCGGCCCAACGGTCCTGGACCGTCATCTCCAGGAATTCACTGCAGCTCTTCAGCACATGGCGCTTTGATGAGCATAGCTGGCATGCGGCGCTACTGGTACTCGCGTGGTGTGCCTTAAACTTTCGTGTCGCGCCATTTTGTTGATATGAGTTTTGGAGACGAGGGGGCGAGAGGAATTCAGTGAATGCTCCCATCTGGCCGGAACAACATACGTATGCTTGATAGCAAGCCCGGTATTTATCTCGGATGGCATCAACATTCATCGTCTTATCGGCAACAACGGCCGGCAGCGAACGCATACATTCCTGGTATGCCACTTTCGCCTGTTCCCACAGGGATTTTAGTTCGCTCTGTTGCACCTCCAGAGTATTCGTGGTGTGTGCGCTTAGCTCTTGGCTGAAGTTGGCTTCAAAGTCCAACACATCATCAGCCAAGCGGACAAACTCACCGATGGGCGACATGGTATAAACGGACTGAATGCCAAACTGATCAAATTTGGTCGATGGCCAGAGAAAAAAAAAAAATTTTCAACGTTCGTGGATACGGCCTTAAACGCGATGGCTAAATACTCAAGATATTCACGCAAAGATTTATTTCTTCAAAAAAATAAGCTTCGGATTGCAGCTCAAACACGAATTTCCCTTCGAATTACTTTGGCCACAGTCGCGAATTTTATTTAAAAAATTTTAAATTGACTTGAATTTTTTATGTTAAGCCGCTATAAATTGCTCGTCGGATTACTACGCGCGAGAAACAATGGTATAAAATGCGATGCGCAAGATAGCACTGAGATATCGCGGCCCCGAGACGGTCAAATGGTTTGTGCGCTGGAAAGCAGAAATGGCAAAGCAAATATACGACTGGCGACGAGCAATAATTTATGTTATGCCATATGCGACTACCAGCACAATGTGAAATTTTATTATAATTTTCGCTGGTAATTACCCTTAATACCTTGATTTTCGGGTTAAAATCAAGAAGTGTTGTTCCAAAGTTGAATAAATTTGTTCGTATGATTTTCTGCCGGGGTGCAGAAAATCGATCGTCTTGCTTGCGGATATGCCTCTTGAGATTTTATTTAATCTCAAGTGGCAGTTTCTGAGAAAGTACAAAATATACGATTTTGCCTTGTACTGCAGCCCTGATTTTGCGACTGGCACTTGGCAACCCTATATACTATTGGTTTTATTATTTATTTTTGTGGTCCAAGCAGAAAGGGAAAAAGGCTCGTTCAAAGGAAACCATGTAAAGGTAGTCGCAGGCAATATATAAATGTAGATATTTAGTAAGGTAAGTATATAAAAGGAACGAGGAATATCACGCAAATACTTTGTGAAGATTCTTTACTCTGCAGTTGGACACACGTTGGCAAGGGTAGTTCAATGGAAAGGTACGTCTGCCTTGGCAATGGTTGTACTAGTGCGGTGAGATTAAAGTAACTCAGTGTAGATTCAGATTTATATCTTCGGTGCGAGTGCCTTCAGAGTTTACGCTTGGGAATACTGTTTCTGTCAAAAATGTGCCAAACGTAAAGGGGCGGTCAACAACAGGCGCTGGAGTATTGATTCAGGTCAGTGGTTTCCAGCCGATAATGGTAGACGTGGACCGCGAAATAACGTTGGGTGGCAGTACACCTCCTTATTATTGCGTACGTGATAGCTTCGGGGGCCTATGTCTCAACGCAGAATTGCACCGAATAGAACGAAATAGAAAAATGCAACTCACCCCTTTTTCTTGCAGGCTGTGATATGCTGTGACAAGGTATTGTTTCGGAACAAATGCTGCTTTTCCGGTTGGTGTTATGATTGCTGGTCGTGCTTGGGGGCAGTACTGGCCGCTGATGTCGCAGTGAATATGCGCAAAAATTCCAATACAGTTTTGAGGCAATTAGCTGGTGTGGTGCGGCTGCGGTATGCGGGGACAATCTTGGCTGGTTGTATGGTTTTAATGCTGCGATGGCGCCGTTCGAACTAGTAACACTTCTCTTGTTGACCACTAATACGCCGATATGGCAGCACAATGCTCGATTTTTACACAAATTGCCGATTATGTATCTCGGTCCAGGCAGCAGGATTTTATTATTATGTTTGTTCCGCAGTGTGTTTATGAAATTAAAGAGCAAAAGAGAAATGAAGGTTAGTGTCAATTACAGTGAAAATGTGTGAAGGGTCGGGGTGCTCCGCCGCTAGTGACTCCAGAGCCTCGATCCGGCTCGAAGGACCATAAAGAAGGCTTAACTGGCCGGGGTGCCAAGTTAACGCCTGTCGGGGTACCGGTGAGGCTGTAGAGTATAAGGCTAGCGGAAAGGGGCAGCGATTGGAATCGCTATTGGAGAAAATCCGTCCAATGAAAAACACAAGTTTGTGTAGCACTAGGTGCAATGTAATCAATTTATTCCTTTTCAACTTACTTTTGTGCACAATGACAATTGAAGCAGGGTGGAACACGGGATTGGATATCGCGGGCTCCAGTCAGCAAGATTATCCTCGACAAAATATATAAACGACTTCACTTTATTCGCGAGAAAACACTTGGAAAAAACCCACTTGAAAATTGGCGTATGATAGCCTCGGGGATTGCGCAATCATTAAAAAAAAGGAAATGGAGGACGATCTTAATCCAATCCCCCGTTCCACCTTCCACTTTGTTCCAACAACTTAATCTAAGTTATTAGGTTGGCAGCTTTGAGCTGGGGTAAAAGCTCTTGGCCCCAATAGGCAGCGGCTTGCCAGTCAAGGTGGCCAGACGTAGACACACACCTTTTTGCCTATTTATAATGTCAAATGTGGTCACTACAAATGCATAACTAAAGATATGTGTATTTAATATTTTTATCAATAAAGATTTAACTTTGAAATTCTTTCAAGTTTTAATTGGATGGAAATGTAAGGGCAGAAGTTGACATCTGCAGCACTTTATGCAGTTTTACAAAAGTATTTTTTTCCATCTAAATGCAAATGCATTTCAAATTGCACAAAAATCGTTCATTTTCATATAAAAATGATATTTGACTCATTCTGAAATGTAAACAATAACAGTACCTACAGGTACCAACATTTTCGTACTCTTGTATCATATTTTCAATGGAGTTTTGTATGGGAAACCTGGTACGAAGGTACCAACAATTTTTCATACCTCCCACTTCGTATTCCTTACTTCGTCGTTCGCTCATTTTACAAGGTTCGTTTCCTCTTCGCATTCGCCCCACAGTGTTGATATCTCAACGTACTCTGAGAAATGAAAAGCGTACCTAAATGATAAAACGTACTCTGGGAAATAAAACGCGCACCCAAAAAATAAAAATGAACCGAAATCAGTACGAAAGTACGGGGATTTCCTACCCTGATGCTAGCCTTTCGCTCGTTGCTTTTCGGGTTTCCGTTCTCAAGCTGGTGCTTATCTTTGAATCTATGAATTGATATATCTTTGGGAATGGAGTTGGTTTGCCGACATGCGAACGATGTTAACAGCACGACGAACAAAACGAAATGGCAATTTTGCTTTGTCCCTGCAATGCGTTAAAAATATCTAAACCACTTTGATATTTGGTCAAGCATACCATACATACAAATATTCTCTAACACATGCTCACGTTTGACTCAAACCATTTGACCGGCCCCGACACATGCTCATTTCGATGTTTACACGTACACATACTTGACTCAAGCATGGTCCGACCGGCCTCTACACGGTCAATCGATTGAAGCCAAATGTGAGCATGTTTTTTTTTTTTTTTAGTAGGTGTTAAGCGCTCGAAAACCTCGTGTAGTGCGGGGCCCGAACCCGCTAAAACCACCTCATGTCCGTACGGATAGATCCTCCCGGAACCACCGTTAAGTATTACGTCGGGAGGCCGTCAGAGCATAGCTGCTCAAGCGTCAGTTTCAAGTCTTAGTCGTATTCAGTCTGGTTTATCTCCCATCCCTTCGAGTCACGCTGCTGCGCTGTCTTTCCAGCCTTCTCAGTTCCTGCATTATGGTCGCACACATGTGTTTTACAGCGTCCCATGCTTCCTGGGATTCCAGCATACAGGTCACAATATTTTATGGTGTGATTCGCCGCTTCGTTATTTCTTCGACTCTTTTGCGTTCCTCGGAGAAACCCATGCATTCGAAGAAAGCATGGTATGCATCTTCATCTCCACCGCAGCATTTGTGGCAGAACACATCGTTGTCATGGCCGTATTTGTACAGGTATGTTCTAAAACACCCGTGACCACTAAGCATTTGTGTCATATAGTAGTCGACAGTGCCATGTTTCCTGCTGATCCATTTCTTGACATCTCGGATGAGCCTATGTGTCCAGCGTCCATTTGTTGCGTTGTCCCAGCTTCGTTGCCATTTGCGGAGACTGCTTTCTCTCAGGTTCTCTTTTTCTTCCGGAGTGAGTGCGCGGTTAGCGTCAGCCCTTCGCTGGAATGAGTCACGTACTTCGGTCGCGAGTATGTCGGGGGGTGTGAGACCCGATATAACGCAAGCAGCCTCGAAAGAGATCGTGCGGAAGCCGCTGCATACCCTCAAAGCGCTCAAGCGGAATACTTGGTTCAGTTTCCTTACGTATGTTGATTTCTTCAATGCTTCAGCCCATACTGGGGCAGCATACATTACTATAGACTGAGTCACTTTCGATAGGAGTAGTCTCCTGTTTTGTGTCGGTCCACCGATGTTTGCCATCATCCTGGCGAGGGCGGAATGAACTCGGAGCGCTTTCTCGCAGGCTGTTTCTATATGAGCCGCAAAGGAGAGCCTTCCATCTATTAACACACCTAGGTACTTTATCGCGGGGCTCGTCGAGATGCAGTGCCCATCTATGCTGAGTGTCATGCTTTCTCGTTTCTTCCTGCTGGTTATTAGTACGGCTTCTGTTTTTTGGCTTGCTAGTTCCAGTTTGTTCCTCCACAGCCAGTTTTTGATGTCATTTATCACGTTTATAGCTGTTCCTTGCAGCTGATGCAGTGCCCATCTATGCTGAGTGTCATGCTTTCTCGTTTCTTCCTGCTGGTTATTAGTACGGCTTCTGTTTTTTGGCTTGCTAGTTCCAGTTTGTTCCTCCACAGCCAGTTTTTGATGTCATTTATCACGTTTATAGCTGTTCCTTGCAGCTGAGATAGTTCCTTTGCCACGACGGTCACAGCAATATCATCGGCATATCCAACAATCTTTACCCCACTTGGTACTGGGATGCGTAATACGCCATCATACAGCACATTCCACAGGAGCGGTCCAAGTACTGATCCCTGGGGGACTCCAGCTGTGACGCGGTACCGTTTTACTCCCACATCAGTGTCGTACAAAAGCACTCTCTTAGACAGGTAACTGCGAATTATTCTCCTCAGGTATTCCGGTGTTTTTAGTTGTTTCAACACCTCGTCAATATGTGTCCAGCTTGCAGAATTAAATGCATTCTTGATGTCCAGCGTAATGACTAGACAGTACTCCTTAGTGCCATACCTCAAACGCGTGCCTTCGATTGCTTTCTCGGCTATCCTTTGTACATCTTGAATGGCGTCTATGGTCGAACGTTTCTTCCTGAATCCGTATTGGCTATCAGATAGTCCCTGAACCTTCTCCACATGTTTCTCCAGTCGGTCTCTTATTATTCGTTCAAGAATTTTTCCCAAAGTGTCAATCATACACAGGGGTCGGTATGAGTTTGGCTCTCCTTCTGGTTTATTTGGCTTCGGTAAGAGAACCAGGCGTTGTTTCTTCCATATTCTGGGGAAAGTGGCGTCCCGCAGGCAGCTGCTATAAAGTTCCACAAATGGTTTAGGCTCTTTTTCAACCGCCAGTTTAATTATCTCGTTCGGGAAACCATCCAGTCCAGGCGCTTTGTTGTTGCCAAAAGCTTTTGTTGCCGCAGTAATTTCTTCTATGGTGGGGTCCGGACACTTTCCCTCCTCGCTGTGTTCTTCCTCCTGTGTACTGGTGGCAGGATCGGGGATATGGCTCGGGAATAGGGTTTTAACTACCTTCTCCATGAGCATGTGGCAAGATGGCGTCTGAAGCTTGTCTCCCTTGAGTTTGGACATAACTATCCTGTATGCACCTCCCCAGGGATTGGTGTCTGCTTCTACGCATAGCTGCTTCAAGGACTCGTTCTTGCTTCTTCTTATCGCCTTTTTGAAGTCTTTGCGCGCCTGGGTAAAAGCCTCTCTTAGGGCAGTGAAAGCTGGTGTCCCTATTTGACGTTGCTGCTTTCTCCTGGCTGATATACACATCTTCCTTAATTCCGCGATTTCCTCATTCCACCAGTAGGCTGGTTTCCTGGCATTCGGTTTTCTTTTCCTTTGCATCGATGCGTCGCAAGCTGCTCTGATTCATGATACAACGTTGGTTGCGTATTCGTCTACATTTGTTGCGGTTCCTACAGGGTTTTTCAACATTATGTCAAATACGCCTTTGTCCAGCGTTTGGGTTTTCCAGCCCATCACCTGTGACCTGGCTACAGTTTTTTTTGCTGGTCTGTATTTCAGGTGCGTCAGTATCGCAAGATGGTCACTGTTCGTGTACAAATCGCTTACGCACCAGGTCGCGTGCCTAGCCAGTGATCCAGAAACAAAAGTTATGTCCACGACCGAGCCTCTTCCATTTTTCTCAAAGGTATTTTTCTGCCCATCGTTCAACAGTACCAGATCCAGCTGTGAGAAAGCCTCGAGCAAGATCCTCCCCCGTTGATTCGTAAATCGGCTTCCCCATTCGATCGCCCAGGCATTGAAATCACCGGCGATAATGTTTGGCCTTGTATTACAAGCGTCGCGAACTAAACCATCCACAGTCTACGTGTACTCCTCTATTGATAGGCTGGGTGGGAGGTAGCAACTGTATATGTGGATTCCATCCACTTTTGCTGCAGCGTAGAAATTCCTGTTTCGGATTGGCCTTTCTTGTAGGGGCTTGTTCCCGCAGATCCAGATCGCGGCTTTGTTCCTGTCATCTGTTAGCCAGTTGCGCGGAATCCTGTGTTGTTCGGATATAATTACAACATCGATTTTTTGTTCGATGATGGTCTGCTTGAGCAGCTTCACAGTGGTTTAAATTGAGCTGCAGGAGCTTCATGACTTGGCTGTGATCGCAGTTCTGTACGCCGGGCATTTAGTACCTCCCGTGGAGTGCTTGCTGGGCAGGCTTTGAGCCACACATATGAGGCAGCTTGGCTCGCTTTTGCAATCCATTGCCCGGTGACTCTCTTGACCGCAGTTATAGCAGCATTTGCTTCTGTCCACTTCGCTTTTACACAGTTTAGCAATGTGGCCAAACTCCAGACATTTAAAACATCTAAGCACGGATATTTTCCTGCGTATCCTACAGACAACCCATCCGATCTTTATTCTTCCGGCTTCCAGTAGGGTATCCGCTACCTTAGTTGTAACGCTCATCACTGCGGTCTGTGTGTTGCCGTAGGACCTTCGTAGTGTCTTCACCTCGATTTTTCCTTCTGTTTCCTCCATTTTGCAGAACGTTTTGATTGCACAGCTTATTTCTTTTTTTGTGGTGACCTCATCTAGGTCTCTGATTTCGAGCAGGCATTCGTTTCCAAAGACCTTGACCTTCGCTTGTTCGCCGAGGATTTTTTCCACATCCGCCTTGTATTCCTGAGCATGCCCGTCTTGGCTCCTCTTAAGCTCGAAGATCATCTCGCCTTTCAGTGTCCTTCTTATCCTTGACACGTTTTCGCCTAGTTTGGCTAAACTCTGGTCGTCCTTTACCTTCCTTAGGATGTCACTGTACGACATGTCGCCTAGTTTTTCGATCACTATCGTTTCCGGTCTCAGGGGTTTACGGAGTTCTTCGTTGGCATTCTTTGGTTTCCTGCGTCTTTTAGAGTTCACCGTAGTCCATTCGTGGGGCTTTTCTTTTTGTGCCGCCAGTATTTTTCCATCTCCGGGTCTATTGTGAGTCACTTCCTTGGTCGACTCAGGCGCCTTATTCCTTTTGGCTCGTGATATCTCAGTCTCACTGTCATCCCGAGTTCTTTTAGGAGTTTTTTCCTTGTTACGCTTTAGTAGAGGAGATGTCTGCGTGCACCGTTCTTTGACATTCCTACGCGCTGGTGTTTTCTGCTGTTTAGGTGTCACTTCATGGTTACTTGTTTTCTCCTTCGTCTCCTGTGTTGCCTTCTCATACAAGGCTGCTATACAGTCCACCAGATCTCGCATCGGTATGTTTATGGATCTTCTTCCATTACCCATCATTCCAATGAGCTCTCCGATCTTCCTTCCCACCCTATTCAGGTGCATGTGAGCATGTGTTAGATAATATTTGTATGTATGGTAACACAGACACGAAGGGGAAATGACTGACCAAATATCAAAGTGGTTTAGATATTTTTCGATGCACGGCAAGTGTCAAAGCAAATTGACATTTCGTTTTGTTCGTCGCGCCGTAAATATCGTGAAAATGTCGGCAAATAAAGCAAGCGTGGCGGAAAAAGAATTTTTGTTAGAATTTATTGATAAATATCGCGAGTTTCCCAGCTTGTGGGATATTAAATCAACAGAACACAGTGACAGGAATAAAAAGGCACTAGCATACGAAATCTTGCTGGAAATAAAATTGTATAAAAAAAACTTTTTAAAAATAAGCTTTAATTTATTTAATGTACTAAAAAGTAGAAAATAAATTGTTTCCAAGTCACCTGTATCTTAATATTAATAAAAGCTTGGGGCGCTCATGTGTTCAATATTTGTCAACCAGTTACCACAATATTTTATTTAAATAATTTTTTGCAAATAGATTCTAGTAATGATAGATATTTTGAATATGGATATTGAGCGCACAAGCTTTTATTAATAGTAAGATACAGGTGACTTGGAAACAATTTATTTTCTACTTTTTAGTACATTAAATAAATTAAAGCTTATTTTTAAAAAGTTTTTTTTTATATAATGTTATTTTCTACTTTTTAGTCTTCCATAAATTCAATTTTAGAGCTCTGAAATTTTTCACAAAAAGACTTTAAAACTTGCAGAGCAGTACACAATATCTAGGGTATTCACAGTGTTTCCTATCGTCATATGTCATATCCTCAATTTAACAAATAAAACGGCAGTGATCGACCCTAATATTCGTGGCATATTTGTGGCGCGATGAGTTGTTGTTGTTTTGCTTGCAAGGCGCGGCGAGCTCGGCCCATGCGCAAAACCCCCGTTGCTTTGGCGCGGTGAGTTGTTGCTATTTTGCCTGCAGGGCGCGGCAAGTAAGTTCCTATCGTTTTTCATTGATGTGTAGTGTACCTATAATTATAAACTGAAGCCCAAGTGTGTAGTTGCTTGAAAAGTGCCACGCCCCCTGTCCTACGCCCATAAAATTTTACCAGTGGCACGACGCATCAAAGAGGCGACTGAATACGAAATTTCAATGCTGCACGACTTTTAGTTCCAAAGCTATTCTATATAAACGATTTTGTTTGTATGGGCGGTGCCACGCCCACTTGTCCAGTGCCCGTCTTATTTTCCCAGTAGAAGGATATGGATATGTAGTAAGTTCCTACCGAGTTTCATTGATGTGTGATGTGTAGTTCTAAAGTAATACAGTAAACCCCGGTTAAGTACCTCAACTAAAGATGTCAAGCTTTTGAGGTACTTAAGCGGGAAAGGTACTTAAAAGAATCCCGCTTAAGTGCCTCAAGGCACTTAAGAACAAATATTCTATATTAGACATAAAAAAGTCGCAAATACATATGTATGTATTCCTTTATAAGGTTAAATTAAATTAAATTTTATTGGACAAAAATTATTCATTAAAAAAATTATATAAAAAAAAACTTTTTAAAAATAAGCTTTAATTTATTTAATGTACTAAAGAGTAGAAAATCAATTGTTTCCAAGTCACCTGTATCTTACTATCAATAAAAGCTTGGGGCGCTCATGTGTTCAATATTTGTCAACCAGTTACCACAATATTTTATTCAAATAATTTTTTGCAAATAGATTCTAGTAATGAAAGATATTTTGAATATGGAAATAAAATTATTTAAATAAAATATTGTGGTAACTGGTTGACAAATATTGAACACATGAGCGCCCCAAGCTTTTATTAATAGTAAGATACAGGTGACTTGGAAACAATTTATTTTCTAGTTTTTAGTACATTAAATAAATTAGCTTATTTTTAAAAGGTTTTTTTTATATAATTTTATTTTCTACTTTTTAGTCTTTCATAAATTCAATTTTAGAGCTCTGAAATTTTTCGCAAAAAGAATTTAAAACGTGCAGAGCAGTAGGTTAGGTTATTCACAGTGTCTCCTATCGTCATATCATCAATTTCAAAATAATACGGCTGTGATCGACCCTAATATTCGTGGCATATTTGTGGCGCGATGAGTTGTTGTTGTTTTGCTTGCAAGGCGCGGCGAGTAAGTTCCTATCGTTTTTCATTGATGTGTAGTGTACCTATAATTATAAACTGAAGCCCAAGTGTGTAGTTGCTTGAAAAGTGCCACGCCCCTTGTCCTACGCCCATAAAATTTTACCAGTGGGACGAAGCATCCAAGAGGGCCTGTATACGGAACTTCAATGCTGCACGACCTTTAGTTCCAAAGCTAATCGAGATCAAAAATTTTGTTTGTATGGGCGGTGCCACGTCCCCTTATCCAGTTTCCGCCTTATTTTTTCAGTAGAAGGATATGGATATGTAGTAAGTTCCTACCGAGTTTCATTGATGTGTGATGTGTAGTTCTAAAGTTATACACAAATCTGGAGTTGATAAAAAAGTACCACGCCCCTTATCCTACGCCCATAAAATATTGATTCATGTATTGTGCTCGTGTTTAGGCATGTATGCAAAGTTTCAGATCTCTAAGTAGTCGGGAAGTGGGTGAAAAATTGATTACTAGATTTGACGACATACCGACAGAAAGTAAACCTAATATAAAGCTTATAAAATTAGGGAAAACCATAAAGTATTTTTTGTGTACACTTACAATGCATATTTATACATATGAGCTGTTATTTTTGAAAGTGGAATAAGTCCACTTTCTGTTATTGCGAGATATTTCATTTTTTTTTATTTTTCTTTGTTTGTTTATTACAATCTGTACATAGTACATTCAGCAATATTTACAAAAATTTTAATTGTCACTTATGGAGTACACCCAGTGGTGCAGCCATTTCTTAGCAGTCCGTTGTCAACGGATAAGGTCTGTCGTAGACTTTCTCTTGAGTCGTGTGAAAGTTGTTGACTGGGATGTCAATTCTGATATGAGTGGGTTTGGGTGGTTTTGAAGCCTCTGGATGTACGACGTGGCATGCTTATTTATTTCTTGAGCGACTGTGGGAACTTTAAGATCTCGATGGATTTGGTTGTTTGTGACATAATAGGGTGAGTTTGCAATCATTCTTAGGGTCTTTGATTGGAATCTTTGCAGTATTTCTATATTTGAGTTGGCTGCAGTGCCCCACAGCTGTATACCATATGTCCAAATAGGTTTTAAGACTGCTTTATAGAGGAGCAGTTTGCTATCGAGTGATACTTGGGAATTTCGATTTATGAGCCAGTGTAGGTTTCTAAGTTTAATACCGAGAGCCTTGCGTTTGGTGAATATATGTGTTTTCCATGTTAGTTTTCTATCGAGATGCATACCGAGATATTTGGTCTCATTACATTGGGGAATATTTACTTCGTTGAGTTTAACGGGTGGGCAGGTATCTCTTTTAAGGGTAAATGTAACCTGGACTGACTTTGTTTCATTAGACTTGATTCTCCATTTTTTCAGCCAGTTGGTAATTTTGTCTAGCCCTCTTTGGAGTTTAGAGGAGGCTACATGCGGGAGATGGTCCACGGCTAGAACAGCTGTGTCATCTGCAAAGGTGCCTATGATGACTCCTTCATCGGCTGGTAAATCGTACGTGTATAGCAGGTATAGGATGGGGCCCATGACACTGCCTTGAGGTACGCCGGCAGAACTATCATAGAGTTCAGACTGTTCTTCGCCTTGTTTGACGAAAAAATATCGGTTGTTGAGATAAGACTTGATAAGTATATAATAATTTATTGGGAGAGTAGTTTTTATTTTGTAAAGCAATGCATCATGCCAAACGCGATCAAATGCTTGTGAGATATCCAGGAACGCTGATGTACAATATTTTTTCTGGTCGAACGCAGAATAAATATGATTAACCAGTCTGTGGACCTGTTCAATTGTGCCGTGTTTTTTCTAAATCCGAATTGGTGGTTTAGGATTAATTTTCGCTCTTCTATTATTGGCAGGAGTCTTGTGAGAAAAAGAGTTTCCATAATTTTTGAGGCGATCGGTAGCAAACTAATGGGGCGATATGACTCAACTTTGTCAGCGCTTTTCCCGGGTTTGGGAATCATTTTTACTTGTGACACCTTCCATTGCGGAGGTACAAAGCCAGATGTCAATACTGCATTACACAGATATGTTAGGAAAGTGATTCCATCATCTGGAAGTTGTTTGAATAATTGGCCAGTGATAAGGTCGTATCCAGGAGCTTTTTTTACATTCAATTTCTCAACAACTGCTCTGACTTCTGCTTTTGAGAATTTTCGTATGGGCGGGTCCATTTGATGGGTATAGCTCAAGGTTGCTTCCACATCTTTTGTTATGCCAGGTGGGGGTACAATTTCATGTGGGGTAAATACTCTTTTAAGATGTCGGGCGAATGTGTTAGCCTTTTCGTGGTCACTTCTAGCCCATTTGTTGTTTTCCATTCGTATTGCAGAATGGAACAGAATCGGTCTCTTTATCTTGCTTGTAGCTTTCCAGAGAGAGTAGTCTGTAGCAGGTGTCGCATTAAGGTTACAGAGGTAACGTTGGAGTTGGGAATTTCGTTCGATATTTAAGAGCTCTTTAAGTTCTTTGGTGAGTGCATTTAACTTTTTCTGTCTTCGGGATATCTAGTTTGTTGCCACTTTTTCCTTGCATGCCGTTTTTCCCTCAGCTTCACTTTCACGGGGTTGGAGATATGTGCGCATTTTCGTTCGCTCAGAATTGGAGTTGAATTCCAGGCAGCTTGTTGGAGGCAGGTGTTAAAGTGCTCAACAGCTGCAGTGATATCTTCGTCCGATTTCAGAGAAAGCTTCAAATCAATTGTTGAAGAAACAGTGTGTCGGAAGCATTTCCAGTCTGTTTTGCGATTATAAAGGCAACATTGGGTAGGTGAGCTGGTGAGATTGTGATTGAGCTCGACCAACACAGGAGAGTGATCAGAAGAGAGTTCAAAGCATGAGCTGCATTTCAATTCGTTCAGAGAGATGTTCTTTACCACACAGAAGTCGATCAAGTCGGGAATTTTTTTAGGGTCTGTTGGCCAGTATGTTGGTGTGCCAGTTGAGACGGGATCTAAATTTAGTTTACCAATAGCCGCATAGAGCTGTCGGCCTTTAGGGGTAATGAGACGGGAGCCCCAGTAAGTGTGTTTTGCATTGTAGTCTCCTCCGGCTAAAAATCTGTTTCCGAGGGTTTTAAAGAACTTTTCGTACTCTTCTGCCTTAATTGCGTGTTTGGGTGGGCTGTATACTGCAGAGATTGTTATTGGGCCTTTGGAGTCTTCAACAATAATGTTTGTAGCTTGTATAGCTTCTGTGCGATAAGAATTTCTATCAAAGTGCTTGATATTGTTTCGAATCAAAATAGCTGGGCCAGCATGAGCTTTGTTGTCAGGGTGCAATGTATGGTAAAGCCTATAGTTCGGGATTTCAAAATAGCTTTTGTTGGTGAAATGCGTTTCAGATATTAAGAGTATATCAATTTCATGGGTCTTGAGGAATGCTTTTATTTCGAGAATATGTTTTGATAGCCCATTTGCATTCCATAGAACGATTTTTATGGGATTGAAAAGTTGCAGTTCTTAGTCGTGAGAGTGACGAGTAGATTCATCATTGTTGTGATTTGTTGCATGACTTGTTTGAGTAACATAATCATTTCCCGCATCTCGTTTGGAGCTTGGGTTTCTGGCAAGGTTTCATTTGCATATAGAGTCGTTGGATTTTCACTTGTGTATTGAGTTGTGTTCTTAACTGCTTGGGAGTATGAAAGGCCATTCTGGATTGGTCTGAGTGGGTGGGTGGCTATGTTTGGTCTTGATGGAGCTTCTTCTTGTTGGGTGGTATTTACGGCTTGGCTTTCTTTTTTCCTTAGTGGTGGGTATTTTAGCTTCTGCAGATTTTTATAAACAGCGTAGCCTTTATAGTTTGCTGGGTGATTGCCTTCACATAGAGCACATTTGACGTCATCTGATTTGGCTTTTCGCACACAATCTGCTGACATGTGGTTTCCGGCGCATTTAATGCATCTGGGTTTTCTACGACAGTAGGATTTCGTGTGCCCATACTGTTGGCAGTTAGCGCATTGGGTAATTTCACGTTTTGGGCGAGGGGGCTCAAATACAATTCTGGTGTGGAACAGATATTGGATTTGGTATATATCTTTATTGTTTGGGTTAGATTTAAGCTCCACAATGAATATCGGCAGAGGCTTCTTCGTGCTTCTATTTTTCATGTTCCAAATATTGGTAACAGAATGGCCGAGGTTTAGCAAGGCGTCAGAAATTTCTTCTGTACTTACAGACGGGTGCATGTTTTTGAGAATCACCTTGAAACTCCTTTCTTGTTTTGGCTTGTAAGTGAAAAATTCAGTATTTTTGAGCTCGAGTTGGCTTACTATTGTTTTATAGGCTTCTGGGGAAGATGCCTGAATTTTAACTTGCTCATTGTTGACGAGCTTTAAATTGTAGGAACCTGGAGCAGTTTCCGATAATAGACACATTAGGGGCGATATGTTGCTGACTTTGTCAACAAATATTGGTGGAGGCTTAGAAGTATTTTCTTGGGGTTCGCTATTGCTCTCAATGTCTTCGATTTCTAGGGAAGAAAATCGATTTGCTGTTGGTTGCGGGCTGCCAAGCCAATATTGGTCAAGCTTTGCCTGTTTTTGGGTAGGCTTACACTTAGCTGGGCTTTCTCGCTGTCTTTTTTTGGGCTCTACTGTTTTCCAATCAGTACCTGGTGTTGGTACAGTTAAAGGGGTCTGGGTAGAAGGGACTTCCCGCTTTTGTTGTAGCAGTAGCAGCTGTTCGTGTAGTAGCTGGATTTGCTGCTGTATGGCTAGCTCTTCCGAGCTTTGCTGCTCATGACCCTTATTTGTGGTCGGGCCTGGTAGTCTTGTGGTGGGCGAGGAGCACTGTGTGCTCCAAGAATTTGAAATCACCTGTAGGGCTGGTCGCTGTAGCAGCTGTTGCTTTTGGGGATTTTGCTGGGGTTGCTGCTGCTTTTGATGTTGTTGTTCCTGCTGTTTCTGCTGCTGTAGTTGCTGCGGTTGTTCTTGCTTTTGTTGCTGCTGTTGTTGCTGCAGTAGTTGCTGCTGTTGTTTCTGCAGTAGTTGCTGCGGTTGGGGATTTTGCTGGGGTTGCTGCTGCTGTTGATGTTGTTGTTCTTGCTTTTGCTGCTGCTGTTGTTGTTGCTGCCGTTGTTGCTGCGGTTGGGGATTTTGCTGGGGTTGCTGCTGCTGTTGATGTTGTTGTTCTTGCTTTTGCTGCTGCTGTTGTTGTTGCTGTTGTTGCTGCCGTTGTTGCTGCTGTTGTTGCTGCTCGGTTTGTATTTTTGATATTTCATTGTTTACATTTCACTCTCAGTGTCAAAACTATTAAGAGGTAAAACTTCCATCTCTTAAATACTAGAATCCAAATTTTTTTTGACTATAAATGGTTTATCCATAGAAAGACCATACAAAGTTTTATCTATGTATATCTGCCATTATCTACATTTTTGTAAAAAATGGACTTATACCACTTTCAAAAATAACAGCTCATATATGTTTTGCATATTGGAGTATGTATGTATATGTCGCAGTGAAATGGTAAAATCAAGGATTTGACCAAATCCCTAAGGGATTTGATCAACTCCCGGGAGATGCTAAAATAACAAATCGGTTATGCCATTTCCCTAAAGAAAGTCAGTGATTTGATCAAATCCCTAAACTGTTTCAGTGAAATGATGAAATTATATGTGGCGAGGTGGTTTTTTCTATTTTCCTTCGCCCAACAACTGACTCTGCTGTTTCTTTTGCTCGTTGCTGCCACAGCTCATTCGCTAGCGCGTATGTACGATATGAAAGTCTGCTTTTGTTGGTCATGCCGGTCAAATTCATTCAGCTGGCTGACAAAAATCCTAGTGTTTCAACAAATTTTTGAACAAGCGGCATGATAAAGAAAACCCTTTATGGACGCACGAAAGGATAGAAGAAGCTATCACAGTCATTGAACAATTTAAATTGGCACCACTACTCAAACTGCAACGGACATATAAACAGTACTATTATGGAAGAAACTACGATGTTATGAAAGTAGGTACTAAAAAATTTATTGGGATTTTGAAGAGAAAGTATGACTCCGATCCAGTTGTAAAAATCGTGGCAACGGACAATTTATATTTACTACATACTTCAGGAAACCCATCAAAATGTCGTATAGTTTGAAATAAAAATACCTAATATCCATGTATTTACTTCAATTGTTCTAGAGTTTCTAAAGCTATGCACGGTATGTTAGTCTTAAAAACAGAACCAATAGCAGGACTCCAGTCTAGTTATATTTCAAAGAGCTTCTTGAAAAGCTTGTTCTCTATGATAAGAACCTGAATCTACTTTTTTTTGTTTTTCTGTCGGAATATGAAAAGCCTACCAGCACGCAGACAAGTATTTGTCCATTGTACTGGTAAACGAATTCCTTTCACTGAAATCTTCCTGAGCTTTTAATAAAGCGGAGGATTTTCGATGCTGGCAAGGACCTTAGTTGATCGGTTCTCACCACGTCTGACTCCAGCAGCTGCAATCGCGACCTGGAAAAGGTGGGACACTCGCATAAGAAGTGGGTGGCGGTATCCTCGTCCTCCAGACAGCTCTCACAGACGCTGTCGTCGGCCAGACCCATCGCACTCAGGTGTTTTGCACAGGAGGTATTTCCCGGTCAGGACGCCCACAAGAAGTCTACAGTCCTTACGGTTTAAAGACCTAAGAAAAGAAGACTTTCTTTTGTCGACGGTTGGAAGCAGGAGCTTCGTCTGTCTGCATTCAGCTAGCCCGACCCATCTTTGACCGGGTTGAGAAACAACCCAGTCGTTTATGGACGCTTTGACCATGGAAGAAGGCAGGCCTTGGCCTGGTATTCAGAACCTGATCTTGCAAGTTCATCGGACACTTCATTTCCGGACACGCCGAAGTGCCCCGGTACCAAAAAGAGGGCAAGAGAGTTGTGAAAGCCTACGCTGTTAAGCTTGGCTTTACACTCTTTGACTGTCTTGGAGGTGGTGATTGGGTTGAGCAAGGCCATAAGTATCTACGTATTAATCAGCACGACTATAACATTAATTTAACTCCAAAAAACTTTCTTTATAGGACACCAACACCGCTTCAACTTCAAAATATCTAGCAGAAATTGAATCAAATAAAATACTCTGCATTGAACAATACATGATTTACAAAATAAAATATCAAAACAATATTATATCATCTTTTCTTTTAAACATTAGGATTTTTGTCAGCCAGCTGCATGAATTTGAGCGACATGACCAACAAAAGCAGACTTTCATATCGTACATACGCGCTAGCGAATGAGCTGTGGCAGCAACGAGCAAAAGAAACAGCAGAGTCAATTGTTGGGCGAAGAAAAATAGAAAAAACCACCTCGCCACATATAATTTCATCATTTCACTGAAACAGTTTAGGGATTTGATCAAATCACTGACTTTCTTTAGGGAAATGGCATAACCGATTTGTTATTTTAGCATCTCCCGGGAGTTGATCAAATCCCTTAGGGATTTGGTCAAATCCCTGATTTTACCATTTCACTGCGACATATATACATAGCTTTAATTAAACGTTTACGCTGATATCACATGAAATAGTAGTTGGATAAGTTTAAACTCGTTGCTACACATAATCATTAAAAAAAATCAGGTTTTTTTTCCTGGCGAATATTTTTACTTTGTTCTTAAATAACTTATCAATTTTAATTTTCAATGTGCTTGGCAATGTTGCCAGATTTTTTTTCAAAAAACTGTAAATTTCCAAAATAAAAACTGTATTTTCAACCAAAAAACTGTAACCTTCAAAAACGAAAATATTTTTGTGAAATTATGGGCATAAATGACAAGCAAATTGCCGTTTCGAAGCAGAGCTGCAATGTAATCACAGGGTTACCGTGACATTTTTTTTAAAGCTGGAAAAAATGAATAATTTTTTTGGTTATTTAAAAAAATGAAAATCTGAAAATAAAAAAAACCTGTAATTTGTACTAGGAGGTAATTTTAAAAACTGTAAGCTGGTCTAAAAAACTGTAATTTACAGTTAAAACTGTGAATATGGCAACATTGGTGCTTGCAAAATTTTATTTTCGATCTAATTCGCACAAATTCACTTTTCAACTGATTCAAATTTTAGAATTTCAAAGAAGCGTTTCCTAAGAAATTTGTCGGCGTCTCCTGTGTTTTTTGTGTACATATCAGAGAACTGCAACGAGTGCCATTTTCGTTACTCTAAGGGCCAGTTTCTCAGTGGATGTTTAAATCTAATTTGCGAATTGAGTTTAAATCTAGTTTAACTTTTCTTGAGTTTCACAGTGCATTTATTTAAATACGGAATAATGAATGGCAACTTCGAATATTTGACAATTGAACACAGCACAACTTGCCAAAAACATATGTTCAATTGTTCAATTATGGAGGCAGCGCGAGCTAAAAATTTTTCGTCGGCCGAAAGAAGTGAATTATTGGATATTCTTCAAAGAATCCACAGTTTATATTATTTATAATACTACGGGATCATTTATATGTGCTACACCATGCAGTTGTATGTTTAATTTGGCCGCTTATAAATTGCAATATTGTCGACGCAGCTTGCTTGCTCATCCGAAATCAGCTGTTTATTTGTTTTCGATTGCAACTCTGTGCCGTACTTAAATGCCCACAACCGGGCATTTAAATTGTATTTAACTTCCCACTGTGAAACTGAAATTCCCTATTTAAACTGCAATCAGAGTTTAAACATCCACTGTGAAACTGGCCCTAAGTAACTCTAAAGAAAACGCGTGCCGTTTTTACTTATACTTACGGCCTTACCGTATAAATCACCGTGATCGAACGCAACGCGAACACGAAGCCAACGCCGGGATCAAAAAACGGCATTTTGTAAATCACGGCGTAATTGCGTTCGTTGTCTTACGGCATCACTTGAGCTGTCAAGTTCTTACGAAAAAGAGTTGTATTTTTCTTAATTTATCAGGCAAATACAAAACACACAAAATTCGCTGCATCCATTGCATACCTCCCATAGCCTAGTGGTTAGAGCGTTCGACTAGCACGCGAGAAGTTGCGAGTTCAACCCTCAACCGCGATGCATTTCTTTTTTTTTGTGATTTCGATCCTCAACTGCAGTGCTAGTATTTTCTTTTTTTTGTACTTTTTTCTTTAGTATTTGTCTTTAAAAAGTACTGCAATACTTATTATTTGCTTCTGCAGATTACCACAAATCAATTTTCACTCGAAATTACCAAAAATTTTGCGTTTAAAAAACTGAACGCGAGCACAAACCCAAGTGAACGATTTGACAGTTCATGTGAGTGAATGCGCCGCGTTGCGTTTTACGCGGTACCGATTTTCATATGAAACTACGTAAGACAACGCGAGCAGTCACCGAGTGAGGTGATGCGTTTTACAAAATACCAAATTAGTGAACGCAGGGTGAAGTGAGGCGTTGGGATTTACAAAATAAGCACCTTAAACGCAAGTGACACTCAGTTTGCTCAAACTTATAAAGTAAGTAGAGTAAGTATACTAAGTATACCAAGTATGAGTATCAATAAGTATATAAGTAAAACTCAGAGTACTTATAGTAATACTTGTTCGGTTCTTGGCGACAGCGGCATTTCGCATTCTGAAGTAGGTAGCGGTTAGAAGAGCGCAACTGCGAGCAGGTAGGAGCACACGCTTTAAAAGCAGTGATGTCAACTTCCTTATTTTTCAGCAGATTTAACGCATTCTTAAAACTGAAATGGATTGAAAGAATATACTGCTTAAAAATTCGTCCATAAAAAGGTCGAATAGCACTTGGAATCTCAGGGTCATATTAATGAATTGAAAGTATGTGGAAACTGGCGCGCCGGCTCCTTTACCATATACCTGAATATGAAAATTCAATCATATTGCTATCTTGAAAGAAATTTTTCTAGAACAGGTACTTAATCCCGTAAAGACTAACGGGCATTTTTATTATGCGAAATATTTATATGACATTTTGTGTATTTGCAATCATATCCTTATTTTTACAAATTTTTAATTGCTGGTTTACATATGAAAAAACCGCATTTCCCGAATTCAGGCCAGGGCATGTGGAAATTTGAGAGTATGCATCACTGCTGAAAAGAGATCGGCGCAGCTGCTCTTCTTTAACACATGCGAATGTAGGTAGAGCATGAACTAGGATCCGTTATTGTTGTACAGTAGGCTAGTATGTCCTTTTTGCTTTAAAATGCAATGAAGTATACATATTCAAATAAAGGAAATCTTAAGTAGCGTTAACCTTTATTCAGTCACAACTATTTCATGCAAAGAAAAAATTAAAAACATACTACATGATAATCAACATAATCTGTGTTTTGCAGCTAAATCTTTATTTACTTATTATTTTTTAAATACAAATATGGGTATTCTTAATAGCATAAGTAATATTTGATATTACAATTCTCTTTTTACACGAAATTTGATTTAAGACTATTTTATAAGCTTTATATTAACTTCACTTTCTGTCGGTATGTCCGCGGTATGTCGTCAAATCTAGTAATCAATTTTTCACCCACTTCCCGACTACTTAGGGCCAGTTTCTCAGTGGATGTTTAAATCTAATTTGCGAATTGAGTTTAAATCTAGTTTAACTTTTCTTGAGTTTCACAGTGCATTTATTTAAATACGGAATAATGAATGGCAACTTCGAATATTTGACAATTGAACACAGCACAACTTGCCAAAAACATATGTTCAATTGTTCAATTATGGAGGCAGCGCGAGCTAAAAATTTTTCGTCGGCCGAAAGAAGTGAATTATTGGATATTCTTCAAAGAATCCACAGTTTATATTATTTATAATACTACGGGATCATTTATATGTGCTACACCATGCAGTTGTATGTTTAATTTGGCCGCTTATAAATTGCAATATTGTCGACGCAGCTTGCCTGCACATCCGAAATCAGCTGTTTATTTGTTTTCGATTGCAACTCTGTGCCGTACTTAAATGCCCACAACCGGGCATTTAAATTGTATTTAACTTCCCACTGTGAAACTGAAATTCCCTATTTAAACTGCAATCAGAGTTTAAACATCCACTGTGAAACTGGCCCTTAGAGATCTGAAACTTTGCATACATGCCTAATCTAGAGCCCAATACACGAATCAATAAATTTTATGGGCGTAGGACGAGGGGCGTGGCACTTTTTTATAAACTCCAGATTTGTGTATAACTTTAGAACTACAAATCACACATCAATGAAACTCGGTAGGAACTTACTACATATCCATATCCTTCTACTGAGAAAATAAGGGGCACTGGATAAGGGGGCGTGGCACCCCCCATACAAACAAAATTTTTGATCTCGATTAGCTTTGGAACTAAAGGTCGTGCAGCATTGAAATTTCGTATGCAGTCGCCTCTTGGATGTGTCGTCCCACTGGTAAAATTTTATGGGCGTAGGATAAGGGGCGTGGCACTTTTTATCAACTCCAGATTCGTGTATAACTTTAGAACTACACATCACACATCAATGAAACTCGGTAGGAACTTACTACATATCCATATCCTTCTACTGAGAAAATAAGGTGGGCACTGGATAAGGGGGCGTGGCACCCCCCATAGAAACAAAATTTTTGATCTCGATTAGCTTTGGAACTAAAGGTCGTGCAGCATTGAAATTTCGTATGCAGTCGCCTCTTGGATGTGTCGTCCCATTGGTAAAATTTTATGGGCGTAGGATAAGGGGATGTGGCACCCCCATACAAACAAAATTTTTGATCTCGATTTGCTTTGGAACTAAAGGTCGTGCAGCATTGAAATTTCGTATGCAGTCGCCTCTTGGATGTGTCGTCCCACTGGTAAAATTTTATGGGCGTAGGATAAGGGGCGTGGCACTTTTTTATCAACTCCAGATTCGTGTATAACTTTAGACCTACACATCACACATCAATGAAACTCGGTAGGAACTTACTACATATCCATATCCTTCTACTGAGAAAATAAGGGGGGAACTGGATAAGGGGGCGTGGCACCCCCCATACAAACAAAATTTTTGATCTCGATTAGCTTTGGAACTAAAGGTCGTGCAGCATTGAAATTTCGTATGCAATCGCCTCTTGGATGTGTCGTCCCACTGGTAAAATTTTATGGGCGTAGGATAAGGGGCGTGGCACTTTTTTATCAACTACAGATTCGTGTATAACTTTAGAACTACACATCACACATCAATGAAACTCGGTAGGAACTTACTACATATCCATATCCTTCTACTGAGAAAATAAGGCGGGCACCGGATAAGGGGGCGTGGCACCCCCCATACAAACAAAATTTTTGATCTCGATTAGCTTTGGAACTAAAGGTCGTGCAGCATTGAAATTTCGTATGCAGTCGCCTCTTGGATGTGTCGTCCCACTGGTAAAATTGTAAGGGGCGTGGCACTTTTTTATCAACTCCAGATTCGTGTATAACTTTAGAACTACACATCACACATCAATGAAACTCGGTTGGAACTTACTACATATCCATATCCTTCTACTGAGAAAATAAGGCGTGCACTGGATAAGGGGGCGTGGCACCGCCCATACAAACCAAATTTTTGATCTCGATTAGCTTTGGAACTAGAGGTCTTGCAGCATTGAAATTTCGTATGCAGTCGCCTCTTGGATGTGTCGTCCCACTGGTAAAATTTTATGGGCGTAGAATAAGGGGCGTGGCACTTTTTTATCAACTCCAGATTTGTGTATAACTTTAGAACTACAAATCACACATCAATGAAACTCGGTAGGAACTTACTACATATCCATATCCTTCTACTGAGAAAATAAGGCGGGCACTGGATAAGGGGGCGTGGCACCCCCCATAGAAAAAAAATTTTTGATCTCGATTAGCTTTGGAACTAAAGGTCGTGTAGCATTGAAATTTCGTATGCAGTCGCCTCTTGGATGTGTCGTCCCACTGGTAAAATTTTATGGGCGTAGGATAAGGGGCGTGGCACTTTTTATCAACTCCAGATTCGTGTATAACTTTAGAACTACACATCACACATCAATGAAACTCGGTAGGAACTTACTACATATCCATATCCTTCTACTGAGAAAATAAGGTGGGCACAGGATAAGGGGGCGTGGCACCCCCCATAGAAACAAAATTTTTGATCTCGATTAGCTTTGGAACTAAAGGTCGTGCAGCATTGAAATTTCGTATGCAGTCGCCTCTTGGATGTGTCGTCCCACTGGTAAAATTTTATGGGCGTAGGATAAGGGGCGTGGCACTTTTTTATCAACTCCAGATTCGTGTATAACTTTAGACCTACACATCACACATCAATGAAACTCGGTAGGAACTTACTACATATCCATATCCTTCTACAGTAAATAAGGGGGGAACTGGATAAGGGGGCGTGGCACCCCCCATACAAACAAAATTTTTGATCTCGATTAGCTTTGGAACTAAAGGTCGTGCAGCATTGAAATTTCGTATGCAATCGCCTCTTGGATGTGTCGTCCCACTGGTAAAATTTTATTGGCGTAGGATAAGGGGCGTAGCACTTTTTTATCAACTACAGATTCGTGTATAACTTTAGAACTACACATCACACATCAATGAAACTCGGTAGGAACTTACTACATATCCATATCCTTCTACTGAGAAAATAAGGCGGGCACCGGATAAGGGGGCGTGGCACCCCCCATACAAACAAAATTTTTGATCTCGATTAGCTTTGGAACTAAAGGTCGTGCAGCATTGAAATTTCGTATGCAGTCGCCTCTTGGATGTGTCGTCCCACTGGTAAAATTGTATGGGCGTAGGATAAGGGGCGTGGCACTTTTTTATCAACTCCAGATTCGTGTATAACTTTAGAACTACACATCACACATCAATGAAACTCGGTTGGAACTTACTACATATCCATATCCTTCTACTGAGAAAATAAGGCGTGCACTGGATAAGGGGGCGTGGCACCGCCCATACAAACCAAATTTTTGATCTCGATTAGCTTTGGAACTAGAGGTCTTGCAGCATTGAAATTTCGTATGCAGTCGCCTCTTGGATGTGTCGTCCCACTGGTAAAATTTTATGGGCGTAGAATAAGGGGCGTGGCACTTTTTTATCAACTCCAGATTTGTGTATAACTTTAGAACTACAAATCACACATCAATGAAACTCGGTAGGAACTTACTACATATCCATATCCTTCTACTGAGAAAATAAGGCGGGCACTGGATAAGGGGGCGTGGCACCCCCCATAGAAAAAAATTTTTGATCTCGATTAGCTTTGGAACTAAAGGTCGTGCAGCATTGAAATTTCGTATGCAGTCGCCTCTTGGATGTGTCGTCCCATTGGTAAAATTTTATGGGCGTAGGATAAGGGGGCGTGGCACCCCCATACAAACAAAATTTTGATCTCGATTAGCTTTGGAACTTAAGGTCGTGCAGCATTGAAATTTCGTATGCAGTCGCCTCTTGGATGTGTCGTCCCACTGGTAAAATTTTATGGGCGTAGGATAAGGGGCGTGGCACTTTTTTATCAACTCCAGATTCGTGTATAACTTTAGAACTACAAATCACACATCAATGAAACTCGGTAGGAACTTACTACATATCCATATCCTTCTACTGAGAAAATAAGGCGGGCACTGGATAAGGAGGCGTGGCACCCCCCATACAAACCAAATTTTTGATCTCGATTAGCTTTGGAACTAAAGGTCGTGCAGCATTGAAATTTCGTATGCAGTCGCCTCTTGGATGTGTCGTCCCACTGGTAAAATTTTATGGGCGTAGGACAAGGGGCGTGGCACTTTTCAAGCAACTACACACTTGGGCTTCAGTTTATAATTATAGGTACACCACACATCAATGAAAATCGATAGGAACTTACTTGCCGCGCCCTGCTGGCAAAATAGCAACAACTCACCGCGTCACAAATATGCCACGTATTATTTGTTAAATTGAGGATATGACATATAACGATAGGAAACACTGTGAATACCCTAAATATTGTGTACTGCTCTGCAAGTTTAAAATTCTTTTTGCGAAAAATTTCAGAGCTCTAAAATTGAATTTATGGAAGACTAAAAAGTAGAAAATAAAATTATATGAAAAAAACTTTTTAAAAATAAGCTTTAATTTATTTAATGTACTAAAAAGTAGAAAATAAATTGTTTCCAAGTCACCTGTATCTTACTATTAATAAAAGCTTGTGCGCTCAATATCCATATTCAAAATATCTTTCATTACTAGAATCTATTTGCAAAAAATTATTTAAATAAAATATTGTGGTAACTATTTGACAAATTTTGAACAAATGAGCGCCCCAAGCTTTTATTAATAGTAAGATACAGGTGACTTGGAAACAACTTATTTTCTACTTTTTAGTACATTAAAGCTTATTTTTAAAAAGATTTTTTTTATATAAATTTATTTCATTCCAACTATGCCCCAAAATTATGAACAAAATAATTCTAGATATTGCAGTCTTTTTTCTACGTATTAATGAATTTCTGATATTATTTCCTTTTACCCAAATCATAACTTATTCATGCTTTTTAAAGCAAAAAGGACATACATACATATGTAGTATGTTGTCACATTTTTTTTAATATTAAGGTTTCCTTTCTTTGAATATACTTCATTGCATTTTAAAGCAAAAAGGACATATTAGCCTACTGTACAACAATAACGGATCCTAGTTCATGCTCTACCTACATTCGCATGTGTTAAAGAAGAGCAACTGCGCCGATCTCTTTTCAGCAGTGATGCATACTCTCA
Organism: Neria commutata; assembly: GCA_963457695.1. NCBI lineage: Eukaryota > Metazoa > Arthropoda > Insecta > Diptera > Micropezidae > Neria > Neria commutata. The sequence goes on from OY735250.1 coordinate 5,396,489, forward strand.
AATTTCCACATGCCCTGGCCTGAATTCGGGAAATGCGGTTTTTTTCATATGTAAACCAGCAATTAAAAATTTGTAAAAATAAGGATATGATTGCAAATACACAAAATGTCATATAAATATTTCGCATAATAAAAATGCCCGTTAGTCTTTACGGGATTAAGTACCTGTTCTAGAAAAATTTCTTTCAAGATAGCAATATGATTGAATTTTCATATTCAGGTATATGGTAAAGGAGCCGGCGCGCCAGTTTCCACATACTTTCAATTCATTAATATGACCCTGAGATTCCAAGTGCTATTCGACCTTTTTTATGGACGAATTTTTAAGCAGTATATTCTTTCAATCCATTTCAGTTTTAAGAATGCGTTAAATCTGCTGAAAAATAAGGAAGTTGACATCACTGCTTTTACTGCATGTGCTCCTACCTGTTCGCAGTTGCGCTCTTCTAAGCGCTACCTATTTCAGAATGGGAAATATCGCTCTCAGATCCTGCGTGTTGTTGATGTTGAACATGTAGAGTCTTGCAATGCGTTATGGTCTAATTAGTCCAGCGGTGTCGAATTCAATCGTGCCGGATAGCAATTTGCCCAGTTACTCTAACAGCTAAACGGATTGCAGCTGTCAGTCTATTCTTTTTGCTAGTGCTGCCGTATAGTTTTGTGCACAAAAGAAGAATGCTGTTTATTTACTTCTGAGATGAAATTTTACATTCTTTATTAAATTTATGGCACTGAATTATCATAATTGTTACATCTCTATATTGTGTACTACTTTTTTAACTTATTTCGGCAATAATAATCCACTTCTTTTGTTGAACTAAAATCGAAGGTCACTGGCAACTCGCTTGTTTTGACCAGTGTTGCCGTTTAAATTCTTGCATAGGAAAAGCATTATTGCTATTTAATTTTCAAGTGAATTTTTTGGGTGGCAACATTCTTTTCACAGCTGACACGACTTTTGCAGTAGTTTTCTAATCGACGCAGAAATTTCTACTACTCAATCCGGTCAGAGTAATAGCGAACATTGTGTTCGGGTAAGATAGATTGCGTCAGCTAACACGATTTCTAACCTTACCGCTAGAGTAATTCTACCATTACTCGAGTACTTGTTGCAATAGCAAATTCGATTTAACGGTTATTCTTATTTTACTATTAATATTACGTCGTTAGTCAATACCGGTTCTATACTCTGGGTATTATCATTACATATACCTAGCTTGGTAAACTTATGCCTGCTCTAGAATGACGTTTGAAAAGTGCCTAGAGTCAATTTATTTTAGTTGCCCCAATTCTTTTAACATTGCCCATCACAATGGAAATCGAGTAGACAACTCTATTACTGGACTATGCGCTACTATATACAGGAAGCCAAATAATCCTAACGAAAGTTGTATATGGTTAATTCGTACGATCGCATATGCAGGTCACGGTTTCTTTTAAGGATCAAAGCTTACATCTCTACATCATGTCATTTTTCAATAGCACGCCCCTTTTCTCTTGAAATGAGTGAAGAAGAGCAGGAAGAGAGAACACACATCTGCGTGGAAAAGTGACGGTGCTGCCGTTTGCATTTCAATGAATGTATATCACTCCACTTTTCCAGCCAACACTAGAACACTACGCTTTTCGACAAAACACTTTGATTTCAAGGAGCAATTTTAGTAGGATCATAAAACAAACATTCCGATTCTGTTTTTTAATACTTCGGTCCAGTTGTAAATTAACTTTTTTTGGTTAAAAATTGTTTGAGTCCACTTTTTCAAAAAACACTACTTTTCACTTCACGTTTATAATAAAAATTTTCCTAGTCTAGCATGCCAGGATGCCAATGTGTACTTAGTCTGTTATTTAATTAAATATTTACAGCAATATTTTTAAGTTTTATCAGATGAACAAAAATTAGTTTATTTGTATTATTATAATGTCAAACATGCTTACAAGTTCAACCCTTCCGTGTTAAGATATTATCAACCAACTATTTTGTATAGCATGTTGTGTTACATATTTCGAAAAAAGTGCGCTGACATTGAAAGTCAAATAGTATTAAAAAAGTACATTGTTGTGTCTAATTAATAGACTGATGGTCTAATTAGTCCAGCGGTGTCGAATTCAATCGTGCCGGATAGCAATTTGCCCAGTTACTCTAACAGCTAAACGGATTGCAGCTGTCAGTCTATTCTTTTTGCTAGTGCTGCCATATAGTTTTGTGCACAAAAGAAACACACTGTTTATTTTCTTCTGAGATGAAATTTTACATTCTTTATTAAATTTATGGCACTGAATTATCATAATTGTTACATCTCTATATTGTGTACTACTTTTTTAACTTATTTCGGCAATAATAATCCACTTCTTTCGTTGAACTAAAATCGAAGGTCACTGGCAACACTTTTCTGCAAAGAGTTCACAAACAAAATATATCGTGAAAAATGAATTCAAACGACGAAATAATTGACTCAATGTGCTTAGTGTTGTGTAAAATGTACGATGTGTACAAATTTAAAGCAAACAAAAGCGCAGGTGGACTATATTTCCAATAAATATTCGCTTGTTTTGACCAGTGTTGCCGTTTAAATTCTTGCATAGGAAAAGCATTATTGCTATTTCATTTTCAAGTGAATTTTTTGTGTGGCAACATTCTTTTCACAGCTGACACGACTTTTGCAGGAGTTTTCTAATCGACGCAGAAATTTCTACTACTCAATCCGGTCAAAGTAATAGCGAACATTGTGTTCGGGTAAGATAGATTGTGTCAGCTGACACGATTTCTAACCTTACCGCTAGAGTAATTCTACCATGAGTATCAATGAGTTTGCTGACATCATACTATGAGTAAGCTTAAAAACTTATTATTTGGGATTTCAAACAGAGTAAGTAGGTCGCTTTCATTCCGAAAGTAGGAAAGGATGACTACTCACTCGCCAAAAGCTTCCGCCCTATCAGCATGTCCTCCTTCTTGCTGAAGGGATTGGAGAGACTTGTTGAGCTGCACATCCGCAGGGCGCTGCTTCAGCATCCCCTCTCGCCCGCGCAACATGCTTATCAACGCGGAAAATCCTGTGAAACAGCGCTACAAAATCTGGTTGGTAGGATTGAGTGTGCTGTGGACAGTAAAGACTACGCAATGGGCATTTTCGCGGACATTGAGGGTGCATTTGATAATGCGTCCTTTGAAGGAATGTGTAGCGCAGCTAGCTCTCATGGAGTGGATCCCACGACAGTAAATTGGCTCCGGTCAATGCTGAAGTGCAGGACCGCGGTGGTGGGCGGGGAGGAGGACAGGTTTGTCATGACGGAGGTGAAGAGAGGCTGCCCGCAAGGCGGTGTCCTTTCCCCTCTGCTCTGGTGCTTGCTGATCGACTCCCTGCTTTGCTCACTCAACGAGTCCGGGGTCTACGCCCAAGCCTACGCGGATGATGTAGCTGTCCTTGCTACGGGTTCATCCATTAGAGTCGTGTGTCGAAAGGCACAAGCTGCGTTGGATATAATTCACTCGTGGTGCATGAGCAATGGCTTGTCTGTCAATCCTCTCAAAACTTGAGTAGTTCTCTTCACCAGGCGGCGAAAGATTGATGGCCTTGTCCTGCCTGTTCTAGGGGGAGTGACTATCCAACTCTCTAGGGAAATAAAATATCTCGGAGTCATCCTTGATAGCAAACTTCTCTGGAGCAGTCATGTTGAATCCAAAACTTCAAAAGCTCTTTCTGCCTTCTGGCATTGTAGGGGTGTGTTTGGTAAAACGTGGGGTCTTTCGCCCAAACGAGTCCTTTGGCTCTACACGTCGATGATTCGACCAATAATCTCGTATGCGTCTGTAGTTTGGTTCAGAAGGCTTTCTCGCCAATGCGTCATTGCTTCGCTGGGGCGACTACAAAGAGCAGTGTGTCTTGGCTGTACGGGAGCTTTCCCGACCACCCCTGACCCTGCTCTAGACGTAATACTCAACATTCCACCCCTGGACATTTTCATCCGAGGTGAAGCCGCCAAGGCCTGCTTTAGATTGAAACAAGTAGGGATGTGGTTTGAATCGCATCGGGGCGTGCATAACTCTGCGCAGACCTCTCTACCATTCTTGGATGGAATGAGCATGCCGTCTGATGTATTAGTTCCGCACCTCGAACTCCGGCGCAGATACGAAGTTTCCTTTCCTGAACGCGACAGCTGGCTTTCGTCAGCCGAGCCAGGCAGGGGGTGTTGTAGAGTCTTTACAGACGGGTCCAGAACTGATGAAGGTTCAGGAGCTGGTGTGTATTTTGAGGAAAACGACACAAAACTTCACTATCCATTGGGAAAGCATGCATCCGTCTTTCAGGCGGAGGTCTTTGCAATCCTAAAGGCTATGGACTTCGTCAGGGATAGTGGATGGTCTGGCAAGAGTATTTGCGTCTGTAGTGACAGTCAGGCTGCACTTATGGCCTTGCTCAACCCAATCACCACCTCCAAGACAGTCAAAGAGTGTAAGGCCAAGCTTAACAGCGTAGGCTTTCACAACTCACTCGCCCTCTTTTGGGTACCGGGGCACTTCGACGTGTCCGGAAATGAAGTGTCCGATGAACTTGCAAGATCAGGTTCTGAAGACCACTTTCTGGGCCCTGAACCTGCCCTTGGCCTGCCTTCTTCCATGGTCAAAGCGTCCATAAACGACTGGGTTGTTTCTCAACACGGTCAAAGATGGGCCGGGCTAGCTGGATGCAGACAGACGAAGCTCCTGCTTCCAACCGTCGACAAAGGTAAGTCCTCTTTTCTTAGGTCTCTAAACCGTAAGGATTGTAGACTTCTTGGGGGCGTCCTGACCGGTCATACCTCCTGTGCAAAACACCTGAGTGCGATGGGTCTGGCCGAGACAGCGTCTGTGAGAGCTGTCTGGAGGACGAGGATACCGCTACCCACTTCTTATGCGAGTGTCCCGCCTTTTCCGGGTCGCGATTGCAGCTGCTGGAGTCAGACGTGGTGAGAACCGATCAACTAAGTTCCTTGCCACCATCGAAAATCCTCCGCTTTATTAAAAGCTCAGGAAGATTTCAGTAAATGGAATTAGCTTACCAGTACAATGGACATATACTTGTCTGCGTGCTAGTAGGTTTTTCATATTCCGAAAAAAAAAAAAAAAAAAGTAGGTCGGTTTACTCAGTTTTTTCAACTAAGTATGAGTAAGGGTAGAAAACAGAGTTTCGACAGAGTATACTTAGTGCAATGAGTACTCATTGCAGTTCTCTGGTGCACACCACAAAAAGTCAGAAATTATGAAGATTGAATGGCAATGACTGTTGTGTGTAAGGGCTAGGCATCAGTTGACACGTGCACATGCCTGACATAGAATGACTGACCGTGTAGAGGTCGCATTACGCATACATGCAAGCTCACGCGTATAATACGTGACGTAAAATGTGCTACAAATTCCTAATCTCTGTGTGTCGAAAAAGCCCCAAACTGGTCCGACGCTTCTTGGTTATTCAATTTCTTTGGAAATACAGTACCTTTAGCTTAGAGCAACAACATTGAAATAATCGGAAACAGCAGCTGCGCTTCCTATTGGGTTATTTCGCGTGTTATGTTTTTTGTAGGAAAATGTAAGAATCTGAACAGCAATACACTGGCCAAATATTGAGACTGTGTGTGATATACAATATGTAATATGAATATTTTGATCATATTTTCTTCTTCTTGGAGAACCATGCCTATTTTTGCATTTAACTTGCTCAGATTGGTCATTCGGGCGAATTCGTTCAAACACGCGTCAACTGTAACTGTTGTTCATCTTAGTAGGCTAAAGAAATTGGGCAGAGGGTATAATATGTAACAGAATTTCTCTGGTACTGTGTAGGGCAAATAATATAAATTCAATTTATGATCACAGCACCGATTCCTCGTCAACAAATGCTATTTTATGCAGTAATTGTGAACACGTTTCGTCCGCAAATCAGCTCCGGCAGTTACTTAATCAGCTATTAAAACTGTTTACGTAATCTACAAAGAAAAATATATGTGGCATTTAACGATTTCTGGATGGAAATTCGTATTTGAAGCAGCCCACAAATACACGCATCTTATCTATCGATTCGAGGAATTTTATGCTAGATAGCTGCTCTATGTACGTACCTACCTGTCATATATGTATAAGGAACGTAATGCCTGCGGCAAATGCTCTTAAGAAACCACAAACCGACACTTATCGTTATATATGTACATATGTACATACCTGTAAAATTATTATGAAACCCGGTGCTAAACACAAATCAATTTTTTTAAGATCAAGGAATAGGATCGCCGTTTGTATTTTATTAAATATGCAAAATGGTATTTATTAATATTGAATATATTTTGGGCCTACATTTTCCGTTCCGGAGCGAACTCTACTGCAAATAATATCCCCCTGTTGTCCCCTGTTTCGTAATTTAATTTCAAACTACTCCCTGAAATATTTTGAAAACACGGAAATTGTAATTAAAATTAGCTATGGAATTTAAAAATCGCCATCCCGACATTTTTGATTAATATCGAGTGGTTTCGAGATGTCCTTTCTTAGTCTTATTAAGGTGGTGAAGTCGTTCTGCAGAGCCGAATACCGTAGCAGGATTAACAAATTCAGACTTTGTAATAGACGAAGAACTGATGGGTGTTCTCCTTGGCTCTTCTCGAAGATTTGACATAGTGTCGTAGTGTGACTTATTGAACAATGGTTGACTGTCCAGGACTATGATAACGCATATATGTAAAAAATATTTTTTATTTGTAGAAGGGGGAGAGGTGGAGAGGGTTACTTGTATGTAGTAATAAATTTATTACACATGTTAGTGTGAGTTCGAGTGTGAGTGGCGCTTTGATAACAATATCTGTATTACTGGACGTATGCTCTGACGGACGAACCCTCGCTATATAAAAACACATACACCTGAGTGTGCACATGAGTGCTTATATATTTGTTTACTGATTTGTTCATATGTGCTGACAGTTCGTTTATCACCATCGTGTTTGCTTTCATTTTTGCTTTTGTTGTTGTTGTTGCATTGATAATGATATTCTGTTATATTGATAACTGTGGCTGAGAAACTGTGGTCTAACTAAGCATGCAGACAAGCAGGTAGATACTAGATAGGTAGGCAAACACCGGAGTTAGCCGACCGACCGACCAACCAACAAATCCCAAATCTCAACTTAAACTCGAAAATCTTTATTTCACGGGAAATCAACGTTTCAGAATTAAGGGCAGCAGACCATTGATGGGTGTAGCGCAGGGCAGAAGGAGGGTGAATGGTGTAGTAGCGCATTGTTGAACTACATATCAATATTCGGTTGAAAATGGTCATATCGCGTTGTTATATACGAAGGGGAAAAAGAAGAGATAAGAAAACCACGTATAAAAGAAATATTTTTTTGAAAAATTTTCATTAACTTGTAATCGGACGGCAAAGTGGTAGTTGGCAAGGAGCAACTAAACACACGCTACCAAATCGACAGCGTCAGTGTGGAGCCGCACATCGGCGAAGCATGTTTATTCGCATATGGGGTGCAGTGTAGTATACACTGCCATATATTGTCCTATCGAGCACGTGGGAGCAAAGGGCAAAAGATATTAGGTAAGTGTGAAACCAGTGTACAAGAAAAGCGGATAAACTTACAAAATTCGAAAATTTAAAAAGTTGGAAATCAAAGTCGATTAAAATTGATACGAATTAAATTAAAAAATAAAAATATAATACAAATAGAAGGCATTAAATGTTATATCATTTTGTATGTATCAGGACAGTATTAGGTAGGTACTGCAGTGGCTCATTGAATAAGTGGCCGGACTCTGATGTGAAAGATTGCTGGTTCGCACACCCGACACAGGATCTTGAACATTTTACTACTGGGAATTTATTTGATCGGTTTTAATAAATTGTTTTTTTCATGTTGATGGCCACTACGCAACAACTAAATTCCCGTGCCAGCGAAAACCAACGTGGCTTTGGGGTGAGTAGAGTAGGGGGCTCATCACATTGTTTGCCCGCTCATAAGTCATCTATGCTTGTTAAGGCAGTGGGTATGCACAATCTGTTTATCTGTGAGATTCCTTTATTCTACTCACAACAATGACCACAACAACAACTGGCTAATTCCAAGCCCCATCTGCAACTTTGAAACTGTGTTTCGTAGGTACTAGTGTTGCTATTAAGATTAGTCGGATAATACGGTATATAGGGTAACGACGAGTATAGAGTGCAATGAATACAACTCCAATTGCAGGAATGGAAGCTCGGCTTAAGCGCACAGCCCCACTTGTCGGAAAAAAGAAGTAATTAAACCTAACTGGATTAATAGATAATGTTGTATATTTATAGCTAAAAGAAACTATTGTATATTTAATAATATATGGTTTGTGTGTCAGTAAAAGTATTATGTATTATTATTAAGTAAAATTATATCAGGAACTTGTCAGCATTAGCTTGTTATGGAGATGTTTCTCAACCATTACGACTGATAAACACGATACGTTCTAAAAGGCGACTACCGAAAAAAAATTCTGGTTTTATTCAATATCTTTCACTTAAACCCAAATACCGTATGGTTTTACTATACATACATATTTGTTTGATACTATAGATATTTTTAGTCACATATAATATTAAACTACATCTAACAGTAAAATTTATTTGCCGCTTAATTTCTGTTCTGGTATTTATTCGAAAGAAAACACGATTTTAAGTTGTATATTGAGTTGAGGACAAAGATATGCTTCGAATACCCGTTATAATGGTTATTTGATTTAGCTTTGGCAAGATTCTTAACTACGTATATAACCAGGAAAAGGTCTCGATAACTTGAGCGATTGGTTCTTTGGTACAATTGTTGTAGGGCTTTTGACTGCTTATGACACTGTTTCCCAAAAAGATACTCAGTAAGTACTGTTTAAAACCAGGAATAGGGCATCTGCTTAAAACGGTTACTTTAGTCACCTTGGGTAAGTTTCTTAACAGTATGTATACACACAAGCTTAGGCTGAGAGTGTATAAAAATATTTTCTCAGATTGAAGGGGAGGTGTACGTGTAGTTACGCATCCAGCCTGGCCCCAAATAGATATTCTCATAAACCCATATGGCATGTATGGTTGTACAATTTAATTGAAGGGAAGTTCTTATCCATCTTTTGGCCAGCTTTACCACACCTCACATTTTTTTACCGGATTCATTTTAGTGCCAGCCCGACAGTTGAAAGCTTCTGCGAATTCCCTTGTATTCGATAGTATGCCCATAACCCGATATTGTGATGGCGCGTGCGCATCCTTCTCCATTTGCAAAAGGCTAGTCTCATCGGTCGTACTCGAACACCAAACCTGTAAGCACAATAGCAATCATACTGAGCAACTACTTCAATTGGGACGGCCGTAAGACTACTAACCCGAGCAAATGACACGAAGAAGAGCTGTTCATGCGTCAAGTTTAAGCCGGGTAGCCTCAGTGTATCCACTTCCTTGGCAGATGGAGTTTTGAGGAAAGCATGATATGCCGCTTTTAAACCACCATTATCAGCTATGTTCTCCCCTTGATACACCAAATTATATATGCAACAAATTAGAATGAATGAAAAAGTCAGTTACGGTATCACATCCTTTAATTTTAAATTAAAGTCCCTTACCCAATGTCTGCTTTCCATTTAGGGTCCGGCCATTCAGCTCGTAAGAGCTATACTGCTTCGCAATGCATTCTGTCTTTTCATTGAAATTCTCAATGGACTTATTATCCCACCAACGATTAATATTGCCAAACTTATCGTACTCCCTGCCCTGGTCATCGAAAGCATGTGTCAATTCGTGACCCATTACCACTCCCATAGCGCCGAAGTTTAAACTACGCGGATTGTTGATGTCATAAAATGGGGCTTGCAGTATACCAGCGGGGAAGACAATCTGATTTTTGTTGGGCATATAGTAGGCATTTACCATTTGTGGCGTGACACCCCACTGCGTCTTGTTCACTGGTTGATCTAACTTTTCTAAGTTGCTCTTCAGATTGTAGATGGACACCTGTATATTGTTCTCAAAGTATGCGTTTGCTGTGATATTCAAGTCGGCGTATTTGCGGTCCAGCTCTTCGACATTTAGTATATAATTGGGAAAGCCGATCATGTCCGATATAGCATTGGCCTTGTCTATTGCGCGTTCCCGAGTGCGCCTATCGATCCACGTGAGATTGTGTAGCTTTTCTTTAAACGCTTCTCGTATGTCATTTATCATTTGTTCTGATTCCGGTTTGGATTCACCGTGAAAGGCTTGTCGAACAAAAATTGCGCCCACTGCGAACCCGATTACATTATTTGTATCGGCCACGCAATAACGCCAGATCTCCTCACCGCCATCCGAGCCCATCAAGGCCTTACGAACACCCTTGTAGGCGTCACGAAACGGTTTGGACAGACATGAGGTAAGAGTGCGCACAGCCTGCCATATGAGATAGTTGTTCAGCGTACTGTTGCCATGAGGATAAACATTAAGACAATAGAAAGTAAAGATAGTGTAGAAGCTTGTTCACCTACATCTTTCCCTCATCGCTCCTTTCCATGACAAAAATTATTTTAGACAAATTCTTCAGAAAATCCGGGGCATACACTACAACCACTTCCTTCTGCGTAACACGCCGATTTACGGACTGCATGGCATTGTCAAAGTGGTCCGTCCAGTTAAGAAATGGGGCCAACTTCTGCAACTCGGACAGCTTCATGGGGTGGTACATAGCCTCCTCATTGCGACGATCTTCCAGCGGAATAGTGATATTCGCCAACTGCATTTCAAAGGCAATGACCGCCTCCATTTGGCGACGTGCGTCCGTTTCATTACCACCGAGTAATACGCACACCTTCGTCATGTAGTCTATATACTCGTCCATAACTTTCCGATGATTTTCCGTTTCGTTGTTATAGTAGTCCGGTGTGGGCAGCGTCAGACCGCCCTGGTCAATTTGTATGACATGACGCGTAGAGTTTTTGTCATCCTCGCCGATGGCCCAACCAAAGAGACAATTGAAATTGAATCTATGGAAATATCAGAAAGCATCTGTATCAGCTGAACGTCGCTGGTCCCCAGGGGGAGCATACTATTTACTGAATTTTATTAGGTAGCCAGCTACGTACTTGTTATGTAAAATTTTTAACGTACTCGCCATATTCCATTTAGCCAAATTAAAACCGCTCGGCGTCACATTCCAACCGCCTAAATTCCACAGCAAATCCACCAATGGCTTGGCGCCTAACTTCTCCATTTGCTCGTCTTTGTCCAAACATGACTCATAGTAGACTTTTGCCTTTTTTTCAGCTTCCGATTTAAAGGATTCTATCGGCTGCTCCAATATATTGCGTATAATCAACTGGTTCCGCTGTTCCAATTTGCCGAACGTACCCCAAGTGGACTTGCCCTCTGGAATGGGATTGTTTCTTATCCATTGATTACTGCAAGCGATACAAAGCGAAAGGGTTACAAACGGAAAAAGTGCACTTATGTACATACATAAGATTGAGCTCTACCAGACTTACCAGGCGTAACCATAGAAATCATCGCATGGATCTATGGACTTGTCAATGGATTTAAGTATATCGCTTGCAGCAAATATACAATGTTCAGTTACGCAGGGTACCTCATTTACTGCAAGGAATGGAGTAAGGAGTAAATAAACACGATTTGTCTGTTACAAAAAAGGATTATGATGTAATGTAAGCCTAACTGGAACTTTGATCGCCCGTTTTGGATGTATTTACGCAGATATTGATTTCTCACTTACACTTACTGTATGGCCCCACATGTAGTACGCGTGTAGTCTTATCTGATTCTTTTGAAAATATCACAATTAATAAAGCCAAAACAATTAAAGCCATCGTGAGGGTTGTGAAGAAAAGCCATTTCTCAATTTTATTGCGTGAACGCCAATTCAAGGTGGCCTGCAACGAGATATCAATGTTTATTCTTTATCGACAATAATACAGAGAAAAATATTCATAAGCCTCTAGGAAAAGTATTTGTCATGATCGTTAGCCAATAAACCTAAAAGAATGCCTACGTAATCGGCAAAATATTACTAAAGGCGTTTCCACTACTGCTGTTGTACTTACTCTAGCTGTATGATAACGTATCTGCATGCCCGTACTACCAGTGGCCTCATTCAATTGTATGCCAATGGAGCTGGTGTCATCTTCGGGGAATTCGGCTTTATTGTAACGAGTCATCTAAGAATTAAACCGACAGAAATACAACAAAAATTTAATAGAGAGCAGAATAAGGGACCCGTGTAAGCAGATGTCTTTAGCTAAAATGCGAATACGGATACCTGGGTATCAAAATAACGCTATTCGACCGATTAATAGATAATATCGAATACATGCACTGACCACTGTGTGCGTCATCAAAGCCAAAATATTGAATATTTTTAATTATTTTAAAAGAATTATTTTCATAATATATTACGAACGCAGATATTTCGGACGCAGAGCCTTTATTTGTGTCAGTAGTTACAAGCTTCATAATACATACTCACATTAACGTGCTGCGAAAAACTGCTAGGCCACTTACAAAATACCTAGATACGTAATGCGTATCGCTGAACAGCGCGCGCCCTTGCTGACAACGAGTATGTAATCGAATCTTTGTATAACTGAATTTATGGAATATTGCAGACGTATGGAACACGAATTATATATAAATAATGTGCTCAATTTTTTGTGTGCATTTTCTTGTCTGTTGTTTGTTTACTCAAGCGAACCCAGGATGAAGAAGATGCAGTATGCGGAATGTCAGAGCAAATATCCATGCGATGCGAAAGCTTTGCGGTGTGATAAAAATGAGAGGGCGCAACCACATCGGCAATGGTGAGAATCGAAGCTATACCAACGCAACCACCCAGCTGCCAAAAGCTTGTACCACCCACCCAAACCGCCGAGCAGACAAACTAACCATCCGACCACCCACCCACCCACATGTGCCACATCTACAAGTACAGTTTTATTAACCTGTATGTATCTAACAAAAAGCACACAGTGCTTCGAATCGCTGACCTAAGCGCACAAATTTAAAAATGCGAATTCGGTCAGGTATGCTTTGTATGGTTTTTAATCGGCAAGTGTGGAGGATGGCCAAAGAACGGGAGGCGTGGTGGATTTAAAAGTATTAAATGTTTAATAAAATGAGTTGTACATAGAAATAATTAAAAGCACATATTTCATTTCCTTTCTGTACGGGCGTCAACGTCGAACTGGTTTCGTTTTATTCTTTCGTTGGTTTGGTCGTTTTGCTAAGGGTCCGTTTACACAAGTAAGAAAGTAAATGCGAATCTTTGGCATTGATGGGCGAATTTTATTTCCAATATAATTAATACTACGCAGGTCGGCAAAAATCCGCTTAGCTAACCCTTTCCCGCGGGTCCCGACCGGGCAATGGGCATCCCTCCTTTGTTCTGTCTGCTATTGGCAGGGACCGGCGGGGAGAGGCGGTGTCCAGCTAAGATTGGTATGGCTCCACATGGCGTGCCCGAGGTGTCCAGCTTTACATGCCGTTCCCACGGGGCAGCATGTGGAGTCATACCTCAATTATGCTAATGTGGTGCCTGGCAGCAGGCATAGAATGCTAGGGGCGCACAGTGGGGTATTTGACTCGGATTTCGTGGATTAATTCAAAAAGTGAAATGCAGATATCTCAATAGTATTTGGTATCATGGGAAAGTAGATACAACTGTGCAATTCTGTTCTATGTTTAACGGTATCGTCACAGCACTCTTTTAAAAATGCATATTTTTTCACTGTTTCGCTGTGTCGAGCGCGAGTTGCATATTTCGTTGTGTTTTAAAATTTAATTTTAAATCAAATTCGTTCGAAAAGCCATATTTTTATAATGGAACCTTCAACTTCAGGTATAGTAGTTATGTTTGAGCAAAATTATGTTGGCAGAATATGTGTTTAGTAATTTATATATCTTTCTTTGTTAAAGTCTTAAAATTGCATATATTTCAACGATATAGGGGGACATAAAGTTACTTTTGTAGTGGAATGTACTAATCATTTTAATTTATTTGTAGAGAATATATATTTGGTTACTACAGTGCAAAAAATTTAGGTGCGAATTTGGGCGAATTCTGAGATATTGAGGTTTTAGTGCTGCAGAGTCTTGCCAATTTGTGTGATTTCGGTTGATAACTAAAAATGTTATAATGTGTTTTGGGTTTGGTTTTTGTAGGAATAACATCAAATATGATTTCATTTTTGGATTGTACATATATTTAAATATAAACACTGAAAATTTCATGTCAATCCGACACGGTTTTCATTCCCAAACTGGCAAATCTTCAAGAAGTCAGTCGAAGCGGCAAAGCCAACTGAAGCTGTGAACGCGTTTTCTTGATAACAGTGTTCTCAATGCCGGTAACCAAGATTTCTCGGAAACGGCTAAACCGATTAGTCTCAAATTTTACCACTAGCTTCAGAACTATATGTTTTAGTAACTGATCGAAGGTTGTATCCCGCTGATAAATATTTTCTTTTTTATAAACAATTTAATGCAAAAATTTTCATTGAAAATATAAATTTTTTTTAATGCTGCCATTTTGGTAAAAATTAAAGTTTCGGATATTTCTTCGATGAGTTACTAGATAACACCTTTTACTAACGAAATCTTTTTGATTTTTCTATTTTGGATTTTCCAATCCAGAGATATGGTGGTCACCGCAAGAGCCTCTTATTAGAGGCCTCCTAACTTCGTAAAAAAAGAAATAAAAAAACAACATTTTTTTTTAAATTTTACTTGTATTCTTTCCTTCTATATGAAAATAATTATTAAGTAAAAAAAAATTTTTAATATTCAACGTTTTTAAAATGGACTAAAAAGTATAAAATAATTTTTCATTGCCATAAACAGATTTCTGAACCAATATAGATGGTCCTGATAATGTTTGATTTTGATTTTTCAATTGATATGGAAATACTAGTAAGATTTAAAACTAAAAACGTTGGGGCATACATTGGGTTATTGATGCGTGAATAGTTCACCTAAGTCACTAACAGTTTGATTGTACTGCCTATTCTTTGATTTAAACTTGTTAAACTCAAAAGTAGATTAAAATTCAGAATTTTGTTGCATGCTTTGTTTTTCAATCCCATCTATTTGATTGATGAATTTTAGTCATTTATGCTTTGAAAGTATGAGCTGTAGTAACTTAAGTTCGACTATTATTATTAAATCACTTAAGTACAATAATATTGGCCTGCAAATGATATAAACTGTTTTCTCACCAGCAGCTACTCTTTGCTGTTATTTTGCGCCCAACGTTTTTAGTTTTAAATCTTACTAGTATTTCCATATCAATTGAAAAATCAAAATCAAATATTATCAGGACCATCTATATTGGTTCAGAAATCTGTTTATGGCAATGAAAAATTATTTTATACTTTTTAGTCCATTTTAAAAACGTTGAATATTAAAAATTTTTTTTTACTTAATAATTATTTTCTGATTTTTAGTCTTGTGTGTGTAAAATTGTAACCGGTTGGTAGGTAGTGTTTTTAAATTGTTTTTTTTTTGTTACATGGTTCGAAGAAACTGTCACTATTGCACTATTTATAATTGTTTATTTTTTGTTGTTTTTCTTACTTCTTCACTTCACTGTTTTTTTTTAACTGTAAAATTTTTTACTGTTGAAAGGGTTAAATGGTTTTAAAACTGGGCCAATAAAAAGAGTGATCGTTTTTTAAATTATGGGTTGGTAGGTAGTTTTTTTAAATTGTTTTATTTTTTTTTATAGCAGGCCAATTAAAAGGAACGAATGTATGTATCAATATACCAGAGTTGGAGTGTGGTGGGTTTGAATGTGTTGAGTTTGAGTGTGGTGAGTTTGGGTGGGGTGAGTTTGGGTGTGGTGAGTTTGGGCGTGGTGTGTTACATCATACCACATATGACAGGAATGTAAGAAACGACTATTAACACCTCAATACCAAATTTGATATTGATATTGCTGTAAAATTAGCCGAGATAAAGCATTCCTTAAGGTGGAGTTGTATAGGCGGGGCCAAGCCCCGTTGTCCAACGCCAACCACATTTAGGAAAAATGTTGGAGACGAATGTATGTATCAATATACCAAAATTCGTTAAAATTGCTTATACAAGTGCCGAGATAAAAAGTATTTCATTATTTGTGGGCTGTGCCACGCCCACACAGAAAAAATTTTGATATAATATTGCATTGTCATCCAGTTCTGAGCTATGTTGAAAATTTCAAGTCTCTAGCTTATCGGGAAGTTACTTTAAAATTAATTCCAAGATTTGTACGGGACATACAAACAGACAAGAAAGCGACCTAATAAAAACGTTTTAATAAAATACTCAACATTCAGTATAATGGCTCAGGTGATTTGATCGCTATTTTCAGGGGTCAATACCCCACTGTGGGGCGGTACCCTCCGAATTACAAGTGCCGGATGTGGGTCCATAAGGAGAGCAAACGGGTTGGGACTTCAGCCCAAACGTCGGTGGGAGGTGACTGCTACCGGCGGGCACGTGGAATTAACAAGCCACTGTGTCGCCAGCGGTCACACCTCTACTGAGACTGGAGCAGGTCCCAGTAGTTGTAAAGCTACTGCCAACACATCTCGCATGCTGCGTACTAGTGCCGTAATCCAAGTAGATTCGGACGCTGAAAGTGTGACCAGCATGAACACCGCCGAAGAAGACGCTTCTGCTCTCTCCTGGCTCTTCCGCAGGCGCCAGTTCTGGCAACAAAAAGGGCCTCGGAATAAGCCAAGTAAGGAGGGGATGAAAGCAAAAGCTCGATACAAGGCTGCGGTGAAGATCTGCGGTCGTCTGGAAACCAAGTCCAACCTGGAGAAGAAGGAACGGTTGGCTTGGGCGAAGGACACCGTCGAAAAAGGCCGGGCCCATTTCGCTACCAAGGCATGGTGCGCCGCCTCAGACCCGAAGTTCGTAAACCGGGTCGAGGAAAGCATCGATAACAAACGGCAGCGCTCCACGGAATGCGATGCGCCTCTCAGTAAGAGACAAAGGCATAAAGAGGAAGCTGTCGTACTCAATAAATCCAGTACGTCCAAAGCAGCGGCTGTAGCCAACGAAGTGGCCAAACAACCCCTGATCGTGGCGGTCGTTGACCGCAGCAATACGCTGGGTCAAATTTCGCAGGAACGGTGGATGGCGGTGAAGATGAAGCTGCTTGACGCCATGATCGCCAAAATGAATGCCGAGCCCACTGCGCCGATGCCGTCGTTTGACGGGGCGGGTTGGTTAAACGGCATCAAAATTATAAAGTGCATCGACGATCCGACTCTGAAAAGGGTTAAGGGAGCAGTGCGAACGCTCCAAGGCCTGTGGGAATGAGCGTCCCTAGAAATTGTGGACCGTGGCAGTATCCCGTCTTTGCCCAAAGCGAAGGATACCATACCTCGAGTGGCGAAGCCGGAGGATGACTTGCGTCTGCTACAAATACAGAATGCTGATGTGCCGACGAGCGACTGGAAGATACTGCACGTAGCAAAGCCATCAGCAGCACCTGCGGGGCAGAGCTACGTCCTCCAGATAAATAAGGCGGCCGAGGATATTCTGTACGCAAGGTTCGGCAAGATGGCGTTGGGAGTGTGTACCTTCGCCTCAAAAAACGTCACCCGAAGGACGAAAATCACGACACACTGAAGGCAGGGGAGGTGGAAGCGGATCACGGGATCGAAAGGATCCTGGAAAGCTCCCTATCCCTGAGAAGTGAAACGGAGGCGGGTGTGCTGGCGGACGAATCCAACCCCGTGGAAGAACCAGAAGCGCAAGCTGGAGGTCCTTCAAATAAATCTCCACAAAAGTAAAGTCGCCTCAGCCAAACTGTTCCTCAATTTAGAGGGGGGAGGCTACGACGCGGCCTTGGTCCAGGAGCCATGGATAGCTTCGGGAAACGTGGTCTCTGGGCTGAAGTCGCGTAACTTCCACACATACATCCCGAGCGCTACAAATAAGGTAAGAAATGTCATACTAATAAGGAAAAGTATGTATTCTTATATTTTGCCAAATTTCTCCCCAGATGACCTGACAGTCGTCGCGGTAGAGGGCAGCAAAGATGAGTCCATATTCCGCCACCGATTGAGCTCCAAAGGCTGGAAAAATCAACCGGCATAAGGAAACAAGCCCTGGTGATTGGAGCGGACACCAATGTCCATCATCCATTGTGGGGCAGCAGCGACACAAACGAAAGTAGTGAGTCACTTTTTGAATTTATTATTCAGAGCAACCTCTATCTCGAGAATAGGGGCGAGGAACCCACATATGTTGAGCTCACCTCTAAAAATGTTCTCGAAATAACTCTTTTCACTCCTTCTGCGAATACCTCCGTAGAGGATTGGAGAGTTCTTGAAACTCCATCTTTTTCTGACCACAGATACTTAAGTTTTGTGGTGACTTTCTCTTCTAAGCAGGCTAGCGTTACTGTAAGGAATCCCAGAAATAAAAACTGGTCTCTCTACAAGAGCCTACTCGACAAGAAATTGGGTAAGCCTACTACTCTTAACTCACACGCGATAATGGAGGACGGTCTTAACGTTCTGACATCAATACTCACTAAGGCATATCACATTGCTTGCCCACCAGCCCGCACGAAAAGCAAGAGAAGGCCGCCATGGTGGAATAAGACACTCGGGGCCCAAAGGCGACACGTGCGCGAGTTGTACAAGTTGGCCAAGAACAATGCTGGAGCGAGTACAAAGACACTCTGAAAATCTACAAAATAGAACTACGCAAAGCCAAAAGAGAATCCTGGAAAGACTCAGGAAGCTGCTGTCCGCTAATGCAAAGTCTTTTTCGGAAAAACGACGGGAATCGGGCAAAGGACTGCAAGGAATCACTAGAGGCACTTCTTGACTAGCATTTTCCTGGCTGTACAGATACTACAATCTCTGAATCTCTCAGTAATCTATAACACCTGACAGGCTCAAATGGGCTATAAATGCGTTTGCACCATTTAAGTCATCGGGGCCTGATGGTATATTTCCAGCTATGCTGCAGCAGGCCATGGACCATATATTACCATGTCTAAGCAAGATCTTCAGGGGTTGTTTGAAGTATAACTATGTGCTGGCTGCCTGGAGAGTTGTCTTAATACCGAACGTGGGGAAAAGCAGCCATCTCTGCTCGAAGGACTTTGTAATGACCGTTTCCTCGGGGTTGGATAGCTGGGGTATAACCTCAGCGGCTGTCCGGGTCCTGTCTCAGAAGAAGTAAGAAGATTTGTTGGTTTTCGAAATTTTGAATAATTATTTTTATTTAACAAACAAAAAAGTGGTAAAAATTACACTTTGTCCTGCCGGTGAGGAAGGGGGAAAGGGAAGGAAGGGGTGTCTGGCACCGGGTGTGGTTGCTGCGTGAGTGCTACTTACCCGGGCCAGGCTTGGCACGCCTCCTTCATTCAGCCACGTCGTATGCCATATCTCCATTTTAATCCGTTCGTGCTGGTGGGGCTCCTCGTTGACTATTGTCTCTCTGTCATCCTCGCTGTCGCCCATTTCCAGCGTTGCCCCGGTGCGTGTGGGGGGCTGGCTGCTTCCAACTATTGCGTCCTCCTCGTGTGTCCATCGGGTGTGCGGATCATATATCTGTGGTCATATGCAATAACGACTTAAGTCGAAAACAACTGTTTCGAGAAAATGCAATTCGAAATTTGAAATGCAAGTGTGCACATCAACATAAGTGCATGTGTTTTTTTTAAATAACTTTTTTTCTGAGATGGGTACAGATACCGGGGTTTGAACAAAATATGCGCATCAACGTCAGGAATACAGTGGTAACGTCAACTCAATTTCGTCTTAAGTCGACTTAAGTCGTTATTGCATATGACCACAGATATCTCTTCGATGCTGCTATCCGAGTTGTTGTCGCTGCTGTCTGGTATCACAATTTCCCAGTGTTGTGACGTGTCGTTTGTACGACGGCGTAGTCGGACCATCGGGAGTCCGTCCATTTGCTGGTGGTCTGCTTCTTTTTATAAGCTTTATATTAGGTTCACATCCGGTATGTATGTCGTCAAATCTAGCAATCAATTTTTCACCCACTTCCCGACTACTTAGAGATCTGAAACTTTGCATACATGCCTAATCTAGAGCCCAATACATGAATCAATAAATTTTATGGGCGTAGGATAAGGGGCGTGGCACTTTTTTATAAACTCCAGATTTGTGTATAACTTTAGAACTACACATCACACATCAATGAAACTCGGTAGGAACTTACTACATATCCCTATCCTTCTACTGAGAAAATAAGGGGAGCACTGGATAAGGGGGCGTGGCACCCCCCATACAAACAAAATTTTTGATCTCGATTAGCTTTGGAACTAAATGTCGTGCAGCATTGAAATTTCGTATGCAGTCGCCTCTTGGATGTGTTGTCCCACTGGTAAAATTTTATGGGCGTAGGATGAGGGGGCGTGGCACCCCCCATACAAACAAAATTTTTGATCTCGATTAGCTTTGGAACTAAAGGTCGTGCAGCATTGAAATTTCGTATGCAGTCGCCTCTTTGATGTGTTGTCCCACTGGTAAAATTTTATGGGCGTAGGATAAGGGGCGTGGCACTTTTTTATCAACTCCAGATTTGTGTATAACTTTAGAACTAAAAATCATACATCAATGAAACTCGGTAGGAACTTACTACATATCCATATCCTTCTACTGAGAAAATAAGGGGGCACTGGATAAGGGGGCGTGGCACCCCCCATACAAACAAAATTTTTGATCTCGATTAGCTTTGGAACTAAAGGTCGTGCAGTATTGAAATTTCGTATGCAGTCGCCTCTTGGATGTGTTGTCCCACTGGTAAAATTTTATGGGCGTAGGATAAGGGGGCGTGGCACCCCCCATACAAACAAAATTTTTGATCTCGATTAGCTTTGGAACTAAAGGTCGTGCAGCATTGAAATTTCGTATGCAGTCGCCTCTTGGATGTGTCGTCCCACTGGTAAAATTTTATGGGCGTAGGATAAGGGGCGTGGCACTTTTTTATCAACTCCAGATTTGTGTATAACTTTAGAACTAAAAATCACACATCAATGAAACTCGGTAGGAACTTACTACATATCCATATCCTTCTACTTAGAAAATAAGGGGGCACTGGATAAGGGGGCGTGGCACCCCCCATACAAACAAAATTTTTGATCTCGATTAGCTTTGGAATTAAAGGTCGTGCAGTATTGAAATTTCGTATGCAGTCGCCTCTTGGATGTGTTGTCCCACTGGTAAAATTTTATGGGCGTAGGATAAGGGGGCGTAGCACCCCCCATACAAACAAAATTTTTGATCTCGATTAGCTTTGGAACTAAAGGTCGTGCAGCATTGAAATTTCGTATGCAGTCGCCTCTTGGATGTGTCGTCCCACTGGTAAAATTTTATGGGCGTAGGATAAGGGGCGTGTGTATAACTTTAGAACTACAAATCACACATCAATGAAACTCGGTAGGAACTTACTACATATCCATATCCTTCTACTGAGAAAATAAGGCGGGCACTGGATAAGGGGGCGTGGCACCGCCCATACAAACAAAATCGTTTATATAGAATAGCTTTGGAACTAAAGGTCGTGCAGCATTGAAATTTCGTATGCAGTCGCCTCTTGGATGTGTCGTTCCACTGGAAAAATTTATGGGCGTAGGACAAGGGGCGTGGCACTTTTCAAGCAACTACACACTTGGGCTTCAGTTTATAATTATAGGTACACCACACATCAATGAAAAACGATAGGAACTTACTTGCCGCGCCCTGCTGGCAAAATAGCAACAACTCACCGCGTCACAAATATGCCACGAATATTAGGGTCGATCACAGCCGTATTATTTGTTAAATTGAGGATATGACGATAGGAGACACTGTGAATACCCTAAATATTGTGTACTGCTCTGCAAGTTTTAAATTCTTTTTGTGAAAAATTTCAGAGCTCTAAAATTGAATTTATGGAAGACTAAAAAGTAGAAAATAAAATTATATAAAAAAAAACTTTTTAAAAATAAGCTTTAATTTATTTAATGTACTAAAAAGTAGAAAATAAATGGTTTTTAAGTCACCTGTATCTTACTATCAATAAAAGCTTGTGCGCTCAATATCCATATTCAAAATATCTTTCATTACTAGAATCTATTTGCAAAAAATTATTTAAATAAAATATTGTGGTAACTGTTTGACAAATATTGAACACATGAGCGCCCCAAGCTTTTATGGATAGTAAGATACAGGTGACTTAAAAACCATTTATTTTCTACTTTTTAGTACATTAAATAAATTAAAGCTTATTTTTAAAAAGTTTTTTTTTATATGATTTTATTATAAGCTTTCTATTAACTTGACTTTGCGCGGTATGTCGTCAAATCTAGTAATCAATTTTTCACCCACTTCCCGACTACTTAGAGATCTGAAACTTTGCATACATGCCTAAACTAGAGCCCAATACATGAATCAATAAATTTTATAGGCGTAGGATAAGGGGCGTGGCACTTTTTTATCAACTCCAGATTTGTGTATAACTTTAGAACTACACATCACACATCAATGAAACTCGGTAGGAACTTACTACATATCCATATCCTTCTACTGAGAAAATAAGGGGGGCGCTGGATAAGGGGGCGTGGCACCCCCCATACAAACAAAATTTTTGATCTCGATTAGCTTTGGAACTAAAGGTCGTGCAGCATTGAAATTTCGTATGCAGTCGCCTCTTGGATGTGTCGTCCCACTGCTAAAATTTTATGGGCTTAGGATAAGGGGGCGTGGCACCCCCATACAAACAAAATTTTTGGTCTCGATTTGCTTTGGAACTAAAGGTCGTGCAGCATTGAAATTTCGTATGCAGTCGCCTCTTGGATGTGTCGTCCCACTGGTAAAATTTTATGGGCGTAGGATAAGGGGCGTGGCACTTTTTTATCAATTCCAGATTCGTGTTTAACTTTAGAACTACACATCACACATCAATGAAACTCGGTAGGAACTTACTACATATCCATATCCTTCTACTGAGAAAATAAGGCGGGCACTGGATAAGGGGGCGTGGCACCGCCCATACAAACCAAATTTTTGATCTCGATTATCTTTGGAACTAAAGGTCGTGCAGCATTGAAATTTCGTATGCAGTCGCCTCTTGGATGTGTCGTCCCACTGGTAAAATTGTTTGGGCGTAGGATAAGGGGCGTGGCACTTTTTTATCAACTCCAGATTTGTGTATAACTTTAGAACTACACATCACACATCAATGAAACTCGGTAGGAACTTACTACATATCCATATCTTTCTCCTGAGAAAATAAGGCGGACACTGGATAAGGGGGCGTGGCACCGCCCATAAAAACCAAATTTTTGATCTCGATTATCTTTGGAACTAAAGGTCGTGCAGCATTGAAATTTCGTATGCAGTCGCCTCTTGGATGTGTCGTCCCACTGGTAAAATTGTTTGGGCGTAGGATAAGGGGCGTGACACTTTTTTATCAACTCCAGATTTGTGTATAACTTTAGAACTACACATCACACGTCAATGAAACTCGGTAGGAACTTACTACATATCCATATCTTTCTCCTGAGAAAATAAGGCGGGCACTGGATAAGGGGGCGTGGCACCGCCCATAAAAACAAAATTTTTGATCTCGATTAGCTTTGGAACTAAAGCTCGTGCAGCATTGAAATTTCGTATGCAGTCGCCTCTTGGATGTGTCGTCCCACTGGTAAAATTTTATGGGCGTAGGATAAGGGGCGTGGCACTTTTTTATCAACTCCAGATTTGTGTATAACTTTAGAACTACACATCACACATCAATGAAACTCGGTAGGAACTTACAACACATCGATATCCTTCTACTGAGAAAATAAGGCGGGCACTGGATAAGGGGGAGTGGCACCGCCCATACAAACCAAATTTTTGATCTCGATTAGCTTTGGAACTAAAGGTCGTGCAGCATTGAAATTTCGTATGCAGTCGCCTCTTGGATGTGCCGTCCCACTGGTAAAATTTTATGGGCATAGGATAAGGGGCATGGCACTTTTATTTTATCAACTCCAGATTTGTGTATAACTTTAGAACTACACATCAATGAAACTCGGTAGTATCTTACTACATATCCATATCCTTCTACTGAGAAAATAAGGGGGCGCTGGATAAGGGGGCGTGGCACCCCCCATACAAACAAAATTTTTGATCTCGATTAACTTTGGAACTAAAGGTCGTGCAGCATTGAAATTTCGTATGCAGTCGCCTCTTGGATGTGTCGTCCCACTGCTAAAATTTTATGGGCTTAGGATAAGGGGGCGTGGCACCCCCATACAAACAAAATTTTTGGTCTCGATTTGCTTT
Organism: Neria commutata; assembly: GCA_963457695.1. Lineage (NCBI taxonomy): Eukaryota > Metazoa > Arthropoda > Insecta > Diptera > Micropezidae > Neria > Neria commutata. The sequence goes on from OY735250.1 coordinate 5,420,804, forward strand.
GGAACTAAAGATCGTGCAGCATTGAAATTTCGTATGCAGTCGCCTCTTGGATGTGTCGTCCCACTGTTAAAATTTTATGGGCGTAGGATAAGGGGCGTGGCACTTTTTATCAACTCCAGATTCGTGTATAACTTTAGAACTACACATCACACATCAATGAAACTCGGTAGGAACTTACTACATATCCATATCCTTCTACTGAGAAAATAAGGCGGGCACTGGATAAGGGGGCGTGGCACCCCCATACAAACAAAATTTTTGATCTCGATTAGCTTTGGAACTAAAGGTCGTGCAGCATTGAAATTTCGTAGGCAGTCGCCTCTTGGATGTGTCGTCCCACTGTTAAAATTTTATGGGCGTAGGATAAGGGGCGTGGCACTTTTTATCAACTCCAGATTTGTGTATAACTTTAGAACTACACATCACACATCAATGAAACTCGGTAGGAACTTACTACATATCCATATCCTTCTACTGAGAAAATAAGGCGGGCACTGGATAAGGGGGCGTGGCACCGCCCATACAAACCAAATTTTTGATCTCGATTATCTTTGGAACTAAAGGTCGTGCAGCATTGAAATTTCGTATGCAGTCGCCTCTTGGATGTGTCGTCCCACTGCTAAAATTTTATGGGCGTAGGATAAGGGGCGTGGCACTTTTTTATCAACTCCAGATTTGTGTATAACTTTAGAACTACACATCACACATCAATGAAACTCGGTAGGAACTTACAACACATCCATATCCTTCTACTGAGAAAATAAGGCGGGCACTGGATAATGGGGAGTGGCACCGCCCATAAAAACAAAATTTTTGATCTCGATTAGCTTTGGAACTAAAGCTCGTGCAGCATTGAAATTTCGTATGCAGTCGCCTCTTGGATGTGTCGTCCCACTGGTAAAATTTTATGGGCGTAGGATAAGGGGCGTGGCACTTTTTTATCAACTCCAGATTTGTGTATAACTTTAGAACTACACATCACACATCAATGAAACTCGGTAGGAACTTACAACACATCCATATCCTTCTACTGAGAAAATAAGGCGGGCACTGGATAATGGGGAGTGGCACCGCCCATACAAACCAAATTTTTGATCTCGATTAGCTTTGGAACTAAAGGTCGTGCAGCATTGAAATTTCGTATGCAGTCGCCTCTTGGATGTGCCGTCCCACTGGTAAAATTTTATGGGCATAGGATAAGGGGCATGGCACTTTTATTTTATCAACTCCAGATTTGTGTATAACTTTACAACTACACATCACACATCAATGAAACTCGGTAGTAACTTACTACATATCCATATCCTTCTACTGAGAAAATAAGGCGGACACTGGATAAGGGGGCGTGGCACCGCCCATACAAACCAAATTTTTGATCTCGATTATCTTTGGAACTAAAGGTCGTGCAGCATTGAAATTTCATATGCAGTCGCCTCTTGGATGTGCCGTCCCACTGGTAAAATTTTATGGGCGTAGGATAAGGGGCGTGGCACTTTTTATCAACTCCAGATTTGTGTATAACTTTAGAACTACACATCACACATCAATGAAACTCGGTAGGAACTTACTACATATCCATATCCTTCTACTGAGAAAATAAGGCGGGCACTGGATAAGGGGGCGTGGCACCGCCCATACAAACCAAATTTTTGATCTCGATTATCTTTGGAACTAAAGGTCGTGCAGCATTGAAATTTCGTATGCAGTCGCCTCTTGGATGTGTCGTCCCACTGGTAAAATTGTTTGGGCGTAGGATAAGGGGCGTGGCACTTTTTTATCAACTCCAGATTTGTGTATAACTTTAGAACTACACATCACACATCAATGAAACTCGGTAGGAACTTACTACATATCCATATCTTTCTCCTGAGAAAATAAGGCGGACACTGGATAAGGGGGCGTGGCACCGCCCATAAAAACCAAATTTTTGATCTCGATTATCTTTGGAACTAAAGGTCGTGCAGCATTGAAATTTCGTATGCAGTCGCCTCTTGGATGTGTCGTCCCACTGGTAAAATTGTTTGGGCGTAGGATAAGGGGCGTGACACTTTTTTATCAACTCCAGATTTGTGTATAACTTTAGAACTACACATCACACGTCAATGAAACTCGGTAGGAACTTACTACATATCCATATCTTTCTCCTGAGAAAATAAGGCGGGCACTGGATAAGGGGGCGTGGCACCGCCCATAAAAACAAAATTTTTGATCTCGATTAGCTTTGGAACTAAAGCTCGTGCAGCATTGAAATTTCGTATGCAGTCGCCTCTTGGATGTGTCGTCCCACTGGTAAAATTTTATGGGCGTAGGATAAGGGGCGTGGCACTTTTTTATCAACTCCAGATTTGTGTATAACTTTAGAACTACACATCACACATCAATGAAACTCGGTAGGAACTTACAACACATCGATATCCTTCTACTGAGAAAATAAGGCGGGCACTGGATAAGGGGGAGTGGCACCGCCCATACAAACCAAATTTTTGATCTCGATTAGCTTTGGAACTAAAGGTCGTGCAGCATTGAAATTTCGTATGCAGTCGCCTCTTGGATGTGCCGTCCCACTGGTAAAATTTTATGGGCATAGGATAAGGGGCATGGCACTTTTATTTTATCAACTCCAGATTTGTGTATAACTTTAGAACTACACATCACACATCAATGAAACTCGGTAGTAACTTACTACATATCCATATCCTTCTACTGAGAAAATAAGGGGGGCGCTGGATAAGGGGGCGTGGCACCCCCCATACAAACAAAATTTTTGATCTCGATTAACTTTCGAACTAAAGGTCGTGCAGCATTGAAATTTCGTATGCAGTCGCCTCTTGGATGTGTCGTCCCACTGCTAAAATTTTATGGGCTTAGGATAAGGGGGCGTGGCACCCCCATACAAACAAAATTTTTGGTCTCGATTTGCTTTGGAACTAAAGATCGTGCAGCATTGAAATTTCGTATGCAGTCGCCTCTTGGATGTGTCGTCCCACTGTTAAAATTTTATGGGCGTAGGATAAGGGGCGTGGCACTTTTTATCAACTCCAGATTTGTGTATAACTTTAGAACTACACATCACACATCAATGAAACTCGGTAGGAACTTACTACATATCCATATCCTTCTACTGAGAAAATAAGGCGGGCACTGGATAAGGGGGCGTGGCACCGCCCATACAAACCAAATTTTTGATCTCGATTATCTTTGGAACTAAAGGTCGTGCAGCATTGAAATTTCGTATGCAGTCGCCTCTTGGATGTGTCGTCCCACTGGTAAAATTGTTTGGGCGTAGGATAAGGGGCGTGGCACTTTTTTATCAACTCCAGATTTGTGTATAACTTTAGAACTACACATCACACATCAATGAAACTCGGTAGGAACTTACTACATATCCATATCTTTCTCCTGAGAAAATAAGGCGGGCACTGGATAAGGGGGCGTGGCACCGCCCATAAAAACCAAATTTTTGATCTCGATTATCTTTGGAACTAAAGGTCGTGCAGCATTGAAATTTCGTATGCAGTCGCCTCTTGGATGTGTCGTCCCACTGGTAAAATTGTTTGGGCGTAGGATAAGGGGCGTGGCACTTTTTTATCAACTCCAGATTTGTGTATAACTTTAGAACTACACATCAAACGTCAATGAAACTCGGTAGGAACTTACTACATATCCATATCTTTCTCCTGAGAAAATAAGGCGGGCACTGGATAAGGGGGCGTGGCACCGCCCATACAAACCAAATTTTTGATCTCGATTAGCTTTGTTATTATTATTATTATTATTATTATTATTAAGATTGTGGTGTACAATAAGACTTAGTCTTTTTTAGTACCTCATAGGAATACACAGGATTTATCACAAATATGTCTTAAAGCTAACATTCACTTAAAACTAAATACATGACAATTGTTCACATTAACTTAATACAATATTTAAGTACAATACAATAAATGACATTAATGACTTAGAATGTAAAAAATTAAAACTAAGTAGAATTAGGCGAGGAGAAAGAATTAGGATGAAGTAGAATATAGAGTAGGAAAGGTAAATAGATTCAATAGATTAGGTAGTGAAGTATTGAAAGAGGGCATGTTTGAAGCTGGCTCGTGGAGTTATTAGTTTTAAACTGTTGGGAAGTGAGTTCCACAGTCTAATAGTGCTGATGAAAAAGAATCTGCAACTGTTGAGATAGTTGCACTTAGGAATGACTAGGTTATTTGACTGCTGAGACTTAAAAAACTGCAGTTTCTCATAAAGATATTCCGGGCTTTTAGTGTGCATAAGATTGTGAAGAAATATAATGTTGCGGATGTTCAAATATTCAACCAAACCACAGCCAAGAATGCCTTTGCTAGTTTGAGAGATATGATCGTAGCGACTGACTCCATATACGTACCGAGCCGCGTTATTGAATGCCACAAGAAGTTTATGCTGGGATTGTGAGTCAAGCTGACTATATACGACCTCAAAGAAAGTAATATGGGGTATAATTAATTGTACGACTAATCTGCGACGCGTCTCAATAGGCATGAAGTCCGAGGAAGTACGTAAGTAACGTAGAGTCCCGTATATTTTACCTATAGTGCTGTTAATATGGTCAATACAAGTCAGTTTCGAGTTAATAATAAATCCAAGGTTTTTCGCCTTACACACAAATTCAAGTTTGTCAGGTCCAATAGACAGGTGAGGGATGTCAGTAAAGCATGATTCACTCCTAGCAATGGGGAGTACTTTAGATTTTAAGGGATTAATAAGAAGTAAGTTAGTAGCAGCCCAATTATTTAATGAAGTCAAGTCGTAGTTAAGTCTAAAGGCTAAGTCTTCTAAGAGTCCGGTAGGTCGAGAGAGATAGAGTTGAATATCGTCAGCGTAGGCGTGAACAGTTGAATATTTACAGACTGAAAATACATCATTAATAAACATAGAAAATAGGAGTGGACCCAATATGGAACCTTGAGGAACTCCAGTCATAACAGATCTAAGAGATGAATAAGTATTTCCTACTCTTACACGTTGCATTCTTCCTTGCAGGTAGTTGGATATTAAATTTACAGCGCTAGAACTAAACTTAAAATAATTTCCTAGTTTACAGCAGAGAAGGGTGTGGTTAACTGAGTCAAAAGCTTTGGAGAAGTCAACAAGACAGAGTAGAGTTAATAAGTTCTGATCATACGAAATTCGAATGTCGTCGAGAATTTTTACTGCGGCCGTCGAACAACTATGCCCAGTCCTAAAACCAGACTGCAACGGCGATAATAGCTTGTTTGTATTTAGGAATTCAGAAATTTGATTTGCCATAACTCGCTCAAAAACCTTTCCCAGTGCAGGCAGTATACTTATCGGTCTATAGTCATTGGGTACAGAAGCAACTACAGATTTTGCCACAGGCAAGACCGTGGCCACCTTCCATAGATCAGGGAACCGGGAGCAGGTTACGCAATGGTTAATAATATGGGTTAGAGGCGATAGAATAAAAGGCAGTATTAATTTAATAAACTTAATCGGCATTCCATCAATTCCTACTGCATTTGAACTAATTTTCATAATGCTGTTAGCAACGCAGTCTTCACTAACAGAAGAAAATTCAAAGGGAGGAAACGGAGAATTTCTAGTCAGTTCAGGCAACTCAGCATTGCTAAAAGTGTTAGTTACACTAAGGTTTCCACTTGCCAAGAAGAAGGTATTAAGCTCATCAGGTTCTAACTGGCATTCACTCGGACTCTTGCCAAAAACCCTGTATTTTTTAATGTTCTGCCATAGCTGTTTGGAATTTAGGTTTGGGTTCAGCTTGGAATTAAAAAAGTTAGTCTTTGCTTGCTTAACCATAGCTGTAGCAGCATTTCGAGCTCTTTTGAAGCCATCCCAATTATCATTTGAGGGATTAGATTTCCATTTAGAATGAAGTTTATTTCTGAGCCTAATAGCAGCTAATACACGATTAGTAAACCAGGGACAACACGTATTGGAGACTTTTACTGTACGTAACGGAACATGACACTCAAAAATAACATTTAGTTTTTCCATAAATACCTTAAGTTTTTCGTCAACTGAATCATGAAACCAGCAGTCAGTCCAATTTATGTCAGATAAGTTTTGAAGTAGAGCGGAATAGTCAATTGATTTATAGTCACGGTAAGAAAAACTAACAGGAGCATTTCTACCTAGATTAATATTAAGGCAACAAAAAAGTAAGTCATGGTCAGACAAAAAAGTAATTTGGTCAAATTTAAGAAGTAGAGAGATATCGGAAACTAAACACACATCGAGTAGGCTAGGCTCACAATCATGCATATAACGAGTGGGAACGTAATTGTTCGCAATTTTTAATCCACACATTGAGGACTGATAATGAAAGCTATCAGCTACAGAATCATTTTGAAGCAGGTTAACGTTAAAGTCTCCACAAACAAAGAGGAAATCATATTCAATAACTTTATTAGTTAAGTCGGAGAAAAATGGTTCAAGGCTATGGCATCGATGAGGATTGTACACACACGACACTAATATTTTAGAGTTTTTATCAAAAATTTCGACATTAAGGAACTCGCAGACAACATTACATTTATTGACAAACTTTACATTTAGATTGGACTTACAATATATAGCCACTCCACCACCTCTTCTACCACACCTGTCACTACGGAAAAGTTTAAATCCGGTAAAATCATAGTGTGAGTCAGGAATTTCACTCTTAAACCAAGTTTCCGAAACACAGACGACATCAACACACGAGTTTTCAAAAATATATCTAGCGTAGTCAAGTTTTAACCCATTTAAGCTCCTAGCATTAAAATGAATCATATTTAAGCCTTTGCGCTGCTTACACAAGACATTGACTAGCGCCTTATAATTGTCAACAGCACCATTAGATAAGGTATCAGAAAGTTTCATAATAAACATGCAACGAACAAGCTTCAAGCATAGATAGATAGAGATAGATTCTTAGAAAAGAGATATAGAAAAGTATAGAAATAAGAATAAAAAGTTTTAAGACTAAAAGTAACATAATAAATAAATAATAAAATATTAGAAATAAAAGCCAAATAAAAGTATGAATATTTAAAAATAAGAATAAAAATAACATAAGGGCTTTAGCAGTTTTCATTCGGAATGCCCTGAACAATTTTTTGCAGCTCACCAATACTGCCAATTCGAAGAGCATCAGAGGTTTTAAGCAGTCTGATGTGCACAGAGCCACGAAAGCTAAAAGCAGTGAAGACAGCTTTTTGCTTCTTGTAGTTTATCGCTGCCTGAAGAATTTTCCTATTCTCAGCAGAGAGGCTCTCATGAATATACACGTTATTATCTGAGTCAAATCCAGCTGCTCTCAGATTAACTGCCGATCTTGTTCGTCTTCGATAATCACCAAAGGCTTTGAGCACTCTGTTGCGGTCAAACGGAGTGAAAAATTTTAAGATGACAAGAGAATTTGGTCGGTTCGAGCTCGGCTTGACACGGAAGGCGTCGCGAATCTGGGGTGCCAAAAAGTCGATAGAGCGACAAAGTTGATTAAGAACGCTCTTGAGATTTTCTCCTTCAGTAAATGGCACTCCAAACATAACGGCATCAGCAGAGATGTCAGCTGCTAGCTTGTTGTTAGTGTCGTTGTTACGACTGAGCTCAGTAAACGCCACAGCTTGCTTATCAAGCTCGTCGCAGCGTCCGGATAATGCACTCAGTTGGAGCTCCAGCGAGAGAATTTTCTGGTCAAGCTCTCCAAATTTGTTTTTGATGAAATCAACCTCGGATTCAATTTTGCTAGCCAAATTAGATTCGACGGTTGCTATTTCAGTCGTAAGCCGCTTGAACAAATCATTTGAGTGCGAAAGAAGGCTTTGGAACTAAAGGTCGTGCAGCATTGAAATTTCATATGCAGTCGCCTCTTGGATGTGCCGTCCCACTGGTAAAATTTTATGGGCGTAGGATAAGGGGCGTGGCACTTTTTATCAACTCCAGATTTGTGTATAACTTTAGAACTACACATCACACATCAATGAAACTCGGTAGGAACTTACTACATATCCATATCTTTCTCCTGAGAAAATAAGGCGGACACTGGATAAGGGGGCGTGGCACCGCCCATAAAAACCAAATTTTTGATCTCGATTATCTTTGGAACTAAAGGTCGTGCAGCATTGAAATTTCGTATGCAGTCGCCTCTTGGATGTGTCGTCCCACTGGTAAAATTGTTTGGGCGTAGGATAAGGGGCGTGACACTTTTTTATCAACTCCAGATTTGTGTATAACTTTAGAACTACACATCACACGTCAATGAAACTCGGTAGGAACTTACTACATATCCATATACTTCTACTGAGACAATAAGGCGGGCACTGGATAAGGGGGCGTGGCACCCCCCATACAAACAAAATTTTTGATCTCGATTAACTTTGGAACTAAAGGTCGTGCAGCATTGAAATTTCGTATGCAGTCGCCTCTTGGATGTGTCGTCCCACTGCTAAAATTTTATGGGCTTAGGATAAGGGGGCGTGGCACCCCCATACAAACAAAATTTTTGGTCTCGATTTGCTTTGGAACTAAAGATCGTGCAGCATTGAAATTTCGTATGCAGTCGCCTCTTGGATGTGTCGTCCCACTGTTAAAATTTTATGGGCGTAGGATAAGGGGCGTGGCACTTTTTATCAACTCCAGATTCGTGTATAACTTTAGAACTACACATCACACATCAATGAAACTCGGTAGGAACTTACTACATATCCATATCCTTCTACTGAGACAATAAGGCGGGCACTGGATAAGGGGGCGTGGCACCCCCATACAAACAAAATTTTTGATCTCGATTAGCTTTGGAACTAAAGGTCGTGCAGCATTGAAATTTCGTAGGCAGTCGCCTCTTGGATGTGTCGTCCCACTGTTAAAATTTTATGGGCGTAGGATAAGGGGCGTGGCACTTTTTATCAACTCCAGATTTGTGTATAACTTTAGAACTACACATCACACATCAATGAAACTCGGTAGGAACTTACTACATATCCATATACTTCTACTGAGAAAATAAGGCGGGCACTGGATAAGGGGGCGTGGCACCGCCCATACAAACCAAATTTTTGATCTCGATTATCTTTGGAACTAAAGGTCGTGCAGCATTGAAATTTCGTATGCAGTCGCCTCTTGGATGTGTCGTCCCACTGCTAAAATTTTATGGGCGTAGGATAAGGGGCGTGGCACTTTTTTATCAACTCCAGATTTGTGTATAACTTTAGAACTACACATCACACATCAATGAAACTCGGTAGGAACTTACAACACATCCATATCCTTCTACTGAGAAAATAAGGCGGGCACTGGATAATGGGGAGTGGCACCGCCCATAAAAACAAAATTTTTTATCTCGATTAGCTTTGGAACTAAAGCTCGTGCAGCATTGAAATTTCGTATGCAGTCGCCTCTTGGATGTGTCGTCCCACTGGTAAAATTTTATGGGCGTAGGATAAGGGGCGTGGCACTTTTTTATCAACTCCAGATTTGTGTATAACTTTAGAACTACACATCACACATCAATGAAACTCGGTAGGAACTTACAACACATCCATATCCTTCTACTGAGAAAATAAGGCGGGCACTGGATAATGGGGAGTGGCACCGCCCATACAAACCAAATTTTTGATCTCGATTAGCTTTGGAACTAAAGGTCGTGCAGCATTGAAATTTCGTATGCAGTCGCCTCTTGGATGTGCCGTCCCACTGGTAAAATTTTATGGGCATAGGATAAGGGGCATGGCACTTTTATTTTATCAACTCCAGATTTGTGTATAACTTTAGAACTACACATCACACATCAATGAAACTCGGTAGTAACTTACTACATATCCATATCCTTCTACTGAGAAAATAAGGCGGACACTGGATAAGGGGGCGTGGCACCGCCCATACAAACCAAATTTTTGATCTCGATTATCTTTGGAACTAAAGGTCGTGCAGCATTGAAATTTCATATGCAGTCGCCTCTTGGATGTGCCGTCCCACTGGTAAAATTTTATGGGCGTAGGATAAGGGGCGTGGCACTTTTTATCAACTCCAGATTTGTGTATAACTTTAGAACTACACATCACACATCAATGAAACTCGGTAGGAACTTACTACATATCCATATCCTTCTACTGAGAAAATAAGGCGGGCACTGGATAAGGGGGCGTGGCACCGCCCATACAAACCAAATTTTTGATCTCGATTATCTTTGGAACTAAAGGTCGTGCAGCATTGAAATTTCGTATGCAGTCGCCTCTTGGATGTGTCGTCCCACTGGTAAAATTGTTTGGGCGTAGGATAAGGGGCGTGGCACTTTTTTATCAACTCCAGATTTGTGTATAACTTTAGAACTACACATCACACATCAATGAAACTCGGTAGGAACTTACTACATATCCATATCTTTCTCCTGAGAAAATAAGGCGGACACTGGATAAGGGGGCGTGGCACCGCCCATAAAAACCAAATTTTTGATCTCGATTATCTTTGGAACTAAAGGTCGTGCAGCATTGAAATTTCGTATGCAGTCGCCTCTTGGATGTGTCGTCCCACTGGTAAAATTGTTTGGGCGTAGGATAAGGGGCGTGACACTTTTTTATCAACTCCAGATTTGTGTATAACTTTAGAACTACACATCACACGTCAATGAAACTCGGTAGGAACTTACTACATATCCATATCTTTCTCCTGAGAAAATAAGGCGGGCACTGGATAAGGGGGCGTGGCACCGCCCATAAAAACAAAATTTTTGATCTCGATTAGCTTTGGAACTAAAGCTCGTGCAGCATTGAAATTTCGTATGCAGTCGCCTCTTGGATGTGTCGTCCCACTGGTAAAATTTTATGGGCGTAGGATAAGGGGCGTGGCACTTTTTTATCAACTCCAGATTTGTGTATAACTTTAGAACTACACATCACACATCAATGAAACTCGGTAGGAACTTACAACACATCGATATCCTTCTACTGAGAAAATAAGGCGGGCACTGGATAAGGGGGAGTGGCACCGCCCATACAAACCAAATTTTTGATCTCGATTAGCTTTGGAACTAAAGGTCGTGCAGCATTGAAATTTCGTATGCAGTCGCCTCTTGGATGTGCCGTCCCACTGGTAAAATTTTATGGGCATAGGATAAGGGGCATGGCACTTTTATTTTATCAACTCCAGATTTGTGTATAACTTTAGAACTACACATCACACATCAATGAAACTCGGTAGTAACTTACTACATATCCATATCCTTCTACTGAGAAAATAAGGGGGGCGCTGGATAAGGGGGCGTGGCACCCCCCATACAAACAAAATTTTTGATCTCGATTAACTTTCGAACTAAAGGTCGTGCAGCATTGGATTTTCGTATGCAGTCGCCTCTTGGATGTGTCGTCCCACTGTTAAAATTTTATGGGCGTAGGATAAGGGGCGTGGCACTTTTTTATCAACTCCAGATTCGTGTATAACTTTAGAACTACACATCACACATCAATGAAACTCGGTAGGAACTTACTACATATCCATATCCTTCTACTGAGAAAATAAGGCGGGCACTGGATAAGGGGGCGTGGCACCGCCCATACAAACCAAATTTTTGATCTCGATTATCTTTGGAACTAAAGGTCGTGCAGCATTGAAATTTCGTATGCAGTCGCCTCTTGGATGTGCCGTCCCACTGGTAAAATTTTATGGGCATAGGATAAGGGGCATGGCACTTTTATTTTATCAACTCCAGATTTGTGTATAACTTTAGAACTACACATCACACATCAATGAAACTCGGTAGTAACTTACTACATATCCATATCCTTCTACTGAGAAAATAAGGGGGGCGCTGGATAAGGGGGCGTGGCACCCCCCATACAAACAAAATTTTTGATCTCGATTAACTTTCGAACTAAAGGTCGTGCAGCATTGAAATTTCGTATGCAGTCGCCTCTTGGATGTGTCGTCCCACTGGTAAAATTGTATGGGCGTAGGATAAGGGGGCGTGGCACTCCCATACAAACAAAATTTTTGGTCTCGATTTGCTTTGGAACTAAAGGTCGTGCAGCATTGAAATTTCGTATGCAGTCGCCTCTTGGATGTGTCGTCCCACTGCTAAAATTTTATGGGCTTAGGATAAGGGGGCGTGGCACCCCCATACAAACAAAATTTTTGGTCTCGATTTGCTTTGGAACTAAAGATCGTGCAGCATTGAAATTTCGTATGCAGTCGCCTCTTGGATGTGTCGTCCCACTGTTAAAATTTTATGGGCGTAGGATAAGGGGCGTGGCACTTTTTATCAACTCCAGATTCGTGTATAACTTTAGAACTACACATCACACATCAATGAAACTCGGTAGGAACTTACTACATATCCATATCCTTCTACTGAGAAAATAAGGCGGGCACTGGATAAGGGGGCGTGGCACCCCCATACAAACAAAATTTTTGATCTCGATTAGCTTTGGAACTAAAGGTCGTGCAGCATTGAAATTTCGTAGGCAGTCGCCTCTTGGATGTGTCGTCCCACTGTTAAAATTTTATGGGCGTAGGATAAGGGGCGTGGCACTTTTTATCAACTCCAGATTTGTGTATTACTTTAGAACTACACATCACACATCAATGAAACTCGGTAGGAACTTACTACATATCCATATACTTCTACTGAGAAAATAAGGCGGGCACTGGATAAGGGGGCGTGGCACCGCCCATACAAACCAAATTTTTGATCTCGATTATCTTTGGAACTAAAGGTCGTGCAGCATTGAAATTTCGTATGCAGTCGCCTCTTGGATGTGTCGTCCCACTGCTAAAATTTTATGGGCTTAGGATAAGGGGGCGTGGCACCCCCATACAAACAAAATTTTTGGTCTCGATTTGCTTTGGAACTAAAGATCGTGCAGCATTGAAATTTCGTACGCAGTCGCCTCTTGGATGTGCCGTCCCACTGGTAAAATTTTATGGGCGTAGGATAAGGGGCGTGGCACTTTTTTATCAATTCCAGATTCGTGTTTAACTTTAGAACTACACATCACACATCAATGAAACTCGATAGGAACTTACTACATATCCATATCCTTCTACTGAGAAAATAAGGCGGGCACTGGATAAGGAGGCGTGGCACCCCCCATACAAACAAAATTTTTGATCTTGATTAGCTTTGGAACTAAAGGTCGTGCAGCATTGAAATTTCGTATGCAGTCGCCTCTTGGATGTGTCGTCCCACTGGTAAAATTGTATGGGCGTAGGATAAGGGGGCGTGGCACTCCCATACAAACAAAATTTTTGGTCTCGATTTGCTTTGGAACTAAAGGTCGTGCAGCATTGAAATTTCGTATGCAGTTGCCTCTTGGATGTGTCGTCCCACTGTTAAAATTTTATGGGCGTAGGATAAGGGGCGTGGCACTTTTTTATCAACTCCAGATTCGTGTATAACTTTAGAACTACACATCACACATCAATGAAACTCGGTAGGAACTTACTACATATCCATATCCTTCTACTGAGAAAATAAGGCGGGCACTGGATAAGGGGGCGTGGCACCCCCCATACAAACAAAATTTTTGATCTCGATTAACTTTCGAACTAAAGGTCGTGCAGCATTGAAATTTCGTATGCAGTCGCCTCTTGGATGTGTCGTCCCACTGGTAAAATTGTATGGGCGTAGGATAAGGGGGCGTGGCACTCCCATACAAACAAAATTTTTGGTCTCGATTTGCTTTGGAACTAAAGGTCGTGCAGCATTGAAATTTCGTATGCAGTCGCCTCTTGGATGTGTCGTCCCACTGCTAAAATTTTATGGGCTTAGGATAAGGGGGCGTGGCACCCCCATACAAACAAAATTTTTGGTCTCGATTTGCTTTGGAACTAAAGATCGTGCAGCATTGAAATTTCGTATGCAGTCGCCTCTTGGATGTGTCGTCCCACTGTTAAAATTTTATGGGCGTAGGATAAGGGGCGTGGCACTTTTTATCAACTCCAGATTCGTGTATAACTTTAGAACTACACATCACACATCAATGAAACTCGGTAGGAACTTACTACATATCCATATCCTTCTACTGAGAAAATAAGGCGGGCACTGGATAAGGGGGCGTGGCACCCCCATACAAACAAAATTTTTGATCTCGATTAGCTTTGGAACTAAAGGTCGTGCAGCATTGAAATTTCGTAGGCAGTCGCCTCTTGGATGTGTCGTCCCACTGTTAAAATTTTATGGGCGTAGGATAAGGGGCGTGGCACTTTTTATCAACTCCAGATTTGTGTATTACTTTAGAACTACACATCACACATCAATGAAACTCGGTAGGAACTTACTACATATCCATATACTTCTACTGAGAAAATAAGGCGGGCACTGGATAAGGGGGCGTGGCACCGCCCATACAAACCAAATTTTTGATCTCGATTATCTTTGGAACTAAAGGTCGTGCAGCATTGAAATTTCGTATGCAGTCGCCTCTTGGATGTGTCGTCCCACTGCTAAAATTTTATGGGCTTAGGATAAGGGGGCGTGGCACCCCCATACAAACAAAATTTTTGGTCTCGATTTGCTTTGGAACTAAAGATCGTGCAGCATTGAAATTTCGTACGCAGTCGCCTCTTGGATGTGCCGTCCCACTGGTAAAATTTTATGGGCGTAGGATAAGGGGCGTGGCACTTTTTTATCAATTCCAGATTCGTGTTTAACTTTAGAACTACACATCACACATCAATGAAACTCGATAGGAACTTACTACATATCCATATCCTTCTACTGAGAAAATAAGGCGGGCACTGGATAAGGAGGCGTGGCACCCCCCATACAAACAAAATTTTTGATCTTGATTAGCTTTGGAACTAAAGGTCGTGCAGCATTGAAATTTCGTATGCAGTCGCCTCTTGGATGTGTCGTCCCACTGGTAAAATTGTATGGGCGTAGGATAAGGGGGCGTGGCACTCCCATACAAACAAAATTTTTGGTCTCGATTTGCTTTGGAACTAAAGGTCGTGCAGCATTGAAATTTCGTATGCAGTTGCCTCTTGGATGTGTCGTCCCACTGTTAAAATTTTATGGGCGTAGGATAAGGGGCGTGGCACTTTTTTATCAACTCCAGATTCGTGTATAACTTTAGAACTACACATCACACATCAATGAAACTCGGTAGGAACTTACTACATATCCATATCCTTCTACTGAGAAAATAAGGCGGGCACTGGATAAGGGGGCGTGGCACCGCCCATACAAACCAAATTTTTGATCTCGATTATCTTTGGAACTAAAGGTCGTGCAGCATTGAAATTTCGTATGCAGTCGCCTCTTGGATGTGTCGTCCCACTGCTAAAATTTTATGGGCTTAGGATAAGGGGGCGTGGCACCCCCATACAAACAAAATTTTTGGTCTCGATTTGCTTTGGAACTAAAGATCGTGCAGCATTGAAATTTCGTACGCAGTCGCCTCTTGGATGTGCCGTCCCACTGGTAAAATTTTATGGGCGTAGGATAAGGGGCGTGGCACTTTTTTATCAATTCCAGATTCGTGTTTAACTTTAGAACTACACATCACACATCAATGAAACTCGATAGGAACTTACTACATATCCATATCCTTCTACTGAGAAAATAAGGCGGGCACTGGATAAGGAGGCGTGGCACCCCCCATACAAACAAAATTTTTGATCTTGATTAGCTTTGGAACTAAAGGTCGTGCAGCATTGAAATTTCGTATGCAGTCGCCTCTTGGATGTGTCGTCCCACTGGTAAAATTGTATGGGCGTAGGATAAGGGGGCGTGGCACTCCCATACAAACAAAATTTTTGGTCTCGATTTGCTTTGGAACTAAAGGTCGTGCAGCATTGAAATTTCGTATGCAGTTGCCTCTTGGATGTGTCGTCCCACTGCTAAAATTTTATGGGCTTAGGATAAGGGGGCGTGGCACCCCCATACAAACAAAATTTTTGGTCTCGATTTGCTTTGGAACTAAAGATCGTGCAGCATTGAAATTTCGTATGCAGTCGCCTCTTGGATGTGCCGTCCCACTGGTAAAATTTTATGGGCGTAGGATAAGGGGCGTGGCACTTTTTTATCAATTCCAGATTCGTGTTTAACTTTAGAACTACACATCACACATCAATGAAACTCGATAGGAACTTACTACATATCCATATCCTTCTACTGAGAAAATAAGGCGGGCACTGGATAAGGAGGCGTGGCACCCCCCATACAAACAAAATTTTTGATCTTGATTAGCTTTGGAACTAAAGGTCGTGCAGCATTGAAATTTCGTCTGCAGTCGCCTCTTGGATGTGTCGTCCCACTGGTAAAATTTTATGGGCGTAGGATAAGGGGGCGTGGCACCCCCATACAAACAAAATTTTTGGTCTCGATTTGCTTTGGAACTAAAGGTCGTGCAGCATTGAAATTTCGTTTGCAGTTGCCTCTTGGATGTGTCGTCCCACTGTTAAAATTTTATGGGCGTAGGATAAGGGGCGTGGCACTTTTTTATCAACTCCAGATTCGTGTATAACTTTAGAACTACACATCACACATCAATGAAACTCGGTAGGAACTTACTACATATCCATATCCTTCTACTGAGAAAATAAGGCGGGCACTGGATAAGGGGGCGTGGCACCCCCCATACAAACAAAATTTTTGATCTCGATTAGCTTTGGAACTAAAGGTCGTGCAGCATTGAAATTTCGTAGGCAGTCGCCTCTTGGATGTGTCGTCCCACTGTTAAAATTTTATGGGCGTAGGATAAGGGGCGTGGTACTTTTTATCAACTCCAGATTTGTGTATAACTTTAGAACTACACATCACACATCAATGAAACTCGGTAGGAACTTACTACATATCCATATACTTCTACTGAGAAAATAAGGCGGGCACTGGATAAGGGGGCGTGGCACCGCCCATACAAACCAAATTTTTGATCTCGATTATCTTTGGAACTAAAGGTCGTGCAGCATTGAAATTTCGTATGCAGTCGCCTCTTGGATGTGTCGTCCCACTGGTAAAATTGTATGGGCGTAGGATAAGGGGCGTGGCACTTTTTTATCAACTCCAGATTTGTGTATAACTTTAGAACTACACATCACACATCAATGAAACTCGGTAGGAACTTACTACATATCCATATCTTTCTCCTGAGAAAATAAGGCGGGCACTGGATAAGGGGGCGTGGCACCGCCCATAAAAACCAAATTTTTGATCTCGATTAGCTTTGGAACTAAAGGTCGTGCAGCATTGAAATTTCGTATGCAGTCGCCTCTTGGATGTGTCGTCCCACTGGTAAAATTTTATGGGCGTAGGATAAGGGGCGTGGCACTTTTTTATCAACTCCAGATTTGTGTATAACTTTAGAACTACACATCACACATCAATGAAACTCGGTAGGAACTTACTACATATCCATATCCTTCTACTGAGAAAATAAGGCGGCACTGGATAAGGGGGCGTGGCACCGCCCATACAAACCAAATTTTTGATCTCGATTATCTTTGGAACTAAAGGTCGTGCAGCATTGAAATTTCGTATGCAGTCGCCTCTTGGATGTGTCATCCCACTGGTAAAATTGTTTGGGCGTAGGATAAGGGGCGTGGCACTTTTTTATCAACTCCAGATTTGTGTATAACTTTAGAACTACACATCACACGTCAATGAAACTCGGTAGAAACTTACTACATATCCATATCTTTCTCCTGAGAAAATAAGGCGGGCACTGGATAAGGGGGCGTGGCACCGCCCATAAAAACAAAATTTTTGATCTCGATTAGCTTTGGAACTAAAGCTCGTGCAGCATTGAAATTTCGTATGCAGTCGCCTCTTGGATGTGTCGTCCCACTGGTAAAATTTTATGGGCGTAGGATAAGGGGCGTGGCACTTTTTTATCAACTCCAGATTTGTGTATAACTTTAGAACTACACATCACACATCAATGAAACTCGGTAGGAACTTACAACACATCCATATCCTTCTACTGAGAAAATAAGGCGGGCACTGGATAATGGGGAGTGGCACCGCCCATACAAACCAAATTTTTGATCTCGATTAGCTTTGGAACTAAAGGTCGTGCAGCATTGAAATTTCGTATGCAGTCGCCTCTTGGATGTGCCGTCCCACTGGTAAAATTTTATGGGCATAGGATAAGGGGCATGGCACTTTTATTTTATCAACTCCAGATTTGTGTATAACTTTAGAACTACACATCACACATCAATGAAACTCGGTAGTAACTTACTACATATCCATATCCTTCTACTGAGAAAATAAGGCGGACACTGGATAAGGGGGCGTGGCACCGCCCATACAAACCAAATTTTTGATCTCGATTATCTTTGGAACTAAAGGTCGTGCAGCATTGAAATTTCGTATGCAGTCGCCTCTTGGATGTGTCGTCCCACTGGTAAAATTGTTTGGGCGTAGGATAAGGGGCGTGGCACTTTTTTATCAACTCCAGATTTGTGTATAACTTTAGAACTACACATCACACGTCAATGAAACTCGGTAGGAACTTACTACATATCCATATCTTTCTCCTGAGAAAATAAGGCGGGCACTGGATAAGGGGGCGTGGCACCGCCCATAAAAACAAAATTTTTGATCTCGATTAGCTTTGGAACTAAATCTCGTGCAGCATTGAAATTTCGTATGCAGTCGCCTCTTGGATGTGTCGTCCCACTGGTAAAATTTTATGGGCGTAGGATAAGGGGCGTGGCACTTTTTTATCAACTCCAGATTTGTGTATAACTTTAGAACTGCACATCACACATCAATGAAACTCGGTAGGAACTTACAACACATCCATATCCTTCTACTGAGAAAATAAGGCGGGCACTGGATAAGGGGGAGTGGCACCGCCCATACAAACCAAATTTTTGATCTCGATTAGCTTTGGAACTAAAGGTCGTGCAGCATTGAAATTTCGTATGCAGTCGCCTCTTGGATGTGCCGTCCCACTGGTAAAATTTTATGGGCATAGGATAAGGGGCATGGCACTTTTATTTTATCAACTCCAGATTTGTGTATAACTTTAGAACTACACATCACACATCAATGAAACTCGGTAGTAACTTACTACATATCCATATCCTTCTACTGAGGAAATAAGGCGGACACTGGATAAGGGGGCGTGGCACCGCCCATACAAACAAAATCGTTTACATAGAATAGCTTTGGAACTAAAGGTCGTGCAGCATTGAAATTTCGTATGCAGTCGCCTCTTGGATGTGCCGTCCCACTGGTAAAATTTTATGGGCGTAGGATAAGGGGCATGGCACTTTTATTTTATCAACTCCAGATTTGTGTATAACTTTAGAACTACACATCACACATCAATGAAACTCGGTAGTAACTTACTACATATCCATATCCTTCTACTGAGAAAATAAGGCGGACACTGGATAAGGGGGCGTGGCACCGCCCATACAAACAAAATCGTTTACATAGAATAGCTTTGGAAATAAAGGTCGTGCAGCATTACAGGCCCCTCTTGGTTGCTTCGTCCCACTCGTAAAATTTTATGGGCGTAGGACAGGGGGCGTGGCACTTTTCAAGCAACTACACACTTGGGCTTCAGTTTATAATTATAGGTACACCACACATCAATGAAAAACGATAGGAACTTACTTGCCGCGCCCTGCTGGCAAAATAGCAACAACTCACCGCGTCACAAATATGCCACGAATATTAGGGTCGATCAATGCCGTATTATTTGTTAAATTGAGGATATGACATATGACGATAGGAAACACTGTGAATACCCAAAATATTGTGTACTGCTCTGCAAGTTTTAAATTCTTTTTGTGAAAAATTTCAGAGCTCTAAAATTGAATTTATGGAAGACTAAAAAGTAGAAAATAAAATTATATAAAAAAAAACATTTTAAAAATAAGCTTTAATTTATTTAATGTACTAAAAAGTAGAAAATAAATTATTTCCAAGTCACCTGTATCTTACTATTAATAAATTACTAGAATCTATTTGCAAAAAAATTATTTAAATAAAATATTGTGGTAACTGGTTGACAAATATTGAACACATGAGCGCCCCAAGCTTTTATTAATAGTAAGATACAGGTGACTTGGAAACAATTTATTTTCTACTTTTTAGTACATTAAATAAATTAAAGCTTATTTTTAAAAAGTTTTTTTTTATATAATTTTATTCTGTATTAGAAGGAAAGTTGTGGATTTGAGTAGCAGCTATAAGATGCTACAAAATAGTATACACAAGAAATAAACAACAATTTAGGTTTTTTATTTCAAGATATATGAATGTATACGAGGAGTGTCTGTATATAAATACATTACTTTGTTCTTTTGCTGAAACCATCAAATTTTAACTAATGCATATGTATATATTTTACATATTATATGTATATTATACTCAACATATTATGCTTCCTGGGACAGCAGGTAAAAATTCATAACACTTTTGTGGCGGCACAAAAGTTTACCTCTTTTGTGCGGGTGCTAATGGTCTAATTAGTCCAGCGGTGTCGGATTCAATCGTGTCGGATAACAATTTGCCCAGTTACTCTAACAGCTAAACGGATTGCAGCTGTCAGTCTATTATTTTTGCTAGTGCTGCCGTATAGTTTTGTGCACAAAAGAAGAACGCTGTTTATTTTCTTCTGAGATGAAATTTTACATTCTTTATTAAATTTATGGCACAGAATTATCATAGTTGTTACATCTCTATATTGTGTACTACTTTTTATACCCTACACCTATGGTAATAGGGTATAATAACTTTGTGCGAAAATTGTAACGCATTAAAGGAGCCGTCCTAGGTATAGACATAAGTATATAGAAATGCTTAGAATCACTTTCTGTGTTGATTTCCGGTTGTCCGTCTGTCCGTCTGTCCGTCTGTCCGTCTGTCCGTCTGTCTGGCTGTCCGTTGGCGCAGGAGAGAAAGAAGGAGTTGTCCGATTTGGACCAAATTTGGCACACAGTCGCAGTGAACCTTCCACTACTTCAAGTTCCGAGATTAGCCAAATCGGTTCAAAGACACGCCCACAATGGGTCTGTAAGTCCCACTACCTCGGATTTTTTTCGATTAAATTGCTATAATTTGTCTAATTACTCATTCAAAAGAATAATACTTGGTATTTAAGGTGAGGTGTTGACCCTCTGAAAAATACCAAAAAATGGGCGTGGTCCGCCCACTATGTAGGCGGTAAGCTTAAAATCCTCATAGCTTTTGTAATACACCCATCAGAGCATCCATATTTGGTCACTTCATTGCAGGGGAAAATATCTTTATATTCTCCAAAAATAGACGTGATCCGCCCACAATGGGGGCGGTAAATTTAATATACCGATCATTTCTGTGGTACACCTGTCAGAACATCAATATTTGGTATATATAAACATATTAGGAATATCTTGTAGTTTGTCAAAAATGGGCGTGGTCCGCCCACTCAGTTACTTGGTGTAGGGTATTACTCTGTCGGTGAAACCCGACTGATGCTTCCTTACTTGTTTTAACTAATTTCGGCAAAAACAATCACTTCTTTTGTTGAACTAAAATCGAAGGTCACTGGCAACACTTTTCTGCAACAGAGTTCACAAACAAAATATATCGTGAAAAATGAATTCTAACGACGAAATAATTGACTCAATGTGTTTAGTGTTGTGTAAAATGTACGATGTGTACAAATTAATAGCAAACGAAAGCGCAGGTGGACTGTATTTCCAATAAATATTCGCTTGTTTTAATCAGTGTTGCCATATTACCTCTTGCATAGGAAAAGCATTAATTCTATTTCAATTTTCAACGAATTTTTTGGGTGGCAACATTCTTTTCACAGCTGACACGACTTTTGCAGTAGTTTTCTAATCGACGCAGAAATTTCTACTACTCAATCCGGTCAAAGTAATAGCGAACATTGTGTTCGGGTAAGATAGATTGTGTCAGCTGACACGATTTCTAACCTTACCGCTAGAGTAATTCTAACATAAGAACGGATGCGAGACAGTGATGCCTATTTTTGTTCCAAACCTCTAAAAGTAGTGCGATTCACTCAGGGTAATTTCACAGAACGCAAACTGTTTCGAAAATGTTACGGACTAATAAAAGTGTCTTCAAAATAATCAAACAATGGCACTAAAATAGATATCAGACGATAAATGCATTTTCATAAACGTATCAGCTTTAAAAATGCACAAAATCTGGTACGAATTTCACAACGTTGACATCACTGATGTGTCATATGAAACAGGGTTGCTTTTTTCCTTCCAAATAAATACTTTTCTTGCAATTTTCGGTGAAGAAATATGAACGAATAATTACATATTTCACTATCATTTCAATAAAATAAATGTATTACTGTAAGTTGTTGGTATTTACATATGATTTGTTCACGATTTCAAGTAATTATTCTTACTTTTAAGGAACGAATTTATCTTTGATATTTTTGGTACTATTTCGAGATATACATTTTATTACTGCTCTGTCATCCTTTTGCGCACTTGATTTGAAGACTTGATTTACAATCAAAATCAAGATTGGCAAATCAGATTGGTAAATTGCTGATTTAAATCAAGTGATTGGTAAATCAGATTGTCACTTTTGATTGGTGCCTTTTGATTTTAAATCACAATCAACTTTTTTGATTGGTGATTTGAATCAGAAAAAAATAAATCGATTGGCTATGCTTGATTGGAAAATCAGCTTTTTACATCAAATAGGGTAAAATCACTGATTCAAATCAAATCTGATTCAACTCTTCACAACTCTAGTAGATTACAACTTTCACTTTTACCAAATACGCATGCGCACAGTTTAAGAAATAAATCTGACTGACGCAATACTTCTAAGAAGAAGCAGAAGTTATATACGCGTTCATTCTTGATTTAAAATCGTTTCGGCTGGTTATGAAATCGCATTCTTGTTTTACCGTTACTTCGTTCTAAATATAAGAATGAAATTTAAATACAAGACTGTAGAATTTTAAAATAAGATTTTCAATTCTTATTTTAAGAGTTTTACTCTCAATTTAAGATTTTAAATTTTCTTTTAAGATATTTATTCTTGATTTAACCCTCAGCGATTTTATTTTAAAATCTCCCGCTTAAGAATGGGACAATTTCAAAATAAGTAAGACTGTGGTTAATTTTAGATCGCGATTTTTCTCTTAGGGCCAGTTTCTCAGTGGATGTTTAAATCTAATTTGCGAATTGAGTTTAAATCTAGTTTAACTTTTCTTGAGTTTCACAGTGCATTTATTTAAATACGGAATAATGAATGGCAACTTCGAATATTTGACAATTGAACACAGCACAACTTGCCAAAAACATATGTTCAATTGTTCAATTATGGAGGCAGCGCGAGCTAAAAATTTTCGTCGGCCGAAAGAAGTGAATTATTGGATATTCTTCAAAGAATCCACAGTTTATATTATTTATAATACTACGGGATCATTTATATGTGCTACACCATGCAGTTGTATGTTTAATTTGGCCGCTTATAAATTGCAATATTGTCGACGCAGCTTGCCTGCACATCCGAAATCAGCTGTTTATTTGTTTTCGATTGCAACTCTGTGCCGTACTTAAATGCCCACAACCGGGCATTTAAATTGTATTTAACTTCCCACTGTGAAACTGAAATTCCCTATTTAAACTGCAATCAGAGTTTAAACATCCACTGTGAAACTGGCCCTTAGAGATCTGAAACTTTGCATACATGCCTAATCTAGAGCCCAATACACGAATCAATAAATTTTATGGGCGTAGGACGAGGGGCGTGGCACTTTTTTATAAACTCCAGATTTGTGTATAACTTTAGAACTACACATCACACATCAATGAAACTCGGTAGGAACTTACTACATATCCCTATCCTTCTACTGAGAAAATAAGGGGAGCACTGGATAAGGGGGCGTGGCACCCCCCATACAAACAAAATTTTTGATCTCGATTAGCTTTGGAACTAAATGTCGTGCAGCATTGAAATTTCGTATGCAGTCGCCTCTTGGATGTGTTGTCCCACTGGTAAAATTTTATGGGCGTAGGATGAAAGGGCGTGGCACCCCCCATACAAACAAAATTTTTGATCTCGATTAGCTTTGGAACTAAAGGTCGTGCAGCATTGAAATTTCGTATGCAGTCGCCTCTTGGATGTGTTGTCCCACTGGTAAAATTTTATGGGCGTAGGATGAGGGGGCGTGGCACCCCCCATACAAACAAAATTTTTGATCTCGATTAGCTTTGGAACTAAAGGTCGTGCAGCATTGAAATTTCGTATGCAGTCGCCTCTTGGATGTGTTGTCCCACTGGTAAAATTTTATGGGCGTAGGATAAGGGGCGTGGCACTTTTTATCAACTCCAGATTTGTGTATAACTTTAGAACTAAAAATCACACATCAATGAAACTCGGTAGGAACTTACTACATATCCATATCCTTCTACTGAGAAAATAAGGGGGACTGGATAAGGGGGCGTGGCACCCCCCATACAAACAAAATTTTTGATCTCGATTAGCTTTGGAACTAAAGGTCGTGCAGTATTGAAATTTCGTATGCAGTCGCCTCTTGGATGTGTTGTCCCACTGGTAAAATTTTATGGGCGTAGGATAAGGGGGCGTGGCACCCCCCATACAAACAAAATTTTTGATCTCGATTAGCTTTGGAACTAAAGGTCATGCAGCATTGAAATTTCGTATGCAGTCGCCTCTTGGATGTGTCGTCCCACTGGTAAAATTTTATGGGCGTAGGATAAGGGGTGTGTGTATAACTTTAGAACTACAAATCACACATCAATGAAACTCGGTAGGAACTTACTACATATCCATATCCTTCTACTGAGAAAATAAGGCGGGCACTGGATAAGGGGGCGTGGCACCGCCCATACAAACAAAATCGTTTATATAGAATAGCTTTGGAACTAAAGGTCGTGCAGCATTGAAATTTCGTATGCAGTCGCCTCTTGGATGTGTCGTTCCACTGGAAAAATTTATGGGCGTAGGACAAGGGGCGTGGCACTTTTCAAGCAACTACACACTTGGGCTTCAGTTTATAATTATAGGTACACCACACATCAATGAAAAACGATAGGAACTTACTTGCCGCGCCCTGCTGGCAAAATAGTAACAACTCACCGCGTCACATATATGCCACGAATATTAGGGTCGATCACAGCCGTATTATTTGTTAAATTGAGGATATGACGATAGGAGACACTGTGAATACCCTAAATATTGTGTACTGCTCTGCAAGTTTTAAATTCTTTTTGTGAAAAATTTCAGAGCTCTAAAATTGAATTTATGGAAGACTAAAAAGTAGAAAATAAAATTATATAAAAAAAAACTTTTTAAAAATAAGCTTTAATTTATTTAATGTACTAAAAAGTAGAAAATAAATGGTTTTTAAGTCACCTGTATCTTACTATCAATAAAAGCTTGTGCGCTCAATATCCATATTCAAAATATCTTTCATTACTAGAATCTATTTGCAAAAAATTATTTAAATAAAATATTGTGGTAACTGTTTGACAAATATTGAACACATGAGCGCCCCAAGCTTTTATGGATAGTAAGATACAGGTGACTTAAAAACCATTTATTTTCTACTTTTTAGTACATTAAATAAATTAAAGCTTATTTTTAAAAAGTTTTTTTTTATATAATTTTTTTACTAACACACTCACACTCCCCAACCTGAAAGCAACTAAAACGGCAAGTCGCTTTGTAAAATTTTTACTTGGGCAAGTAAAATCATCATGAAGACTCTTTCAAGTGAGTTGGGCAAGTGATTACAATTGGCAACGCGAACAGCAAGTGGCCGGGAACCGAGCAAGTTTTCAGTTTCGTTTTCGGTTTCAGTTTCAGTTTGTATTTCAGTTGTGCGCTTCGCTCTGCTCGCATCAATTGGAATTTATTAATTTTTCCTTGTTGTTATTTTTTCGTTTTTTTCTTTTGTTTGTTATTTTTTATATTTTTGCTCCGTTTGTGCCACTCACTCTCCACCTTTGCCGTGTTTTTGCCTGGGTTCGCTCCATTTGCCTTGTAGCGTACTTTGTTGTTATTACTTTCGTAGTAATTATTAATTTCATGCTATCGAAACGAATTGTTAGTGAATACATATGGTTTTTAATTCTCTTAATATTTGTACTTACAAAACTTTAACTGCTTGAGAATAAACCGCATCGAATGTCTTTCGAAAAACCGCGCAAACAGTCAATTCTAGCTTACATAATATATGCCTAACGTTTTCTAACAAATAAAAGTTTGCATTCCCACTTCACGTCGCACTCGTATCCTAAAATACGTATTTAACGTTTGCGTCATTGCGCAAAAACAAGGCAACAACTACAGCAACAGCAACGAACGAGTTGAAGGTAATTTTTTTCAGAAAACAGTTTTATTTATTACACCGCAAAACAAAATTACAAATATGTATGTAAAAATGTTTCATTGAGTCACGTCAGGTTCTTAAGATGTCATCTGAATCTGTGTGCATACTCGGATATGTAAGTGCCTGCACATATCGCGAGCCATGTAAAATACAACTGAACAAATAACTATAGATACGTATGCACGCACTGGTGGAGGAGTTATCCTCGGATATCCATAAGCATCCCACTTAATTTATCTTTCGCTCATTCTCACTGTAACATTTTAGGGGATATCAATTCTACAGTCGGGGAAACAAATGAAAGCACAATTTCTAATATATGTACATATGTATGTATGTACATATATCTAATAAAGCATTTAGATCATAAAAGTTACTTCCTATGAAAAGATTTTTTGAATTCTTTGGCAGCTTGATCGCGCGATCACTACTCGTGTCTTATTTTATTTACAGAAACGCCGATAAGTAACGGCATTAAGGAATTCCTAATCATTTAGTTTAATAACGTTTTAAAAATCAATTTTTCGAGGATGCTGTGTAATTACGTGGTGCTCATTGATGACACACCTACGAGCATATTTATACAAGTATTATGTTAGCTCCATGAGAGAATGTGATTGTGTACTTTCGTTCATTCTAAAAGCACGTTCGTTCACAGGCAGCTCGAGTAAGCCAGCTCACAATTGAGTCATCCCGCATCCGCTCAGCCTGCTCGCCACCCACTTATCTGTTCAAACAACAACGGAATTACAACATTCCGTTTGTAGTTGTTGTTAACTTGTGATGATTTTTTACCTGCTTTCATAATTTGTTGCTGGTTGCATAAGCTTTAAGTTTTTGTGTGACATGCATTTTTTCGTATAATTTGTTTTTTGTTGTAAACTCGTGCGAGAAATGCACATAAAACAGGCAGCAATAGGATATACAAATATTTTGCATTCCTTTATTGCGGCTTTATTTTAACCAAATTAAAATGGATGGATGGTATCGAATACTGCCGCAGCCCTACACTCCAGAGCCGTAATCATAAGTGCAGAAATTTTTCGAAACACTGCCTTTTCTCATATTTTGATATCAGCATATTATTAGGAATACCTACACGAAAATCGAGTAGAAAACAATGCACCAGCAGTTTTTGACGATTTCCAAAACTATTTGAGCCAGAATGCTATTTTCAACTTCAATCACTAGCTGTGTTCTTTTTAACTTCTTCGCATGCTGCCATTTATAAGCCCACAAAACAAGAACAACAGTAATATGTATACAACAACAGCAATAAAAATCAAAATCATCTCCACTTGGGCACGGCAGTTTAGTAGGTAGGTATTTGGCAAGAACCTGTTTTAACTGGTTTTTGATACTAACCCCCACTACATGGCAGCCAGCTTCTGCTTGGCCGTCCGTCCGTCCATCCATCCGTCTGTCTGTCTGTATTTGTCGATTCTCACTATTTTGGCTTTCTGACTGCAAGCACCGTCGTCAATAGTACCTTAAAATACCTGTTATTATGTACGGATGAATGGAATTCTTTTAAGATGAACTGTACTCCCATTGCTTTGGGTATACGCTTTTCCTGCTATTTGTCTACCTCTGGCACTTCTTGCATTTTGTGGCCTATCACTATTGTCTTCTTCTCACACTTTGAATTCTACTTACCACAGCAAGACAGCAATTAATTGAAAATTTCCCCGAACAAAGCAGCCATAGCCAAAAGCCTTACAAAATTTTATTCAGTTCTTTCAGGCTAAAGTCGAAGGACTTATCATCTTTGGCTACTGCGCACTTTTTCCGGGTTGTATGGGAACATGCCTGGCAGTTCCTACCAGCATGTGGTTTCATTTAATTTTTCGCCAGTAACGCACTTTCTCTTCAAATTCTTTATAAAATAACAAAATTTACCTTAAAATAAACTTTCAATTTCATGAGCAGATAATTTTTTAATTACGGGAACGAGCAACAAATATTTGCTAAATATATAAATTTTTCTCAAATCTGAAGTTTAAATATTTTAAAAATTAACTGCCACTAATAAATTAAACAGCACTACAGTTGCTAAGGCCATGCACCACTTCTGCACATATTTATACATCTGCTCTATAGCAGATATAGCATATGTATATATGTACCTAGCTGATTTTACATATACAGTTACTTCCACAACTATTCATAAAAAATTATTTTTAGCAATATTATAATTTTTGGTCTCTTTGTGCAATATGAATTTTTTTATTATTATTTCTTTTTGTGTCTTGGTGTGTTAGAAAAGGATACATCGCAACAGTTCGGCGAAATCATTTCTCATAGAACTGTAATAAATATAGTTTCCTTGAAAGTTTCGTGAACAGTTTTGTAACCCATGCCATAATTTAAGCTTTTAATGTGGTAGAGAGCAGTAATACAAACCATATCGAAACTACTATTGACAAATTAATTTTTCCTGAATCTTGAGGTAAAAATTATTTGATTATTTCCAATATTAAACATCAATTGAATTTATATTCATACCAAGAACGGTGCCGAAAGCGGTTTCAAATAAAATCGAATAAAACAGTCGAAAAAAGAATTTTGGAGGGCAAGTCGGTGCGTGAAATTGCATAGAAATTGTATGTCTCTATTGGCTTTATTTCAAAAGTGCGACATGGGATGGATGAAGCCATCCCCAAAGGCAAAGGTGGGCGGCAACCGATACTCTCCCCCATACCAAAAGATTCTCGAGACGTCTTATAATCACAGAAACTGTTGCGAATGCCACCAAGGCCAGAAAGGAGATAAAAGAGGTCCTGTGGATTGAAGTGTCCAACCAAACAGTCCGCAGATGCCTCAAGGAGAGCGGTACGAAATCAAAAACAAAAAATCAAAAATCTTTGAATTTCGTAAAAGGGTATGCCAAAGGGACACCAGAGCAATAGAGCAATGGAGGCTAGTGACATGGTTCTACCAATCGAAAATTAATCGTTTAGGATCTGACGGACGTGTTTGGTCGTGGTATGACACACAAGTGGGCTTCACATGTCGAAATATCCAGGAGACGCTTAAATTCGGAGGAAGCTCCTTAATAATTTGGGGATGCTTCCAAGGGAACAAGGTAGGAGTCATTCACAAAATCGAAAGAATTTTGAAGACGGAGCCCTATATCGAAATATTAGAGCATTCTTACTTGCATAGCCTGGACATATCCTTCAAATTTTCGGTTGAGAGTCCTGTGGTACATTGTTAATGCAGGACAATGGTCCGAAGCATAAAGCTAACATCACCATGAACTGCCTGAAGGAGCACAATGTTGAGTGCTTGGCTCCAACAATCGTCAGATCTCAATCCGATTGAGAACTTGAGGAGCATTATAAAAAAAAATTTTAATGAGAACTGCGGTGCCCCAAAATATTGAGAAGCTTTTGGGCTATTTTAAGCTAGGAAAGGTCCAAAATGACACATCAACTTTTCGTAATTTAATAGATTCATTCCTAAAAGACCGCAACTAGTGATTAAGACCAAAGGCGGCCACATAAAATATTAATGTATTTTTTCCATTATAAGAAGTGTAATATTCTTTAGACTAACAAAAGTGTTCATAAAAAGCCAAATTTAATTTTTATTTACAAATAAAATTAAAAAATATTTTGTTAAGGTTGATTCACTTTCTTAAATTAATAAGCATTGCCTGAAATATTCATGTAAAAAAATATACAAATTTATATTTGATATAATTGTTATAGAACAAAATGTTGAATTCCACGTTTTTATGAACAGTTGTGGAAGTAACTGTACATACATGCGCATCCCTTTCATTGTCACAAAGAAGCAGTGTGCGAAGCAAATTGTCATAGCATATCTTATCTGTTAGATATTGTCGCTACTTTATTTGGAAGACATTTGCGCAATAATTCCGTTTACTAATGAAAAACAAAAACTATTCTTAGCTGACAAAAACTGCGATAAACAGCAAGAAATATGGGGTGAAATTTCGGACGAACAGAATAATTTTGCATAATAATTTTTGTTTGCTTGCAGCTGGAACCTGTCCTTACGAATCAAGCCATTCATCCGCCTTAGTTACCCGGTGACCCGCTCAGACTGTCGTAATGTCATCTCGGAATTCCAGCAGTTCCATGCCATCACCACCGACCACACCGACTGTCACCGCTTGTACTCCACCCACAGTGCCCACAAAGCTATGTCATATCGTTAAGCAGCCCGATTTCGAGGGTTACGGCTTCAATTTGCACTCGGAGAAAGTCAAGCCCGGTCAGTATGTCGGTAAAGTGGATGCCAACTCACCGGCCGAGCTGGCCGGACTCAAGGAAGGCGACCGTATCATCGAAGTGAATGGCGTGGCTATTGGCAATGAGACGCACAAGCAGGTGGTACAGCGCATTAAGACACTAGCCTGTGAAGTGCGTCTGCTGCTTATCGATGTTGACGGAGGCACTAAATCAACGGCAGCGCCAAACGTTGCAGCATCTGCAAACGGCAACAGCAGCAACAATGTTTTGGGGCTGTTGCCATTATCCGACACAACCGCCCCAACAGAAGGGGCTAGTAGCACGAAACAAGAAATTCCGGGTGCCAGCGCTAATATCAGCAGCATCAGCATGGTCAGCACAAAGCGCACGTCCAATGCGAGCAATCAGAGCAGCAAACATGAGAGCAATGTGCTCAGTGCTGCTGGCGTAGATGTAACCGACAAAGCGCTGAATAGTCAATATTCAACAAGCGGAACTACAGACCTACAAACTGCAGAAGCCGCTTTAATGACAGCAGCAGCCGCAGAAAAAAGTCGAAACGGGAACATGCCACTCCCTCCGTCCGCTATTATGGCTGCTGTCAGCAACAAGAGCAACAACAATAATACAACAACGGCAACTTTGTACAATAGCAGCAACGGACAAGCAGCAACAATAACCCCAAATCTAAGCAGCATCAACAACAATTCGAATAAGGCGGGTGGACTGCAGCTGCCGATGACCGCTGCCGAAATGCGTGCCAAATTGTTTTCGAAAAAGAAATACGATCCCAAAAATGAAAGCGTCGATCTGAAGAAGAAATTTGAAATCATACAAAAATTATAAAAAAAACTAGATTACTAGATATTACCAATAAAATGTAATATATGTACGATATATGTTCAAGCAGACTATATTTTTCAAATAAATGGAATTAGAGGTGAAGAGCAATAAAGAAAGATCAAGGACCCAGCCAAAAAGTTGCGTAAAATTTGTGTAACTTCTTTTAGAGTCCGTGGTCCATTTGGATCATTTGGCCATGAAAGGAATGTAACTCCCTCTCCTTCCCCTCCCCTCTCTGCCCCTTCCACAATTTCAAGATTATAAGTGTTACAGTTTCGCTTGGACGTTGATATGTCAATTGTCTGCACAAAGAGTTTAATATGTATGTATATGTATATTGAGTTTTTAGTTTATTAGTATGCTCTTTTTAAGTTAAATAATTACGTTCACCAGTAATTAAAGAATTAAATGAAATGTATATACTTTGCTTCATATTATAGTGATATGGCGTAATACGAGTATTTTGCCATAGCAGACAGTACAACACCCTTAAATTTTGTATGTCCGGTCAGCCTAATAATAATATCAGTTCTCACAATTCCGGCACAAACATATACAGCCATAAACTATCGTAATACATTTTTTGCTCGTCCTAAAGGAACGCACTCATTTCGTTCGCCATCGTTATCGAGTGTTTTTTCTTCCAATATGCATCATTTGTACATATATCATATGCATCAATGTGGTGCAAGTTTTTTGTAAACCCTTTGCCATAGAAGTATAGGAAATATGAATTGTATAGCAGCTAACACTAAGTGGATGTGAGTTTTAAATGTTAATGTGTGTATCTGTTAGTAATGCATTTACTTTGCAGAAGACAAATAACCAATGCGTGGGATTGGTGAACGAAGAAATTTACAAACTGCAACATCCCTAGTATGTGCACTTTCCTTGCTGAAAGGAAGAAATTATATGGTAATGGAACATACCAACATTAGATTTATGGCGGTAAGGCTGAAAACACACCGGATCAGTCAAAACGTGTTAATTGATTCGATGAAACAACGGTACATTGTTTCTTATGGGACAGCACGCACCAAAGCAAGCAAAACAAAACACAAGATTCTATTTCGATAGCCCTATTCATCATCTTGTGCAAATGGTCTTACATCGTTTCATTTGCAAAATGGTAGAGTATATTTTTACTATACACTTACAATGTGCACTTGCTCATCGTTGCAAAAATGTAACATTTTAAACCCATAAAGGGTATACACGTTCTGGTGCAAATGCTTTTGCAAATGCAAATGTGCATATGTTTGTGTATGATCGCGAACGACCTTTAACTTATAAGGATGTGAAATACGTGCATATGCCAAACAGCTCTTTTATTTAAGTATTTAACAAAATTGCACGAAAAAGCGGAAAACAACAAATTTGCGACTTCATCATAATAAACTCAGCAAAAGAAATTATGGGTAAATATTTAAGACTCCAATAACAACTATTCATTGAAAAATATTTATAAAATGGAAAACGATGCTGACAACTATCTTTATAAGCTTACATTAAAAATGTTGCCACCTGAAGTTCATGTTTTGCAACAATTGGTGCAAACTAAACCGCTAAAAACCGCTCACAATAGATGCAAAATGTTACCTATTGCACAAATTTGCAATCTCAAATGCAAAAGATTAGCCCAATTCGCAATCTTGTGCAAATGGTCTGGGATTTTTGCAATTGACAGTTTTGTAGCAAAACTACAGTAGTTTTGACAGTAGTCAATTGCAAAAATCCCAGACCATTTGCACAAGATTGTGAATTGGGCTATTGTGAATAGAGCTGAAGTGTTTCACGAGTAGTTGTCGATAATACATTGCTTTGCATACGACTAACACACACCTGACGGAAATTGTATTATATTTGATTAACCCTTTCACTACCCTTGTACACTACAGTTTACACATCTTTAAAAAATATTTAAAATATGACCGATCAAAATATATCCGTTTTTTCTTTAACAATCATATTAATTGAGGTCATGGCATGCTACTACTATTTTTTTTATGAAGATTTTTCAAACCATTTCATTGTAGTCGCGGTTTTTGTGAGCGAAGGTTGTGTTTTTTGCCTTAGCAGCGACTTTCGTGCCTATAAGCTGCAACAACAACAACAACTGAACTTTTTTTAACACCAACTAATTTTTTCGTAGTTACTAAAGGTTCAAGCAATGATCTAATGTTTTTACCACAAAAATTTGATCAACGCTAAGGATAGGGCAATTTGTTGAAGTGAGTGTCACTGTAGTGTACATGAGTAGTCAACGGGTGCTAATTTGAGCATTTTCTATGTGTTTTTCTGCAGTCATTTTTTTGTATAGTCTTGTAAAACAAGCATTGAACAACCAAAAAATTTTAATGTCGAATCAAAGGTAAGGTTAAGTGAAAATTTTGGTTTTTGTTGTTGTTGTAATGGTTTTTTTTTTTTAAAGAAAATGTGGATGGAGGGGGTGTGGAAATTTTTTTTTTTAATCGGCTATTTTGAGGGCCCTAAGCTCGAATCTGAGGTCCAAAAAATTATTCGTCCACAAACAAAAAGTTGGTAGTGAAAGGGTAAAGGCAAGAATCCCAATATCTTAATATAGAAAAACGTTGGTGCGTATGTATGTTGCAGCATCACCGCTGAACCACAGAAGCGATCAACCTTATACTCACAACATAGATTCATACTATATAATTCTTAAGTTGACAGAAAGTGGTCGACAATTTGAATCCGATAGCTGTTGTCGGGGTGGAAATATTCACGAAAACCTATTCTTCCTGTACATAATTTTCATTTTCATATCTTCTTAATATATAACAAGTAAGGAAGCATCAGTCGGGTTAGCCCGACAGAATAGTACCCTACACCTAATAAGGTGTGGGACGGTGGGTCCACTGAAAGAAATGAAATTGTGGATGTATTAAATTTACCGCCTACATAGTGGGCGGGCCACGCCTATTTTTTAGAAACTAAAAGATATTCCTAATGCGTTACAATCTTCGCACAAAGCTATTATACCCTATTACCATAGGTGTAGGGTATAAAAACGTTGGTTCGTATGTATGTTGCAGCATCACGGCTGAACCACAGAAGCTATCGACCTTATATTCACAACATATGTTATGTGTGGTGCTCTGAATGTTTTTTTTCTGTTAGACCTTCCTAAGTGGCTCTGAGGTGGTTTTTTTCAAAAATTCTTATTTATGGACCGATTTGGCTCAGATTCACACCATATAATATTTATGTAAGTTGACAGAAAATCGTTGACAAAATTTGAACCCGATAATTGCTGTCGGGGTGGAAATATTCACGAAAATCGATTCTTCCTGTACTTAATTTTCATATTCTTAAAAAAAAATTTCTACCATAGCTGAAAGATATTTCAAAACAAATCTTTTAATAAAATAATTATTTTAGGCAGAACAACGTTTGCCGGTACAGCTAGTATAATTATAAAGATAAAGAAGATAAAGCAAGTTGTAAATCCAGTTTTGTGTTATATCAACGCACATCAAGCTAAACAAAAAGTGTGAGCTGGAACAAAAGATGTTTTCTTACCTTGTGAATCAATAACGTTTTGACTGACCCGGTGTTTCAGCCTAAGGCATAGCTATGCAAATATACCTGCATTACCACTGCGGTTACTATTAGCGGCTAATTACTTCTTCATTCACCAATAATATACATACATATGTAAATACATATATAGGTTATTTTTACATCGGGGAATTATCTATTTTTGAAACAATTACATATATTAATTTAATAAGTGTTAATATACTAATGTACGTAACTCATAGATGTGCTTCAAGGGTCTACATAAAAGCACCTTCTTATGAATACATACATATGTAAGTATGTATGTACTTATGTGTATAAGTTACAATTTAAGTTTATATGTGCCTGGTGTCGTCATGAATATCATTTGTAATATCCATTAGAGTGTCCTTTAAAATTTTTTTAATGGAATTTTCTGCAATAAATTTTTGTCTTCAATTCTTTTAGAAAGAAACTATTTTATAGAAACTAGAAAAGTGCTAGAAATTTGCTTTCCGTAGAGCAGACTAGTTTACTCTCAAACAATTCACATTCAAAGTTTTGGTTTTTACACCCAGCATAGCCAAGCAAAGAAGAGTGCGTTTTGGAGCATTTTAAGGGACACCCTAATGTAGGCACACACACTTGAACAAGCCAACGAATCTTTATTCGGTAGGAGTAGGTGTGTGAAGAATATCAAGATCAGTTTTCATGAATATTCGTGACGCGATATTAGCATACTTATGTTTGTAGGTATTATTTTACATCTACATACCTACATACATACGATTATAACGCTTAATACATTATTTATGTAAAAGTAGATGCATGTGCTTTTTCAACGGATTTTTCCTATTTGTATTGCCTCTTTTGCCATCATCCTTTCAAGTCATCAAATAGCATTCATCACGCCACTAAAATGTTATCTTTCGCTCTGTTTTTCGTTGATATGTGCTTGCGAGAGTGTCAAATCGACATGCGGCATCTCTCCAAAATGGCTCTTAGTAAGTATCGATCATGATTAATTTTAGTCCGAATTTAAAACGAATATTGTTTGAATCTTTAGAATTTAGCTTTTACGTCCTCCTTTTTTCCAGCGTTGCACTCAATGCCGGTTCGCGTTGTTCTAGCTCCATCTCGCTGTCACTGCCATTGGCAGCTCTGCAATCATCTGGTGCTCCTCCTGTTGCTCGCGTTAAATCTTCTGGTATTGCTCGCAGCAACAAATGTGATGATTGCTTGGCACCAATTTCCTGCTCGACGTTGCTGTTGTCTTTCGCACTCGTGTTACCATTCATCATATCCGACTCATGTTCCATAGTCATTAACATCGTCATAACAGTGTGATGT
The DNA here is from genome assembly GCA_963457695.1 of Neria commutata. NCBI lineage: Eukaryota > Metazoa > Arthropoda > Insecta > Diptera > Micropezidae > Neria > Neria commutata. Next base: position 5,457,039 of record OY735250.1, read on the forward strand.
TGCTGCGGCTGCTGCTTTCCATAGGGATGGTGTTTGTTTTGATATTGCAGTTGCTGTTGCTCTTCGAATTTGAGTGCCGCGCGTCGACAACGTCGTTCCAGATTACTAAGAGTTAACTTTTCATTGCTGCTCATAAAAGCGGAAGCCAAAATGTTGCTATTGCTGCTGTTGCTCTCATTAAAATTGTGCTGATGTTTTTGATATTGCTGTTGCTGTTGTAGTTGCAATTGATGCATATGCGATTGAGAGACGTGATGGTCGTGATGGTGGTGCAGATGGCGTTGCGCAAGCCGATGTTGCTGATACGGATGATGTTGCTCCATTACGCTGCAAAGAAATTGGTTGTTGTAATTGCTTTCGCGTATTTTCATTGCTTACCGCATTTCGTGCTGACTCTGTTCTTGATTTTCTGTTTTCGGCGATATACGTTGCTGTGGTTGCTGCTGGTGTTGCTGCAGTCCGCTAACGAAGTGTCCATAGTTTTCTGGGTTTTGACGGGCGCTGAATGTAGGATGATTTAAGGAAAACACCGCCGCCTCTTCCAGAGCGGCCGGCGAACAGTGCCAGATATTCTGGCGATAAAAATGTGGAGAGGAAAGCTACATAAGATAAAAAGATCGTATTAATATATGCCAATAGTGAGCCCATTTCTTTACCTGTAGATTTGCTGAAAAGTTTTCGTTCCCGCTGCCGTAAGGTGGCGAGCTCATTAGCCCATCTCGTACCGTGCTCCTGCACAAGACAACACAGTATAATTGTGAGCGGGTTGAAGTGGAGTGAAGGATTATGCGGCAACAAGCATGTACATATATAAACATTGGTCAGTTAATAAAGTTTACATTCGTTTCACATCAATCATTTTTGCTACAGATTGCAAAAGCTCAGAGAAAATTTGCCAAAATCACGTTTCTAAAAATTGTTTTTATAAAATGTTCATGTTTCGAAATGGTAGAAGTATTAAATCTATTTTATTCTATAAAAAATCGGTATTGTGGGAAAAAAAGTGATGATTATATTATGTATGTGAAAAGAAAAAATAAAGTGAAATTTGAGCTGCGACCAAAGTCTTAAATAATTTAGCAAATAGATTATTAGGAATTATGTAATTAGTTTTAAGAAAAATATTGTAAAAGAGTAAAGAACTTGCATGCAAAATTAAGATGAAGCGCACTTTCCTATATACTTACCGTAAAAAGGGAAATATTTTGCAGTATGTACATACATACATACGCACAAAATGGTTGTATAAACAAGAGCAACTACAAAATTTAAAGAGCATCCGCAGAATGTCTTGAAAGTGAACAACAGCCCGCTTATTTTATAAGGATTTATTTTCACAAAAAAAATTTTTAAAATATATAAACCACAAGTTTTTTTAAAGACTTAATGTGCTCTTATTGAATGTCGGCGTTTCCTTCAATTCACCAAGATGAACTTTGGTTCTTATGTACACACCACTTAATATTAATTATTCGCATTGATGCTTGTAATAGTGTGTGTAACTAACACATGCAAACTCAAAACATATTGGTTATTATATGTGTTAAATGTTAGTTTGATAAAAATCGTAGATTGCTTACTGCGCTTGATAATCACAAGAAAAATATCCATCGATAGCACCAACAACACCGCCCACACCCAGCGCACCACTCATATTAGCTTCTTCGCCCATTGCACCTATACTAGCACAGTCCCCCGCCATGTGCGCACTACCCGCGCCTATAACTAACGCCCCCGACCCCGCCGCATTGATCATTTTCTGTGTGTGTTTGCTCTGGTTTTGGCTTTTGTTGTTTGGTGGGTTTTTGCTTGCATTCCGCTGGCTACCTTCGCATATATCGAAGCCATCATAACCGCCGCCATTTGTGGTTGCACTACTAGCAATGTTGCTGGCGCTATTATTTTCGACGGCACTGCAATTGTTTCCGGCATTGCTGTTGGTAGCCGCAGCGGCAGCAGGGCTTGTATTCGCTGCTGTTGCCGCCGTTGCTGCCGTTGGCGATGTGGATGGCTCATATTTGCGCGGACGGCCTCGCGACAAGTGACGACGCTTCACAAATTCGCTGTCGTCCACCATCCAAAAGGAGCCAAAGTCATCCTCATAACGCACGAAGCACTTGTGCAGTGAAAGATTAGTGCGTATGGCATTCTAAGGGGTAAGAGGCAACACAGTGGCACCGCAGGTTTGGGGTGGTTTAATTGCCGACATCGGATCGGATTTCCAATTATTCCCAAGCCGTTGAACAAATCAGTCATCATATCAGTTGTCGATATAAGAACGCAACCAAAAAACCAATAATACTCACAAAAATGTATAATAGTTGTGATTATTATTGTTTGAATTATTATTCCCCCAGTTTTTTCAAATTGACACAAGAGTGGGTTGTGAGTGCGTCGGTGGTGACCCCATCATATGTTGTGGTTGGTATACACGGTGAGCAGAAAGCAATTAGCAAATTAATTTTTTATGGAATTCAAGAATAGAGAAAGGAAGAAAAAAGTAGAAAATGTTGAAATAATTAAGAACCGTGGAAATTAGTAAATTTAGTTAAAAGGGAATAATTGCTGTTGGTATTTTGATCTAAACTAAACTGCTAACTACTAAGCAATTTCTGTAGAAAATATTTATTAGTATTATTAGTAAATTGCATAAAAATATGTACATATGTATGAACAATTAGAAAAAAGAGTACACAAAATTTTCAATGCTTATTAGAAAGTTTTGATAAATACATTTATGTATATTAATACTAATATTTTAGTATGTAGATAATGCAAAATGCACAAAGGCCCTAACCAACATATTTTACGCAACGTTTTTTCACAGTTTCTGGTAGCCTACATTCAAATATACCTCCTCATAAGATATTAGAGTCTTAACGCCAAAAATGATTTGAAACGAGTTTATAGCCAATACAAAAAAGCGCTTTCTATGTAAAAGCAATGAAATTTTTTAAATTTTTGTTGCTTCTCCCGTAAATTTTCAGAAATGTTGGTTAGGGCCTTTGAGCATTTTGCCAGCGATAAAAGTACGTTATATATTTATGAAATTGAAATTTATTTCAAATATAAAGTATGAAATCGTACATTATAAATAAGAGAAAATTTACGAGTTAGTAGACTTGAAAGCTTATTTCGATATTTGATATAATAAAATAAAAGGAATTCGTGTACGAGCAGGTGGAAAATAAGTTATTCGGTACACGTACCCATAACCCAAACCAACTGCGCCACGAGCACAGGCCAGCGGCATAGACCCAGTGCTGGCGCCATGACCAGCAACTCCAATGACACCACCTCCACCGCAGCCACCAACTCCTGCAGCAGCAGCAGCGGCGGCGGCTGCGGAAGTGGCACTTGACGATATCACTGCAGCGGCGGCCACAGCAGCGGCTGCTGCCGCCGTGGTTGAAGCTCGCTGCGGTCGTCGCTTATAGAATTCGATCTCGTCCACCGTCCAGACGGCACCCTTTACATTCTCCACACGCATAAAACATTTATGCAGCGACAGATTGTGCCGCACAGCATTCTAATTTTTGTTTGAATGTGATTATTATATATTTCCGAATGTATGAGTATCGCACTTAATAAAGCTCTGTAATCAGCTGCATGCGACTTAAATCGAATACCAAATACCAAATACAAATATTACACAAAACAGAAAATCAAACTAACACAGAGGCAATTCAGCAATCTCTCATGCGCATGCAACTTAGAAGAAAAGAGAAGTAGAGCATCGCTGCGCACAGGGTAGAGCTAGTGCAACATAACATTCCTGCTCGCTCACAAATGTTAACACAAGAGTGTGTCGTACGACGACAGCCCTCTGCAGGTCTAAGAAGATTGGTGCATGGCAAGAGTGCAAGAACAAGACCACAGCTCCTTCGAAATGTAACATTTTGCGTGTGTGAGCAGCACTGTCTTAAGCGCTAGACACGTAATATCTATCGTCGTTTTTATTCCAGTAAATTCTTCTACAATCGCCCTGAGTGCAATTACTCCCCTGGGTCAGTGCCTTAGTCGCGAATATCAATTTTTGCTACATGCATACATACTACTTTTAGTAGAATATTAGTATTCGCGAAAACCGATTTTTATACCCTACACCTATGGTAATAGGGTATAATAACTTTGTGCGAAAATTGTAACGCATTAAAGGAGCCGTCCTAGGTATAGACATAAGTATATAGAAATGCTTAGAATCACTTTCTGTGTTGATTTCCGGTTGCCCGTCTGTCCGTCTGTCTGTGTGTCTGTGAGCGCAGGAGAGAAAGAAGGAGTTGTCCGATTTAGACCAAATTTGGTACACAGTTAGAGTGAACCTTAACTTAGTTTAAGTTCCGAGATGAGTCAAATCGGCCAAAGGACACGCCCACAATGGGCCTGTAAGTCCCACTACCTCGGTTTTTTTGCGTTCAAATTGCTGTAATTTGTCTAATTACTCATTGAAAAGAATAAAACTTGGTATTCAAGTTAAGGGCTTGGTCATCTATGTCATACGAAAAAATAGGCGTGGTCCGCCCACTATATAAGCGGAAAAAATTTTCGGGTAAAATGGCTCCCAATTGACTAGTTACTAATATAAATGAATGAAATTCGGTTCCCAAGTTGATAAATAGATCATAGATGCCATACAAGAAAATGGGCATGGTCCGCCCACTATATAGGCGATAAACGAAAAATCCTCTTAACTTCTATAATATATACACCAGAGCGTCCAGATTTGGTTACTTCGTTCCTGGTAGGAATACCTTTCAATTCTCCAGAAATGGGCATGGTCCGCCCACCATGGGGGCAGTATAATAAATATGCCGATCCCATCTTTTGTACACCTGTCAGAGCATCAATATTTGGCATATATAGTCCTATTAGGTATATCTTGTAGTCTGTCAAAAATGGGCGTGATCCGCCCACTATGTAGATTGTAAATAAAAGGCACCCACAATTTCAGTGAATTATCACCCCACTCGGTTACTTGGTGTAGGGTATTACTCTGTCGGTGAAACCCGACTGATACTTCCTTACTTGTTTCATTTTGAAATATACCGAGTACATACACAGTTGCAGTACAAATAAGAGCAGATAGATTTTTATTATCTAACGCATATTTAAAAACAAGTAAGTCCGGGTTTAGACAGGGAAACATCTGGAACGGCAACACTGTATTCGGTGGAGAGGGACGGACGGGGAAAGGAGAGGGGTTTTTGTTTCCCGTACTGGCGACACGCCATTCACACTCATTCCATTCACAATTCCAGTGTTGCCGTTCCAGATGTTTCCCTGTCTAAACCCGGACTAAGGAAATAATCAGTCGGGCTCCACCGACAGACTAATACCCTACACTAAGTAACTGAGTGGGCGGACCACGCCCATTTTTGGATAGTTAAAAGGTGTTCTTACCAAAATGAAGTGACCAAATATGGACGGACTGGTGTATATATTATGGAAGTTATAAGGATTTTCCGCTTACCGTCTATATAGTGGGCGGACCACGCCCATTTTTTTGTATGACGTAGAGGGCCCACACCTTACCTTAAATACCAAATATCATTCCTTTTAATGAGTAATTAAACAAATTTAAGCAATTTTACTGGAAATATTACGGGGTAGTGGGACTTACTGGCCCGTTGTGGGCGTGTCCTTCGGCCGATTTTGCTAATCTAGGAAGTTGAAGTAGTGAAAGGTTCACTGCGACTGTGTGCCAAATTTGGTCCAAATCAGACAACTCCTTCTTTCTCTCCTGTGGCCACGAACAGCAAGACAGACGGACAGACGGACAACCGGAAATCAACACAGAAAGTGATTCTAAAAATTTCCATTTACTCCTTATTCCATAGGCTCCTTTAATGCGTTACAATTTTCGCACAAAGTTATTATACCCTATTACCATAGGTGTAGGGTATAATTAAGTGCTTTGTATTTTATGCGCATTTTGTTAAATTATTCTTTGACTATCGATCGATTTTAAATAAGCTGAATATAATAATTTATTTATTTACTATTTGAGTATAATAGTTAATAAAATCAGAAAGCTTAGTTTAGCACCTACTATATCATATACATACTTATGTATGTATGTATGTATATAAATCATTAATCTCACATTTATTCGTATTAAACTTGTTACATACACAACTAATATATGCGAATAGAAGTTCGAATACGTATACATACCTTCCATGTGGCCGCATTACGCCGGAAGTAGCAGAATGTATTTTGAAACCAATTATAGATTTCATTCAGTGTTAATTGCTTATCCGGTGATTCAATGATGGACTTGGCATTATCATGTATACGTATTTAGGTTTGATGTGGAAAATAAAAATTAAAGCAAGAAGTTTCAGAAAAGTCTATATTTCTGTATGATGTGATTGATTGCATTGAATAAATACTCGTATGCTGTGAACTTTTATACCTCAATCCTATAACATACTCACTTGTCTTATTAGGGAAGCATATGTGAAAGGTGGGCGTACATCAGCATTCTTATAAAACTCACGATTTCGTTGTATTTCTACAATGGGAAATATTCCAAGCAAAAGAAACCGAAAGGAAGAAAAAGGAAAGTATTTTGAATTGGTTCATATTTTTTGCTAATGTACAGAAAGTGTGGCACTTAAGTATTTATATGGGTACTTATAACTGTTTTTCTTATTTAGATCTCACCCGCAAAAAAGTGACTTATGCCAGCATGACACACAATTCCTTCCCGTTGCGATTTTGGTGTAATGTTTTCTATGAGGTTCCCCTACATGTAGGTACTTTTAAACTGAATACATACATATATAAATTTAACAAACAGACGAATATGTATAGCTTTTGATAATTGAGAGGTCAATTGAGGAACTATTTGGCGGTGAGACCATGATAGATTGTATATTCAAAACATAGAACACATTATTTTAAAAGCTTTTTATTAACTTCACTTCAGGTTTGTATATTTGTATGTATGTATGTAGTCAAATCTAGTAATCAATTTTTCACCCACTTCCCGACTACTTAGAGATCTGAAACTTTGCATACATGCGCAAACACGCTGACAATACATGAATCAATCATAAAAATTTTACTTTAAACAAAGTTATTAGCGAAACTGCAATAGCCAATCAGAGCACAGACAGAAGAAGAAGCACGTAGGGACAGACGGGCCAGGAGCTGTTTAATCGCATTTTATATAATTTTGCCGTATTTATAGAATACGAAATCTGTAATGGCCTAGATTTATGCTTGATTTAGGCCCGTACAAAAAATAGTATATGTATAGATATTTCATTAAATCACATCAAATACATCAACTAATGTTCCCGGGACAGGCGGGCAGGGAGAAGCGCTGCTTTTTAACAGAAAACAACGAAAACCAAAAAAAGGCCAGACTGGCAAGGAGAAGTACTCATATTAAATTATATAGAATTAAATTGAGCAACAGCCAATCAGAGCCAAACAGGGAAGAAGAAGCACTGGAATAAACAGCACAGAATCACGCTTTGCTCCAATGCTTTCAGTTATTCGTTGCGAACGCACGTACATTGGAGCTCTTACTTTTGAGAATTTTGATTTGATTTTGATTTAAAATTTCAGAGCTCTTAAATTGAATTTATGGGAGACTAAAATTAGAAAATAATATTATATAAAAAAACTTTTTAAAAATAAGCTTTTATTCATTAAATGTACTAAAAAGTAGAAAATAAATTGTTTCCAAGTCACCTGTATCTTACTATCCATAAAAGCTTGGGCGCTCAAAACCTTTATTCACACTTATCTTTCATTACTAGAATCTATTTGCAAAAAATAATTTAAATAAAATACATATTGTATTAACTGGTTGACAAATTTTTAACACATGAGCGCCCCAAACTTGTATTAATAGTAGTAAGATACAGGTGACTTTAAAACAATTTATTTTCTACTTTTTAGTACATTTAATGAATAAAAGCTTATTTTTAAAAAGGTTTTTTTTATATTATAGTATTTATTGCTAATGCCATACAATTATATTTTTTGGGGACAAAAGAATGACGTTTGGATTTCTCCCTTCCACTACAGATAGCATGGACTAGCACAAACCTTGTTGGACATCTAGGCCAGCGCGCTCCAACATGTAAGGCAAGCCTGGAAATACATATGTAAAAAGGACGGTGAGTTTGAGGGAATTTCTTGAACGCCATACAAAATTTTGTTGTCGGCGTTACTGGCGCACCAAAGAACCACTCTCGCACTTACCACCCGCCAGACTAAGTGGACTGCTTTTATCGCTAATACGCTTTCGAATCGCTGATATGTTGCTCGTATTCAATATGGCAGCATTCGTGATAGTGATTTGTTGTCCTGTAGCTGTTGCCATAATAGCTGCTTGCTGTTGTTGACTAGTGCTGTTGTTGTTGTTATTACTCGGGCTTAATCTACTAATTGGCGATGTTGCGGATGGTGTCGTCACAGATGCTAATGAATTTATCGCCAACATGTTATTGCTGTTGCTGTTTTTCTGATAATGGTGATGTAGGTGTTGGCGTTGATGATGACATTGTGGTGTACGCCCCGCAACAGACTCCTACAGTTGATTCGAAATAACAAATAATTTCATTGGAATCTCTTTAAGTTCAAGTTCAGATATCATCGAATTTAGCAGACGCGCCTTCAGTGCGCCCCAATAAATATGAATTTTTTCGCTCTTAAGTGGATAAATAGCCAAAAAAAAGAATGACACTTTAATTCAAATTATCTGCGCTTTGAGCAACCATACGAGTTCCTACAGCTCTTAATGTTTTGATTAGATGATTCAATTTAAAGAACGATCTGAATTATGAAGCTGTTGTTTAAGTCCAGTAATAAATAAAGAAGGGATTAAGTGTCCCTGAGGAGGACTCCTACTAACTATGATATTGAGCAAACAATTCTGTGGACTTTTCGCCCTTTAAAACATTCCATTTCGCCATTTTCTTCTTGCATACGCACCTTACATTCCCGCTTCTCAGGCAAAAGAAATTGTTTCGTTAAGTATAGGTGATGCATCATCGCTTGCAGACGATCACGCTCCTTTTGCAAGTGTATCTCCAACTGAGAGACCACCTGCATTTGAACGCGCGCCTGTGCCGTGGAACGGTCATCCAAACTGTGTTCCGCATTCAAGTGTCTTGTGTGTATAGAGGAAGAATATAACCAGATTGAGAAAATTGAACTTTCAGTTTGAACTAAAGTCGAAATAGAAATTCGGTTTTAGCATAGCTCCCTTAATGACACAAACAAATTTATATTCCTATGCAAATTTTACTTTAACATTTATTCTGTAATTGGGGTGACTTATTTCTAAGCCTTACTCCTACTACTTTAAAGAGCTCTGAGCTCTGAATTACTAACTATACGAAATTTCCGTTAGAGAGTCGATAGGTTAGGTTAAAAGGCTATGCATAGACCCTATTGGGTCCTAAGCGATGCCAGTTAGAGTTCCGTTTACAAGTGGTCAAAGTAATAATCTATCCGAAATTGGGTGTGCTTCACAAATTTCCGAAGATAGAGCTTGATACCTAGTTTCGAGATCTGTTCAAGCCCTGAAAAGATCGGCGCTCCTAAACAAGTCAGACGAGTCCTAGAGATGGCGGGCCAGGATCACAGTATGTGCACCAAGGTCTCCCTGCTACCCGCTTCTTTGCATTTCCTGCAGCTGTCGTAGTTCGTTATAACATACCTATGTATGTGCATGCGGTGCTACAAGGCAGTATCCCGTTAGTGCACCTACACATGTATATGCGTATACTTTTCGTCATAGGACTTTAGCATGGGTTTGGAGTTTTGAAGGCCGCACAGGTGCTTCCAGCAGGCCGGAGGGTATTCCACATGGGCCTCGAGGGAGTCATTGAAGGGTTAAAAAATGTATACAGGTAACCCTCCTACAACGCGGGAGATAGGTTCCTATAAAATGCCGCGTTGTAAGAAATCGCGTTGTAGGAGATATGAACTCCATTCAAATATCAGAGTTTGGTTCCAAACTGAAAAATTGGGTTTTGTATAGTATATACATATGTATGTACATACTTAATATATTTTTGTGTATTTATTTATTGAGTCATAACAACATATTATGTAATTTGATAACACTTCATTTATTTAAACAAAAACAAAACAATTATAAAATTTCAATTCAACGTAACATATTCAAGTTGAACGATTTAATAAAATAAAACCAAAATAGAAGTCTCGAACGTTTTGTTCGTACTCGTTCAAAATCTGAGCTTGATCCGCTATCAGATTCGGGCTTCCTTTCGACGATTATTGGTTTGAAAAAATCTTTTAATGGAGTTTGTTTGCTCTTATTTCGTAAATCTTTATAAATTTCTTGATAAGTTATTTTGAAGATTTCGTTTAAATATTTCTGCTCTATCCCTTAGAGGATCGTTCTTTAAAATGTATTCTTCCTGTCATATTTAAAGCTTTCTCGATACTTTTTAGTGAAAACTTCAATTAAATTTAATTTTATTTCGTTGTGGAGCATAATTTGACAGCTTTTAAGAGGTGGAACAAGAGAATACATACATACGTATTTGATTATAAACTTGTAAACACATACTCAAATGTAGGAGGGTAGTGTTACAAAAAAGAATAGGTATCAAGGTACATACTGCAAAGAATTTTATTTAGGGAAGAAAACCGTTTTTAAATTAAAATAGTAAATACTAGCTGTTACCCGCGGGTTTCACCCCACGCTTTTATAAAAATACGTAATATAAATGATACTCTGATTGGATGTTGCTGTATTTAATTGTATTTAATTTAATAGCAGTGTTAGTCAGTCTGTTAATTTCTTGGTTTTTTTTTTTTGTTGTTGAACAGCAGGGCTTCTCCTTGCTTATGCTTATGATCTCTACATATTTATAGGGGAAGTCATAAATGTAGGTCATTACAGAACTCTCTGCTTATGTTGATTACTCCTTTCTACCTTGGATTACTCCAAAATTAAAGTCACGGCGCCCCTTCACTCCTCATGGACCCTCAATTTTTGACGGTACATACAATTGTGGTGTGTTATGCCACCTTGTTCCATGCCCCTAAATCTATATATGTATGTATATATAAAACCCAAATTATGTAAAAAAATTTTACATGTACATATGTATGTATGACTTAATACTAACAGAATACCAAATTTTAATGTTGCATGACTTGTAGCTATAAAGCTATACCAAATCAAAAATTTAAGTTGTATGAGCGGTGCCACGCCCCTTTTCCAATGCCCGTCCCATTTTTCCAGTTCAATGATACGGATATGTAATATGTTTCTTCCGAGTTTCATTCATGTATGATGTATATTTCTAAAGTTATACCCGTATAGAATTTGATTGAAGTACCACCCCCTGTCCTACGCCCACAAAATTTTACCAGTGGGACAACTAATCCAAGAGGTGCCTGCGTACGGAATTGCAAAGCTGCGCGACTTGTACTTTCAAAGATATGCCATATCATAGAATTAAGTCATATGAGGGGTGCCACGCCCCCTTATCCCACGCCCCTAAATATTTTCCAGCAGGAAGACACGACTAAACACTAACATAATACAAAGTTTTAATGTTGTACACCTTGTAGTTTTAAAGATATGCCAAATCAATTATTTATGTTGTATGGGAGGTGCCACGCCCTCTTAATGTATCAAAATTTTTTATAGCTTATGACCATCCTTGGAACATCTATAGTCTATGTGCCAAATTTGGTTATGATCGATCAAGTGGTTTAGGACGCAACTCCGAACATACCTACATACATACATACATATGTACATAATTTGAATTTTATATATATAGATTTGAAAAAAATTCCGTTATATAAAATTTTTTTTTAAATCGCGTTGTAGGAGGCGCGTTGTAAGAAAAGTTCCGCATTTTGGGAACCGCGTTGTAGCGATAACGCGTTATAGGAATCCGCGTTGTAGGAGGGTTACCTGCACCTTTATTCAGGAAAAAATTAAAAGCTTAGTGCTTTGTATATGAATTTGATGAAACGCGCCACGAAACAGCTCTTCTTCACTAATGAAGTAAGTCTTCCTACTCAGCTTTAAATGTCAGTATATACATGCACGCATATATTTATACAGAGTATTGAATTTCATTCACGATGAATTGCTAAACAGCGGTTTAAATATATATTTTATGCGACACCGAGCTTGCTTTTTTGCTCTTTTTTGCCAACAGGGTCTTCAGTGATTCGAGTAATTGACTGCTATGCTACACTATTTTTGGTAATGAAATATGTTAAAATTTAATTAAATGCACGGCAATGCGTTTAGTAGCAGCAGTTAGTAAAACAACAGAAACCAAATTCTTTGCAAAATTTTTATTTTAATTTTTATTCAAACCCCCAAAGAAATTAAAATTCGTAAGCCTTTATTCATATATTATATGTATCATACATAGAACAATTTGCGCCAAAGTATCATGTAGATATTAATGTCAATGTTATTTAGTGTTAGACTTGTAAGTTGTTCAAATATTTGAAATATTGTGTTCACTTACCCGACCGATTTCATACTTACCAGATCAGACGCAACGTACACATGCATTCCAACACTTATTACATACTTATATATTTTTATTGTATACCTAATTTGTAAGCTTCGTTCATCTAACAAATCTTAGTTGTTAGATAAACGAAACAGTACTGAAGATATGGATCAATGACGTCGGTATCTACGGTGTACCGACTGTACTCAAGTCAAATATGGAAAATGTTCTTCATCCTCCGGGAAAATGTTTGGATATACATATGTGTTCTTGTAATACTCAACATCAATGTTTTTGGGATAATTTGGCGCAAATGTTTTCCATCCCCATCCCCCGTTTCCTATATTAGTACTCTTGGCTGTGTTGAAGCTGGAAGCTGAAAATTGTACTTACTTCACGAATGTAGCAACATCATCCAGTGCGAGCTCACAACCCGGCCAACGGCACACACCATGTGCATACAGCGGATGGTAGTATTTTTTCGTTTTGAAATCTTCAAGCAGTGTGGCGGGTGAGGAGTGCAGTGCGCTAAGTAATCCAGCACAGCTGCCAACAGTTGCATCAGTATCAGCAACATGGCCGCCGGCTGCGCACAAGCCGTTTAAGCTGGACATGAAGCTACTGGCATTGCTAACAGCGGCCCTGGCAGCACCATCTCTGCCGACCACGGCCGCATCTAGTAGGCCGCTGAAGTGACAGGAGTCTGCTGCATCGGCTGCTGCTGCCACATGTGATGACGGCGCTGGTGTTGCTGCGCTTGGACTGGATGATCCAGTCCCGTGTGTAAAGACAGCTCCCGCAGGTGAGTATTGTCGACTGTCGCTGGGTTCACACGCAAGCGTTCCCGCGACAGCGACAGCCGCTGCAGCCGCTGCTTGATACAGCGCCGTCGTTCGGTTTGCTGGCACGATGTTTGCAACATCCGGGGTTCCTAATGGCGCAACAGGAGATGTCATTAGTGATGTCATAGAAGCTTCTGGTGATAAAGGGCTTCGAGCCAACAACGCGGCTATTTTGTTGCTATTGCTGCTGCATACGCGCTTCTTCTCTTTCCTTGGATTTCGGGAAAAAAAACCTGCAACGAAAATTTTGCGATTTTTTTAAATTCAACTAAATATCTACATTCGATTTCTTTTATTTAACCAATCATCAGGGATCAGGGGATGCCCCTATACGTGCAAAGCACTTGTTGATTTGTGGGGTAGGAGAAAGCGGAGTAGTGATGATGGCCATTGCAATCGTCAATTACGTTTACCTGCCGTAGCGCCTATCTCTTGGCCATGCCCTATTTGGTTGTGCTTATTGCTGCTATTGTCGTCGTTGCTGCTTTCCCCTGTAGCACGCTCGCCCACCACTTCCTTTTCATCATCCATCTCGCTAGCCTCCTGCTCCGCCTCCATAGCATATATGTCGGACATGTTGTCGCCATCAACATTATGTTGCTGCTGCTTCTGTGCCTCTTTCAACTCTGCTGCTTCCTTCTCCAATCCCACTTTTCGGCTCTCAACTCGACGCTGCCAATGCTGCTCATAGTTGTCATCGGCACGTTCTGCTATTCCATCGTACTCCGTTTTCCTGATCGGTTCGCTTTCAGCAATATGTAAGCGTTGCTGTGATCGTAGCGAACAATGCGATGCTTTGTGCTGATGTTGCTGCTTTTGTGCCATGTTATTCATACTAGCATCTATTTCTTCTTCTTCAAATCCTTCTTGTTCTGCGTCGCCAGCTTTTTTTCTAACCGATGTCTCTGCCATCGATAAATTGATGCTGCTTAAAATGTTATTATCAAGCTGATCCTCTGCTTGTTGTTTGTAGTCAGAAATATTGTTTTTACTAGAATATTTCTCTCTGGACCCCTCTTCCTCGTCAGTTGCTACTTCGCTCTTGAATTCTTGCTGCTGTTGTTGGTTTGCTAAAGTCGTCGTTGTCAATATTGCTATATGTTGGTTGCTATCCAACTCTTGGTCGTTGTAATTATTTTTTATATTATTGTTGTTGTTGTTGGAGTTGTTAGGATTACGAAATTGTGGCTGCTGCTCGTAGTTTTTCGGAGACTGCCCAAAATGTTGCTGCTCATCGCAACTATATCGCAATGATTGCAGTTGCGGTTGGTGCTGCTCCCCCTTCAGCTGTTGCTCATGACAATCGTATTTTGCCGTCGTTTTTATTGTTGCTGTTGTTGTTGTTAGCGGTGACAATGCTCGTTGTAGCTGTGTTTCAAAATCCAATTGTAACGGTTTGACGAAACCTAAAATGTGAAATTATATCAATACATTATTCCTATATACATATACCCGATTCGTCTTTTCAATTCAATTCTTTTCCAATTAACATTTCATTCATTTACATGTATATATAGTATATATGTATGTTTTACATGTTACAAGCTTACCTTGATGTATCAAATACTGACGCTGCACCAATTGCAATTGCTGTATCAATTCCTGTTGTTGTCTGCTCAAGTGATGTTGCAATTGCATTGTGGACGTGCAGGAATCACTACAGAATTGTGTGCTGGTTGCTGTTGTTGTTGTTGTCGACACGGGCATGCAATTTGAAAGAGAGAGATTTGCTTGCTGCTGGTTGAAGGACTGATGTTCTTGTTGCTCATTCGAGTAGGAGTCCAGCTGTTGTGGCTGCAGCACATTGAAGTTGCATGCTGAATATTGTTGGTAATGCTCGTTCAATGCAAGAAAATTGATGTCTACTGTTGTATTTTGTATACTGTTGCTGCTTTTGATTTTATGGTTATTGCTGGAGCTGCTGCTGGTGCTGCTGCTGCTGCCACTGAGGCTCATTGAGTTTGGTATATCCGGTGTATGATCGAGCAGATCACTATCTGCTATTTTGGTGTTAACAGGTTCGCTTTTGATATTAATTGGCGATAACAATGTTGTTGTTGCTGTAGTGATTTCTCTGGTTTGCTGTGACTTGCAGGCGTCAGCCACTTGTTGCTGTTGCTTTTGGCTAAACGAGCGCAGCAAATGTTGACAACTCGCACTCGTTTCTTGCTGCTTTTTTCCTATTGTACTTTTCGAATTTCGTAGAAATTTCGGAAATATTTTACGATTTTCGGTATTGTGGGCTTTAAGGCGCCACCAGTGCTGCAACTGCTGCTGTCGTTGTTTTTGTGTCTGTAGTGCTTTGTTGTGTCTGCGAAAATGGCCATAGTTTTGCTGTACTGGGAAAAGAGAAGATTCTTCTTTCATTACGCGCTTGTCTGAAAGTAGTTAAAATGACACAGAATTAAAATTCAGATCTGAAGCATACAAATATGTACACAGACAGAAATTTGTGATCTGGATCTCTCATCTGCCAAGGATGGAACCTAGGAGCCCTCACAATAGAGATCGAGCACGCACACATCAACAGAGCCACTCTGCATGTACATATATCTAAGTGCATGCACCAAATGTTATATTCATTTTTTTGAAATTAGTGAAACAATTGCCTCAAAACATTATCATTATAATTATTGACACATTCTCAATAAAGTTGGAACAACAAAAGGAGATGGTGGAGATGGGATTACAATGCAAACATTTTGGTTTGAAGCAAATGGTGCGTATCTGTCTACACTGAGGGATTTGCGAAATAAACACACAAACAAACAACCGTATTTTGACGTAAACAAAAATAACAACACAAAAAACAATTCCAAGAGCCATTGCCACTATACTAAAATTAGAAGGAAACCAGCAACGTTTAGCAAATAAATATTAGGAAATATGAAAGAAATAAGATTAAATAAGGAAGGTATAAAAAATGCAAAGCTCTTTACACGGATAATTGAAGGATATCTCTTTTTGAAAGCTTTTTATTGTAAAGTAAAGTACTCCTATTAAAATAAATAGAATTAAATTGAGCAACAGCCAATCAGACCCAGACAGGGAAGAAGAAGCACTGCTGTATATAAGCAGCACAGAAGCACGCTTTGATTTGATTTTGATTTAAAAATTCAGAGCTCTAAAATTTAATTTATGGGAGACTAAAAAACTTACTATCCATAAAAGCTTGGGCGATCAAAACCTCTATTCACACTTATCTTTCATTACTAGAATCTATTTGCAAAAAATAATTAAAATAAAATACATATTGTATCAATTGGTTGACAAATTTTGAACACAAGCTTTTATGGATAGTAAGATACAGGTGACTTGGAAACAATTTATTTTCTACTTTTTAGTACATTTAATGAATATTATTATTATATTATTTAAACAAATTTTTTTTTTATATTTTAAATTTGTAACGTCTATGTTTTGGGCATTGTCTGGCAATAATTTGCAATATCCCTAGTATGTGTGCATTTATGTAAATTTGCGTGTATGTATAATTGTGAAGGAGGCAGAATCGGATTACTGCAGCTGCATCCAACCCTGCATTGTAAAATCAAGTTATACATAAGCGTACTCTCTTCAAACATATACATGCATGTATTTGGTTGAGTCTGGTCTGTAAGCTTAAGATGTGTACATGCGAGCTCGTAAAATGTGTCCGAAAACGGGTGGGGCAGGCAATTACAGCCCGATTTCTATTGGAGTTGCATAAAGGTTTTTTTTTAATTTTCATATCGGCTCGTTGAATCCTTTTTGTAAAAGAAAGTCTCGCCGTTTTGAGTCCATGTATTGATTTTTTGTACTACACAAATTCTAAATTTTAGCCTATGAGACCGTGAGAAAAACTTTTGCTTTATGTAACGACATACTAGCAAGTATTTGTAATTACAAAAACTGGAAAAATATTGGACTTCAATTACAAAGGAACACTTGGGTCTTAAATAAATGCAGAAAATAAGAGCCAGACTGTTCAAAAATTTTGTATTACTGCAAAATATTAATTTTTTTATTTATTTTGTTTAATTTATTTTAATTTCTTAAATTTATTAAATTAATAGGCCAACGTAGTTCTAGGTTATATATGTTTGACTCTCCGTGATTTGCACTTTTCTGTTGTGTATAAGTTAAATATTATTTTGTTGAGCTTGGCGCAAACAAATGGGACCACTTCAACGATCAAATCGAAATTAGTTATACTTATTACAATTTTAAATATTTCACAATTTCAAAACGCATACAAAGATTTATTAATATCACTTTCAAACTTTGAAGTTGAATATCACACTATACAAGCATCAAGCCGTTTCTTGTTATCCCAGATATCGGTTTTTCAAATTCAAGCTCTTTTGTAAAGGCATTTATTGTCTGCTGTGATTTTTTTGCATGCACATAATTTCTGACTGGCAAATTTTTGTTTTATATTAAATTTTAAGCATGTGTTTCGATGTCTCACGTAAAATTAATATATGAAAAAATATTTAGATTTTTTCCATGATGCCGAAATAACTAAATATGAAACTGCAATAAAAAAATCTAATGGGAAATGGAACTGTATTTCTGGCACACACACACCGGCGCACACAACAATCAGCGACGGCAATGGCTGCAACTAGCGCCTATGGCTGTTGGCACTCTTGGCTGCTCCTGCTGCTGTTGCGACTGTTGTTGTTAACAATCAAGCGATCAACGATTTACTACACAAGTTAGCAACACAACACAACAGCATACAATATTATTGGCCGTAACGCGCCCCCGTTCTCGTCTCCGCACCCCCGCGTACACACTTCACCATGACAGCAGCAACGACTAGAGTAACAGTAACAACCCCTGCTAGTGCTTTGCAGTTGCTGCATGCACATCATTGCTAAACATTGCAATAGCAACAGCAGCAATAGCAATAAAAAGCACAACAACAACAGCGGCAATTGCAATAAGCACGCAGCAGTTTTGTGATAATGTGGGCAGGGGGACGACAGTACGTATACGTAGCCCATTGTTGTGGTAGTGACACGAAGCATACCCCACGTATACGTACTATTTGCTGGTGCTGCGACGCTTGCATATGCAATTAACAACAACAGCAAAAACAACAAGCTACGATTACAACCGGCAACAGCAACTCCGACTAAACAAAAAATACACAACAAAAAGTATGCGAATATATAGGGATACAAAAACAATTTGCCCGAACACTGCTGCAGCATTAAATCACACACGCGCATACACACATTCGTGGAAAGAGAGCATAATAGAGAAAGCGAGCGAACGAGCGGATAACCGCAGTAGCAACAGCTAAAGCAGCAGACAGACAATGGCACAAAATCAACAACAATAACATCAAAAACCGATAACAGAAATAGTAATGCATATAAAATGTAGCCAGCTATCAGGGCAGCGCAACAATGAAAGGAAATAGCAAGATATTTGTAACTACACCATCGCTATTCCTCTCCACTGTACATACTGTCAATCCCGGGATTAGAGGTTAAAAAAATCACGATCCCGAAGCGGGGGATTTTTCTGGATTGAGGAAAATTCCCAATCCCGTGATTTTTAGGAATTGAAAAAATCGTTATTAAAACAATTTCCAGACATTCGAGTAATTAAACTTTAAAATAACCGAATTGAACAAGACTTCTGAAAATCATAGCTATTCAACGGAATGTTTTCATACATATTCTAATCCTCCATTAGAAGTTTCTAGATATACCACTGGAATAAAAACTACTAATTCCAATTCTAAACATTATTTAATTCTAAGTAAATTTATTAGAACAGTTGAAAAGCATAGAGTTAAATAGTTTTCGAATATTTTTAACATTAAAACACCTTCAAAGATACTACATCAACATCAAATTCATTGGATTCTCGTTGAATACACTATAGCCAGTTCGTTTATCCACAGTATACTTGCAAAACGGCATAGAAGGTACACCACTAGCGTACTGAGTGTTCAAAGTGCAAAGCGCTGCTTCAAACGTCTTCGCCACTACCAAGAGTCCGCCATTGAGGCTATCGTCTATGTCCATCAATGAAGTTATTGACTGAGTTTCAGCAGGTAGTGCAACATAAAAATTGAAATTAAGACCGTAAAGACCGAAAAGCACTTCAATTTGATTTCGTAGTTCCGGTAAAGTTATCAACTGCTTGTTGACAATATTTCTTAAGAACAAACTACCGAATTTGCTTAACACCCCAAAGCGCATGTGTAAGTCATCAGCTAGGCAAACATTTAACCAAGCGCATTTAAGCAGTTGAATTTGCTCTGTGGAACAAATAGTCAACCTTAACGGCAAGCCCTTAAGCTCCACAGTTTCACTTATAATTAGTCTATTTTTGTTAGCCTGCAGAGCTGAATACTGCTGAAACTCCGACTTAATGGTGCTTTTAATCATTTGATGATAGATTTGCAGCACTTTTTCAATTTGTGCTACATCATCTTCCTGTTTGGTATTCTTCATAATGGTTTCAAAGGCATAATAAATTAATACAGGATCTGTAGGTATGAGCTGGGCTTTCTTCTTTAGTTTCTGTATTCGGTTGATCATTTCACGCGCTAGACCCTCTTCCATTAGTTCAGCGTCAAATGACATGTCCATAAGCACAAGTAGCTCATTGTCACTGTGTGCCTCGAAATTGGCCCCCGTCTTGCCCGAGATGCAGTATATGATACGTACTTCAGTCAATTCAATTCTATGTCCGAGTATTTCAAAAAAGCCTTTAGACACATGCTGTTGTATTTCCACATCCTTCAGGGATTTAATAGCTGTCATCACCGCCTTAAAATCGCCTTTCAATCGCTGACCAAGTGACTACAAAAATAAACACAACGGTACATGTTAATATTTTCGAACCAATGCTTTTAATTAAAAGCTGTAAAAAACTTGTAACCAAACTCCGTGCTTAGAAATTTACCTTGTGATCGGGCTCAGCGCGTAATGTAACTCCGTATTTGTCCTTATCTGAGCTAAGAGTAATCTTACGCACGTTTAGCTCGCTCAATATGAGATCTTCTAAACGTTTTATGTCTTGCAAACAAGCAGGATCCTTGTGTATAACAATTATTTCTGAAACAGGGTATTTAACTGGAAGTACGCGGCGATCACGCATCACACGTCCCAATTCCACAACTGCTTGCATCAGAGCTACAGATTTTTCTATATCGGTGCGTATATATTTCCCCTTGCATACGGGCATTAGCTGATAGTGCACAGATTCAGCATTTTCCAATGCACCTTTGGGCTGAAACAGAGCCAAACGCTGATATATATACTCGGATAGATATGGAGTGAATGGTGCCATCATTAAGACCATTGTGAAAAGAACATCGTAAAGCGTGTCCAGCGATTGTAAGCATTCCTTTCGACCAAGTTCACCCTTGATACGACGACGATTCAAACGTACATACCTTGAAATTATACAGAGTTCGTAAAGAAGTAACGATTGCAAAACTTGCATAAGAAATTTCCTGTAGAGATCACAGAGAAGCTTACCAGTTAGTAAGCTGGTCAATAAATTTGGTTAGGCGAGGAACAACGGTATACAATCGGTACTGTTTCATTTCGGTAGCAAAGAAATCTAGAAGTGATTCTTTGAATGACAGTATCCAAGTATCAATTATCGAAGCTTCTGCAACATGCGACAAATGTCTAACTTTATCGTATATGTATTGTGATTTGTCTTGAAGTTCCTCCTTTTCGTAGCGAGCGATGTTTTGTAACAGAAAACGGTAAGCGTTATACCACGGCAGGAAAACATCCTTAATTATATCACGGACACCTTCTTCCTTGAAGCGTAAATTCTCAGCACGCACCACTGGTGAATTAATTAGGTACAAACGCAAGGCATCAGCACCATATTTCTGTACTATTTCCATCGGGTCGGGATAATTCTTTTTGCGCTTGGACATTTTCTGCCCATCGGCAGCCAAAATAAGTCCATTGGCAATTACATTTTTAAAAGGTGCTTTATTAAACAAAGCTGTAGATATAACCAGCAATGTATAGAACCAACCTCGTGTCTGATCAATGCCTTCAGCAATAAAATCAGCTGGGAAATTTGACATAAAGTCACGCTCATTCGAAAAGGGGAAATGTTGTTGAGCAAATGGCATAGAGCCAGACTCGAACCAGCAATCGAAAACGTCGTTTATGCGACGTAGAGGTGGATTTCCCTGTATAGCAGATGGTATTAGTATTTCATCGACAGTTTCACGATGAAGATCGGTGATGCGCTTGCCGGTTAATTCCTCTAATTCTTTAATGCTACCAATACATACGACTTCATCGCCACTGTCCGATTTCCAAATAGGCATGGGCGTGCCCCAATAGCGGTTACGACTTATCTGGAATAGAATAGCATAGTTTATATAAACATTTCTCACAAAGTAGAAAAAAAACCAAAGTGCAAAAGTATACTTACTGCCCAATCACGCGCGTCTTTCAGCCAATTGCCGAAACGTTTCTCCTTTACGAAATCGGGTACCCAATAGGTTTGTGAACTACAAACTAGCAGCTGCTTGGACATATGCTCTACACGCACAAACCAAGAGGGAACTGCCTTATAGATCAAGGGTGTATCAGAGCGCCAACAAAATGGATAACTATGTTTTGTCTGACTCGTCCAAACAAGGTTTCCGCGAGCTTTCAAATTTGCTATGATGTGTTTGTCTGCATCCTTTACATATTCACCGGCAAAATCGGTAACATCCGGAGTAAAGCAACCGGAATCGTTCACAGGACAAATTGGTGTACTGGATTTACTGATAATCCCAGCCGAAAGGCAAACACGATGATCATCCTCACCAAAATAAGGTGCATTGTGTACAATGCCAGTACCAGAGTCCTCAGTAACATAATCATCGACGAGCACACGAAACGCCTTCACCGAACAGCCCCGCTCCACGAAATATGGAAACACAGGTTTATAGTGCTGACCGTCCAACGCAATACCGGGAAACTTCTCGAGCAGCTTATACTCTTCTGGATGTTTGTATACGTAGCACAAACGACATTCACCGAGTATATAATTTCGATTAGTTTTCATATCCAATACCTACACACATAACCGGCAATATATGAAACATTCAGTTGTAAATATTATACCCAAATGGAAGAATTTTACCTTCACATATACCATATTCGGATTGACGCAACAAGCAAAATTTGATGGTAATGTCCATGGTGTAGTGGTCCACACTAGAAAATATGTGTTCTGAATAGCTACTGCCTCCAGGGCCACTACGACACATGGGTCTACTACTTCCTTATAATTTTGACCAGATTCGAAGTTTGAAAGGGGAGTAGTGCAAGCCGTCGAATAAGGCATTACTTTTACACCTTGATATACTAAGCCCCTGTCATAAAGTTGCTTGAAGACCCACCATATGCTCTCCATGTACCAGGGATACAATGTTTTGTAGTCATTCCTAAAATCAATCCATCGTCCCATGCGAGTCACAATCTCTTCCCATTCATTGGCGTAACGCATAACAATTTTACGGCATTCTGCATTGTAGGCCGCAATACCCATTTTGGCGACATCTTCCGGTCCTCGAATATCCAACATTTTATCAATTTCGAACTCCACCGGTAGACCATGACAATCCCAGCCAAAGCGACGATCAACATGATAACCTTGTTGATAAGCATAACGAGTAACAATATCCTTAATAGTGCCAGCCAGTATATGCCCGTAATGAGGTAGGCCTGTGGCAAAAGGTGGCCCATCATAGAATGTGTATCTGTTTAACCAAAAAGAACAACGTGACAAACTCGTGAACTGATGTACTGATGACTGCAACTTACTTAGGCTTGCCTTTAGAAAGTTGCATACATTTTTCAAATGTTTGTTTAGCCTTCCAATGTGCCAGTACGTTCTCCTCCTCAGCAGGAAAATTTATTGTCTCCGGAACACGACAGACAAGTTCGCGAGAAGGTCCGCTTGCCGCAATAACGTAGTTGCTGCTGTTGATGAAAACCATATTGTTGCTGATAATGCTGTCGTTTTGGGATATGTCCTGTTGCGACTTATAACCTATAACGCACATGGAATTAAATTAGATTGACAGTGATCAGAATACAAATTGGTGGACTTCAAGAAATTGTTAATAATTGTTGCATCAGAATCTTACGGCGACACTAAATATCTACCAAAAAGTATAACAGTAAATTTTTTAATTGAAAGCAAAAGGCTATTACTTTTTTACAGCTCTCAGTATTTTTTGTTTCGTTTGAATTATGGAATATGTATTGCAAAATTACAAATTATAAAAATAATGAGTTATTTCGTGCTTGCCACTTGCCACGCTCACGCTGTACAAAATTGCCGCATAATAATTAGACAAGTGGACATCAGGGCTGCCGTTATTTGACAGGTCAATTTGACCCTTATTGAACTTCCATCCCTATTGTGAAAGGCTGTGTTTCTTTTTTCATTCGAGCGTCCGGATATATCGTATTCGTTTTTTATCGTTTTTATTATGAACTAGCTGATCCACTCGGCTTCACCCGAGTGCCACATCATACGGGGAATCTGTGTATGTAGATTACCTATTCACGAAAACCTATTCTTCCTGTACATAATTTTCATATTATCAAAAAAATTGCTACCATAATTCAAATACATTTAAAAACAAATCTTGGAATAAAATAATTATTTTAGGCAGAACAATGTTTGCCGGGACAGCTAGTACATATATAAAACCCAAATTATGTAAAAATATTTACGTGAATGCATGACTAAATACTAACAGAATAAAAAATTATAATATTGTATGACATGTAGTTTTAAAGGTATACCAAATCAAATATTTAAGTTGTATGAGGGGTGCCACGCCCCTTGCCCAATGCCCGTCCCATTTTCCGAGTTGAAGGATACGGACATGTAGTAAGTTCGTAACGTGTTTCATTTATGTGTGCTGTATAGTTCTAAAGTTATACCCAAATGTATAGTTGATTGAAAAGTGCCACGCCCATAAAATTTTTCCCGTGGGACGAAGCATCTAAGAGGGGCCTGCATACGGAATTTCAATGCTGCGTGACTTGTAGTTTAAAGATATGCCAAATCAAATATTTAAGTTGTATAGGGAGTGCCACTCCCCTTGTCCCACTCCCATAAATTTTTTTAAGCAAGAGGGCACGACTAAATACTAACAGAATACAAAATTTTAACGTTGTATGACATGTAGTTTTAAAGGTATACCAAATCAAATATTTAAGTTGTATGAGGGGTGCCACGCCTCGTGTCCAATGCTCATCCCATTTTCCGAGTTGAAGGATACGGACATGTAGTAAGTTCGTAACGTGTTTCATTTATGTGTGCTGTATAGTTCTAAAGTTATACCCAAATGTATAGTTGATTGAAAAGTGCCACGCCCCTTGTCCTACGCCCAACAAATTTTACCCGTGGGACGAAGCATCTAAGAGGGGCCTGCATACGGAATTTCAATGCTGCGTGACTTGTAGTTTAAAGATATGCCAAATCAAATATTTAAGTTGTATAGGGAGTGCCACTCCCCCTTGTCCCACTCCCCTAAATTTTTTTAAGCAAGAGGGCACGACTAAATACTAACAGAATACAAAATTTTAACGTTGTATGACATGTAGTTTTAAAGGTATACCAAATCAAATATTTAAGTTGTATGAGGGGTGCCACGCCCCTTGCCCAATGCCCGTCCCATTTTCCGAGTTGAAGGATACGGACATGTAGTAAGTTCGTAACGTGTTTCATTTATGTGTGCTGTATAGTTCTAAAGTTATACCCAAATGTATAGTTGATTGAAAAGTGCCACGCCCATAAAATTTTACCCGTGGGACGAAGCATCTAAGAGGGGCCTGCATACGGAATTTCAATGCTGCATGACTTGTAGTTTTAAAGATATGCCAAATCAAATATTTAAGTTGTATAGGGAGTGCCACTCCCCCTTGTCCCACGCCCCTAAATTTTTTTAAGCAAGAGGGCACGACTAAATACTAACAGAATACAAAATTTTAACGTTGTATGACATGTGGTTTTAAAGATATACCAAATCAAATATTTAAGTTGTATGGGAGGTGCCACGCCCTCTTGATGAATCGAAAAATTTTATATACAGTCGCCTTCCTTTTGTCTTCAACAATATTGGTATAAAGTTTGGCTGAAATCGGTCAACGCGTGTAGCTTTGTATAGCCGGACAGACAGACAGACAGACAGACAGACAGACAGACAGACAGACAGACAAACAAACATTCATTTTTATATATTAGATAGACCATTTTATGTGTTTTTATTCAGCCTAGAAAGTATTATTTTCACGTAAATTATCCAGAGGATTCACATACATATATTCTTAGAACGAAAATGGCCGAATCATCTGTGTTCGAATTAGAAACACAGCCTCTGTTGCTGTACGCTTCTGATCGCTATTCCTCTCGTTCTGTCCGTCGTGTGACGACTTCGCATACTCGTTTCTTAACGCAAAAAAGAAAGAATAACTTGATTTGTTGGTCGTCGTCGTAGATTTCTTTTATGTTGTTTTTTTAATCGAATGTACATATTTGAAAACAGTCAAGTGTATCGTGTATCCTCCGTAAGAAGTGAAAAGTGCTACTTACCAATAGTTATATGTAAACCTTTAATTAAATCTAGACTAAAAATATGTTTTAAAATTCCAAAAAACCCTCAACAAATTATAAAAAGTTATGCAGTTGTAAATCTTTAAGACTATTAGTAGCTCCACAAGTACATATTAGTTGGTAAAAATATTGCAAAAGCGGGTAGGGGTGAACAAACAAGAGAACTAAGAGTTAATTGCAGCATCTTCCACTGATGTAGCTGGTTTTTCCTTTCCGTTTCTCTTTTTATTTCTTTTGTGCTCCTGCTGTCAGAGATTTTGACGGAGTTTGCATCGGGAATGGTACATATGTATACGATTTGCATATTTGGTAGTAAGAAAAAACTTGAAAGGAACAAATGTTTATTTGTTATACCCCTATTAAAAAAGAGCGAAGTGTCAATTTTTGTAAGCCTCAATTCGTACGATTATTTACAGCTTAACAATCAGACTATGTGTCTACTGTAAAAGGAGCGAGTAAAAATGCGCTCTAAGAGGCTAAAGTTGAAGTTGCTTTGAAGAAAAAAAACAAAGAATATAAAAAAACTGAAATAAATGTTGCGGTTTTAATCTAAAACAGGCCAAGTCAGCAGAACAATAACTAGTGCATTAGTGCGAAAGTAGTGAGCCTTTTAAAGGAAGTATATATAAGTATATTTGTCTGCTCATTTTCCCAAGCCTGTTCAACGGCGACATAGCGTACAGCCGCCACATCGTCACTTTTACGTTGTTCATTACTAGCGTGAACATGAATATAAACAGTTTCAACGCGCGTAGCCCTTCGCCTAACCTCTTGGAAACGCCCTACAAAAGTCGCCTTAAAAGCAGCTCCGGCAGTTCCTTCAATAACAATAAATCCGAAGCCTCCTCTTCCACCGGTATCTACAAAAGTTATGAAGCTAGTAAGGACGCTCGCAGTCGCAGCAGAAGTAGCAGCCGAAGTAGCAGCAGAAGCATTACGCCGAACACTCTGTCGACTACTAGTATTGGCGTTGCTGCCACGGCTGCCGGCGGCGTCAATACCAACATCCGCTATTCGCGTTCTGCTCTTTATTTCCTGCGCAATGACACGTACTCACGCCGCCGTCCGGAATGTTCTCTTCGTACAGAATTGGAGAGCTTGGGTGTTTGGAAGTTTAATAGTGGCACGACAGCATCGGCTTCAATTAGTGGGGGTAATTCCGGAAGTTCACATCAAAATGGAAATAACATTTCACATAATAACAATGGTCATGAACTTAGTGCGGACGTGGCACAAACCACTGTTTCCAGCTCTTCCAGTACGATACTTGGTCCTTGTTCTTCTCACTCGCAACATGCTCGCCCGCAGCGTTCACCAGCTGGTGCTGCTTCCTATCATAACTCGCATTCATATACGCATGCTGCTCATCAGCAGCAGCATCATACTTTGCAAAAATCCAACAGCAGCAGCAACTACTTAGACCATCGCAGCATTTCATCGGCGCATTTGATGCCCGCATTTGCTAAACGACGAATCGCTGCTAGTGGAGGGACAGTTACTGCAGCAGAAGCACATTCCTCTGTGACGCAAAATATACTGACTGGAGCAATAGGTGCGGTATGCAACCCATCTTCATCTGGAGCAGATGCCCGTACGGATACACCTACTCATCAGGAAGAGTGCAAGGAGGTTGTCGGGAGGGCAGCTACATACCGCCAGCAACAACGTAACAAAGAACACCAACACGGCTTGTATGAATATCGTCATGGTGCACGGGGAGGCAGTGAAAGTGGAACAGGAGCAACATATTTGTCACCGAATAGCAATCGTATGGGTAAATATATTTTTTGACATTTCAATCAAACAGGGAAAGCAGCATGAATTTGTCCATTTTAGGAGACTACGATCGAGAGCGTGTCGTAGCTTCACCAGTTTCATCAGCATCCTCATTAGCACATGGCAGACACGGTGCTGTCGCTGGTAATCATGGCCACGAACGCCGCATTGGAAGTGGCCGTTTGTTGCCGCGTGATGTCAATAATTGGTCAGATTTTCCAACTGCTCGAGGTGGCGGTAATAATCTGGATAATAAAGATGAAAAAAAGATCCAGACTAATTTATTGGCATCTGATGTACAGTTGCCTGCAAATCGCAGCTCAACTGGTACTGGACGTGGTATATTTGAACGTAATAGTAACAAAAGCAGCTCTGCGGGAGGGGGTGGTGACACCGCCGCCGTTGGCTTTATGGAGCGGCGGTCTTTCGATCGTCGTTCTGGCACTTCCAGCAATGATGATAAATATGAACATAGCTCTCATTCAAGGCGCGCAACATCCACACAAGACATGCTACCGCCTCTACAGCAACAACACCGGCATAATCGCCGTCAACAATCACATGGTGGCCATCATGGCCATCATAATAGCTACAACGAGCGAGAGGAGCCTGAGTGGTTTAGTGGTGGTCCCACGTCTCAACACGATACAATTGAATTGCGGGGCTTTGATGAAATTGATGAAAATTATGGCCCTACAAACAGTAGTTCCTCGACTAGAAACAAACTACAACGTCATGCCGGCAACAGTAATGTACCAACACGTAAATTAAACGAGATCTCTACATCTCGTGGCAGCAACAGTTTGAATTTAGCTTCAACAACTGCACAAAAACAGCAGAAAACCACATACGGCAGTGGTAGTAGTGACACCGATTTAAACGTTTACACAAGGGACAGTTCTCCTAAACGTGAAAAAGGTAATGATACAAGCATTCCCGTTGTAAGTGCTTCGGAATATGATTCTGATGATTCGGTGCACTCAATTGGGTACTTCTTGGGTCTTTCTACCGATGATGAACGTTATGAAAGATCAGAAAATCGTGCTGGATTTCGTAAGGATATAAAGAAGAGTACACAAAAGCATGTAAAGCGAGATGCGAAAAGTTTTTCTGCGGAGGAAAAAGAACAGCTCCGTTTGAATGTAGTGAAAAAAGAATGCGGAGAGATTTTTGCTGATTTCTTCTCCTCCAAGCATGCTGATTCTACTAGTACTACTAACGTTGCGGGGACTA
This sequence comes from Neria commutata, assembly GCA_963457695.1. Classification (NCBI taxonomy): domain Eukaryota; kingdom Metazoa; phylum Arthropoda; class Insecta; order Diptera; family Micropezidae; genus Neria; species Neria commutata. Next base: position 5,485,987 of record OY735250.1, read on the forward strand.
CAAATGAAGTCACAAATATCGAAAAGGAGCAACAAAATCACGAATTACTGAATGTTTTTTTTAACTCAGATTCATTGGAACATACGCTATTGGTAGGGAATTATGTGCTTTAACATTTCAACAAGTAGAGACTGAATACCTATTACTCTTAATATCTTTCATAGCAGGGAGCTAGTTCACATGGTAATGACAGTCATAACTCTGTCGGTATTAGCAGCTCGCGCTTTAGCCGTTGGTTTGCCACAAAAACCACTAACGATAACAGCAACAAACCCCCAGTTGCAGATAATGTTATACAGTTTTTTAGCAGCAAGCTGGACTTAACTGGTAAAAACCGCTAAATATATTCTTTATAATATGTATTTATGTATATAGAGCTAGAGAAACTGTCCGTAAAAAGAAATATACGCAATAGGAAAAAATTGCTTTTATAAACAATACCGTAAAATATAAAAGACATTCTTTTATTTCAGAGAAACCTCTCCGTTCAAATATTGATGCTACACTAAATAACACTTTGTTGGAATTTTTGCAACGTAATAAGTTGCCTACGCATGCGCTACATGATGGTGTTACACGCCCCAACGGTTAGTTTTAACTTGTTTTTAATTTCAAGCATATACATATGACGCGCACAGAGCAAAAACGCTTCGAGTGTCAATTTTCGCCTCATTGCGCACATGCGCTGTGTAGGTATAAAAGTCGTTTTTGCTCTGGGCGCGTCATATACTATATGTATGTATATATTATATGATTTCTCTTGCTTTTCGCCTTTTCCATCTGATCTCAGTGTCTGCCATACCAAGTGTTGAGGAACTTGAAGCGAGAATGCGTCATATAGACTCAAACGGGAATAGCGGCACTACCACAATCAATAAGGACACTGCAGAAAATCATCTTCAATCTTTAAATACTAATGATATCTCTAAAATCGAGGAATCTCAAACTCATGGTGATGTAGAGGCTTTTAAGAAATTATTGGAACAGTTGGGAACAAGCACTAAACAACAGCAACAGTTGCCTATGCATATGATGTTGTCATATGCCCACAATGGTCCACATTGCTCCACGGGTGTTGTGCCACCGCCGCCTCCTCCACATTCTCAAATGAGCTTGTTATTGCAAACTGGTATCAATCCTGCAGCAGCTGTTGACACCACTATGATAGCCTCTGGACCACCGCCACTAGCCATGCCACACCAAAAAGAGGAAGTTCGTAAAATTATTCAACAACAGCAACAATTGTTTCATCATCCACAATCGAAACCAATATTCATGCAACAGCCCATATCCCCACAACATATGCCGCATACAATTGGCAATGATTTGTCTGCGCCAAACCCACTACTCCCACATCATCATTTATCACCGTCAGCTCAATTTGCTGCACACCTGCAGCCACAACAAAAATGTCTCGAGGCGCAGCATCTATTTCAAAGTAATATTTCTGCATATATAACGCCCAACTCATCTGAAGGTAATAATACCACTCGAAATTATTTAGGTGTTCTGCGTGGGGAAATTGCTGTAAGCTTCCTGGAGCAGGAATTGGCCAGTCCTAATATTACTCCACACGCACGCGAAATTATAATGACCGTGCTACGTGAAAGTACTCGTAGTGTTACACCTTCCACTGGTCTCAACCAACCACCACAACCAACTGCGATAGTTACCAGAGCGCCAGCATCCTCGACACAAGCCGTTATACTTCCACATCATACAAACTCACAGCAACACCATTCACCTGCACCATCACAAGCTGGTGCATTTGTAGCGCCACCCAATATGTTACTGTCTAATGCTGTCTTGATGCCAGGTGTTCACCCTTCACCAATGCAACAGCAAGCAAGCCAACAAACAGTTGGTAGGTGTTAAAATATATACCCCAAAATTATCATTTAATCGGTTTCTTGTTTCTGCAATTTGTAGGTGTGTCTAATAATAGAGATTTACAATATCACACACAAACGATCATGCAGAATGCATTACTAAAAAAGAAACTAGAAGAACAGCAGCAACAACAAGAGTCATTTAGAAAACGACAACAGACGCATATTATATTGAATCAGCTCGATACACAACAGCCAAAAAGTATGCTGCAACAACCTCAACAGCCACTGCATTTGCAACAACCGCGACACGTAAACTCGCCAACACCTTTAGCATTTACGCCAACCTCTGTTTTACGGAAAATGACTGCCGATAAGGAGAACTCTGTTTCTTCCTCAATGACTTCCTCAGGAAGCACCAGTACCAATAATGTCCCGCAGCACCAACCTAAGCCACAAGCGCCGCAGCAACAGCAACAACGCTCGCAAGCTGTTTTCTTAAATCAACCACAGTCAACAAACACTGTTGTACCACAACCACGTATGATACTTGGTGTAGGTAACACTGCCCTACAACAGCAGCAACAAAATAATGGCTCCCAAATTTCTCCACAACAACTGCAACAGCAACAGCCAGTATCCAGTACTCAGTTGCGTAATGCACCTCAACAGCAACAGTTAAAGTGGCCTGTTGGTCCACACCAAATGCCAATTAATCAAATGATACAGCCCACATCCATGAAACCTTTGGGTAAGCTGTTTCGGCACTTGGAAAACTGTGTTTTCTTTTTTAAATATATATTTATCTACTCTCACATAGGACGACCAATTTTAAAGGGGCCTGCTCCGGCAACATCTCAGCAGCAAGCACTACCAACAGTGCCACCACAACAGCAACAACAGCAGGTGCCACAAATGACGTTTGCTGCTAAGCTTGAATTTCAGCAGATTAGCCAACAACAGCAACAAAGACTTAAAAATAACCAAACACCGCAACATATGTTGAATCACCACCAACAGCAGGTATTTACGCCGCAACCAACTCATACAACGCTCACTCAACAACAGCAACAACAGCTGTATCAACAGCATCAACAACAACAGCGGGTCTTAGCTTTACAAAGACAGCAGCACTTACAACAACAAATGCAGCAACAGCATCATAATCAACAACAACAACAACAAATGCAACAACATCAAACAAACCAACAGCAGTTTGATGCTACTAATCGTACAAGTTAGTATATCAGATAAAATACTTTATTTTTCCGGGAATAAATTTGTTTCCATGAGTTTTATCTTGAGCAAAATTATTAATTATCTTTACACATAAAACATATACATATATAATTATTTAACTAAAAATTTTCCAAAAAAAAATCACATTTATTTCCACTTATTAGTGGGTCCGCTACTTGCGGCTGCCAACGAGAATGTCGTGCAAAATAGTACAACTTCAGTTCCGGCGTCATCGGGAGCTACAGCTTCGCCTACCACACAAAAGACGGCTACTGTTGCTACTGGCATCATCAACTATCAACGTGATGGCGGTCTCTCGCCGACAAGTAATCAATTGGCTCAATGGTTTTCGCCCGAGTTGTTGGCTCAGGCTTCAGCTGGTAAGCTGCCTCTGCTTAATATGAATCAGGCCCTGAGTTTGGAAGAATTTGAAAGGAGCATACAACAACATTCCTCATCAACCGCTGTGCATAATTGAAGGGCGGCAAATGAATGTAAGATATCCAACTACGACCGAACAAGTGCGAACGAGCATGGAGCACATAAAACATAATTAATAAATAAATGATTTATAATTATATAAAACCTATGAAATAATAAACGATATAATAATAGTTTTCATTTTGAAAGTTTAGCAACTTAAACATATTTTCCTCTTTGCGACCAATTTGCAGGTATGACAATTGTGACGGAATGCTCTATTGTTATTGCGGTGAGTATTGTGACGGTCGCAGGAATAGGTCCGTTAGAGTATCACAACCAAAAATAAAGAAGAAAATATTAATTAATATCCAAACAAGAAATAATTCATTCACAAAAATTTTAGCGGGAATGCCTAATCCTGCCAAAAGGCGGGGTTGGTATTTTCACCTGTACCAGGTAAAGTAAGGGTCTAATTAAAAAACCGACTTCAAATTCGTACATTTTGACTAAAAATTAGTCTATAATGATTTTATGAGCTCAATAGAAAAATAAAGCATTTGAGGGTTAAGACAAAGAAATTGAATAACAAAGAAGCGCCAGATGTTGTTGTTGTATTTTTCGACACGCAGAAAGGTTGTGAGACAACATGACGTCAAATATTATACGTGTGAGCTTGCATGCATGCGTAAGCACGAGCTTGAGAACGTCAAGCCGAAAAACAACAAGCGGCAGGCTAGCATTCGGTCAGAGAATGCCACAGCGTAAGGTTCACAGACAAAACATTCCACTTTTTTTTTCAAATTAATGGCATGCAGAAGACCTTAAAAATGTATTGCGTTTAAATAGTATAGTAATAGAAGTATAGTATATTCCCTAACTAGTATTCAGGCATGTTCCAGAATCCGATCCGGTTCGGAAGTGGATTTGATTCCACTTTTTGGTGTTCTGCATTCCGATTTTCGGAAACAGTTTACCGATGCAACCTTCCTATAAAATCCGAATGAGTTCGAACGCATTTGGTTCGGAAATTTGGTGTACATTCCTAACTTCGGAAATTTTCTTCGGATTTATTCCGATGATCTAATCAAATGATACAGCCCACATCCATGAAACCTTTGGGTAAGCTGTTTCGGCACTTGGAAAACTGTGTTTTCTTTTTTAATTATATATTTATCTACTCTCACATAGGACGACCAATTTTAAAGGGGCCTGCTCCGGCAACATCTCAGCAGCAAGCACTACCAACAGTGCCAAGACAACAGCAACAACAGCAGGTGCCACAAATGACGTTTGCTGCTAAGCTTGAATTTCAGCAGATTAGCCAACAACAGCAACAGAGACTTAAAAATAACCAAACACCGCAGCATATGTTGAATCACCACCAACAGCAGGTATTTACGCCGCAACCAACTCATACAACGCTCACTCAACAACAGCAACAACAGCTGTATCAACAGCATCAACAACAACAGCGGGTCTTAGCTTTACAAAGCCAGCAGCACTTACAACAACAAATGCAGCAACAGCATCATAATCAACAACAACAACAAAAAATGCAACAACAGCAAACAAACCAACAGCAGTTTGATGCTACTAATCGTACAAGTTAGTATCTAATATATAAAAATGAATGTTTGTTTGTCTGTCTGTCCGGCTATACAAAGCTACACGTGTTGACCGATTTCAGCCAAACTTTATACCAATATTGTTGAAAACCAAAGGAAGGCGACTGTATATAAAATTTTTCGATTCATCAAGAGGGCGTGGCACCTCCCATACAACTTAAATATTTGATTTGGCATATCTTTAAAACTACATGCCATACAACATTAAAATTCTCTATTCTGTTAGTAATTAGTCGTGCCCTCTTGCTGAAAAAAAATGAGGGGCGTGGGAAAAGGGGGAGTGGCACTCCTTATACAACTTAAATATTTGATTTGGCATATCTTTAAAACTACAAGTCAAGCAGCATTGAAATTCCGTATGCAGGCCCCTCTTGGATGCTTCGTCCCACGGGTAAAATTTGTTGGGCGTAGGACAAGGGGCGTGGCACTTATCAATCAACTATACATTTGGGTATAACTTTAGAACAATACACCACACATAAATGAAACACGATACGAACTTACTACATGTCCGTATCCTTCAACTCGGAAAATGGGACGGGCATTGGACAAGGGGCGTGGCACCGCCCATACATCAGAATTTTTGATATCGAATATCTTTTGGCCTAAAAGTCGGGAAGCATTGAAATTCCGTATGCAGGTCCCTCTTGGATGCTTCGTCCCACGGGTAAAATTATATGGGCGTAGGACAAGGGGCGTGGCACTTTTTAATCAACTATACAATTGAGTATAACTTTAGACCAATACACCACACATAAATGAAACACGATACGAACTTACTACATGTCCGTATCCTTCAACTCGGAAAATGGGACGGGCATTGGACAAGGGGCGTGGCACCGCCCATACATCAGAATTTTTTATATCGAATATCTTTTGGCCTAAAAGTCGGGAAGCATTGAAATTCCGTATGCAGGTCCCTCTTGGATGCTTCGTCCCACGGGTAAAATTTTATGGGCGTAGGACAAGGGACGTGGCACTTTTCAATCAACTATATATTTGGGTATAACTTTAGAACTATACAGCAGACATAAATGAAACACGATACGAACTTACTACATGCCCGTGTCCTTCAACTCGGAAAATGGGATGGGCATTGGACACGAGGCGTGGCACCCCTCATACAACTTAAATATTTGATTTGGTATACCTTTAAAACTACAAGTCATACAACATAAAAATTTTGTATTCTGTTAGTATTTAGTCATGCATTCACGTAAACATTTTTACATAATTTGGGTTTTATATATGTATGTATATAGATTTAGGGTCATGGGACAAGGTGGCGTGGCACACCTCAAATGTATGTAAAAAATTTGGGGTCCATGAGGAGTGAAGGGGGTCGTTACTTTAATTTTCGCCTTCCACCAAAGGAGTAATTTACAAACACAGATAGTTCTGTGAGGACCTACGTATATGACTTCCCCGATTTAGACAAAACTTCACAAGCAAATAGAAAAGTCTTAAGCAAGGTCACTCAATATACATATCTTATCCCTTAAAACCACCCTAACAAATTACCCTTTATCATACCACTAACAATAATGTGGCTTTTAATACAATTTTTAAATTCCAATTTAGTTGTTATTCCCCGTATGATGTGGCACTCGGGTAAAGCCGGGTAAATCAGCTAGTATCAGATAAAATACTTTATTTTTCCGGGAATAAATTTGTTTCCATGAGTTTTATCTTGAGCAAAATTATTAATTATCTATACACATAAAACATATACATATATAATTATTTAACTAAAAATTTTCCAAAAAAAAATCACATTTATTTCCACTTATTAGTGGGTCCGCTACTTGCGGCTGCCAACGAGAATGTCGTGCAAAATAGTACAACTTCAGTTCCGGCGTCATCGGGAGCTACAGCTTCGCCTACCACACAAAAGACGGCTACTGTTGCTACTGGCATCATCAACTATCAACGTGATGGCGGTCTCTCGCCGACAAGTAATCAATTGGCTCAATGGTTTTCGCCCGAGTTGTTGGCTCAGGCTTCAGCTGGTAAGCTGCCTCTGCTTAATATGAATCAGGCCCTGAGTTTGGAAGAATTTGAAAGGAGCATACAACAACATTCCTCATCAACCGCTGTGCATAATTGAAGGGCGGCAAATGAATGTAAGATATCCAACTACGACCGAACAAGTGCGAACGAGCATGGAGCACATAAAACATAATTATTAAATAAATGATTTATAATTATATAAAACCTATGAAATAATAAACGATATAATAATAGTTTTCATTTTGAAAGTTTAGCAACTTAAACATATTTTCCTCTTTGCGACCAATTTGCAGGTATGACAATTGTGACGGAATGCTCTATTGTTATTGCGGTGAGTATTGTGACGGTCGCAGGAATAGGTCCGTTAGAGTATCACAACCAAAAATAAAGAAGAAAATATTAATTAATATCCAAACAAGAAATAATTCATTCACAAAAATTTTAGCGGGAATGCCTAATCCTGCCAAAAGGCGGGGTTGGTATTTTCACCTGTACCAGGTAAAGTAAGGGTCTAATTAAAAAACCGACTTCAAATTCGTACATTTTGACTAAAAATTAGTCTATAATGATTTTATGAGCTCAATAGAAAAATAAAGCATTTGAGGGTTAAGACAAAGAAATTGAATAACAAAGAAGCGCCAGATGTTGTTGTTGTATTTTTCGACACGCAGAAAGGTTGCGAGACAACATGACGTCACATATTATACGTGTGAGCTTGCATGCATGCGTAAGCACGAGCTTGAGAACGTCAAGCCGAAAAACAACAAGCGACAGGCTAGCATTCGGTCAGAGAATGCCACAGCGTAAGGTTCACAGACAAAGCATTCCACTTTTTTTTTTCAAATTAATGGCATGCAGAAGACCTTAAAAATGTATTGCGTTTAAATAGTATAGTAATAGAAGTATAGTATATTCCCTAACTAGTATTCAGGCATGTTCCAGAATCCGATCCGGTTCGGAAGTGGATTTGATTCCACTTTTTGGTGTTCAATTATTATATGGGCGTAGGACAAGGGGCGTGGCACTTTTTAATCAACTATACAATTGAGTATAACTTTAGACCAATACACCACACATAAATGAAACACGATACGAACTTACTACATGTCCGTATCCTTCAACTCGGAAAATGGGACGGGCATTGGACAAGGGGCGTGGCACCGCCCATACATCAGAATTTTTTATATCGAATATCTTTTGGCCTAAAAGTCGGGAAGCATTGAAATTCCGTATGCAGGTCCCTCTTGGATGCTTCGTCCCACGGGTAAAATTTTATGGGCGTAGGACAAGGGACGTGGCACTTTTCAATCAACTATATATTTGGGTATAACTTTAGAACTATACAGCAGACATAAATGAAACACGATACGAACTTACTACATGCCCGTGTCCTTCAACTCGGAAAATGGGATGGGCATTGGACACGAGGCGTGGCACCCCTCATACAACTTAAATATTTGATTTGGTATACCTTTAAAACTACAAGTCATACAACATAAAAATTTTGTATTCTGTTAGTATTTAGTCATGCATTCACGTAAACATTTTTACATAATTTGGGTTTTATATATGTATGTATATAGATTTAGGGTCATGGGACAAGGTGGCGTGGCACACCTCAAATGTATGTAAAAAATTTGGGGTCCATGAGGAGTGAAGGGGGTCGTTACTTTAATTTTCGCCTTCCACCAAAGGAGTAATCTACATACACAGATAGTTCTGTGAGGACCTACGTATATGACTTCCCCGATTTAGACAAAACTTCACAAGCAAATAGGAAAGTCTTAAGCAAGGTCACTCAATATACATACCTTATCCCTTAAAACCACCCTAACAAATTACCCTTTATCATACCACTAACAATAATGTGGCTTTTAATACAATTTTTAAATTCCAATTTAGTTGTTATTCCCCGTATGATGTGGCACTCGGGTAAAGCCGGGTAAATCAGCTAGTATCAGATAAAATACTTTATTTTTCCGGGAATAAATTGGTTTCCATGAGTTTTATCTTGAGCAAAATTATTAATTATCTTTACACATAAAACATATACATATATAATTATTTAACTAAAAATTTTCCAAAAAAAAATCACATTTATTTCCACTTATTAGTGGGTCCGCTACTTGCGGCTGCCAACGAGAATGTCGTGCAAAATAGTACAACTTTAGTTCCGGCGTCATCGGGAGCTACAGCTTCGCCTACCACACAAAAGACGGCTACTGTTGCTACTGGCATCATCAACTATCAACGTGATGGCGGTCTCTCGCCGACAAGTAATCAATTGGCTCAATGGTTTTCGCCCGAGTTGTTGGCTCAGGCTTCAGCTGGTAAGCTGCCTCTGCTTAATATGAATCAGGCCCTGAGTTTGGAAGAATTTGAAAGGAGCATACAACAACATTCCTCATCAACCGCTGTGCATAATTGAAGGGCGGCAAATGAATGTAAGATATCCAACTACGACCGAACAAGTGCGAACGAGCATGGAGCACATAAAACATAATTATTAAATAAATGATTTATAATTATATAAAACCTATGAAATAATAAACGATATAATAATAGTTTTCATTTTGAAAGTTTAGCAACTTAAAAATATTTTCCTCTTTGCGACCAATTTGCAGGTATGACAATTGTGACGGAATGCTCTATTGTTATTGCGGTGAGTATTGTGACGGTCGCAGGAATAGGTCCGTTAGAGTATCACAACCAAAAATAAAGAAGAAAATATTAATTAATATCCAAACAAGAAATAATTCATTCACAAAAATTTTAGCGGGAATGCCTAATCCTGCCAAAAGGCGGGGTTGGTATTTTCACCTGTACCAGGTAAAGTAAGGGTCTAATTAAAAAACCGACTTCAAATTCGTACATTTTGACTAAAAATTAGTCTATAATGATTTTATGAGCTCAATAGAAAAATAAAGCATTTGAGGGTTAAGACAAAGAAATTGAATAACAAAGAAGCGCCAGATGTTGTTGTTGTATTTTTCGACACGCAGAAAGGTTGCGAGACAACATGACGTCACATATTATACGTGTGAGCTTGCATGCATGCGTAAGCACGAGCTTGAGAACGTCAAGCCGAAAAACAACAAGCGACAGGCTAGCATTCGGTCAGAGAATGCCACAGCGTAAGGTTCACAGACAAAACATTCCACTTTTTTTTCAAATTAATGGCATGCAGAAGACCTTAAAAATGTATTGCGTTTAAATAGTATAGTAATAGAAGTATAGTATATTCCCTAACTAGTATTCAGGCATGTTCCAGAATCCGATCCGGTTCGGAAGTGGATTTGATTCCACTTTTTGGTGTTCTGCATTCCGATTTTCGGAAACAGTTTACCGATGCAACCTTCCTATAAAATCCGAATGAGTTCGACCGCATTTGGTTCGGAAATTTGGTGTACATTCCTAACTTCGGAAATTTTCTTCGGATTTATTCCGATGATCTAATCAAATGATACAGCCCACATCCATGAAACCTTTGGGTAAGCTGTTTCGGCACTTGGAAAACTGTGTTTTCTTTTTTAATTATATATTTATCTACTCTCACATAGGACGACCAATTTTAAAGGGGCCTGCTCCGGCAACATCTCAGCAGCAAGCACTACCAACAGTGCCAAGACAACAGCAACAACAGCAGGTGCCACAAATGACGTTTGCTGCTAAGCTTGAATTTCAGCAGATTAGCCAACAACAGCAACAGAGACTTAAAAATAACCAAACACCGCAACATATGTTGAAACACCACCAACAGCAGGTATTTACGCCGCAACCAACTCATACAACGCTCACTCAACAACAGCAACAACAGCTGTATCAACAGCATCAACAACAACAGCGGGTCTTAGCTTTACAAAGACAGCAGCACTTACAACAACAAATGCAGCAACAGCATCGTAATCAACAACAACAACAACCAATGCAACAACAGCAAACAAACCAACAGCAGTTTGATGCTACTAATCGTACAAGTAGGGACACGAATATCGAAAAAAAAGTATCGATTCCTACTCATTTCGGCATCGACTGAAAAGTATAGATGTACTCAAAATATCGGTGGAAAAGTATCGATATTCAAAATATCGAAATTTACTGCTCATAGTAAACAAAATTAGTTATTTCAGAATTTTGTCCAAAAACAATATCAAACAAAAAAGAAATGTTGCACAGCAACATATTGGTCCTTTATATTATTTCAATCAGCCTTTAAAGAAAAAACTATTTTAATAAAATATCTACTTATTGAGATCAATAAATTTAAAGCAAAGCGATGTATTCCATTCTGCAAACTCTAAACCGCTTAAGAATAGAATTTAATTTAATTTTTTGTCGGCGAGTCGATTACGCATATGTATTACTTATAGTAGCTCCAGCTTTGGAAAAAGTTTTTCGGATGTAACCGATGTTGAGGGTATGTGTAAGTATTCCCGCTATACTTTATACAAAATGGATACATATTTTAAACTTTTCCAAATTGATTGATTTTCAAATAAAAATTGTTTTAAAACATTTAAAATTCACCCTCTACCAAATATTGCTTTAATAAATTTCGCGCGTTCTTCTGCGCCAATTCACGAAAACTTGGTTTCGATATTGGGTGAGAGGGATCGATACCTTCAAATATCGAGTACTTCAAAAGTACTTGAAAAAGTACTCATATCGAAACCAATAATATCGATACTGAGTAATATCGATACTATTTTCGTGTCCCTACGTACAAGTTAGTATCTAATATATAAAAATGAATGTTTGTTTGTCTGTTTGTCTGTCTGTCTGTCCGGCTATACAAAGCTACACGTGTTGACCGATTTCAGCCAAACTTTATACCAATATTGTTGAAAACCAAAGGAAGGCGACTGTATATAAAATTTTTCGATTCATCAAGAGGGCGTGGCACCTCCCATACAACTTAAATATTTGATTTGGCATATCTTTAAAACTACATGCCATACAACATTAAAATTCTCTATTCTGTTAGTAATTAGTCGTGCCCTCTTGCTGAAAAAAAATGAGGGGCGTGGGAAAAGGGGGAGTGTCACTCCTTATACAACTTAAATATTTGATTTGGCATATCTTTAAAACTACAAGTCAAGCAGCATTGAAATTCCGTATGCAGGCCCCTCTTGGATGCTTCGTCCCACGGGTAAAATTTGTTGGGCGTAGGACAAGGGGCGTGGCACTTATCAATCAACTATACATTTGAGTATAACTTTAGAACAATACACCACACATAAATGAAACACGATACGAACTTACTACATGTCCGTATCCTTCAACTCGGAAAATGGGACGGGCATTGGACAAGGGGCGTGGCACCGCCCATACATCAGAATTTTTAATATCGAATATCTTTTGGCCTAAAAGTCGGGAAGCATTGAAATTCCGTATGCAGGTCCCTCTTGGATGCTTCGTCCCACGGGTAAAATTTTATGGGCGTAGGACAAGGGACGTGGCACTTTTCAATCAACTACACACTTGGGCTTCAGTTTATAATTATAGGTACACCACACATCAATGAAAAACGATAGGAACTTACTTGCCGCGCCCTGCTGGCAAAATAGCAACAACTCACCGCGTCACAAATATGCCACGAATATTAGGGTCGATCACTGTTAAATTGTGGATATGACATATGACGATAGGAAACACTGTGAATACCCTAAATATTGTGTACTGCTCTGCAAGTTTAAAATTCTTTTTGCGAAAAATTTCAGAGCTCTAAAATTGAATTTATGGAAGACTAAAAAGTAGAAAATAAAATTATATAAAAAAAAACTTTTTAAAAATAAGCTTTATTGTACTAAAAAGTAGAAAATAAGTTGTTTCCAAGTCACCTGTATCTTACTATTAATAAAAGCTTGTGCGCTCAATATCCATATTCAAAATATCTTTCATTACTAGAATCTATTTGCAAAAAATTATTTAAATAAAATATTGTGGTAACTGTTTGACAAATATTGAACACATGAGCGCCCCAAGCTTTTATGGATAGTAAGATACAGGTGACTTGGAAACAACTTATTTTCTACTTTTTAGTACATTAATGCTTATTTTTAAAAAGTTTTTTTTTATATAATTTTATTTTATAAGCTCTATATTAACTTCACTTTGGTATGTCAGCGGTATGTCAGTGGGATGTCGTCAAATCTAGTAATAAATTTTTCACCCACTTCCCGACTACTTAGAGATCTGAAACTTTGCATACATGCCTAATCTAGAGCCCAATACATGAATCAATAAATTTTATGGGCGTAGGATAAGGGGCGTGTCACTTTTTTATCAACTCCAGATTTGTGTATAACTTTAGAACTACACATCACACATCAATGAAATTTGGTAGGAACTTACTACATATCCATATCCATCTACTGGGAAAATAAGACGGGCAGTGGACAAGTGGGCGTGGCACCGCCCATACAAACAAAATCGTTTATATAAAATAGCTTTGGAACTAAAGGTCGTGCAGCATTGAAGTTCCGTATACAGGCCCTCTTGGATGCTTCGTCCCACTGGTAAAATTTTATGGGCGTAGGACAAGGGGCGTGGCACTTTTCAAGCAACTACACACTTGCGCTTCAGTTTATAATTATAGGTACACCACACATCAATGAAAAACGATAGGAACTTACTTGCCGCGCCCTGCTGGCAAAATAGCAACAACTCACCGCGTCACAAATATGCCACGAATATTAGGATCGATCACTGCCGTATAATTTGTTAAATTGAGGATATGACATATGACGATAGGAAACACTGTGAATACCCTAAATATTGTGTACTGCTCTGCAAGTTTTAAATTCTTTTTGTGAAAAATTTCAGAGCTCTAAAATTGAATTTATGGATGACTAAAAAGTAGAAAATTAAATTATATAAAAAAAAACTTTTTAAAAATAAGCTTTAATTTATTTAATGTACTAAAAAGTAGAAAATAAATTGTTTTTAAGTCACCTGTAGCTTACTATCAATAAAAATAAGATGGGCACTGGATAAGGGGGCGTGGCACCGCCCATACAAACAAAATTGTTTAAATAGAATAGCTTTGGAACTAAAGGTCGTGCAGCATTGAAGTTTCGTATGCAGTCGCCTCTTGGATGTGTCGTCCCACTAGTAAAATTTTATGGGCGTAGGATAAGGGGCGTGGCACTTTTTTATAAACTCCAGATTTGTGTATAACTTTAGAACTACACATCACACATCAATGAAACTCGGTAGGAACTTACTACATATCCATATCCTTCTACTGAGAAAATAAGGGTGGCGTAGGATAAGGGGGCGTGGCACCCCCATACAAACAAAATTTTTGATCTCGATTTGCTTTGGAACTAAAGGTCGTGCAGCATTGAAATTTCGTATGCAGTCGCCTCTTGGATGTGTCGTCCCACTGGTAAAATTTTATGGGCGTAGGATAAGGGGCGTGGCACTTTTTTTATCAACTCCAGATTCGTGTATAACTTTAGAACTACACATCACACATCAATGAAACTCGGTAGGAACTTACTACATATCCATATCCTTCTACTGAGAAAATAAGGCGGGCACTGGATAAGGGGGCGTGGCACCGCCCATAAAAACAAAATTGTTTAAATAGAATAGCTTTGGAACTAAAGGTCGTGCAGCATTGAAGTTTCGTATGCAGTCGCCTCTTGGATGTGTCGTCCCACTGGTAAAATTGTATGGGCGTAGGATAAGGGGCGTGGCACTTTTTTATCAACTCCAGATTTGTGTATAACTATGGAACTACAAATCACACATCAATGAAATTTGGTAGGAACTTACTACATATCCATATCCTTCTACTGTGAAAATAAGACGGGCAGTGGACAAGTGGGCGTGGCACCGCCCATACAAACAAAATCGTTTATATAGAATAGCTTTGGAACTAAAGGTCGTGCAGCATTGAAGTTACGTATACAGGCCCCTCTTGGATGCTTCGTCCCACTGGTAAAATTTTATGGGCGTAGGACAAGGGGCGTGGCACTTTTCAAGCAACTACACACTTGGGCTTCAGTTTATAATTATAGGTACACCACACATCAATGAAAAACGATAGGAACTTACTTGCCGCGCCCTGCTGGCAAAATAGCAACAACTCACCGCGTCACAAATATGCCACGAATATTAGGGTCGATCACTGCCGTATTATTTGTTAAATTGAGGATATGACATATGACGATAGGAAACACTGTGAATACCCTAAATATTGTGTACTGCTCTGCAAGTTTTAAATTCTTTTTGGGAAAAATTTCAGAGCTCTAAAATTGAATTTATGGAAGACTAAAAAGTAGAAAATAAAATTATATAAAAAAAACTTTTTAAAAATAAGCTTTAATTTATTTAATGTACTAAAAAGTAGAAAATAAATGGTTTTTAAGTCACCTGTATCTTACTATCAATAAAAGCTTGTGCGCTCAATATCCATATTCAAAATATCTTTCATTACTAGAATCTATTTGCAAAAAATTATTTAAATAAAATATTGTGGTAACTGTTTGACAAATATTGAACACATGAGCGCCCCAAGCTTTTATTGATAGTAAGATACAGGTGACTTAAAAACAATTTATTTTCTACTTTTTAGTACATTAAATAAATTAAAGCTTATTTAGTTATGGTTTTTCTTCAGGCTCAAGGTCTTCCTAATTAAAAAACGTTCGAAGAATTTTAATTATTTATTCTAGGCCAATATTTCGACGTCCATCGGATGTCATCATCAGGGCCACTGAATATAAAAATATATATACAACATATTTTAACAAATTGTACAAAAACAAAAAACCTATTAAACAAGAAGGATTGACCTATTACTTACATATATGGAAAATTAACTTGACACAGAAATAAATATAACAATTAAAATTAAACAAACAAACAATTTTACAAAAAACTAAAAACTAACACTACGTGCAGTCAGTGTTGCTGCGTCCTCGTCTGGTTTCTAACTAATTTCGTTGACTGAGTCCTCTGTTTTTCTACCAGGTGTCTGTAAATATGAGCGCATTTGTCTGTGTCTGTTTTGAAATTTAGTCGTAAGTGTGCTGGTGTATTAATAATATGTAGCATTTCCAGGGTATATCTCCGTACGTAGTTTGTCTCTTGTTGCAGCACTCTTACATTTTCAAAATCTGGGGTATGGTTAAGTGTTGTACAGTGTTGTGCCAAGGCTGTTTTTTGCTCCATAGGTTTTGTACGTGATTTGTGATCCGATTTATGTGATGATATTCTAGTTTTTAATTTTGATTTAGTGGTGCCTACGTAGATTTTGTTGCAATTATTCGATCCGTCTCCTTTGCATGTTATTTTATATATTAAGTCTGATTTTTCTCCTATGTCCATTTTAGCTTTGGTGTTGCTGTAAACTTGTCCCAGTGTATTAACTGTTTTGGTTGTTATTTTGCACTTGTCAGTGTCGTAGCACTTCGCTGTAATGATCCTCTCAGTCATTCCAGGTATATACGTCATAGATTTGTATATTTTGGGTGGTAGTTCCGTATTTTGTCCATTGTTATCCTTCCTCCTGGAGTGTTTTTTAATTAAATCCAACGTTGTTTTCGTAGGGAATCCGTTTTTTGTTAGTATGTCCATGACCTTCTTGATGTTGTTTTTGTGAAACCGCGCGTCGCTAATTGTTAGTACTCTGTTTATAAAATTGCTCGCCGTGTTCATAATTATCTTCTTGGTGTGTTTAGAATTGTAATTTATCAGGCGTCCCGAGGCAGTGTGCTTTTGGTACCAGTCGATCACCAATTTGTCCTCCATTCTTATTACCAACGTGTCCAAATAAGATAATGTCCCATTATTCTCTAGTTCTTTGGTAAATTTTATGTTGCGATGAAATCCGTTAAGAGCATTTAAAGTATCGTCAATATTGTCACGTTTTACAATTGCAAACAGGTCATCCACATATTTAGTCAGTACTCTAGGTCTATCATTTAACTCGTCCATAACTGTATCTAACAGTTCTTCCATCACGATATCCGCTAAAATTGGGGATATCGGGGATCCCATTGGCATTCCTTTTTGCTGCATGAAGATTTTATTCTTATATTTAAAATATCTGTTGTCTTTTGTGCAGAATTTTAATGAGTCCATAAATTGTCCCTGGGTCATTTTTGTATGCAGTTTTATCGTGTCCCATTTCTTTTCAATCGTCTTGATTGCAAACTCAACCGGAATGCTTGGAAATAGTGAGACCACGTCAAAAGAGATCATCGTTTCATCTACGGATATATGCATATTGTTTATTTTTCTTTTAAATTCAGTCGCGTCTCTCACATTGTACTGTGAGCCATCCGTTAAATTTTTTAAAATATTTGCTATGTATTTACATAGTCCATGTGACGGTGAATTGGTAGCAGAGCATATCGGTCTTAATGGAATATTGTCTTTGTGGATTTTTGGAAGTCCGTAAATTCTGGGAGCAATCGCCGTTTTGGTTGTTAATTTATATTTTTCTTGTGTAGTAATTATATTGTTTTTATGTAGTTTGTTAATTAACTCGTTGTTCCTTTGTTGTAATGTGGATGTAGGATCTCGTTGTGATAATTTATATGTTGCTGTATCCCAGAGTATTGTATTCATTCTTGTGTCATAGTCATGCTTGTTCATTGCAACTGTAACATTGCCCTTGTCAGCATTCAAAATTAGAATGTTTTTATTTTTATTTAAGAACTTTTTTGTTTCGTCCAATGTATCCAATATTAGTTTATCTTTAGGGTTCACACGCATTTTGTTTACGTGGTTGTCCATTAGATTTGTTAGTATCGTTCTCGCGATTTCTCGTTGTTCTTTACTTTGTATTGTGTTTATGCAGTCCTCTGCCTCCGCAATGCATTTGAATAGTGGGAACCGTGCGGGTGTAAGCGGTAGTGCAAACTTCGGACCAAGCGAGAGTAACCACTGTATGTTTGTTGGGACATCAACATCTGTTTTGTTTACGAACCAGTCAGTGTTTAAGTGTAAGTGAAATTGTTCTCTTTGTTGTGCTTGTAGTTTAGCAGCTTTCTTTTTGTGTGTGCTTTTAATGTGTGTTGTCAGCTTGTCATATAGAAGTCTCTCGCTCTCAAAAAAGAGTTCGGCATCGTGGTCCGTTAGTTCATGTTTAATTGTTGTTACAATTTTTTCCAGTTTATTTTTGTTGTGTTCCAACGCATAGTGTTTTTGTTGTATGAGTAAGTTTAGAATTTTAATGTGAAAGGTGTCAATGTGGGTGAAAAGTGCTCTTCTTGTTTTTGGTAATAGCCATTGGTTTGTTTTGAAAATATTGTTTACATTTTTCGTCGTGTTTTTTATAAAATTGGGTACTGTACCAGCTGATCTGCATCTGATGAGAAAAGTTATTGTTGATTTTAGGTTTACATCCTTCTTTGCAATAGTCTTGTGTTTGTTGATTAATTTGTTGATGTTGTTGTTGTTATATTTTTCTTTCAGTGTGTTGTATAGCGTCATGTTTGATGCTATATTGCGGCGTGCCTTCCGTAAATAATGAATAAGTGTGTTTTATTCGACCTATGTGTAATATGTAGTTATGGTTTTTCTTCAGGCTCAAGGTCTTCCTAATTAAAAAACGTTCGAAGAATTTTAATTATTTATTCTAGGCCAATATTTCGACGTCCATCGGATGTCATCATCAGGGCCACTGAATATAAAAATATATATACAACATATTTTAACAAATTGTACAAAAACAAAAAACCTATTAAACAAGAAGGATTGACCTATTACTTACATATATGGAAAATTAACTTGACACAGAAATAAATATAACAATTAAAATTAAACAAACAAACAATTTTACAAAAAACTAAAAACTAACACTACGTGCAGTCAGTGTTGCTGCGTCCTCGTCTGGTTTCTAACTAATTTCGTTGACTGAGTCCTCTGTTTTTCTACCAGGTGTCTGTAAATATGAGCGCATTTGTCTGTGTCTGTTTTGAAATTTAGTCGTAAGTGTGCTGGTGTATTAATAATATGTAGCATTTCCAGGGTATATCTCCGTACGTAGTTTGTCTCTTGTTGCAGCACTCTTACATTTTCAACCATACCCCAGATTTTGAAAATGTAAGAGTGCTGCAACAAGAGACAAACTACGTACGGAGATATACCCTGGAAATGCTACATATTATTAATACACCAGCACACTTACGACTAAATTTCAAAACAGACACAGACAAATGCGCTCATATTTACAGACACCTGGTAGAAAAACAGAGGACTCAGTCAACGAAATTAGTTAGAAACCAGACGAGGACGCAGCAACACTGACTGCACGTAGTGTTAGTTTTTAGTTTTTTGTAAAATTGTTTGTTTGTTTAATTTTAATTGTTATATTTATTTCTGTGTCAAGTTAATTTTCCATATATGTAAGTAATAGGTCAATCCTTCTTGTTTAATAGGTTTTTTGTTTTTGTACAATTTGTTAAAATATGTTGTATATATATTTTTATATTCAGTGGCCCTGATGATGACATCCGATGGACGTCGAAATATTGGCCTAGAATAAATAATTAAAATTCTTCGAACGTTTTTTAATTAGGAAGACCTTGAGCCTGAAGAAAAACCATAACTACATATTACACATAGGTCGAATAAAACACACTTATTCATTATTTACGGAAGGCACGCCGCAATATAGCATCAAACATGACGCTATACAACACACTGAAAGAAAAATATAACAACAACAACATCAACAAATTAATCAACAAACACAAGACTATTGCAAAGAAGGATGTAAACCTAAAATCAACAATAACTTTTCTCATCAGATGCAGATCAGCTGGTACAGTACCCAATTTTATAAAAAACACGACGAAAAATGTAAACAATATTTTCAAAACAAACCAATGGCTATTACCAAAAACAAGAAGAGCACTTTTCACCCACATTGACACCTTTCACATTAAAATTCTAAACTTACTCATACAACAAAAACACTATGCGTTGGAACACAACAAAAATAAACTGGAAAAAATTGTAACAACAATTAAACATGAACTAACGGACCACGATGCCGAACTCTTTTTTGAGAGCGAGAGACTTCTATATGACAAGCTGACAACACACATTAAAAGCACACACAAAAAGAAAGCTGCTAAACTACAAGCACAACAAAGAGAACAATTTCACTTACACTTAAACACTGACTGGTTCGTAAACAAAACAGATGTTGATGTCCCAACAAACATACAGTGGTTACTCTCGCTTGGTCCGAAGTTTGCACTACCGCTTACACCCGCACGGTTCCCACTATTCAAATGCATTGCGGAGGCAGAGGACTGCATAAACACAATACAAAGTAAAGAACAACGAGAAATCGCGAGAACGAAACTAACAAATCTAATGGACAACCACGTAAACAAAATGCGTGTGAACCCTAAAGATAAACTAATATTGGATACATTGGACGAAACAAAAAAGTTCTTAAATAAAAATAAAAACATTCTAATTTTGAATGCTGACAAGGGCAATGTTACAGTTGCAATGAACAAGCATGACTATGACACAAGAATGAATACAATACTCTGGGATACAGCAACATATAAATTATCACAACGAGATCCTACATCCACATTACAACAAAGGAACAACGAGTTAATTAACAAACTACATAAAAACAATATAATTACTACACAAGAAAAATATAAATTAACAACCAAAACGGCGATTGCTCCCAGAATTTACGGACTTCCAAAAATCCACAAAGACAATATTCCATTAAGACCGATATGCTCTGCTACCAATTCACCGTCACATGGACTATGTAAATACATAGCAAATATTTTAAAAAATTTAACGGATGGCTCACAGTACAATGTGAGAGACGCGACTGAATTTAAAAGAAAAATAAACAATATGCATATATCCGTAGATGAAACGATGATCTCTTTTGACGTGGTCTCACTATTTCCAAGCATTCCGGTTGAGTTTGCAATCAAGACGATTGAAAAGAAATGGGACACGATAAAACTGCATACAAAAATGACCCAGGGACAATTTATGGACTCATTAAAATTCTGCACAAAAGACAACAGATATTTTAAATATAAGAATAAAATCTTCATGCAGCAAAAAGGAATGCCAATGGGATCCCCGATATCCCCAATTTTAGCGGATATCGTGATGGAAGAACTGTTAGATACAGTTATGGACGAGTTAAATGATAGACCTAGAGTACTGACTAAATATGTGGATGACCTGTTTGCAATTGTAAAACGTGACAATATTGACGATACTTTAAATGCTCTTAACGGATTTCATCGCAACATAAAATTTACCAAAGAACTAGAGAATAATGGGACATTATCTTATTTGGACACGTTGGTAATAAGAATGGAGGACAAATTGGTGATCGACTGGTACCAAAAGCACACTGCCTCGGGACGCCTGATAAATTACAATTCTAAACACACCAAGAAGATAATTATGAACACGGCGAGCAATTTTATAAACAGAGTACTAACAATTAGCGACGCGCGGTTTCACAAAAACAACATCAAGAAGGTCATGGACATACTAACAAAAAACGGATTCCCTACGAAAACAACGTTGGATTTAATTAAAAAACACTCCAGGAGGAAGGATAACAATGGACAAAATACGGAACTACCACCCAAAATATACAAATCTATGACGTATATACCTGGAATGACTGAGAGGATCATTACAGCGAAGTGCTACGACACTGACAAGTGCAAAATAACAACCAAAACAGTTAATACACTGGGACAAGTTTACAGCAACACCAAAGCTAAAATGGACATAGGAGAAAAATCAGACTTAATATATAAAATAACATGCAAAGGAGACGGATCGAATAATTGCAACAAAATCTACGTAGGCACCACTAAATCAAAATTAAAAACTAGAATATCATCACATAAATCGGATCACAAATCACGTACAAAACCTATGGAGCAAAAAACAGCCTTGGCACAACACTGTACAACACTTAACCATACCCCAGATTTTGAAAATGTAAGAGTGCTGCAACAAGAGACAAACTACGTACGGAGATATACCCTGGAAATGCTACATATTATTAATACACCAGCACACTTACGACTAAATTTCAAAACAGACACAGACAAATGCGCTCATATTTACAGACACCTGGTAGAAAAACAGAGGACTCAGTCAACGAAATTAGTTAGAAACCAGACGAGGACGCAGCAACACTGACTGCACGTAGTGTTAGTTTTTAGTTTTTGTAAAATTGTTTGTTTGTTTAATTTTAATTGTTATATTTATTTCTGTGTCAAGTTAATTTTCCATATATGTAAGTAATAGGTCAATCCTTCTTGTTTAATAGGTTTTTTGTTTTTGTACAATTTGTTAAAATATGTTGTATATATATTTTTATATTCAGTGGCCCTGATGATGACATCCGATGGACGTCGAAATATTGGCCTAGAATAAATAATTAAAATTCTTCGAACGTTTTTTAATTAGGAAGACCTTGAGCCTGAAGAAAAACCATAACTACATATTACACATAGGTCGAATAAAACACACTTATTCATTAAAGCTTATTTTTAAAAAGTTTTTTTTTATATAATTTTATTTAACATTGCGATGTCCTAGGCAGTAGTCAGTCCCGATGACCCCTGGATGACTTTTCAACTAACTTAAAGTCGGTTACTTTGAAGTTAGCTAAAAGTTAGTTGTTTAGAAGTTAGCTAAAAGTTATATAATTTTTTTAGTTATAGGTAACTAATTTCATATGAAGTTATTCAACTAAACTATTAGTTGATAAGCTAATAATACGCTTTATTAAAATATGCTGTGAAATCGTTGCCTGTTTAGCATAATATATCATCATATTTCCATAATTTGGCAAAAATATTTGGTTTTTGATAAATCTTTTCATTTCCTTCTGAGCAACTGATTTAAATTTTCCAATGCAAAAGATTTTTGACAAATATATAAAACAAAAAAGAAAGAAAATAAACAGCTTGCTTTGATTTTTCAATTTCAATTTCACAATGCACATAAATAAATGAAAAATATTCAAAAAAAGCAAATAAATAATTATTAAGTAAAAAAAAATTTTTAATATTCAACGTTTTTAAAATGGACTAAAAAGTATAAAATAATTTTTCATTGCCATAAACAGATTTCTGAACCAATATAGATGGTCCTGATAATGTTTGATTATGATTTTTCAATTGATATGGAAATACTAGTAAGATTTAAAACTAAAAACGTTGGGGCATACATTGGGTTATTGATGCGTGAATAGTTCACCTAAGTCACTAACAGTTTGATTGTACTGCCTATTCTTTGATTTAAACTTGTTAAACTCAAAAGTAGATTAAAATTCAGAATTTTGTTGCATGCTTTGTTTTTCAATCCCATCTATTTGATTGATGAATTTTAGTCATTTATGCTTTGAAAGTATGAGCTGTAGTAACTTAAGTTCGACTATTATTATTAAATCACTTAAGTACAATAATATTGGCCTGCAAATGATATAAACTGTTTTCTCAACAGCAGCTACTCTGCTATTATTTTGCGCCCAACGTTTTTAGTTTTAAATCTTACTAGTATTTCCATATCAATTGAAAAATCAAAATGAAACATTATCAGGACCATCTATATTGGTTCAGAAATCTGTTTATGGCAATGAAAAATTATTTTATACTTTTTAGTCCATTTTAAAAACGTTGAATATTAAAAATTTTTTTTTACTTAATAATTATTTTCTGGTTTTTAGTCTTGTGTGTGTAAAATTTTTCAAGTAATTTCAAACATTTTGATGAGATTATAACAGAGACATGTAAATTTCAACTGATTATATCCTGAAATAGAAAATTGTTATATCTACCTATCAATCTGTTTATTTCTCATGATATATGAAATAAAGAAGCTAGCAAAATTAAGTTTTTAAAAATTTATATTTCATTTAAATTATATCAATAATATTGCACTCTTATGGTCTAAGTTGTCGCATTCTTTCCATCTCCTTCAAGGCATCTTCATTGCACGGTTTCTTGCCAGTGAGTTTTGAACAGTCGAGCTCCTCTATTTTTAATCCGTCTAATGATCTCACACGACTTAATGCGCCATATGCCTGTCCTTTAGCAAATAGTGCAGATCCGAGATATACAACAGCATGGTCCACTGTACATCCTTGCATTTTATGAACTGTGCAGGCCCAGCAGAGTATTAGTGGGAGCTGTGTTCGCTCGATTGTTCCATAGTTTCGGAGTGCCGGAAACTGTATTGATTTCGACTTGATCAAAAGAATTCCATCTATACCAAAGTCGATGCGAACACATGGAATGTCGGTATCATACATCTGATCACGACGGTATAAAGGCCAAACAATTTCAGTGATAGTGCCCATTGCACCATTCACAAGTCCTTGCTCTATATTAATATTTGAGCGAAGCATCACTCTCGCTCCGTTGAAAATTTTCAATACCTTTTGTAATCCTCCTGTCTTGTTGATATCGCCTGACACAATGTTGTCCATGTTTATATTGTCGGCATTTCTTGTCGCATTCACTAGCACATCACAATGCTGCACGACCTTTAGTTCCAAAGCTAATCGAGATAAAAAATTTTGTTTGTATGGGCGGTGCCACGCCCCCTTATCCTACGCCCATAAAATTTTACCAGTGGGACGACACATCCAAGAGGCGACTGCATACGAAATTTCAATGCTGCACGACCTTTAGTTCCAAAGCTAATCGCGATCAACAATTTTGTTTGTATGGGGGGTGCCACGTCCCCTTATCCAGTGCCCCCCTTATTTTCTCAGTAGAAGGATATGGATATGTAGTTAGTTCCAAAGCTAATCGATATCAAAAATTTTGTTTGTATGGGCGGTGCCACGCCCCCTTAATCTACGCCCATAAAATTTTACCAGTGGGACGACACATCCAAGAGGCGACTGCATACGAAATTTCAATGCTGTACGACCTTTCGTTCCAAAGCTAATCGAGATCAAAAATTTTGTTTGTATGGGGGGTGCCACGTCCCCTTATCCAGTGCCCGCCTTATTTTCTCAGTAGAAGGATATGGATATGTAGTAAGTTCCTACCGAGTTTCATTGATGTGTGATGTGTAGTTCTAAAGTTATACACAAATCTGGAGTTGATAAAAAAGTGCCACGCCCCTTATCCTACGCCCATAACATTTTACCAGTGGGACGACCAAGAGGCGCCTGTATACGGAATCTCAATGCTGCACGACCTTTAGTTCCAAAGCTATTTTATATAAACGATTTTGTTTGTATGGGCGGTGCCACGCCCCCTTATCCAGTACCCGCCTTATTTTCTCAGTAGAAGGATATGGATATGTAGTAAGTTCCTACCGAGTTTCGTTGATGTGTGATTTGTAGTTCTAAAGTTATACGCAAATCTGGAGTTGATAAAAAAGTGCCACGCCCCTTATCCTACGCCCATAACATTTTACCAGTGGGACGACACATCCCAGAGGCGACTGAATACGAAATTTCAATGCTGCACGACTTTTAGTTCCAAAGCTATTCTAAATAAACGATTTTGTTTGTATGGACGGTGCCACGCCCACTTGTCCACTGCCCGTCTTATTTTCCCAGTAGAAGGATATGAATATGTATTAAGTTCCTACCGAGTTTCATTGATGTGTGATGTGTAGTTCTAAAGTTATACACAAATCTGGAGTTTATAAAAAAGTGCCACGCCCCTTATCCTACGCCCATGAAATTTTACCAGTGGGACGACGCATCCAAGAGGCGACTGCATACGGAATTTCAATGCTTCACGGCGTATCCATATTCAAAATATCTTTCATTACTAGAATCTATTTGCAAAAAATTATTTAAATAAAATATTGTGGTAACTGGTTGACAAATCTGTGGTCATATGCAATAACGACTTAAGTCGAAAACAACTGTTTCGAGAAAATGCAATTCGAAATTTGAAATGCACATAAGTGCATGTGTTTTTTTTAAATAACTTTTTTTCTGAGATGGGTACCGATACCGGGGTTTGAACAAAATATGCGCATCAACGTCAGGAATACAGTGGTAACGTCAACTCAATTTCGTCTTAAGTCGACTTAAGTCGTTATTGCTTTTGACCACAGAAATATTGAACACATGAGCGCCCCAAGCTTTTATTAATAGTAAGATACAGGTGACTTGGAAACAATTTATTTTCTACTTTTTAGTACATTAAATAAATTAAAGCTTATTTTAAAAAGCTCGGATCAAGCCACGTTGAATATTTATCATGCTCAAGGGTTCTTTGCTGAATTGTTTTTATAATACGGGCCTTGATATTATTTTTAAAACAATGCTTCTTAAATAAATTTTTATACATTTTGAAATGATCCGAACCATCCATGCTACAATCATAGGACGATTTTGCTCGAGTTCTTAATAAAAGTGCTACTTTATAAGAACTCTAAATGGTTCTTGGAAAAAGCGTTGAGTAGTGCGCGAGGGATCCAAATTTTAAATCACGAAAAGAAAAAAAACAAGCTTAAAAGACTAAACGCTCCGCTCAAAAAAATTAGCAAAAAAGTTAGCAATAAAAAAAATCTGTAAATTCATACAAGTTTTGTTATTTTGTTTTATTCATAATGTAATAGCTTATAATATTATTATAGTCAAATTAACTAAATGTAAAAAAATTTAAAAAAAACCCACATGTACCTTAATAAACTACATCAAATGTAATGATCAATGAAAATTTTGTATTTCATTCATGCATATTGCTTCTAGGTAAAAGAAGAAGTAAAGTTAAACTTGCTTATATGGCTGCAACACAATAAATAAATATTAACATAACAGCGATCCCTATGCCTACAACCACAACCAATGCGCCCACAAGGGAGCATCAGGTGCCTGTGCATTTGCATGCCCCTTTTTTTCAGCTTGGGGAAAATCCAACTTTTTCCTTTTTGCCTGAATTGTTGAAAAAATCAGGGACCGAAAATAATTATTATGCCTGTTTTCACAGCCGAAAAAATTACCGCTTTTTAAGAAGTATTAATAAATGTTATTTTTAATAATTATCAATTGATATTAATTATTCTTGTTGAAAATAACTATTATTTTGGAAAAAAATTTTTCCCATTGCCGCATAACTATTATTTTGTGAGAAATATTTTTTACGTTATCGAATAACTATTATTTTGTGAGAAATATTTTTTCCGTTGCCGCATAACTTTTATTTTTGGGAATAAATTTTTTACGTTGTTTTTGTGTCACGCCTCAACGGCTGAACTTATTTGGCTGAAACTTGGTGGGTATATAGTGCATTTTGTGGGCTATAACCTAGCCCACTTTTCATCCCGGAAAAATCTGAAGGGGCGTGGCACTTCCGGTTTTCAAATTTCATGTTGTACACATATGTATGTATATTGGAAATTACAACTTTAAAAATCGGTAGTCTGTTATAATTTTGTTATGCCTTTTCACTAGTGCAGCTTTGGGGTTTTGAGTAAGGGGGCGTGGCACTTTTCATATAACCCAATTTTGGTTTGCTATAAACTTTGGACGTATAACCTTTGGACCCTTTTTGCCTATCTAGAAGCCTCAGTTTCATTTAACACTACCAGGCGCTCATAAGCCTGTAGGCAGTGTCTCCCGCGCATCTTCTCTTCCATATGTTCTGTAAACTATTTAAGAATGTTTACTGCTCAAGTTGTAAATTGCCGAAATGGGGTGACTCTTTTTGGAGCGCACGCATTCGAATTAAAAAATCCGATAACCGCTTGTGAAAACTAACAAATCGCAAGTGTCGGCTGTACTTGGAGATGCATAAACCAAGAGCCAAAGACCAGACCCACATAATACAATTGTTTTTATAGTCCACAGTTATTAAAATGAAAATGCATGTGGACAAAGAAGCTCCAGCAGATAATTGTTGTTGTTTTCTTTTGCATACCCATAAATTGGAAAATTCAATTTGAAAATTGAATGCTGAAAAAGTAACGGTAATTCTATCACTCCAGGCGTGGGAGAGCGGCCTCTATTGAAGTGTTCGAGAGAAGTTCTCCGTAAGGCCGCGAGAAAGCACCGCTTGACGTACAGGAGAATGGGAAGAGAAGATGCGCGGGAGACACTGCCTACAGGCTTATGAGCGCCTGGTAGTGTTAAATGAAACTGAGGCTTCTAGATAGGCAAAAAGGGTCCAAAGGTTATACGTCCAAAGTTTATAGCAAACCAAAATTGGGTTATATGAAAAGTGCCACGCCCCCTTACTCAAAACCCCAAAGCTGCACTAGTGAAAAGGCATAACAAAATTATAACAGACTACCGATTTTTAAAGTTGTAATTTCCAATATACATACATATGTGTACAACATGAAATTTGAAAACCGGAAGTGCCACGCCCCTTCAGATTTTTCCGGGATGAAAAGTGGGCTAGATTATAGCCCACAAAATGCACTATATACCCACCAAGTTTCAGCCAAATAAGTTCAGCCGTTGAGGCGTGACACAAAAACAACGTAAAAAATTTATTCCCAAAAATAAAAGTTATGCGGCAACGGAAAAAATATTTCTCACAAAATAATAGTTATTCGATAACGTAAAAAATATTTCTCACAAATAATTGTTACCAGCAATTGAAAAATATTTCTCTTATAAATAATAGTTATTTTTAACGAAATTGGAAATTAGTTGTATCGCAACAATTATTTTCAATTTTTATCGGTAAACTCCATAATAGTTATGTCCCTGGAAAAAATAGAGCAGAAGAGAAGAAAAAACGGGCAACCTCATGAATGGGACAAGTTTTTGGTGCCCATAAAAAACAATCCTGGCCAAATGATCGCTTCCGCCGGCTCAGGTACTGAAAGCATTGCACCCACAAGCGAGCATCATGTCCCCTTTTTTCCAGCTAAGGAAAATTAAATTTTGTCCTAATTGCCTGCATTGACCAGTTGTTTTTACGTTCATAAATTTCTTAAGAATTGATTCTGAATATTTAAAGGCATTGCAAGTGAACTTGCAGGCATTTCGGCGCATGACCAGAGCGCGAAGACATTCTGCATTTATGAATGAATGAAAAGGTGCGAAAGACAAAGTTTAAAATTGCGATGAATTTTGTATTATGTACATATTTGCAAACATTGTACCTTAAATAAATAAAATGAAGAATTTTGTGGAATTAACTTGAATTAGTCTTTATTCCAAAAAATGCTCCTGTAAATAGAAGTTTTAATGTAAATAAAAAAAAAATTGATTGATAAAAATGCCATAAACAGCGAATTATATGTATAAAATGCTGAAAAATAAAAGAAAAGGGCTCATATCATAAGGCAGGCAAATTAGCTGAAACCAAAGAACCTAAAAAGTGCCTGCAATTGTAAATATAAACATGCAAAAGCGATGCTGTCCTCTTTCTCATCTACGTCACGCATTGTTCCCTTTTGCCTTATCCACCCAGTCGTGGCTTGTCGCGAGCCAGAAATCTTCACAAATCGACACAAGCCAGCCGTCAGATATACACACACACATGCTATTGCTATTTACGCAGCGCCTGCGCGTCTGCTCAAACAGTTTCGCTTTGAAATATACGCACGTATATACACACGTATGCACATATGTCCATATGTCTGCCTAGACTTGCGCCGAGCGGCCGAATGCCCATAGATGGCGCAATCGGTAACCTTCTGTGGCAGCACCGAGCCATTGAAAACCTGGTAGCACCGACCCTGTGCCAGCTTGGCAGCACTTAATTCTTCAGACGCTTCTTGTTGCATCATCTTACTTACTGCGTCGTCAACTATCAATTGCAACAATCAATTGTTCTGTAAACACTTTTACTTGTTTAATAAAACTATACTATTGGCTCAGAAAGCCATAATTGGTGACCCCGATTCGAGCACAAGCTTGAAACATCATTACAACGCGAATCGGACAACATAGCAGCAACGTGCATGCTATTGCGAAATTCAAAGCAGCTTAACAGCGGAGAAGTCAGCTCATCGAACGACGAAGAAGTCTTCCACGAAATGCCGACATTGGAGGAACTAATGCAACAAATGCTGTCGGTGCGCGAAGAACTCAACAATGTGCAGCAAGGCAAGCAACAAGTTGGGAGGCCCAATTCCCACAATGTTCACATACCACGTTTCAATAAAACGAGCCCCGAATTGTGGTTCGCGCAGGTCGAGCGCTCCTTTGGGCTGAACAACATCACGAGGAGAATTACTACCTGCTACGCACTGCGACATTTCCACAGTTGGCTTAGAAACTAAATACAGCAACTTGCTACTAGAAGTCATCGAAGCTGCCACGTCAACGACCAACCTAAATCGCCTGATCAGCCCAGTATCTTTCATCATATTGAAACAGCCGAGCCGCCAGTTTCGATCGACCAACCAACTAACAGGCAACCAGCCACCAATCTAACCAACAGGCAACCAGCCAACAAACCAAACAACCATCCAACAGGCAACCAGCCAACAATCCAACCAACAGGCAACCAGCCAAACAACCAACCAACCATCAAACAACCTACCTACCTACAGCAAGTTCACCAAGAGGACCCTACAACGCAGAGTCGCTCAGCCGGTACTCCTCTACGAACATATTCAAACAGATACGTACATTTCCCTTAAAATCGTGACTGCGTCACTAGAGGGGGAGTGGATGTGGCAGCACCGAGCCATTGAAAACCTGGTAGCACCGACCCTGTGCAAGCTTGGCAGCACTTAATTCTTCAGACGCTTCTTGTTGCATCATCTTTCTTACTGCGTCGTCAACTATCAATTGCAACAATCAATTGTTCTGTAAACACTTTTACTTGTTTAATAAAACTATACTATTGGCTCAGATAGCCATACTTCCAGATAATTGTCAAGAAATTTTATCTATCTGCGATTATGTTCCAATGAGAAGTCTTTTCCCTTTTATGTTTTTGGTTCAATAACATTAAGGGCCAGTTTCACAGTGGATGTTTAAATCTAATTTGCGAATTGAGTTTAAATCTAGTTTAACTTTTCTTGAGTTTCACAGTGCATTTATTTAAATACGGAATAATGAATGGCAACTTCGAATATTTGACAATTGAAGGTTGACACAACTTGCCAAAAACATATGTTCAATTATGGAGGCAGCGCGAGCTAAAAATTTTTCGTCGGCCGAAAGAAGTGAATTATTGGATATTGTACAAAGAATCCACAGTTTATATTATTTATAATACTACGGGATCATTTATATGTGCTATACCATGCAGTTTTATGTTTAATTTGATCTCTTATAAATTGCAATATTGCCGACGCAGCTTGCCTGCACATCCGAAATCAGCTGTTTATTTGTTTTCGATTGCAACTCTGTGCCGTACTTAAATATCCACAGTCGGCTATTTAAATCGTATTTAACTTCTAACTGTGAAACTGAAATTCTCTATTTAAACTGTAATCAGAGTTTAAATATCCACTGTGAAACTGGCCCTAAGCATTAAATCTGAAAAATCTGGAAGTTATTTATTGGTTATCTTCTATAATTTTGAACACTTCGTACGAAGAATCCGGCAATTCCATGGTATTGCTGCGATCCCGCAGAATTTCCTGCTTCTGCTTTTCAGCAACCAGCAAAACGGCAGCACGGATTCGGGAACATGCCTGATTAAGTTATTTGAATATTTATAAGTATTTAGTAAAAAAAAAAACCAAAAAAAATTGGTACATAATACGTTATCTGATATAAGCCTTCAATATTATGTAATTACCATGTCCACACTTAATTTTTACAAAATCTGCAAGTGACCTACTATCACTGACATCCGCGCCAAATACCTGCATGTCTAGCCGCAGTCGGCGCCACAGATGACTACTAGATATCCAACTCGCACACTAGCGCTAAAATATCACCAAACAATCACAAAAAGAACGATAGACTTTTTCGTATCTGGTTACGGGTAGCCAGGTTTTCGGTTTTTCTGATATCGGTATTCCAACAGTATTCGACCAAACTTATATAATTGTAACAATTTGATTCTTATTTCAGTTTGAATATATGTGCTGATATTTTGTGTGTACATCAAATATTTTATTTTGTTGCTTTTGTCGCGTGGGAACCGAGTACTCGAAGGACTCGAAGGCATCTGATGTCGATAGCCGTGTCGTGCAATTTATTTGTATGCCCTATCAACCTTAAGATAGGAGCATCAGTTGTAAGATAAGAGCTATCCGCTGTATAGAATTCCCAACCCACTGCGAACAAATTTTTAAGGTTTGACAGTTGTTTGTCCGAAATGTAAACAAAGGAATTTTTGTGAATGCAACTCTGTTAGGAATTACAAAAACAAAATACATTGCGAATCACACGTACGCTATCAGTGTGAGGGAGGTTTAAAAAAATGGAAATTTTTGTTCCCTGGACGGACAGTTGGACGTCTGGATATAGTCTGTGATTCTCTGACCGAATGCTAGCCGGTGGCTTGTTGTTTTTCGGCTTGCCGTTCTCAAGCTCGTGCTTACGCATGCATGCAAGCTCACACGTATAAAGCGCCAATCAGTCACCACTTATCGTATTTAATCTTATCGTAAATGTCTGAGAGATACTTATTTCTATGAGAATTTCAGCGTTACGATCCGAATAAATACGTCATGAGCGAACGCATGTATAGAGCTCGGGTAAAACAGGTTTTGTCTGCGATACGATTAAATACGATATGCGGTGTCTGATTGGCGCTTAATGGTAGAATTACTCTAGTAGTAAAGTGAGAAATAGTGTCAGCTGACACAATCTATCTTACCCGAACACAATGTACGGTATTACTCTGAACGGATTGCGTAGTAGAAATATCTGCGTCGATTAGAAAACTACTACAAAAATCGTGTCAGCTGTGAAAAGAATGTTGCCATACAAAAAAGTCACTGGAAAATTGAAATAGAAATAATGCCTTTCCTATGCAAGAATTAAAACGGCAACACTCATTAAAACAAGCGAATATTTATTGGAAATACAGTCCACCTGCGCTTTCGTTTGCTTTTAATTTATTTTTTTTTTTATTTACACAGCACTAAACACATTGAGTCAATTATTTCGTTGGTTGAATTCATTTTTCACGATATATTTTGCTTGTGAACTTCGTTCCAGAAAAGTGTTGCCAGTGACCTTCGATTTTAGTTCAACAAAAGAAGTGGATTGTTTTTGCCGAAATTAGTTTAAAAAAAGTAGTATACTGTTACGTAATTCCGCTGAAGTACTCCGCTACTTCGGTTCGGATCACTGGATTGTGTAATCGTCAAGAATAATGCACAAAAAGCTCAATGCTTGTAACGGTTTTATTGATTCCAATAACAGATTGACTATTCCAATCCTTTTGTTACAAAGATTTGCACTATTTTGCAGTTGCAGTTGAATTGTCCTCGGTTGTGATTGCGATGCTTCACGTTCACTCGTTCGGAATTGATGTTGCACGTTCACTTGATACTCGGTAACTGACTCGATGTTGCACGTTCAATTATTACTCAAAGACTGACTCTCGACACTGCCGGCGGCCGCTTTTTATACCTGTTACTGTTTCTCGCCAGCTACTGTCGAACATTCTACAACTTCTCGCTCGCCCTGTTTCTGGATTGTACGAGAAAATTCCAATACACAATATTTGTCAGAACTTCAAAACACTTTCGAATCAGAGGTGCTGATATTTGCTAAAGCTTTTGTTTTGCGTATGCTTGTTCAACTGTAACCGTGCACAGGGTGTCCTTTTCCTTAGCTGCCGTAGTATAACCCCCATATTCGTCACACTGCCCTCCTCTTAAATTTGTTCGTCCCGAACAAGGATAGCTTCTTTAGCCTTATAGGGTGCCAGTCTCTCCAAATGGACTACTTTAAGTTTAGCTCTCCTACTGCCGCTCAGTTGTATTCGATATACAACGTCATTCAGGCGCTTGATCACACAGTATGGCCCTTCCCAGTGCGTTTGTAACTTCGGACACAGCCCCTTCTTGCGCTGTGGGTTGTAAAGCATCACCAGTTGTCCTTCTTCAAATCCTTCGGAATTTGCCCTCAAATCATATCTGGCTTTCATCTTGTCACTCATCAACTGCGTGCGTGTCCGCATATATTGGTGTATCCCATCCAATTCCTTTCGCTTGTTGTTCGCAAAGTCGTTATCGCCATCGTCAATGGGCTCGCATACCCCAAACTTTAAATCAGCGGGCAGTCGTAAGTCTTCGCCAAATATTGCCTTGGCGGGTGTCGTTGCTGTCGTGTCATGAATTGCTGATCTATAGGCCATCAAGAATAGCGGTATGTGCCCATCCCAGTCCTTTTGGTGGTCGCTTACAACTTTTCTCAGATGCTCTTCCAGAGTGCGATTAAATCTTTCTACCATGCCATCAGATTGGGGGTGCAACGGTGTGGTTCTTGTCTTTCGTATACCAAGCGTGGCGCACATTTCTTTGAAGATGCCCGATTCAAAGTTTCGTCCTTGATCTGAGTGAAGTTCCAGCGGGACTCCAAAGCGACACACCCAATCTTTGATGAAAGCATCTGCACATGTTTTGGCCTCTTGATTCGGTATCGGGTAAACCTCTGGCCATTTGCTGAAGTAGTCGATCACCACCAGAACATACCTGTTGCCACTCTCGCTTATGGGAAACGGTCCGGCAACGTCCATCGCAACTCGCTCAAAAGGTGCTCCCACATTGTATTGGATCATTCTGCCACGGCTGCGTGTTTTGGGTCCTTTAGCGGTGACGCATTCGTCGCATGTCCCAATCCATTCCGCAACAGATTGCTGACATCCTACCCAGTAGAACCGCTTCTTTATCTTCTCCACCGTCTTGGTGATACCCAAATGACCGCCACTCGAACCATTGTGATATGATGACACAATGTCCGTTACTCGCACTTTAGGAACAACAATTAAGTTTCTATGTGCTTTTCCGTCTTCGCTTTCCCATATTCGATGCAAGCATCCATCGCGTAGTTGTAAACTCTGCCACTGTGCCCAGTATGCTTTGGTGATGGTGCTTTCACATGCTATTTCTTCGAATGTTGGCCGTACATCTCTTTCCTTGTAGTCCATTATTTTCGCCAGATCTGGATCATTTCTTTGCTCGGTTCTTATTCGCTCTGCTGTCCATTGTTCTTCCGGCAAGACACTGAGCAAACGAATATCGAGTCGTCCTTCTTTTTCCTCTGCTCTGGAACAATGCCTGCATTCTGTATTGCAGGGCCGTCTAGATAGTGCATCGGCGTTTCCATGCAGTCTTCCCTTGCGATGCTCAATTTCAAAATCGTAACTTTGCAACCGTTCGATCCATCGAGCAATTTGGCCTTCAGGGTCCTTGAACTGCAGCAACCACCTGAGTGCCGCATGATCCGTTCTTAACAGGAACGGCTGCCCGAAGAGATACTTGTGGAAATGTTTAACGCTGTCCACCACGGCTAGCAACTCTCTTCTAGTGACGCAGTAATTTCTTTCCGGTTTTGCTAGAGTCGTGCTGTAGTAAGCGATTACCCGTTCCTCGCCTTCGATGGCTTGTGAGAGGACTCCTCCAATTCCGGTAGCACTTGCATCCGTGTCCAATATAAATTTTTCGCCAGGAATCGGGTATGCTAGTATAGGCGCTGTGTAAAGTCGTTCCTTTAGCTTTTGGAAGGCCTCTTCCTGCTCGTTCCTCCATTCGAATGGATGATTCTTCTTCGTCAGTTCATGTAGGCTGCTTGCAATAGACGCGAATGCTGGAACAAATCGCCTGTAATACGTGCATAGCCCTAGGAAGCTGCGCAATTCATGTAAATTCTTTGGAGTGGGCCACTCCTTCACAACAGCGATTTTGTCTTCATCCGTGTGTATTCCTTCCGCAGTTACGCGATGTCCGAGGTATTTAACTTCTTGCTTAAACAGCGAGCATTTCTTCGGACTAAGTCTTAATCCAGCCTCGTTGATTCCTTGAAATACTTCTCCCAAGTTCTTTAGGTGGTCATCGAAGTCCTTGCCCATTACAATGATGTCGTCCAAATAAACCAAGCAAGTCTTCCAATTTAAACCTTTCAGCACACGTTCCATTAAGCGTTCGAACGTGGCCGGTGCGTTGCACAGTCCGAAAGGCATCACCAAAAATTGCCACAGTCCATCTCCATAACTGAAAGCTGTCTTTTCTTTGTCGCTCTTATCCATTTCAACTTGCCAATATCCACTTCGTAAATCAAGTGTGGAAAACCATTTGGATCCTGAGAGCGTGTCCAAGGTGTCGTCAATTCTTGGCAATGGATAGCTGTCCTTTTTGGTGGCATCGTTCAGCTTACGGTAGTCGACACAAAATCGTGTGCTGCCATCCTTCTTCTTCACTAGCACTACGGGAGAACTCCAAGGACTAGAGGATGGCTCAATGACTTTGTTGCGTTGCATTTCCTCCACCAGCGCATTAACTTCCTCCCTTTTAGCAAGTGGTACTCGTCGCGGAGGTTGACGGAGGGGTTTCGCATCGCCAGTGTTGATTTTGTGTTTCACCATCGCCGTTCTCCCTTCGTTTGCCGCTGATGGAAATATGTCCCGATGTTTTTCCAGCAGTTGCTGCGCTTTTACGTTGTGTTCGGTAGAAAGGTCCGAAGTCCAGGCGTTGATTAAGCTTCGCAGCTGGTTTTCTTTTTCGCGTGTCGGATTTTGCTTGGTTGCACGTTCCGCTTCACAATTGACAATGGTTGTAACTTGGTGGCATTGTCCAATAATGGTTCCCGTTTTGATTAGTTTCGCCGAATTGGCCAAATTTAGAATTCGGACTGGTATTAGATTGTTGGTTTGCGCGTTCACGAGGGTCTTTCCGACTATGATGTTATTTATCGGTGTCTTGGTGTCGGCTTCAATCATCCACAACGAGTTGCTCCCACCTCCTCCATTTACTTGAGCCCAAATCACAGCGTCTGAGTTAGCTGGAATAGTTGCTTGCTCTGTCATTACCACTTGATGCACGAACGCTTGGTTTTCTCCGATCTTTAGTGGCATTTCCGTATTTCCGTATCGCAGCACTCTTTCCCGCAAGTCCAACGTGAATCCATTCCGCATCATGAAGTCCATTCCCAGAATGAGTTCATCTACGATTTCCGCTACTATGAATTCGTGTTGAACTGACGTTGTACCAATAGTGATTTCTTTTGTGACTTTTCCACGTATTGGTGCATCCTCTCCTGTCGCTGTGCGTAATTTGATTCCAACTAGTGGTTCTGCTTTCTTCACCAAGTCGCTTCTGATGATGGAATGTGATGCTCCTGTGTCCAAGGTCACCGTAAACCATTGGTAATCGATTTGGCCATCTATCGTTAGGCTGTTGTTTTCCCGTCGCAGTTGTGAAATGGAGATTTGGGGACTGCTTGTTGTGTGAGCCAGTTCGCGCCCCTCGAAGCTGGCTCGTTTTAGTTTAACGACGCCTTGCTGCCGCTACCGCTCTGCTCTTTCCGTTCGCCATAGCCCCGTTGTGGTGTACGCGATCTGGATCGCTTCCGACGAAGGCGGCACTCCCGCGCCATGTGACCTGGTTTGTCGCAATTGAAACACCTTCCTGTGAATTTCCTCATCGTTCGGTCCGCTGGCGGGTGTTCGGTTTTGATTGCTTGACACAGAACGTCGTCTTCAGCCTCAACCCTGCGAACTTTGGGTGCAGAATATTGCATAGTGCTGGTCCACGCTGCCTCGTATGTAAGTGCACTGGTAACCGTCTCGGTAAATGTCGTTTTGCTCATCATTATTGCGCTGCGTCTTATTTCTGGATCGCGAATTCCTTCGATGAATGCTTGTATCTTCATCTTTTCCAAGTGTTCACTGCCCAGGTCAGAGTGAGCTAAATGTGCCAGTCGCTCAATGTCCGCTGCGTAGACCTGCAAGCTCTCACCACTCCTTTGCCTGCGATTCTTCAGCTCGATGTAGTACAGCTGCTTCATGTGCTCGCTACCGTACTTCCTTCCTACCGCACTTATTATGGCCTCATAGCTGCATCTTAGTACTGGCGGAATCGTCTGCAACACCTCGGCTGCTGTTCCTTTCAATGCCACTATCAGCGCCGCTGCCTTCTCTGTGTCGCCCCACCGATTCTGGGCGGCCGTCGTTTCAAACTGCAGTTGGAAGATGTTAAAGGCCGTTGTCCCATCATAGGTAGGTGCTTTGAGTTTTGTAGCACTGAATTCTCTTATTTGCGGCAGTGGGCTTTGAAATTGCAGCTCCTGCAGTTGCCCTTGCAATTGTTCTTGCAGCTGCTTTTCCAGATCTGCTTGTATTTTTGCCACTTTTTCATCTAGTGTACAGTCTCTGCCTGATTCAATCTTCATCACTCTCTCGTCTAGCGCGTTGAATTTTCCCTGGAGCTCGTCCACCTTTCCAGTCAAAGTCTCAGAAATCTCTCGTAGTTGTGTAGAATTTTCTTCCATCTTCTTCTCGATTCGTGTAGAATTTTCTTGTAGTTTCTGCCCCATGCTCTGTTCAACTCTTGTACAATTTTCCTCCATCTTTCGTTCAACTCTTGTAGAATTTTCTAGAAGTTTCTGCTCCATGTTCGCAGAATTTTCCAGGAGTTCTTTCTTTATGATCACAGAGTTCTCGGCCATCATGCCTTGCATAGCAGCGAGCAACTGGCTCATGTCCCTACTCATTGGAGCGATGTCTTTCTCTGATACCTCAGCCACTTTTGAGTCGCACTCAAACTCATGCTCTGCCAGATCAAAGCCTCTCGCCTCCAATGGCCCTCGTAGTCGGTGCTGCAATTCGGACTTCAAGCCTGTTGTCAGCAATCCTAGCTTGGCCAGCTCCTTCTTAAGTTGCTCTACTTTCAACTGGTCGAACTTCACCATTATTCTGGATTAGCACAATCCCACTTCTGACACCAATTGTTACGTAATTCCGCTGAAGTACTCCGCTACTTCGGTTCGGATCACTGGATTGTGTAATCGTCAAGAATAATGCACAAAAAGCTCAATGCTTGTAACGGTTTTATTGATTCCAATAACAGATTGACTATTCCAATCCTTTTGTTACAAAGATTTGCACTATTTTGCAGTTGCAGTTGAATTGTCCTCGGTTGTGATTGCGATGCTTCACGTTCACTCGTTCGGAATTGATGTTGCACGTTCACTTGATACTCGGTAACTGACTCGATGTTGCACGTTCAATTATTACTCAAAGACTGACTCTCGACACTGCCGGCGGCCGCTTTTTATACCTGTTACTGTTTCTCGCCAGCTACTGTCGAACATTCTACAACTTCTCGCTCGCCCTGTTTCTGGATTGTACGAGAAAATTCCAATACACAATATTTGTCAGAACTTCAAAACACTTTCGAATCAGAGGTGCTGATATTTGCTAAAGCTTTTGTTTTGCGTATGCTTGTTCAACTGTAACCGTGCACAGGGTGTCCTTTTCCTTAGCTGCCGTAGTATAACCCCCATATTCGTCACAATACAATGTCCGCTTTTACACGATGCGACTCGGCCCCGGCGATTTTTTCGCATTCCGCTTTGAAATCGCGCATAGCTTTTACACGATGCGACTCGCTCCACTCCACATATTGACACTAGAGTTTGCAGCTGGTTTTATTTGTGTAATTTGTAAACATTTAAAGCACTTATTCCACTCTTTGCTCATTTTATTCTTTATATTTACTTTTATGCGTAAAGTTCTGTAAATTTTTCAGTTTATTTGCAATACGTATTCACTCGATTTCAAGTTTTAATTTACAGTCGACAGCGCGAAGCGCGAAAACGAATAAAGAGGAACGTCAGAAAATCAGAAAATCGCAGCACAATCGCTGCCCGAGCGATTTTGCGCGTTCCCCTGTCGTTTCACCCCTCTTTCCTACATTCTTCCGTGTCTCCGGGGCCGAGTCGCATCGTGTAAAAGCGGACAATGTAGAGATAATTCTGTGCTATAAATTTAATAAAGAATGTAAAATTTCATCTCAGAAGAAAATAAACAGCGTTCTTCCTTTGTGCACAAAACTATACGGCAGCACCAGCAAAAAGAAAAGACTGACCGCTGCAATCCGTTTAGGTGTTAGAGTAACTGTGCAAATTGCTATCCGGCACGTTTGAATCCGATCCGTCTGGACTAAATAGACCATAATACGTGACGTATTAGGGGACGACAATTGCCAATCTCTACGTGGCGAAAAAAGCAAACATAACGTCTGATGCTTCTTTGTTATTCAATTTCTTTGACTTAAAGCGCTGATCAGTCACCGCGTATCGTATTTAATCGGAGCGGAGACAAAACCTACCCTACCCGAGCTCATACATGCGTTCGCTCATTGCGTATTTAATCGGCGCGTAACGCAGAAATTATAATCCAAATTGGTTTTTCTCACACGTTTACGTCTGCTCTGATGCTCAGAGAGGATGAGAGAATGACATTGCTTTGTACTAAAAACAGTGCTGCCACTGCTCTTCGATTTAAATTTAGAACTAAAACCAGATTATTATTGCTATAATAAATTCTTAAAAGTAGACCACAATAAATATATCTAAAAATTTAGATAATCCTGTGTCATAGATTTTATAAAAAATTTAAAATTTAACCTCAAAAGCAAAATGAACAGCGTGCTTACTTTGTGCACGAAACTATATGGCAGCACGGCAGCAATAACCAAGACAGAAACCTGCAAAAGAGCCACAGCTGCGATACGATTTTCACTGAACGGCCCGAATTTTGCCGTTGCGATTAATTCCGCTCACAAAAGATACGCGGTGACTGATCAGCGCTTAAGGCTCAAAACTCATTTAGTAATGACGTATCGTATTTATTCGTATCGCAGACAAAACCTACTTTACCCGAGCTCTATACAATAGTTCGCTCTTGACGTATTTATTCGGATCGTAATGCATACTATGTTTATACGACACTTCAAATCGGTTTGAGTCAATTCGAATCGACTCAAAGGAGTCGTATAAACACAATTTGAAATTGCTTTGAAAATTTTAAACGTATCGAGTCAAAGCGCTTTTCAAATGAGTTTCAAATTTTCGAGTCGACTCGAAAATGCGTATAAACGGGTAAACATTTTCAAAGTGGTTTGAAAATCTGCTTTTCTGTGTATTTTAAGTAAAAGGGAAGCTGATATTCATTAGAAGCCAAAAATATATTAAAAGAACAAGCTTCAGAACGCGGAAAAAAGTGGAAAGTGCAAAGAAAAGAGATATACATATGTGTTTAAAAAAACCGTCTTCAGTCGTTTCGTTAAAAGTCAATACGGCATCTGCAAAATGTTTTACGTTTTTCACTAAACGGCCCAATTTGTGCCCTTACGATTAATCTTCTAATATATAAAAAAAAATGGTGAAGCTCTTTAAGCGCTGATCAGTCACCGCGTACCTTTTGTGAGCGGAATTAATCGTAACGGCAAAATTTGGGCCGTTCAGTGATAATCGTATCGCAGCTGTGGCTCTTTTGCACGTTTCTGTTTTGGTTATTGCTGCCGTGCTGCCATATAGTTTCGTGCACAAAGTAAGCACGCTGTTCATTTTGCTTTTGAGGTTAAATTTTACATTCTTTATAAAATTTATGACACAGAATTATCTAAATTTTTAGATATATTTATTGTGGTCTACTTTTAAGAATTTAGTATAGCAATAATAATCCGGTTTTAGTTCTAAATTAAAATCGAAGAGCAGTGGCAGCACTGTTTTTAGTACAAAGCAATGTCATTCTCTCATCCTCTCTGAGCGTCAGAGCAGACGTAAACGTGTGAGAAAAACCAATT
The DNA here is from genome assembly GCA_963457695.1 of Neria commutata. Taxonomy (NCBI): domain Eukaryota; kingdom Metazoa; phylum Arthropoda; class Insecta; order Diptera; family Micropezidae; genus Neria; species Neria commutata. Next base: position 5,527,763 of record OY735250.1, read on the forward strand.
TGGATTATAATTTCTGCGTTACGCGCCGATTAAATACGCAATGAGTGAACGCATGTATGAGCTCGGGCAGGGTAGGTTTTGTCTGCGCTCCGATTAAATACGATACGCGGTGACTGATCAGCGCTTTAGCCTTCTCACTCGATAACCGCTAGGCCGATTTTCAAGATTCTTTTTTTGTTTTGTTTGAATTTCTGTATTTTAGGTTTATGCGGAAAAAAATTTCGGAAAATCTGACGAGAAAGTCAGGAAATCTGATAAATCGATTTATTCGCATTTTACGATAGGTGGCGGTATTGGAGCGATGAAAATTGTATGCCAACGTTGCAATGCGCTCAAATTCAAAGGCGAAACTCACGTCCTTTGCTGTGCGAGTGGCAAAATGAAAATGGTTCCCTTAGATTCAGCTCCGGAGCCATTGAAACCGTTGTTTGAATCGGATGATTTTCTTAAGAACAATCGACAGTACAAATGTTTCATTCAAAAAACTGGTTTCTTGCCGACTTGCAAGGTAAAGGAAAAAAGCGCAACTGTTCTAAAAATGGCACGGGATTCTACACGGCACGATTCGGGTTTACATATTCAAGGTAAAATTTACCATCGGATGGGTGCATTATTGCCAGTAAACAAAGACGCACACCAATATCTGCAGGTGTACTATATTTCGTCGGGAGATGATCAAGTCGATAGGCGGTACAGAGGTCAAACAGGAGTGACAAAACACGTTATTCGAAAATTGCAACAATTCTTGATTGCAAACAACGCTCCGATTTAAAAAAAAAAAAAAAATAACTGGCACAACCGCCCGCGAACGAGGCTTAGGCCTAGCTTTCTCGCATTAACTTGTGTGTGCTTGTTATATTTTTGCACAAGTTAACGGGACCTTCTTTACCGATTCCGAACGGGTTTGAGAAGCTTTTCATGGCAAAGATTATTCTCGGAGAATTGCTAATTCACCGCGAGAAGTGGCGCCGCGCAAAGAAACAATTTGAAAACAAATTTTCTTTGTGTTAGATGTTATGATGCCCCGGCTGAGATTCGAACCGAGACGATTTTCGCATCAGCGACCAAGCACTTAGCCCACTGAGCCAACGCTCCGATTACGATATTTAAAACGGGGATGGAGAAAATGAAGTCAGGCGATCACAGATTTGTCTTCAAACCTGATGGCGCTTCAGCCGGAGAACACACACGACGATACAATGCTTCAACGTCTGCAGACATTTGTGCATTGGATGTTGGAGATCAAGCACACAGTCGAGACATTGTCCTTCAGCGAAGAACCGTTGGACCGTTGCAAAGAATATCCGAAACGCATAGATCATATGAGAGATTGTCAGAACGCAGATGGTGCATGGACCATGTGGTGCATTGAATTCAAAATCACCATGCATGGTTGATGGAAAATGCACAAAAATACCCATGGTCCTATAGTCATTAGTAGCTGAAACAGTAACGGGGTCAGATGGATATTCAGTTTATCGACGACGTTCAAAGGACAATAATGGCTGGACAATCGTAGTGAAAGTGACATTTCATCGTCACGAGTCGAGAGATTGAGATCGGAAACGAGTTCGTTGTTAAATATTTGTGCAAAGTGAGATGGCTGGGTTTGGAGATTTTTGAGATTTTCAAAATTACAATGTTAAATGTGTTTAGGGCCACACATAAAAGCTTGGCGGGCCGCAGGTTGAGTATCGTTACTTCAGACAAAGATTGTCAGTGATTTCCCGTGGGACTGCGGCAGATGAGCTCAATGTTGCGGGTAAAATGGAGTTATGCCGGGTCAAGCTAGTTTAGAATAAGTACCATACGTCATCACTAACTGAGCCTTTACTCGCAAATTTACTGTCTTCATTAAAATCTTTAAAATTGTGCACTTACCATTCACAAAACATACATTTTGACAGAAAAATAAATTGAACTCAATATGACAAAAAGCGTATTTTAGACTATATGTCAAATATTAGCGTATTTCAGTGTCGAAATGGTCGTGGTGGTTGATATTTCATTGCAGAATTTTTAGAATGATGGAAAAATGGGGGTATTTTGGGAAATGCTGGACGTTTTGACGGACAATTTTGCATGCTGGACGAATGATCAGTTTATCTTAGGCCTAGTATTCTCGCATTATCTTGTGTGTGCTCGTTCTGTTTTTAGCACAAGATAACTACTCATTTATTCTGCAGCCGTTTCCGAACGGGAATTGAGAAGCTTTTTATTTACATGGCAAGTATAATTTCGGTGAGTTGCTAACTCGGAACGAACTATCTTTTTTTAGATGTTATGAGCTTGGGTTTGATCCACCGACTACACGCATCAGCGACCGAACACTTATCCACTGAGCCACGTGAGCACGATGGGGTCGCAAAAAGACAAACCAATTTGTATTAGATTGAATCACCTTGGCTACCCATGGTGATACTAGTCCAAGTACCAATCCATTTGCTTTGTGGATTTAATTGATTGGATTACGTATTCGACTGTGATCAATCTTTACTTAATTGTACTTTTTTAAGTCATTATAGAAGTAATTTTATTATTCTATTGAGGATGTTTTCAAATTTGTTTGCTATTACTTTCCTTTTATTTTGTTTTTGGTGACTGCTAAATTTGCACAATTTATTGTATATGTTTATTAAATCAGTTTTTTATTTAAATTTTTATTGCTGCATTTATAAGTTTATGCATTTTTAATTACTTTACCATTTACATACACACACATACATACAAAAATGTTAAAAACAATTATATTTTTCTTCTTACGTTTCAATACTCTTTTTGTTTATCTATGTATTTTAAATAAATTTCTTATATGTTTTTTTCTATTTCATTTTGTAGGAAATTTTTTTATTTCGTTTAAGCGCCCCGTATGTTGCGTTTTTTTCCATTTTTGTATTATTTGATCTCTTAAAGTTTTTACATATAATGACACCCAATGCTTCATCGCTTTGCATCAATGCGTATTTTTGAATTCTGCCAAAAGAGGCGGCAAAGTTGTTGCATAGCTACTACACATCGACACTATCGATTTTGCTTAAGATCGCACCCAGAAAAAGTCTGCCGGCGGGATCGTTTTTGCTTCAGTAAGTAAAGTCTATGGTCACAAGTCATATCCGCCTAAGTCTGTTTTTCAGACCATTTTAAAATTTCAAATTCTCAATGCTTTTTATGTAAAAGCTGTTAGGTTTCAAATGGTAAATTGCCGTTCTAAAAAAAGAGACAAACATGAAAATTGTATATATATGTACATATGTATACATAATATAGATTTAGGCATGCTGAACACGACTAAAAGACGGTATTGAAAACTCATTTTGTCCAAACTCGAACCAGGTAGATATGGTTTGTGGCCACTGAAATATGCATAAACAAATACGAATGCGTACCATTTCAGATAAGTGCTTGGAAAATAAATACAAATTGTAAATGTCGTGCGAATGGTTAGAATTTTATGAATTCAACTGTTTTTGGGTTTGTATGATATACATATGTATATATTGTTTTCTTATATTATACTGGCAAGCAAAAGACTAGCCGTCAATTGGATTTTTCTGCCTGCGATTCTGATCTTCTAGGAAACATCCAATGCTTGTCACAATTTAAAATGTTTTAAATTTATTTTTAACATAGATACATATATAATTAGTCTTAGACATTTTGGTTTTTATTTTCATTTAAAATTTTAGTTAAAAGTATTGGTTTCTACTTTTGAAATATTTATTTGTTATAAATTTTTATTTTCTTGTTTTTACGCACAACCACAAAATATTACACATATTATTTTTAAAGTTTCTCATTGAACGAATTAACATTGTTGCTATTTTAACAATCATAGCTGGAGCGATTTATAAGATACATCCGGCAACTTATTGCATCTGTGCGTTCGCATAGAAATTGTATATGATAAACGAAATGTGTGTAGCCGACGATTTGGTTAAGCATATCAGAAGGCCCAACCGGAACGTGCCTCCAAAGAGCAAACAGACATTCTTCACCACTGGAACTGAATCCATCGCACGCCAGATTTCCGTAGGAGCTATGAAAGTGAACTCGAATGGCTATGCACGCAACTTCGATATTCATTAGATGGTGCCACTGAATTACTGAATTCATTCGGAACGCCAATTCGTAGCTATTCATACGACGAGTTTGAGCTGTCGAAGAAGAAGTTAAAAAGTAAAACAATTTTTTAAATATGATTTATTGAAATGTGTTCTGATGTTGCATATTAGCTTAAATGGGACTGAAATTGTACCATGCCAGCAATATACTCGGCTCCTGGTGTTTTTGCGACAAAAGCGAGTGCTAAAGAGTATAGGTACGTTCGTAAATGCAACCCAGCGGCTGGACTGCAAAGCAACGCGTTCGTAAAAGCAAAATGGCGCAACACTACTGCGTGCAACGCGTTCGTTAATGCAACGGCTTGGCACCGCAGTGACAGATTTCCGCAGTCATTATCCTACTGTTGCCGTTTGCAAAAAACGAAATGGAAACGTAGAAAATTTATTATAAATTGATCAAAATTTGTTTGTTATCATGTATAATGATGGAATACATCATCTGGATACGTTTTTATTGTTTTAAAATAATTATTTACTTTCGGGATGGATCTAATTCTCTTTTTCAACAAGGTTTTTACCACGACATATCTTTTTTTTCATTCGTTTTACTCTGTCTTTATTGAAATTCATTAAAAGACTCGCAATTTGAGTTTCACAACTATCAATTAATGCGTTAACCAAAATTTCCATCCTAAATCGCGTTCGTTAATGCAACCAAAGTTTCTGCAACTAACCTGCAAACCAAATCAGCTGATCGGCAGTGACAGCTGCGCTGCTACTGTCACTGCACGAATTTACTGCATTTACGAACGTACCTTATAACTTCAGTTTCGGCATCATCGGGAACTACAGCTTCGATTACCACACCAATGACGGCTACTGATGGCTACTGGACGCCTTTTTCTTATTTACATTTAACAAATTTAGTGGAGTCGATCATTTATACTTTCTGGTGGGCCGAATTTATTAATAGTTGACAATTATCCGCTCTTTTAACCCAAAGTTAATTTTTCAGGATCAGGATAATAATAGGATCCATCTGTAGATACTCGTGGCAACGGCCAAAGAATTAACATTGGATAGCATTTACCGGCAATGAAATGGAACAGGCAAGTTTCTTCACATATGCATACCGGCATTATAAATAAGTGCCTAAAGCCGGTGTACAAAATTTGGCTAATGTTCAGAATGTACCTTTGTGTTTCGTTTTTGACTTCTTGCCACTTTCAAGCTACATACATTTACTTAAACCTTAATGTCCCGTCTTTATCTTTAAGCACGTTTCTGAATATTCTCGGTTTTTAAACTATTCTCTGTTATACTATCTCTGAAGATTTGTGCTGCTGTATTTTCTGATATTCCGTTCATTATACTAAATTTATCTCTCAAATTATTATATAATACACATATTTGTTTTATTGTATTTTGTTTGTTGCACATAATATAAAACAGTAGTTACTTTTGTTTTCAAAATAAAATTTATGCATTTATACATTTCAAATTTATAGTCATTGTAAAATAATTTCTAGCAATTTTAATTATTACAAAAGAGTAAAAATCAGTCAAGTTGTTTTAATTATTTTTTACTTAAAGATACTTTCCATATTAATTTTGAGTAATTTTTAATGTTAAGCCTAAAATTAAAGACAAATAGTAGGGGAAGATTAAGCCAATTAGTATGGTTGCGTAGCTCACCGCATGCGAAAAAGACATGACAAGTCGAGTCGAATAATATTACAGAATTTTCGGAATAAATGCGTCGCTAAAAATGCACAGAGATTAATCGGGAAAGGAAATTTCAAAACGATCATATTTAAAATGGGAGACTTAAATTCAATTTAAACTCAATTCGTGAAGCAACATATTACATACGAAAATATTTTCATGCTGAAACAGTAACACACTATTTCCAATTTATGTACGCTTTAGAAACAATTTTGAAATATTCTGAAATATATACATCCCATTTTGAGAATTGCAACTGCGAATTTGTCAAAAGTGATACAGATGCTCTTTGCAAAATAAATTGTTCCGTCGTAATCAGTCTTTTCGTATTCGAGACAAAGCTACGAATTCGTTACGCTGGATTCTAAAACGGGGTCGTATGTACAATATTGAAAACTTCAAATTAATAGAGGAACATTCTTTAGTTCTATAAAGGGATATTACAATAAACTAAATCAAAAAAAAAAATTGCACCAAACTCCGGTTCTTCATCCACTATGCTTTTTTTGGTTTTGCAATGTCTCTTCTGGAATGTACTTTATAAACATAGAATATGCTTAAAATTATAACACTCCAATAAATTGTTTGTGCTGCTGTACGAGAGTCAGAAGTGGCACAGGAGGCGGTCAAAACCGACAGCACATGGAGTTATATACCTAACTGTTCTGGAAAACGTACTGCAGAATTATGGCCGCATTATTTGTTCTATTTTCATTGAGTGTTGGCTTCGAAAATGAAATGGATTTGGCAGCACTTTTTCGAGTGGAATATTTTTCGATGGAAATTCACGATAGTAGGATTCCCTTCGTGGGAAGAGAAATATTTCCTTGGAAAAAATTTTCCCCCGGAATTGCCGATTGGGCTGATTATAATCGGATAAACAATTTAGCCACCATTAATCTAATAGTGAAAGGCGCACGCAAATCTGGTGCTACAATTACTAAAAATTTTAATTTGACCGAAATAGCTTTTATCAGATGTTATTTCCGTTTGAGCGTATCACTACCAAATATCATTTCCCAAAAGGATCAAAAAAGAATATGTTCCCGAGCGCAATTTAAAGATATATACATATATGTTAATAATACTAACTAGAGCCAAATTAAAAAAGGTTGCTCAAAAAGAAATATATATGTATGTATAACAAACAAGCAAGTGAATCGAAGAGGTGTACTCCGATCGCTTAGTTATTCGAAAAAAATCTATAAAATATATGTATGTATGTCCCTTCTTCTATTTTGTTCTTAGTTTTCCATCTAAATATGTGAGTGGGAGTTCAGGTATGCACACAGCAAACATTTTAAAGCGATATTATCAGTACTGATATTATAGGTATATGTTTTTATATATATATATATGAATGTACTTAAAAAACTAGTTTATTACATCTATTTGATTATTTTCGTTTTTGAGCAGATACGAAAAAATGTAGGTAGTACCTTTCGAAATAAATTAAGAGCAACTCTATAGGTATACAAAAATATATAATAAAATTAAAATCTGATGCTCTAAATATGCAACACTAATTGAAATCTTCATATATGTTCACGACTACTTACAACGACCAAATACTACAATTTTAATGAATTAGCTTACATATACCTGTAGAAAAAATTCATAAATATTGTTACATATACATACATATATAATAGGGTTAATGGTCAATTAGTAGCAATTTCGTTTTCTATAACTTTGATTTACATATACAAAATTAATCTTTTTCACATTACAGTACAAATACATTACATTTATAGTTATTTTATTTCAACAATAGAGTAGTGTAGTAATATCTGTTAAACTTACAGTATTAAAGTTTAATTCTTTACTATAGTAAAAGTTTTTTTTGCATTTAGTTAATCCTTTTTTTGCTCCCTGGATATACAAATTTACGCAAAAAAGGATAATTTCCTGCGCCTGTCCTGCCATTTGTTCCTTACCCAAATAAATGTCATGTTACTTCCCTCCTCTTTAATACGTTTTTGTGTATCTATTGGCTCAAATATCTATTCGGCAGACATAATATTATGTACTTGTTCTAATTTAAAGGCAAGACGTTGTTTTTGTGAAAATTCATCTTCTTCCAATGTAACTGTTAATTGCTCATTGTATTTCACAGCGTATGTGTATAATTCATGGAGGGCACAATTCGTATTAAACTCTGTGGTGTGTAGCTAAAAAAAATAATAAATAAATAACGTATGTAAAATAGAATCTTAATTATTTTATTTTATACATACTCTTGATTCTTCAGCTAACATCGCATTCATATCCTGATCCGATATTGGTGGCATATCTTTGATATCATGATAATATCGATCAACCCATTTGCGATATTCCGGTATATCCTTAGCATACAGTAGTTTCGAACTTGGTGAATCTTTACCTATTCCATAAATATATAAAGATGTACTGGGTAACAATCAAAAACGTATTCATATATTTCATATTGGTTTACCCAAACGATGGTCTGAGGTGGAGCAAGAGTCCATAAATGTTTGAGCAACAACTGATAAACACGAATCTACTATATTTGATTTGTGAATATCAAATACGAAGTTGGGATTCTTTATCAAATTAACCCAAAATCTGCATGGAAAGAGTGAAATAATTTGTAATTTTGATATAATTTCCAGAAAGATAAACTTATCTTGAAGTGGAATTTTGTAACTAAGTGTTATTTAAGACAAATAAATATAAGAATAGTCCAACATATACTAACCTTAAGGGCAAACTATTGCTCTTCCATGTATGCACCACTTCCGGATCAGTAATACCATGCAGCAGTGCTTGATCATCCAGAAAATCAAACATATACTTGATAGCAAGTGGTAATGCCGATCCGCGATGAGCTGTGCTAAAGATTGTCTCAAATAGGTCATCCACGAATTTTTGTAAAGTGCCTTTGGTTGCTAACAAGCGTGTTAGGTATATCTCTGATACGAGTTTGTTAACACGTTCGCCCTCCTTTTGTATGTCACTGTCATGATGTTTCACCAAGTGCCAATATTTCATACCGTTTTCGTGCATATCGTTGTTGAGTGGACTGCCAGCACGGCTAAATGTTGGTGAGGAAGATGTATATTTCGACAAATTTAATGTTTCATATCTGTCGTCAGTTGTTGAGTGGAAGGAAAAAAAAACAAAAAAAACAAAGACAAGAAATGATTGCGTGGTTAGTAGCATGAATTGAGAAATTATCCGATTAAAGGTTGCGGTTTTATACAAAGCAGACAACAAATATATAGCTATTATGTTTTAGAATGGAAATAGGAATCTACGCCTTAAATCTTCTTTGTTAAACATGCATTAAACATACATATGTACGTCTTTATGTAGCCTCTCATTCAAATGTATACTAATCCCTAACTGTAACCAACTACCTAGTACATAACTTAGTACATATTTATATAAACGTTGGAACTTACTTGTGAGATTTTTCATTTTTATCAGATAGTATTGAGAAATTATAAATTGAACTTTGTTTGGGGACTAAGCTTAGACCAGCACCATCAGGTACATTATAGTGCTGTAATGTATTTAACTTCTTCCATTCGGTCTCCGTTTTAGAAGTTGTATCTTCATCATAGAGTATGACGCGCCCCGTAGCACCGGTCCGCCATTCTAAGGAATTAAAGGATGTTATAGCGAGAGAGATATACTAAATGCTACACACTAACCCAGATCTAAATCATCTTTACGCGGCCGCTGACTCGATGGTATATTTCTGTAGATTGTATCTAAACACTTTTCTTTAACTTGCCCAATTGTGTCACAATCTAGTACCTTAACAGGCACGTTTTCAGTATGTGTTGGCATCATTTCCATATTGTTGCAAAACATTTGTTGTTGTATAATACTAGCATACGCTGTCATCGGACGAAAGTCGATAAGTTGGCGAATAAGCTTTTCTTCGGAGAGTGAATAACGTGCCTCGTGCGTGCAAGCATCAACGGGACCCTTATCGACTTGGCCCTTAACTGCACGAAAAAGCATATAGAGTGGCTCGCCGGCACACTCTTTAAGAAATTTGTATAGAAGAAATGTGAACCACGCTGAAAGCATTTTTTCAGCAACGCTCTCAGTTCGTCGCAACAACAGTTTTGGATGGGATTTACCCTCAATGCATTTTTCTATTAAATCGCCCAACAGTGTTTTTAATATATCTGTGCAATACTCCAGTTTCGATTGTAAGGTTACCATGATCAGTGAGGCTACGTTGACACGTTCCCGCATGGAGAAATAACGATTCGACTCAAGTGTCCGAATGAAGAGCAATAGAAAGGTTTTATTCATAATTAATTGTCCGAAGAGACGCAAACCTTTCTCTTTGCGTAATAGCTCTGGACGTTCCCACTGAAGTACAATGTGATCTTCGTGATTTGGAAATAATATCTTCATAGCATAAGTGCGATAGTCTAAGAATGGTATACCACCAGAGGTGAGATCGCCAGTGAGATCCGTCATTTCCGTTTGCAACTCAGCAAATGCTTCTTTGCATTCAGCAGCGACCCGCAATTCAAGTATATCCATTTGTTCCTGCATGTTGCGTAATACACGATTTGATTCGGAAGTCTTCTTTTTGTAAGCAATCATTAATGCGACAAAGATGAGTACCAACACAACGATAATGCCAATGACAAAAAAGAGCGCATTTTTGCTCAGATCATGCATAATATTGGGCGAGGCATAACTCAGCACACCAATGCGATACTCGAGGGATCGACCAATACGCACAATCACCTCTGGGCCAGTCTCACTGCCTGCGTCATCTGCTGCCGACTCCGGAGGTGGTCGGCATGTAAGTTGTTGCCTCGACAATGATGTTATATTACAGATTCCCTTGCCAATTAGCACTAACACGTCGCTCTCCTTGCAAGCGCGATCCAGATTGCGCCCATTTATAGTCAAATATTCGCTCTTGTAGTACTTCACTCGTTCTTCGAAATTATAGTACACCGGGTTAGGATAAAGCTCAAAACTATTTCGTTGCTTGCTGGACAGGTTTTGCACCTGTTCCACGTTGTCCATTAGGAACCCATATTCTAACATCTCCGGATTTTCGGAATCTAAATTGTTACTATCAGCATCCGGGATGATGGGTGAGTCGCAAATCATTTCAGTGGCCGTTAGCACTTCACAGCGACTTAAAAACATATTGTTGTTGTAATAAACATACATACTTGGACTTTGTATGTAATCGAACTGTGTACCAGTAACGGATATCTTAATGCCACCTGCTGGTATGCCTTTAGGAACTTTTAACTGGCCACGCGGACCGGATGAAACTTGTTCGATGGTGGGATCCAACACATATTTAAAATTATACTCGTTGAACTCACGAGGACCATTATCAAAAAGCATTTTAAGACGTCCTTCTATGATTCCCGGCGATCGCGCAGTTTTACATATAGCCTGGGACACGTCTACACTGAGAATTTCGCAGGGCAAGTGCTCGTTTATGAAAGCCTGTTTGCGAGATCCTGCATTTAGATACTTGCCAATAAAACGGATTTGTGTTCCACCAGATACCGGGCCAAATTGTGGTGTAAATCCAGTTATTTTCGGATCAACAAATTCATAATCCTCCTTCGACTCGCCGCGGTAATCACCAATTTGTACGACAATACGTCCACTGCGATACAACTGCTCACCCGGACTATCAACAGTGCACACAATTTGTTTGGTGTCGATGTAGTACTGCGGAAAAGGCATGCAATTGATGCCAGCTATACGTACTCCTGAATAAATATCAGTAAAGTTCTTGCCCAAATTTATACCACGTATAGTTATATTAGTTCCGCCTTCCCAGGGACCGGTCTTTGGAAAAAATGAATGAATTTCTGGATTGGGACAGGTCTCCATACGATTTAACCAATCTGTTTTGCCTTCGTTGTTCTTATTGCATTGCTCTTCCACTTCACAAGTGTTGGTCGAGGAGCACCAACCGCAATTGTACTTTTCTGCCAGGGCTAAACACATACCACAGCTGTCAGCCATATCACGACAGCGGTATATAACGACTGTAAAAAGATTAAACAGTTTATGATTTTTGAACTGAAGGAAGGATTTTGCAACCCAAAAACTACTTACCGTGTATATCATGAGGATTATCTAGTGGCTTTGATCCGCCCCAAATAACGGCAAAGGTGGCTGTTAAGTTGGGAGATCGCGAGGTGTACTGAAATTCCATATTGTCACAGTAGATGGTATCTCCGAGTAATTGTGCGTTCAATGACGTGACGCGTCCTTCAATATTAAACTGACAGACAAACCGTGTCTGAACTATAAATTGGCCAATAATGTGAACTTTGACTTTAATTGATTTGCTAGTGCCTGCAGCAACTAGAACTTCGCTACCGTCACCTGTGGCGTTAATCGTTGGACAGAAACCAGGTCCTGAGCGATAGCTTGGTCCAATACGACTCACGCCTGTCACAAGTATGTCATTCCGACAGTTTTCAGCTGTATCATGCGTACAGCGGTGTGCTTCCACGCACCAATCGCATGGAAACTCCGAGGATACACATCGCGTACAAGAAGAATGGGTACTGCAGTCAAAAAATGTAAAGTCCGTAGACACTAGGTCTGGACCATTCTTGGTACGCACAGACAGTTTGGCAGTGAAATGGTGTTTGCCTTGTTCAATTTGTGGCAACATATCTGTACGTGGTGTAGTGCAATTAACGCCATTACGTTTTTTGGTGGCGTTCGTGAAGAGGGCTTTGTCTTCAGTTGTAAAAGCGCATACCAAATTTTCTTTAAGCTGTGGCAAATGATCGATAATTAATTCGAGGGTGCGTGCTGTAGTGCGCTGCAACTGATGTGGCATTACACTGGTAATGGTGGTACATTTCCCGGTTTTGTAGCTCACCCAATAGAGTGGATCGTTTGCATCGTCCTGGCAACTCGATCGCGGTGAGCATATATTTTCGAGAGAGCACCAACCGCAGTAAGGGTCGCGTGCACCAAGGCACTCACCGCAAGTGGAGTAATCACTACAATCATACACTTTTACCTTAGCCACTTGATGCTGAGACATAATGTAGATATAAAGATTTTGATTATCGAATTGCATGTCCGAGTTGATAGATGAACCTGGACTGATGGGTATATTTGCATACTCATTCGCAGAGTTAGCTGATTCGATAACCACCTTCTTCATATAGCCGTCAGCAGTGCCGATAAACACAACGGTGTAGCCACTGGTACTGGTAGCCGCCACGGCAGTGAGACATGAATTGAACATTGCTACAGGCATGGCTGTTATGGGTTGTTCGCCGCCCAATGGTGAGTTAACATCCAGACCGCAAAAATCTTCGCTGATGGTTTGTAATTTCTAAGAAATTGTAAGACGAAACAAGCTCATAAATTTAAAACCGTGTAAAATAACTTACAGGAAGTTACTATTAATAATATAGCACTAACACTACAATTTTTATTAAATATAAGTTAAGTTGGTAAATGTTGTAAATTAAAGTATGGACGGCCAAAATAAAATACAATACCAAAATAATACAACTCTGTTTTTGTATCCAATAACCTAATTAATAAAATGTCCACCACTTCCGGTTTTGCCTAAATACGCGAACGTGCATTGCTTTTACTTAGGCTTCAATTAAAACCTCCATCAAAATTAAAGGAATTTGTTATATTGATTATGCAGTACGCGTACTGCTTGTTAAGCAGTAATAAATTAAAAGAAAACGTGTAATAAAATAGAAAATATAGCTATCTTACCGTTGGAACACATGGCATATTAGGCGATATAAAGTCCAGGCCGCGAGATCCAACACCATTAAAGCAGGATTTTATGTTCTGCATAAATTTGCGACGTATAGATTTCAGGGAGTAAATGCAGAGAGCAGATTTTTCGGTGGAAACATTACCACGTCCCTCTGAAAATACTGCGAATAACACATCATCTTGCACAGTGATGGCTAGACTTTCTGCTAGATCCACACTGGGTTTGCCCAGATAACCAGCTTGCACCAAATTATATTTGGTACCACCATGTGCATCACTTATGCAGTCCACTGGTATCTCAGTGTAGGAATAATAATTTGAATCATCCTGACAAATGCGCACCAATTTTGTTATATACTCCTTAGACGAAGAAGGATGATTATGCTTTAACTGTGTAGTAAGAAAGTAGGAGAAACGTTCCGAGCTAAAACCATACACGTAACTGATCAGGTACACCTCACGCGCATACGAGTTAATGAAAACCCGAGTGCCTGTGGTTACGGCTGACGAGGCGATCTGGAACATTTTTGTTTTCTCCAGGGAACGCGAAGCAACGGCAGGTATTTCGCTCCGGTATGGAGAATTATTGGTATAGGTCACACCCACATACATGACATTGGTCACTGGATGCTGTGGCGGTCCTGGCGCAATGAATGCTACCGTTGTGGAGTTGGCATCATTAGCGACTACAGCGTCAGGTAGCTCCTGCTCGATGATGCTAACATTCTGCAAATTTCGAACTGTGCATGTGCCTTGAAACAGGGAACCGCAAGCGATGAGTCGCGAGGTAGCACGATCAATGAGCAGCACTTTGTTGTAATTATCGGTGGGTCGACGAATGGCATGTGACGGACAATCGAGTACTGTGCAATCAACGGAGTCATTTTGGGGACCCGTCTTGACGGTTTCATGTAAATTTAGCTCAGGTGACAACTGATAAAGATAATTGACTCCGCCCACAAACACTCGTCCTGTTATAGTGTCCACTACCAGATGATTGAGGACTGTATCGAAGTTAATGACGCTGGTTACGACGTTGCTGTAATTCTTCATTCCAGGTAGAGGGATATTTTTGGCACTGTCACTGCTATTTCTGGTGCTCCCCTCTGTTTTAAGGCTAGCCGACTGGAAACCGCCAAATAAATATGGCGAAGAAAAGGAGCCGATTGAAGGGAAAGTATCAATCACTTCTACGCTCTCGGATACTAGTTTTGAGTTGGCAGCGGAGGGATGGTGTAGTGTAGATAACGCTGGTGAAGGTATATAATGATTGCTACTACTAGAATTGACGGTGCTGTGTTGCGGTTGTACTCCGCCTCCTCGATACATCAATTCCGGCGAATTTAGATAATTATAACTAGTGCTACTACTGCTGATGCTTCTGCTGGGTTTCTCACTTTCAAAAGTGTTTTGGCCATTTCTGTTACTGTTGATAATGCTGTAATTTTTCAAGCATGTCACATTATCGAAAATGAATCCCATCAGTAGGAAGAAGTAGAAGGATATGTAAATTAAATGACACCGCTTCATGTTTTTAACAACATAAGTCCCTGAAAATATATGAAATCAGCATAGAAGTCAAATGTTTTGTGATAAGCTAAACCTGCTAGAGAAGGAAGAATAATGTAATTCTGTGAGTGTATTTTGCGTTGGTTTTAAAATTACAGTACTTTTCGCTTGTAACGAACTTCAAGGGACTCGGCAAATGGTTCGTATTAAATAAAGTTCGCTTTAAATGAAGTCGTTTCTTTGACAGTTTTCCACCTGAACATGTCTCACCTTTGAAGCGCAGTGTATTATTACGAGTGAGCTTATAATATAAACCCGATTCATCGACATTAAATAAGTCCTCATCTTTAAAATTTTTTATATCTGCCCACTTATTTTGCAACCAATCATTGACCACATCCACATTGACTTCAGTCCCCTCTCAAACTATTTCTCCGCTAGTGATGTTGTAGCGTCTTTTTAATCCAACAGTCCAACTTTCGCTGCACTTAAATTCGCAGAAGTTAAGATTTTTTCCTAAATTCGTATGATTTCGCTTGTAAAACGACATTGGTTATAGTCACATTATTGTCTCTTTTCTGAGTAAACCATTTTAGTAGGCAATGATTCAGTTCCATGAAAGGAGGGCTTTTAACCTTCTTTATAATTGAAGAGCTTTGCTCAAAATTATTTACCATCAATTCCTTATTGTTCCAAATTTTAGCAATTGTTGACTTGCTGATTTCTTTGCATACATATTTGCTTTTGTTTAACACCTTGTTGTAAGGTTTTGAATATTTCATACTTCTCTTTTAAAGAAAAACGCTTTCTTTGTTTTCCAACTGAATCTACGTCCATCTTCTAACTTTGTAATATTCAACTGCAGTCTGCACATCGACGTCACACAAACAAACATTAAACTTAGGGAAATTCCCGGATTCGAGAGCATAGAAAAATAAAACACTGCGTTTTACAGTGTTGCCAACGCGAAAATTAAATTTTTTGTCCATAGCGCCTGTGGGTTATTTCGTTTTAACCGAACAATAAAAAAGTTTTGCATGCAAATAAAGTTCGTTGTAACCGAAAGATCGTTTTAAACGGGTTCGTTATATACGAAAAGTACTGTGTATGTACATATACATATGTATATTAAGGTGACCGCTAAAAATCGATGTCAAAATTTTGTCGACGGACCCCATAATAATATTATATAAAAAAAACTTTTTAAAAATAAGCTTTAATTAATTTAATGTACTAAAAAGTAGAAACTAATTTGTTTCCAAGTCACTTACTTACATTTCCTATTACCTATTTAAATTAAAATCTTTATATACATATATGGCTATACATCTATAGCCAGTGTCGATCGGTCGCCGCGGAGAGAGAGCGAAAGCGCATTAAAACTTTGAATTGTAAATTTCCCCCTTTTTTATATTGAATAAACCCCCATTATAACGTGAACTACGAAAACCCCCGTTTTTCATTTCCATTTTTATACCCTACACCTAGAGTAACATGGTATAATAACTTTGTGCGAAAATTGTAACGCATTGAAGGAGCCTTCCTAGGTATAGACATAAGTATATAGAAATGATCAGAAATACTTTCTCTTTTGATTTCCGGTTGTCCGTCTGTCTGTCTGTCCGCGTGTTCGGAAAAAAGAGAAGGAAGGAGTTGTCTGATTTGAACAAAATTTGGTACACAGTTACAGTGAACCTCGGGTTAGGTAAAGTGTTGAAATTAGTCAAATCGGTTGAAGGACACGCCTACAATGGGCCTGTAAGTCCCACTACCTCGGACATTTTTCAGTAAAATGGCTTTAATTTGCTTAAATAATCATTTAATGCAATGATTTGGTATTTAAGGTGAGATATAGGCCCTCTAGGACATACCAAAAAATGGGCGTGGTCCGCCCACTATATAGGCGGAAAATTTTTTACGATAAAATGGCTCTCAATTAACTATTTATGAATTTATATGAATGAAATTTCGTTCTTAAGAACAGATATCGGCCCTATATGCCATACATGAAAATGGGCTGGGTCCGCCCACTATATAGGTGGAAATCTGAAAAACCTCATAACTTCCATAATATACATACATATATACCAGAACGGCCATATTTGGTCACTTTATTGCTGGTAAGAGTATCTTTGAATTTTTTAAACCACCACGAACGCGGAGCATTATCTATACCGATAATTTCTATTGTAGACCTTCCAGAGTGTCAATATTTGCTATATACAGTCCTATTAGGAATATCGGTTACTTGGTGTAGGGTATCACTCTGTCGGTGAAACCCGACTGATGCTTCCTTACTTGTCCTAAATTACTTCTGCCCATCCCGCGGCATGAAGTTTTACAAATGCGATTAAACAGCTCCTGGTCCGTCTGTCCCTATGTGCTTCTTCTTCTGTCTGTGCTCTGATTGGCTAATGCAGTTTCGCTAATAACTTTGTTTAAAGTTAATACTTTTAAATGATTCATGTATCGTGCGCCTGTTTACGCATGTATGCAAAGTTTCAGATCTCTAAGTAGTCAAGAAGTGGGTGAAAAATTGATTACTAGATTCCACTACAAAGATACCTGAAGTGAAGTTAATATAAACCTTATAAAATTATCAGCCTTGCAGATTTTAATAGCCAAAGTTTGAGCACGATTGGAGCATGTTAACTCGTGCTCAAAGTTTCAAAAAACTCGATTACTTATTTGGCTGACTAGCGACGTTTTTGGCCCGTATCTCCGGAACTCTTCATTATTTTCCCATGACTAATGTCTCAAATTAAAGGCAATATTATTCTAACTAATTTATAATCTATACATATTTTTTGCTACTTGTAGTCGAACCAAGCTATAACAGCTTTTGTTACCAAAAACATGACTAGGAATTTTTTAATACTTTTCATAGGATGAGAATAATTCAAAAAAACAGATTGTTCTCTGAGACAGTCATCGACTGTCATTCGTAGTGATTCTTGTTTAAAACTTTTTCTTACGTAATAAATTTTCACGCAGTAATTCTTAATTTGTTTCCTTACGAAATTAATTCTTACCTGTTATCTTAGGGCCAGTTTCACAGTGGATATTTAAACTCTGATTGCAGTTTAAATAGGGAATTTCAGTTTCACAGTAGGAAGTTAAATGGCTGATTGTGGATATTTAAGTACAGCACAGAGTTGAATTTATAAACAGCTGATATCGGATGTGCAAGCAAGCTGCGCGGCAAGTATTGGAATTTGTAAGAATCAATTTAGCATGAAATTGCATGGTATAGCACATTTAAATGATACCGTAGTACATAAATAATATAAACTGTGCATACTTTGCACAATACCCAATAATTCACTTCTTTCGGACGACGAAAAATGTTTAGTTCGCGCTGCCTCCGTAATTGAACAATTGAACACATGTTTTTGGCAAGTTATGCCAACCTTCAAATGTCAAATATTCCGTATTTAAATAAATGCACTGTGAAACCCAAGAAAAGTTAAACTAGATTTAAGAGGTCTACGCAGCTCTCAAGAAATCGCTCAAGAAAAATTTTGCATTATTCCTTGAGGGCAAAATAGTAGTAGCCAAGTAATTTTGACAGCTAACAGCTGATGCAAATCAAAGCAAAATGTTAAATGAAGATTGGTAAGTTTTCACAAAATTTACTATTATTTGATTAATGCATTATTTATATATATTTGTCAGGCATAATATGGTGTCCGTACTAAATACCGCAATATTGGTGGTTTGTGCGGAACAATTTGAAGCGGAAGAGAGGGACAAGCAAGCTAAAACCTTTGCGAACTCCCAGGCAGCACACTCGCCAAATTCTGGCTCCTCTAGCACGTCGCCACCAGCGCTGCCGCTTGCAGCCTTTTGGCCAGACCTGGCGTTTGGCGCACGTCGCGATGCAGTTGGACTATTTCCTGCGTTTTCCATGTCTGAAAATAAGATAATAAATTAAAATAATTGAAATTCTGAAATAAATCAAAATATTTTGCAAATTTACAACCTAAAATGAACATTTAATGTTTTGCTTACCTCTTTCGCTTGTTATTAGCTGTTGAAAGTCTTCTTCTTGTTAAAGTAATAATGTTTCAAACATTATTCCTTGCCAAAACCTGAGTTACCCTATGCACATTTCCACTGAAAAAAAGTAGTAAATTTCGTAGCAAATTTCTTGAGAACTGAGATAGGGGTCAAGTAATTTTGGCCCAAGGAAATTTCTTGATCATTTTGTGGCGTTTTTTATATGGAGTTTTCGCTTTTCTTGAGAGCTGCGTAGACCTCTTTAAACTCAAATTGAAAATTATATTTAAATAGCCAGTGTGAAACCCGCCCTTAGTAATTTACGATGGCTCCGGAGCCTCCTGATAGGCCCCCCATAGGCCTTCCAACCGTTTTCAGTCTTCCCATTATTCTAAAATTTTCGCAAACCAACAGGAAAATTTCCCCCAATTACCAATTAAAAACGTGCTAACCTTTAACCCAAAATATGTCGTAATATCGGCAAGTGATCCAAATACTCCTCTGTCAAAATTAAGCCCTTTTGCTATTAAAAAAAAGCCTCGAAACCATAACCAATGAAATAGAAGCAATATCACAACTGAGAGACTACTGATTTTAACAAAAAACTCGCGTTCCACTGAAAAATGTTTGAAAGCAGATAGTCTGCCAAATTAGTGTAAAATTACCACCAAACTGCACGAGAGTCTTAACTTTAGTAAAGGAGCTATTTACGCACCCTGCCTATCACATGTGCCGGACGAGGAAATTATAGATGAGTTGAAATCGCAAGAACTTATCGGAGTATATAAGTTTACCCGGTTGGTGGATGGAAAACCAGTTTTCACGGGAAAAGTGGTGCTAACATTCGACCGATATCGTCTTCCAAATGTGGTAGACGTAGCGTGGTACAAAGTCAAAGTCCAGCATTACATTTCCAATCCAATGCGGTGCAAACAATGTCAAAAATTAGGCCACACACAAAAAAGATGTACAAATGAAGCTTCGTGCAATGAGTGCAATCTTCCGCCACACGATCCCAACAACTGCACTAGAACAAGCTGCGCCAACTGCAACGGAAAGCACACTGCTTCTGACAAATATGTCAAAAATTCTAAGAAATAAAAGAAATTTTACAAATTAGACCATAGAAAAATGTAGCATGGGTGAAGCCCGTAGAAAGTTAAGAGACAAATCTAAGAGGCAAATATGTACTCTTAAAAATGTAGATTCTAAATTTTCTTTCAATAACACCAACAATAACTCAGCAAAAATCGACACTCAAAGTCAAAACTCCGCTGTTAAGGGCCAGTTTCACAGTGGATGTTTAAACCCTGATTGCAGTTTAAATAGGGAATTTCAGTTTCACAGTTGGAAGTTAAATACGATTTAAATAGCCGATTGTGGATATTTAAGTACGGCACAGAGTTGCAATCGAAAACAAATAAACAGCTGATTTCGGATGTGCAAGCAAGCTGCGTCGACAATATTGCAATTTATAAGAGATCAAATGAAACATAAAACTGCATGGTATAGCACATATAAATGATCCCGTAGTATTATAAATAATATAAACTGTGGATTCTTTGAACAATATCCAATAATTCACTTCTTTCGGCCGACGAAGAATTTTTAGCTCGCGCTGCCTCCATAATTGAACAATTGAACATATGTTTTTGGCAAGTTGTGCTAACCTTCAATTGTCAAATATTCGAAGTTGCCATTCATTATTACGTATTTAAATAAATGCACTGTGAAACTCAAGAAAATTTAAACTAGATTTAAACTCAATTCGCAAATTAGATTTAAACATCCACTGTGAAACTGGCCCTAAGAGATCCATGGCCACTCCTACCAAACGTCAAAACATAGCCAAAACTGCAAAAACAATCCCCGATGTTAACCCTTCTTCAACAAACATCTCAACGCCAGTGTTGCCAGAAAAAAATATCCCAAATCGTCAAAATATTTAAAAAAATCGTCATTTTGGGTCCTAAATCGTCATTTCAATGAAAAGTAAAAATATACTAGTATATTTTATTTCTGATTAAGGAAAATTATATAAAAGTTAAGATCAAGATTCAAACATTGTATTATAGGTATTATTCACAAGAAATTCATTAACAACTTCGTGTTTTTATTTTTCCCCGTTTATCCCCCTAAAAGCTTTCAGCTGCTTCGCCCACTAGGGCATTCCAGAACTGATCGGCACCCCGACTCGTAGAACTGACACCCCTGTCAGTTTCACATTTTTAACTAATTATACAATATTTTAAGTTCTTTCCAGAGTCTTTATATATTCGAAATATTTTTTTTATCAATATTCTTCCATTGATGATTTTACATTTTTACTGATATATATTAGAGCTTAATTTTTTAGTATTGTAAAAAAATTATTCAATTTTTAAAAATCTTGAGCTATAAAATTCCGTGTAGAGCTTCACTGTTTAGACGATTTCTATATTGTTTTGTTCAAATTAACCTTTGAAAAGATTCCTTTAACATTTGCTGATGAGTTAGGTGGACACATGTGAGAAAAAAATTTCGGGACAGCTGGGGAAAACAAAAGAAGAATCAGAGTATTTTGTATCAGGTTTTCCAAAAAGCTTGTATTATTTCCTCATTTTTGTGAAATACATTTCGAAAATCGCAATTGTTAGCTCCCTAAACTCGTTGTTAATCGCTTGAGCAGTACTGTTTTCAATTAGGTTTCGAAAATAACAAAGAATGAGTTCTGTAAAAATAATTTCTTTTTTTATAATTTTCTGCGGACTAATAAAAGTTAGGTTTCTTAAGACTTGATCACAGAAGTTGCATCGGCTTTTATTCTACGCGTGGGAGTGATAATTCGATTACTAAACACATTAGTAGTGCTAATCAAAAATGTTGGCAAAAACAAATGCTCATTAAGAATTAAGTGACTGACACAGAAGCATCATATGTATGTGTTAGTTTTGAAAAATGGTTTCCCAATTTTTTCAATCGACTTAGAAATGTGCCATGTGTGCACTTTCTGCAGAGACATAAAGACATGCGTAGCACAAATTTTCATGCTTAGCAAATGAAGCTGATGTTGTAGAAAAATACGCTTCAATTTGTATGAAATCAAGCAATCGATCGTACAAGGAATTCCAAGGTAGAAAAGGCAGTTATCGTGCATTGCTCGTTCCTGAAAAATTGGGAACAGATGGATTTAAGATGTGTTATATTTGAAATTTAATTTTTTATCTTTACAAAGTTTCAGAAATCGTCATTTCTGCCTTTGAAATCGTCCATCGTCATTTAGGCCCTAAAATCGTCCAAATGACGACCGCGTCGTCCATCTGTCTACACTGCTCAACACGTCAAAATTCTCCTCTCTCTCTCCCTTCAAATTCTTCTCCCAAATCAACTGAACTCTCCAAAACAAAGAAAGATAAATCTCTCTCAAACAAAAGCAGTTCAACAGTTGGTACACACTATGGGGATCCCCAAAAAATAACAACCGTGGAATCACTGTCGAAAGAGCACTTTTGCAGAGCAACCTATGCATTCTTAATGACGGTCGACCGACTCACTTCTCCACACATAGAACTTTTACACACATAGACATCTCATGTTGTTCGCCCAATCTTATCCCCATTACAGAATGGGACATTTTTAACGATCTTCATAATAGCAATTTTTTCCGACACGTTGTGCTATATCTTCGAAACCAATTCATCGAAAATTATAAAAAAATATGTTTGGAATCCATGGTAGCCCTTTCTAACGATACCTCACTCGATATAATCTAAACAAAACAAAACAAGTAAAGAAGCATCAGTCGGGTTTCACCGACAGAGTAATACCCTACACCAGGGGTCGGCAACCCTTTGAGACGGAAGAGCAAAAATTTACAATTTACAAAATTTCCCGCTTTTTAAAGAGCCACTAATATTTTTGTTTCAATATTATGGTATTTGATTAGGACTATGCATATAAATTTTATTTTTGATTAAAAATAATAAGCTTTAAATGTGAGACCCGGTGCGAATGCAAATGCAAAATTTTGCATTTTTATAATCGGGAAAATGCAAATGCTTTTGTCAAACAGCTGTTTTATTTGAAGGAGCGAAAAACAACAATTTTGCGATTAATCGAAAACGAAGCAAGTGAAATCATGGGTAAATATTTAAAACACCATTTTTAGAAATAAAAAGTGGAATAAAAATCAAAATGATTAACTGGTCGCTGTTATTGCTCCTTGTTGCCAACTTAGATCATCAATAAGTGCGAATTTTCAAGCTGGCAACTATGGTCATAAGTTTGCATCAAATATTTTGAACTAAATGCAATGGATTTTGGTCTAGGAAACTAGTGACTTTAATGCAAATGCAAACCAGTGTGTTGTTGTGTATACAAAAGGTGAAAAAATATTTTGCATTCGCTCTTTTGCATGACCATTTGCACCGGATGGGGAATACACCTATTAAAGAATTTTAGCTAGCTCTGCCAGAATAATACGCATCTATATGAGCGTTTGCTTGCATGCCTTTTGAAAGTTTTGTTAAATATTGCTTATAACTTGTTCTTTTCAGTTTCAAGCACGCCTCTGTATTTTTTTTTTGTTAGTTGGCTTCTTACTTTACTTTTAATTATATTCATGGAAGATAACAATATGACGCTTGCTCGCACGAATATGTTGACCCGAAGATCGTCAGCACCTCAACTCGCGACATTTCTTTTAGAGCTGTCCACTTGTGCAGCGTGACGTGCAGGCTTTTCTGGACCCCAAACTCCACAATGATCGGTTTTCAAATCCAGTAATTGATTTTGAAGCAATGATTCCAAATGACTTAGGGCCAGTTTCTCAGTGGATGTTTAAATCTAATTTGCGAATTGAGTTTAAATCTAGTTTAACTTTTCTTGAGTTTCACAGTGCATTTATTTAAATACGGAATAATGAATGGCAACTTCGAATATTTGACAATTGAACACAGCACAACTTGCCAAAAACATATGTTCAATTGTTCAATTATGGAGGCAGCGCGAGCTAAAAATTTTTCGTCGGCCGAAAGGAGTGAATTATTGGATATTCTTCAAAGAATCCACAGTTTATATTATTTATAATACTACGGGATCATTTATATGTGCTACACCATGCAGTTGTATGTTTAATTTGGCCGCTTATAAATTGCAATATTGTCGACGCAGCTTGCCTGCACATCCGAAATCAGCTGTTTATTTGTTTTCGATTGCAACTCTGTGCCGTACTTAAATGCCCACAACCGGGCATTTAAATTGTATTTAACTTCCCACTGTGAAACTGAAATTCCCTATTTAAACTGCAATCAGAGTTTAAACATCCACTGTGAAACTGGCCCTTAATGTTCTGATCTCATTTGTCTTTTTGTTGAGAGGAATTACTATGAACATCAGAGTATTTGCTCAAATCTCTCAGCGTATCCATCCTTCAATTTGTTTATAGCCATGCTGAAGTAAGTCAGTAATTGGTAGTAGTGACTAGTGACGGCGGCAGTCGGTAGTGGCAGACATGGAGTCCTCTCCACGAGGCTGGCCACAGCACGGCCTGATGCCCATAATGTAGTAAATTTTTTTTGCAGTATAATATTTGTTTATGAGATGGAAATAAAATAATATAATTTTTAAAATTTGCACATGGAACTGGAGAGCCGCATCTTGACAGGAAAGAGCCGCATGCGGCTCGTGAGCCGCAGGTTGCCGACCCCTGCCCTACACCAAGGAACTGAGTGGGCGGACCACGCCCATCTTTTGAGAATTAAAAGGTATTCTTACCAGCAATGAAGTGACCAAATATGGACGGACTGGTGTATATATTATGGAAGTTATAAGGATTTTCCGGTTACCGTCTATATAGTGGGCGGACCACGCCCATTTTTTTTTTATGACGTAGAGGGCCCACACCTTACCTTAAATACCAAATACCATTCCTTTAAATGAGTAATTAAACGAATTTAAGCAATTTTACTGGAAATATTTCGGGGTAGTGGGACTTACTGGCCAGTTGTGGGCGTGCCCTTCGGCCGATTTTGCTAATCTCGGAACATGAAGTAGTGGAAGGTTCACTGCGACTGTGTGCCAAATTTGGTCCAAATCGGACAACTCCTTCTTATAAGCTTTATATTAGGTTCAAATCAGGTATGTATGTTTGTCGTCAAATCTAGTAATCAATTTTTCACCCACTTCCCGACTACTTAGGGATCTGAAACTTTGCATACATGCCTAATCTAAAGCCCAATACATGAATCAATAATTTTATGGGCGTAGGATAAGGGGCGTGGCACTTTTTTATAAACTCCAGATTTGTGTATAACTTTAGAACTACACATCACACATCAATGAAACTCGGTAGGAACTAACTACATATCCATATCCTTCTACTGAGAAAATAAGGGGGGCACTGGATAAAGGGGCGTGGCACCCCCCATACAAACAAAATTTTTGATCTCGATTAGCTTTGGAACTAAAGGTCGTGCAGCATTGAAATTTCGTATGCAGTCGCCTCTTGGATGTGTCGTCCCACTGGTAAAATATTATGGGCGTAGGACAAGGGGGCGTGGCACCCCCATACAAACAAAATTTTTGATCTCGATTTGCTTTGGAACTAAAGGTCGTGCAGCATTGAAATTTCGTATGCAGTCGCCTCTTGGATGTGTCGTCCCACTGTTAAAATTTTATGGGCGTAGGATAAGGGGCGTGGCACTTTTTTATCAACTCCAGATTCGTGCATAACTTTAGAACTACACATCACACATCAATGAAACTCGGTCGGAACTTACTACATATCCATACCCTTCTACTGAGAAAATAAGGCGGGCACTGGATAAGGGGGCGTGGCACCCCCATACAAACAACATTTTTGATCTCGATTAGCTTTGGAACTAAAGGTCGTGCAGCATTGAAATTTCGTATGCAGTCGCCTCTTGGATGTGTCGTCCCACTGGTAAAATTTTATGGGCGTAGGATAAGGGGGCGTGGCACCCCCATACAAACAAAATTTTTGATCTCGAATAATTTTGGAACTAAAGGTCGTGCAGTATTGAATTTCGTATGCAGTCGCCTCTTGGATGTGTCGTCCCACTGTTAAAATTTTATGGGCGTAGGATAAGGGGCGTGGCACTTTTTATCAACTCCAAATACGTGCATAACTTTAGAACTACACATCACACATCAATGAAACTCGGTAGGAACTTACTACATATCCATACTCTTCTACCGAGAAAATAAGGCGGGCACTGGACAAGGGGGCGTGGCACCCCCCATACAAACAAAATTTTTGATCTCGATTTTCTTTGGAACTAAAGGTCGTGCAGCATTGAAATTTCGTATGCAGTCGCCTCTTGGATGTGTCGTCCCACTGTTAAAATTTTATGGGCGTAGGATAAGGGGCGTGGCACTTTTTTTATCAACTCCAGATTCGTGCATAACTTTAGAACTACACATCACACATCAATGAAACTCGGTCGGAACTTACTACATATCCATACCCTTCTACTGAGAAAATAAGGCGGGCACTGGATAAGGGGGCGTGGCACCCCCATACAAACAACATTTTTGATCTCGATTAGCTTTGGAACTAAAGGTCGTGCAGCATTGAAATTTCGTATGCAGTCGCCTCTTGGATGTGTCGTCCCACTGGTAAAATTTTATGGGCGTAGGATAAGGGGGCGTGGCACCCCCATACAAACAAAATTTTTGATCTCGAATAATTTTGGAACTAAAGGTCGTGCAGCATTGAATTTCGTATGCAGTCGCCTCTTGGATGTGTCGTCCCACTGTTAAAATTTTATGGGCGTAGGATAAGGGGCGTGGCACTTTTTATCAACTCCAAATACGTGCATAACTTTAGAACTACACATCACACATCAATGAAACTCGGTAGGAACTTACTACATATCCATACTCTTCTACCGAGAAAATAAGGCGGGCACTGGACAAGGGGGCGTGGCACCCCCCATACAAACAAAATTTTTGATCTCGATTTGCTTTGGAACTAAAGGTCGTGCAGCATTGAAATTTCGTATGCAGTCGCCTCTTGGATGTGTCGTCCCACTGTTAAAATTTTATGGGCGTAGGATAAGGGGCGTGGCACTTTTTTATCAACTCCAGATTCGTGCATAACTTTAGAACTACACATCACACATCAATGAAACTCGGTCGGAACTTACTACATATCCATACCCTTCTACTGAGAAAATAAGGCGGGCACTGGATAAGGGGGCGTGGCACCCCCATACAAACAACATTTTTGATCTCGATTAGCTTTGGAACTAAAGGTCGTGCAGCATTGAAATTTCGTATGCAGTCGCCTCTTGGATGTGTCGTCCCACTGGTAAAATTTTATGGGCGTAGGATAAGGGGGCGTGGCACCCCCATACAAACAAAATTTTTGATCTCGAATAATTTTGGAACTAAAGGTCGTGCAGCATTGAATTTCGTATGCAGTCGCCTCTTGGATGTGTCGTCCCACTGTTAAAATTTTATGGGCGTAGGATAAGGGGCGTGGCACTTTTTATCAACTCCAAATACGTGCATAACTTTAGAACTACACATCACACATCAATGAAACTCGGTAGGAACTTACTACATATCCATACTCTTCTACCGAGAAAATAAGGCGGGCACTGGATAAGGGGGCGTGGCACCCCCATACAAACAAATTTTTTGATCTCGATTAGCTTTGGAACTAAAGGTCGTGCAGCATTGAAATTTCGTATGCGCGTAGGATAAGGGGCGTGGCACTTTTTTATCAACTCCAGATTTGTGTATAACTTTAAAACTACAATCAAATCCTCAATTTAACAAATAATACGGCTGTGATCGACCCTAATATTCGTGGTATATTTGTGGCGCGATGAGTTGTTGTTGTTTTGCGTGCAAGGCGCGGCGAGTAAGTTCCTATCGTGTTTCATTGATGTGTGGTGTACCTATAATTATAAACTGAAGCCCAAGTGTGTAGTTGCTTGAAAAGTGCCACGCCCCCTGTCCTACGCCCATAAAATTTTACCAGTGGGACGACACATCCAAGAGGCGACTGCATACGAAATTTCAATGCTGCACCCTTAGTTCCAAAGCAAATCGAAATCAAAAATTTTGTTTGTATGGGGGGTGCCACGCCCCCTTATCCAGTGCCCCCTTATTTTCTCAGTAGAAGGATATGGATATGTAGTAAGTTCCTACCGAGTTTCATTGATGTGTGATGTGTAGTTCTAAAGTTAGACACAAATCTGGAGTTGATAAAAAAGTGCCACGCCCCTTATCCTACGCCCATAAAGTTTTACCAGTGGGATGACACATCCAAGAGGCGACTGCATACGAAATTTCAATGCTGCACGACCTTTAGTTCTTAAGCTAATCGAGATCAAAAATTTTGTTTGTATGGGCGGTGCCACGCCCACTTGTCCATTGCCCGTCTTATTTTCCCAGTAGAAGGATATGGATATGTAGTAAGTTCCTACCAAATTTCATTGATGTGTGATTTGTAGTTTTAAAGTTATACACAAATCTGGAGTTGATAAAAAAGTGCCACGCCCCTTATCCTACGCCCATACAATTTTACCAGTGGGACGACACATCCAAGAGGCGACTGCATACGAAACTTCAATGCTGCACGACCTTTAGTTCCAAAGCTATTCTATTTAAACTATTTTGTTTGTATGGGCGGTGCCACGCCCCTTTATCCAGTGCCCGCCTTATTTTCTCAGTAGAAGGATATGGATATGTAGTAAGTTCCTACCGAGTTTCATTGATGTGTGATGTGTAGTTCTAAAGTTATACACAAATCTGGAGTTGATAAAAAAGTGCCACGCCCCTTATCCTACGCCCATAAAATTTATTGATTCATGTATTGGGCTCTAGATTAGGCATGTATGCAAAGTTTCAGATCTCTAAGTAGTCGGGAAGTGGGTGAAAAATTGATTACTAGATTTGACGACATCTGCAAAGTGAAGTTAATAGAAAGCTTATAAAAAGGGCGTATTATATACACACTCCGAAAACAAAAGTGTTCCCGTTTTTTCCCTTTAAGGGAACGGAACCCTAAAAATTTATGCAAAGTTTAAAATAGAGGTTATAAAAAGCAAAACTGAAAGCTTTGTTAAGTTTACAAGCTGCATTAACAGAAACTCCCCAATAAGCGACATATGGAACTAAATCAGGACTATCCTCCTGTTTACTTAAGAACTGTGCATCTATTGTTTATCCCCTTCTGAAAATTTTCAATAAGTCGCTTGAATTTGGGGTCTTTATTGATGCCTGGAAAACTACCTCCATTACGCCTATTTTCAAAAGTGGTAACAAAAATAATATAGCTAATTACAGACCTATTTCTAAGCTACCTACTGATTCAAAGTTGTTCGAATGCATAGTTAAAAAGAAATTATGTTTTTCAATCAAAAGTTTAATTTCTCCTAACCAGCATGGCTTTATCTCTTGTAGATCAACAGTTACGAACCTCGCTGTTTTCTCAGAATATTGTATCTCTGCTTTCAGGTAGGGTCTCCAAGTTAATACTGTATATACTGATCTTTCCAAAGCCTTTGATAAAGTTAGTCACAAAATTCTAGTTACCAAATTGGCAATCCTGGGGTTTCATTCAACCTTTTTTCTCTGGATAAAATCGTATCAATCCAACCGTAACTGTGTTGTGGTTGTTGATAATACTTCGTCCGTGCCGTTTAAAGCTTCCTCGGGTATTCCCCAAGGTAGTATTCTCGGTCCTTTACTTTTCGTTATTTTTATTAAGCACATATCAAGTTGTTTTACCTCCTCTAACTTCCTACTTTATGCCGATGACTTAAAAATATACACCACCATTAACAGTCCCTTAGATCCAGTCAATCTGCAATCTGCCCTCAATAATGTTACTGAGTGGTGCAACAAGAATCAGTTATCTTTAAACATCTCAAAATGCTTCCAACTTTCTTTCTCTAAATCGCGCACACAATTCCTTACCTCCTATCAAATCAGCGCTCTCCTTTAACATCTGTAACTGAATTCTCTGATCTTGGTGTCATCTTTGATTAAAAATTTTTATTCATTAGCCATTTAAATTACTCCATAGCTAAAGCTTACTCAACCCTTTTTTTTATTCGCAGAATTAGTCCAGACTTTTCTGATCCATATACTTTGAAACTTCTATTTTTTTCCCTTGTTCGCCCCAAAGTGGAATATGCAGCCTTCATTTGGAGGCCTTATTATGACTGCCACATTAAAAGATTAGAGCGCTTACAAAAAGTTTTCGTTCGGTTTGCTCTTCGTTCGTTAAATTTCGATGATCCTATTCCGTCGTATAATGCACGGATAGAGATCGTTACAACTAATAATAACGCTGCCATCACAATAGAAGAGAACATCACCATAACCGAGTTGCAAATCACCCTCGCCAAGGTGAAAGGCATGACCGTATCTCATACAGTATGATCAAAGCTCTCTCATCGGTAGGCAAAAAAGATTAACTAGACTATACAATCTCATTCTCCAAACAGGAATTATTCCTCAAGCTTGGAAAATTGCTACTATTATTCCCATTTTAAAGCCAGGTAGCAACAAGGCTAGTGTTGGCGGGTACCGTCCGATTTCACTCCTGCCTTGCTTCGCGAAAGTGCTAGAAAAAATAATAGCTAGAAGAATAACGTGGTTCATGGAATCGAGCAATCTCATGTCAAAAAACCAAGTAGCTTTCAAAAATAATAGGGGCTGTATTGATGCCCTACTGCATATAGACCACTTCATTACCCAAGCTTTTTCAGCTCGTATTCATGTATCAATTCTGTCGCTAGACTTTGAGAAAGCATTCGATAGAATCGGTGCACACGTTATTCTTAAACGTTTACACTCCTGGGGAATTTGGCCCAAAATATTCAACCACGTAAAAGCTTTTCTTTCTAATAGAAAATGTCGTATCAGGTTAAATGATACCTACTCGGCAACCTATACCCTATACAATGGAATACCCCAAGGTTCGCCACTATCGGCAGTCCTTTCCTCAATTGCATTTGATGAAATCAGCGCAACAATTTAAAATCACCCGCGAGTAGATCACTGCCTCTATGCAGACGATCTCCACATTATAACTAAAATTATAAATAACGCAGATGCAACTGCGGCTCTTAATGCTGTACTAAAGGACATCTTTGACTAGACCATAAAATCCGGAGGAAAGATTTCCTTTAATAAAACTAAAAAATTCCATATCTGTCGGAAACGCAGATGTGACCATTCTAGCTTTGATGTAAGCCTAAACAATCATGTTATTGAAAATGTACAAAGATTAAAAAGTTATTGGGATTGTATTCACTTAGATGAAATGTATATGTAGATGGAAAGAACAATGTTTAGCATTATACAAATCTTTAACTGCCAGGGTCAGCCTAATATTGTATCTGTCAAGAAAAGTTAGCCATGTACACATAAATACTCTTACCTATTTAGTAAAAACATTAGTTTTAAGTAAAATATATTATGGTTTACATTGTATGGAAACTGATATGATATGGTATGATAAAACCTACGTATCATCAGGCAGCTAGAGCATGCGTTTATGCCTACCGCACAACAGCAATAATTAATCTGCTGGCTGAGGCTGGTCTACCGTCGATTGATGACAGAATTAACGAGGCTAGGAATAAATTTATTCCTAAGCTTATTTAGTCAACAAACTCAATAATAGACGAGGACATACAACAAACAATTGCCTCAAACAGAAACGGCAAACTTCCATCCGCAATAAAGAAAGCCCTCGATAATGCAGTATCCCTTGGGATAGCCCTAAAGCTACTCAAATTAGTGCATCCTGCTCTGCCATGGAAAGTGCCGAAAGCTTCCTGCGATATCAGTCCATCAAGGTACAAAAAGGACCAAACATCCGAAACAGTTTTTTGGCAACTCTTCGCTGAAAAAAATTATTTAAAATCCGAAAGATGGTCTGTTTTTAACCCCACAAATGGATAAAAATCGACAACGTTTGTACCAGCTATGCTGTTGTTGACGAAAATGGACAAACAAATTTAATAAAGGCCCTCTCGTCGTCATCCACAACTGAATTAAAAGCAACCATCTCTTCAGATAGCCTTTCGGTCATACAAGCAATACTTAATCCTCTATCTTGCGATTTGATCACAATAAACAATATCCGAAATCTGCTCATTAACAACAAAGAAACCTTAAAACCACTTTGGATACGAAACCACGTCAGTATTTATGGAAATGAACAAGCGGACCTAGCCGCTAAATATGCTTGTAAAGCTCCCGTCATAATAGACTCAATGGTTGAGAAGAACGATATGAAAGAAATCCTATCCAGAAAAATCGCTGTATATTATTTAAAAATTTTGTATTAAATAACTAGCTCGACCCGGCATAACTCCGTTATGCAGCAGTCCCACGAGGAATCACTGACCATGTTTGTCTGAAGTAACGATACTTAACCTGCGGCCCGCCAAGCTTTTATATGCGCCCCTAAACACATTTAACATTGTAATTTTTAAAATCTCGAAAAACTCCAAACACAGCCTTCTCACTGGCCTTCGTTACATATTTGCACAAATATTTAACAACGAACTCGTTCCAGATCTCAATCTCTTGACTCGTGACGATGAAATGTCACTTTCACTACGATTGTCCGGCCATTATTGTGGTTTGAACGTCGTCGATAAACTGAATATCCATCTGACCCCGTTACTGTTTCAGCTACTAATAACCATAGGACCATGGGTATTTTTGTGCATTTTCCATCAACCATGCATGGTGATTTTGGATTCAATGCACCACACGGTCCATGCTCCATCTGCGTTCTGACAATCTCTCATATGATCTATGCGTTTCGGATATTCTTTGCAACGGTCCAACGGTTCTTCGCTGAAGGACAATGTCTCGACTGTGTGCTTGATCTCCAACATCCAATGCACAAATGTCTGCAGACGTTGAAGCATTGTATCGTCGTGTGTGTTCTCCGGCTGAAGCGCCATCAGGTTTGAAGACAAATCTGTGATCGCCTGACTTCATTTTCTCCATCCCCGTTTTAAATATCGTAATCGGAGCGTTGGCTCAGTGGGCTAAGTGCTTGGTCGCTGATGCGAAAATCGTCTCGGTTCGAATCTCAGCCGGGGCATCATAACATCTAACACAAAGAAAATTTGTTTTCAAATTGTTTCTTCTCGCGGTGAATTGGCAATTCTCCGAGAATAATCTTTGCCATGAAAAGCTTCTCAAACCCGTTCGGAATCGGTAAAGAAGGTCCCGTTAACTTGTGCAAAAATATAACAAGCACACACAAGTTAATGCGAGAAAGCTAGGCCTAAACCTCGTTCGCGGGCGGTTGTGCCAGTTATTTATTTTTTTTTTAATCGGAGCGTTGTTTGCAATCAAGAATTGTTGCAATTTTCGAATAACGTGTTTTGTCACTCCTGTTTGACCTCTGTACCGCCTATCGACTTGATAATATCTCGACGAAATACAGTACACCTGTAGATATTGGTGTGCGTCTTTGTTTACTGGAAATAATGCACCCATCAGTTGGTAAATTTGACCTTGAATATGTAAACCCAAATCGTGCAGTGAAGAATCCCGTATCATTTTTAGAACAGTTGTGTTTGCGTGTTGTGTTAGTGCTTTTTTCTTTTACTTTGCAAGTCGGCATGAAACCAGTTTCTTGACTAAAACATTTGTACTGTCGAATGTTCTGGAGAAAATCATCCGATTCAAACAACGGTTTCAATGGCTCCGGAGCTGCATCTAAGCGAACCATTTTCATTTTGCCACTCGCACAGCAAAGGACGTGAGTTTCGCCTTTGAATTTGAGCGCATTGCAACGTTGGCACACAATTGTCATCGCTCCAATACCGCCACCTATCATAAAATGCGAATACATCGATTTATCAGATTTCTTGACTTTCCCGTCAGATTTTCCGGAATTTTTTTTCTGCATAAACCTAAAATACAGCAATTCGAACAAAACAAAAAAATAATCTTGAAAATCGGTCTAGCGGTTATCGAGTGAGAAGGCTAAAGAGCTTCACCACTTTTTTTTATATATTCGATATAAAATTATTAATTTAAGTAAGATTAGTTGATTTATTGATTAGTTGATTATCTATTGTATTTATGCGACATGCAAAAGACGAATGTCTTAAATGTAAACACCTTAGAATAAATAAATTGAAAATAAATAGGAGGACATCATGGAGCCTATACAGCCACCACCATTACACAAACTCAAGACACCAATAAACCCCACAGATATAGGAAAACACAAAATTAAAATCTTTTCACGTCTCCGCCTTGGACACACTATTGCCACCCATCAGCACATCCTAAGTATAGAAAATACTACGACCTGCGTTCATTTCAGTAATCCACTCTCAATAGAACACATTCTATGTTCCTGTCCAGCACTAATGAATTGCAAACAGACAACACTTAACACCATGAATGCAATCGAAATTCTAAAAGACCCAACACCTGACAATATTGACGCGATTTATAATTGTATAACTTATTTGAAACTACCAATGAAAACCGAACTATGTATATTTAAAATATAACTTTTTAGAGACGATGGCCCTGGCATCTAATGCTCGTACTTATAAATTATTTTTGCAATTTATTACAAAATTATTTATTAAAAAATAATAATAAGAATAGTCATGGGAAAATAATGAAGAGTTCCGGAGATACGGGCCAAAAACATCGCTAGTCAGCCAAAAAATCAAAGTGGTGCTCAAACTTTGGCTACCTTAAAATCTGCAAAGCCTGATCATTTTTATGGGGTTCCCGTCGCTAAAATTCAGAAAAAAATTTTTACCTCCTATCACTGCGGTCACCCTAATGTATATGTATACATACAACTGTATATGGACAAGTGTGTATATGCATATATATAAATGTATATGTATGTATATGTCGGGCGAGTACACCCGTTACTGACGCCGGTCAAATAAATTTTTTCTTACCGTTTCTATTGCATATGTTAAGCCAAAAAACAGGATAGCTTTGTCCCTTTTACTTTGATGGAAATATCCTTATAAATATGTTGCTGGGAGCGCTTCCAAGCTTAGCTACTACCTTTAAAGTCGCTTAAATTACGTCTTTTTATATAAGTTTTCGAAATTTAAACAAAATAATTTTTTTTAATTTGAAGTAGAAAAGTTTAAATTTTGTTGGATGATCAGAAGAAATGTATAGAATAGAGTGGAGATATGTACTCTGATTAATATCGCAAAGAATTTATCAGTTCCTTGGCCACAAAATGTTATTTAAATTAGTACTCTTTATCGTAATATCAATTAATTTAACTTGCATGAGCTTGAGTATAACTTAAAAATTGTTCAATTGACTTGCGTTTTCCTACAATATTATAAAAGTGTATTATACCAATTTAATTAGCTTTGAAACATTTATAAATGCTATCTATAATGTTGCAGCTCTCTTAAATAATGTACAAGTAGAAGTGCGCAAAGTCTTAGACCACAATTCTAATTAGTCCCTTCAATGTGTTTCGCTGAAAAAAGGAAAGAGGAAATATAATTACTTAGAAGAAAATGTAATCTACATTAGCATGTGTAATCTGAAGAAACTGTGTACAAAAGTTATTTTGTCAAAGTGTATGTAAAGAAAAATAGCAGCCACTTTTGACATACATACATAGCTAGGAGCAGCATCATTTTAAAAATAATAAAATTTACCGTGCATCATCTGACCACTCTTCTTGTTTTCTCCAAAAAAGAGAACATCGCTGTCGTCGTCTGTCTGCATCACAATTTATATTTTCTATTTATTTATTTATTTGTTTTCTATTGCACTTAGCTAGGGCAAAACTTTAAAGAGCATATTACAGGGCAATAGAGCACTAATTGAACAAATAAGAAAACAACTACTACTTGATAAATTTATCAAGGCCATTTTTTTAACTTACTTATTAGTCATGCAAATTCTCATGATCCCTGTTTTAATAATTATTTCCCTTATAGAGAACGCATCGATGAGGGGCGAGGAATTAGCATGATTAGCTACTGATTGTGCATTATTATTGTTTTGATAAAAGATTTGTCTACATAAGAAAAATTCAATGCAAACAAGTTTGCAAAGCAAAGGCACAATATGAGACCACCGCTCTTGAAGAAATCCATGAAATAGTGAAGTTAGCGGTCAATGAACGCGTCTAGCTCAGCCAGAGATAAGGTCAAACATCTTTTTCATCACTCTACTTAAGAAATCGCATTTTTTACTTCAGTAATTGTCTGAAGAAAATTACTTTTAATACATTGTAGTACATACACATATCCAATTATATACATGAAATAGAATGGAGTTCAGTCCTCGTCTTCGGTCTAAGATTAAACAAAAGGCTAAATATAACCTTAGTGTAGGTTGTCAACACTTAATTATGGATTGTATATAGCATGACCGTTTTTATCTGCAGGTCTTGCGTCGTTTGTATGGGCGGTGCCACGCCCCTTTATCCAGTGCCCGCCTTATTTTCTCAGTAGAAGGATATGGATATGTAGTAAGTTCCTACCGAGTTTCATTGATGTGTGATGTGTAGTTCTAAAGTTATACACAAATCTGGAGTTGATAAAAAAGTGCCACGCCCCTTATCCTACGCCCATAAAATTTATTGATTCATGTATTGGGCTCTAGATTAGGCATGTATGCAAAGTTTCAGATCTCTAAGTAGTCGGGAAGTGGGTGAAAAATTGATTACTAGATTTGACGACATCTGCAAAGTGAAGTTAATAGAAAGCTTATAAAAAGGGCGTATTATATACACACTCCGAAAACAAAAGTGTTCCCGTTTTTTCCCTTTAAGGGAACGGAACCCTAAAAATTTATGCAAAGTTTAAAATAGAGGTTATAAAAAGCAAAACTGAAAGCTTTGTTAAGTTTACAAGCTGCATTAACAGAAACTCCCCAATAAGCGACATATGGAACTAAATCAGGACTATCCTCCTGTTTACTTAAGAACTGTGCATCTATTGTTTATCCCCTTCTGAAAATTTTCAATAAGTCGCTTGAATTTGGGGTCTTTATTGATGCCTGGAAAACTACCTCCATTACGCCTATTTTCAAAAGTGGTAACAAAAATAATATAGCTAATTACAGACCTATTTCTAAGCTACCTACTGATTCAAAGTTGTTCGAATGCATAGTTAAAAAGAAATTATGTTTTTCAATCAAAAGTTTAATTTCTCCTAACCAGCATGGCTTTATCTCTTGTAGATCAACAGTTACGAACCTCGCTGTTTTCTCAGAATATTGTATCTCTGCTTTCAGGTAGGGTCTCCAAGTTAATACTGTATATACTGATCTTTCCAAAGCCTTTGATAAAGTTAGTCACAAAATTCTAGTTACCAAATTGGCAATCCTGGGGTTTCATTCAACCT
Organism: Neria commutata; assembly: GCA_963457695.1. NCBI lineage: Eukaryota > Metazoa > Arthropoda > Insecta > Diptera > Micropezidae > Neria > Neria commutata. The sequence continues at coordinate 5,565,159 of OY735250.1, forward strand.
TTTTTCTCTGGATAAAATCGTATCAATCCAACCGTAACTGTGTTGTGGTTGTTGATAATACTTCGTCCGTGCCGTTTAAAGCTTCCTCGGGTATTCCCCAAGGTAGTATTCTCGGTCCTTTACTTTTCGTTATTTTTATTAAGCACATATCAAGTTGTTTTACCTCCTCTAACTTCCTACTTTATGCCGATGACTTAAAAATATACACCACCATTAACAGTCCCTTAGATCCAGTCAATCTGCAATCTGCCCTCAATAATGTTACTGAGTGGTGCAACAAGAATCAGTTATCTTTAAACATCTCAAAATGCTTCCAACTTTCTTTCTCTAAATCGCGCACACAATTCCTTACCTCCTATCAAATCAGCGCTCTCCTTTAACATCTGTAACTGAATTCTCTGATCTTGGTGTCATCTTTGATTAAAAATTTTTATTCATTAGCCATTTAAATTACTCCATAGCTAAAGCTTACTCAACCCTTTTTTTTATTCGCAGAATTAGTCCAGACTTTTCTGATCCATATACTTTGAAACTTCTATTTTTTTCCCTTGTTCGCCCCAAAGTGGAATATGCAGCCTTCATTTGGAGGCCTTATTATGACTGCCACATTAAAAGATTAGAGCGCTTACAAAAAGTTTTCGTTCGGTTTGCTCTTCGTTCGTTAAATTTCGATGATCCTATTCCGTCGTATAATGCACGGATAGAGATCGTTACAACTAATAATAACGCTGCCATCACAATAGAAGAGAACATCACCATAACCGAGTTGCAAATCACCCTCGCCAAGGTGAAAGGCATGACCGTATCTCATACAGTATGATCAAAGCTCTCTCATCGGTAGGCAAAAAAGATTAACTAGACTATACAATCTCATTCTCCAAACAGGAATTATTCCTCAAGCTTGGAAAATTGCTACTATTATTCCCATTTTAAAGCCAGGTAGCAACAAGGCTAGTGTTGGCGGGTACCGTCCGATTTCACTCCTGCCTTGCTTCGCGAAAGTGCTAGAAAAAATAATAGCTAGAAGAATAACGTGGTTCATGGAATCGAGCAATCTCATGTCAAAAAACCAAGTAGCTTTCAAAAATAATAGGGGCTGTATTGATGCCCTACTGCATATAGACCACTTCATTACCCAAGCTTTTTCAGCTCGTATTCATGTATCAATTCTGTCGCTAGACTTTGAGAAAGCATTCGATAGAATCGGTGCACACGTTATTCTTAAACGTTTACACTCCTGGGGAATTTGGCCCAAAATATTCAACCACGTAAAAGCTTTTCTTTCTAATAGAAAATGTCGTATCAGGTTAAATGATACCTACTCGGCAACCTATACCCTATACAATGGAATACCCCAAGGTTCGCCACTATCGGCAGTCCTTTCCTCAATTGCATTTGATGAAATCAGCGCAATAATTTAAAATCACCCGCGAGTAGATCACTGCCTCTATGCAGACGATCTCCACATTATAACTAAAATTATAAATAACGCAGATGCAACTGCGGCTCTTAATGCTGTACTAAAGGACATCTTTGACTAGACCATAAAATCCGGAGGAAAGATTTCCTTTAATAAAACTAAAAAATTCCATATCTGTCGGAAACGCAGATGTGACCATTCTAGCTTTGATGTAAGCCTAAACAATCATGTTATTGAAAATGTACAAAGATTAAAAAGTTATTGGGATTGTATTCACTTAGATGAAATGTATATGTAGATGGAAAGAACAATGTTTAGCATTATACAAATCTTTAACTGCCAGGGTCAGCCTAATATTGTATCTGTCAAGAAAAGTTAGCCATGTACACATAAATACTCTTACCTATTTAGTAAAAACATTAGTTTTAAGTAAAATATATTATGGTTTACATTGTATGGAAACTGATATGATATGGTATGATAAAACCTACGTATCATCAGGCAGCTAGAGCATGCGTTTATGCCTACCGCACAACAGCAATAATTAATCTGCTGGCTGAGGCTGGTCTACCGTCGATTGATGACAGAATTAACGAGGCTAGGAATAAATTTATTCCTAAGCTTATTTAGTCAACAAACTCAATAATAGACGAGGACATACAACAAACAATTGCCTCAAACAGAAACGGCAAACTTCCATCCGCAATAAAGAAAGCCCTCGATAATGCAGTATCCCTTGGGATAGCCCTAAAGCTACTCAAATTAGTGCATCCTGCTCTGCCATGGAAAGTGCCGAAAGCTTCCTGCGATATCAGTCCATCAAGGTACAAAAAGGACCAAACATCCGAAACAGTTTTTTGGCAACTCTTCGCTGAAAAAAATTATTTAAAATCCGAAAGATGGTCTGTTTTTAACCCCACAAATGGATAAAAATCGACAACGTTTGTACCAGCTATGCTGTTGTTGACGAAAATGGACAAACAAATTTAATAAAGGCCCTCTCGTCGTCATCCACAACTGAATTAAAAGCAACCATCTCTTCAGATAGCCTTTCGGTCATACAAGCAATACTTAATCCTCTATCTTGCGATTTGATCACAATAAACAATATCCGAAATCTGCTCATTAACAACAAAGAAACCTTAAAACCACTTTGGATACGAAACCACGTCAGTATTTATGGAAATGAACAAGCGGACCTAGCCGCTAAATATGCTTGTAAAGCTCCCGTCATAATAGACTCAATGGTTGAGAAGAACGATATGAAAGAAATCCTATCCAGAAAAATCGCTGTATATTATTTAAAAATTTTGTATTAAATAACTAGCTCGACCCGGCATAACTCCGTTATGCAGCAGTCCCACGAGGAATCACTGACCATGTTTGTCTGAAGTAACGATACTTAACCTGCGGCCCGCCAAGCTTTTATATGCGCCCCTAAACACATTTAACATTGTAATTTTTAAAATCTCGAAAAACTCCAAACACAGCCTTCTCACTGGCCTTCGTTACATATTTGCACAAATATTTAACAACGAACTCGTTCCAGATCTCAATCTCTTGACTCGTGACGATGAAATGTCACTTTCACTACGATTGTCCGGCCATTATTGTGGTTTGAACGTCGTCGATAAACTGAATATCCATCTGACCCCGTTACTGTTTCAGCTACTAATAACCATAGGACCATGGGTATTTTTGTGCATTTTCCATCAACCATGCATGGTGATTTTGGATTCAATGCACCACACGGTCCATGCTCCATCTGCGTTCTGACAATCTCTCATATGATCTATGCGTTTCGGATATTCTTTGCAACGGTCCAACGGTTCTTCGCTGAAGGACAATGTCTCGACTGTGTGCTTGATCTCCAACATCCAATGCACAAATGTCTGCAGACGTTGAAGCATTGTATCGTCGTGTGTGTTCTCCGGCTGAAGCGCCATCAGGTTTGAAGACAAATCTGTGATCGCCTGACTTCATTTTCTCCATCCCCGTTTTAAATATCGTAATCGGAGCGTTGGCTCAGTGGGCTAAGTGCTTGGTCGCTGATGCGAAAATCGTCTCGGTTCGAATCTCAGCCGGGGCATCATAACATCTAACACAAAGAAAATTTGTTTTCAAATTGTTTCTTCTCGCGGTGAATTGGCAATTCTCCGAGAATAATCTTTGCCATGAAAAGCTTCTCAAACCCGTTCGGAATCGGTAAAGAAGGTCCCGTTAACTTGTGCAAAAATATAACAAGCACACACAAGTTAATGCGAGAAAGCTAGGCCTAAACCTCGTTCGCGGGCGGTTGTGCCAGTTATTTATTTTTTTTTTAATCGGAGCGTTGTTTGCAATCAAGAATTGTTGCAATTTTCGAATAACGTGTTTTGTCACTCCTGTTTGACCTCTGTACCGCCTATCGACTTGATAATATCTCGACGAAATACAGTACACCTGTAGATATTGGTGTGCGTCTTTGTTTACTGGAAATAATGCACCCATCAGTTGGTAAATTTGACCTTGAATATGTAAACCCAAATCGTGCAGTGAAGAATCCCGTATCATTTTTAGAACAGTTGTGTTTGCGTGTTGTGTTAGTGCTTTTTTCTTTTACTTTGCAAGTCGGCATGAAACCAGTTTCTTGACTAAAACATTTGTACTGTCGAATGTTCTGGAGAAAATCATCCGATTCAAACAACGGTTTCAATGGCTCCGGAGCTGCATCTAAGCGAACCATTTTCATTTTGCCACTCGCACAGCAAAGGACGTGAGTTTCGCCTTTGAATTTGAGCGCATTGCAACGTTGGCACACAATTGTCATCGCTCCAATACCGCCACCTATCATAAAATGCGAATACATCGATTTATCAGATTTCTTGACTTTCCCGTCAGATTTTCCGGAATTTTTTTTCTGCATAAACCTAAAATACAGCAATTCGAACAAAACAAAAAAATAATCTTGAAAATCGGTCTAGCGGTTATCGAGCGAGAAGGCTAAAGAGCTTCACCACTTTTTTTTATATATTCGATATAAAATTATTAATTTAAGTAAGATTAGTTGATTTATTGATTAGTTGATTATCTATTGTATTTATGCGACATGCAAAAGACGAATGTCTTAAATGTAAACACCTTAGAATAAATAAATTGAAAATAAATAGGAGGACATCATGGAGCCTATACAGCCACCACCATTACACAAACTCAAGACACCAATAAACCCCACAGATATAGGAAAACACAAAATTAAAATCTTTTCACGTCTCCGCCTTGGACACACTATTGCCACCCATCAGCACATCCTAAGTATAGAAAATACTACGACCTGCGTTCATTTCAGTAATCCACTCTCAATAGAACACATTCTATGTTCCTGTCCAGCACTAATGAATTGCAAACAGACAACACTTAACACCATGAATGCAATCGAAATTCTAAAAGACCCAACACCTGACAATATTGACGCGATTTATAATTGTATAACTTATTTGAAACTACCAATGAAAACCGAACTATGTATATTTAAAATATAACTTTTTAGAGACGATGGCCCTGGCATCTAATGCTCGTACTTATAAATTATTTTTGCAATTTATTACAAAATTATTTATTAAAAAATAATAATAAGAATAGTCATGGGAAAATAATGAAGAGTTCCGGAGATACGGGCCAAAAACATCGCTAGTCAGCCAAAAAATCAAAGTGGTGCTCAAACTTTGGCTACCTTAAAATCTGCAAAGCCTGATCATTTTTATGGGGTTCCCGTCGCTAAAATTCAGAAAAAAATTTTTACCTCCTATCACTGCGGTCACCCTAATGTATATGTATACATACAACTGTATATGGACAAGTGTGTATATGCATATATATAAATGTATATGTATGTATATGTCGGGCGAGTACACCCGTTACTGACGCCGGTCAAATAAATTTTTTCTTACCGTTTCTATTGCATATGTTAAGCCAAAAAACAGGATAGCTTTGTCCCTTTTACTTTGATGGAAATATCCTTATAAATATGTTGCTGGGAGCGCTTCCAAGCTTAGCTACTACCTTTAAAGTCGCTTAAATTACGTCTTTTTATATAAGTTTTCGAAATTTAAACAAAATAATTTTTTTTAATTTGAAGTAGAAAAGTTTAAATTTTGTTGGATGATCAGAAGAAATGTATAGAATAGAGTGGAGATATGTACTCTGATTAATATCGCAAAGAATTTATCAGTTCCTTGGCCACAAAATGTTATTTAAATTAGTACTCTTTATCGTAATATCAATTAATTTAACTTGCATGAGCTTGAGTATAACTTAAAAATTGTTCAATTGACTTGCGTTTTCCTACAATATTATAAAAGTGTATTATACCAATTTAATTAGCTTTGAAACATTTATAAATGCTATCTATAATGTTGCAGCTCTCTTAAATAATGTACAAGTAGAAGTGCGCAAAGTCTTAGACCACAATTCTAATTAGTCCCTTCAATGTGTTTCGCTGAAAAAAGGAAAGAGGAAATATAATTACTTAGAAGAAAATGTAATCTACATTAGCATGTGTAATCTGAAGAAACTGTGTACAAAAGTTATTTTGTCAAAGTGTATGTAAAGAAAAATAGCAGCCACTTTTGACATACATACATAGCTAGGAGCAGCATCATTTTAAAAATAATAAAATTTACCGTGCATCATCTGACCACTCTTCTTGTTTTCTCCAAAAAAGAGAACATCGCTGTCGTCGTCTGTCTGCATCACAATTTATATTTTCTATTTATTTATTTATTTGTTTTCTATTGCACTTAGCTAGGGCAAAACTTTAAAGAGCATATTACAGGGCAATAGAGCACTAATTGAACAAATAAGAAAACAACTACTACTTGATAAATTTATCAAGGCCATTTTTTTAACTTACTTATTAGTCATGCAAATTCTCATGATCCCTGTTTTAATAATTATTTCCCTTATAGAGAACGCATCGATGAGGGGCGAGGAATTAGCATGATTAGCTACTGATTGTGCATTATTATTGTTTTGATAAAAGATTTGTCTACATAAGAAAAATTCAATGCAAACAAGTTTGCAAAGCAAAGGCACAATATGAGACCACCGCTCTTGAAGAAATCCATGAAATAGTGAAGTTAGCGGTCAATGAACGCGTCTAGCTCAGCCAGAGATAAGGTCAAACATCTTTTTCATCACTCTACTTAAGAAATCGCATTTTTTACTTCAGTAATTGTCTGAAGAAAATTACTTTTAATACATTGTAGTACATACACATATCCAATTATATACATGAAATAGAATGGAGTTCAGTCCTCGTCTTCGGTCTAAGATTAAACAAAAGGCTAAATATAACCTTAGTGTAGGTTGTCAACACTTAATTATGGATTGTATATAGCATGACCGTTTTTATCTGCAGGTCTTGCGTCGAAACGCGCATCTTTTTCGCACGTTATGTGGAAAATTCTGTCTGACGAGCTTATTAAACTAATTTGCCACTTTAATTGGAAATTCTATCTGGCATCGCCATAAACGTTGAGCAGCAGCGGACAGGCGGTAGCTACGTTGACGTCAACGTTAAAATATTCCATACTATGTACTTATTAATGCTTGATTTCTCATTTACAGTATTAAAGGGTGCACATCCGAGTGCATAAAAATTTCAAAACACAAAAAACTTACCGTGACTTTTTAGGTAACTTCTGGCGCCGGACCGATACTGCTGTTGCATTTGCTTGTATCCCTAAAATATTTTCGAGTTATGCTTAACTTATATATTTTTCGGTACGCGTCTCACACATCACACAAAAATTTTGCACTTTGCTTTTTCATTCCACACTTTACATATATATCATGTTTAATTACAATATAATATATTTGCTCTTCTTTATATTATAATTCTTGCACAATTTCACAGAAAACTCAATTTTTGACTGGACTTTCACGTTTTTCTGCCTAGAACATTAAAAAGGGAGCAACACTATTTTTCACTACCTTTTCGTTGCCTATCCCGTTGTTGCTGTTGGGTTGATATTGAGATGTGTATGTCGAGAGAGAGCAATGATGTAGCAACAGAACATCATACAAAAGAAAAGTAGCGGATGTGTTGCACAAGCATTGATAAAAGTCGTCTATCGCTAGCTCATTCGGTTGCATGCTTTTAAGCCGCACCGCAACTAATTGGGACATGCTATTAATCTCTTTTGCACAGCTACCAGCACTGCTGCCACCTTATTTTTTTTTAAATTCATTAGGGGAGCTTACATGGACAAAATTCAGTACAACTTTCGATATGTGATCGATCAAGAGTAGCAAGCAATATTTTTTCCTAGACCAACATCTGTAATGGTCTAATTAGTCTAGCGGTGTCGGATTCAATCGTGCCGGATAGCAATTTGCCCAGTTACTCTAACAGCTAACCGGATTGCAGCTGTCAGTCTATTCGTTTTGCTAGTGCTGCCGTATAGTTTTGTGCACAAAAGAAACACACTGTTTATTTTCTTCTGAGATGAAATTTTACATTCTTTATTAAATTTATGGCACAGAATTATCATAATTGTTACTTCTTTATATTGTGTACTACTTTTTTTTAACTTATTTCGGCAATAATAATCCACTTCTTTTGTTGAACTAAAATCGAAGGTCACTGGCAACACTTTTCTGCAACAGAGTTCACAAACAAAATATATCGTGAAAAATTAATTCAAACGACGAAATAATTGACTCAATGTGTTGAGTGTTGTGTAAAATGTACGATGTGTACAAATTAAAAGCAAACGAAAGCGCAGGTGGACTGTATTTCCAATAAATATTCGCTTGTTTTAATCAGTGTTGCCATATTACCTCTTGCATAGGAAAAGCACTAATTCTATTTCAATTTTCAACGAATTTTTTGGGTGGCAACATTCTTTTCACAGCTGACACGACTTTTGCGGTAGTTTTCTAATCGACGCAGAAATTTCTACTACTCAATCCGGTCAGAGTAATAGCGAACATTGTGTTCGGGTAAGATAGATTTTGTCAGCTGACACGATTTCTAACCTTACCGCTAGAGTAATTCTACCATAAGAGACATATTCTAAGCGTTGTTTTATACGGAAAATAAGTAAAAAACTGCTAAACTAAAGCAAAACTTTGAAATAGGGCCTGACTCTAAGTTTACAAAACAAGATTCTTAGGGCCAGTTTCACAGTGGATATTTAAACTCTGATTGCAGTTTAAATAGGGAATTTCAGTTTCACAGTTGGAAGTTAAATACGATTTAAATAGCCGACTGTGGATATTTAAGTACGGCACAGAGTTGCAATCGAAAACAAATAAACAGCTGATTTCGGATGTGCAGGCAAGCTGCGTCGACAATATTGCAATTTATAAGAGATCAAATTAAACATAAAACTGCATGGTATAGCACATATAAATGATCCCGTAGTATTATAAATAATATAAACTGTGGATTCTTTGCACAATATCCAATATTCACTTCTTTCGGCCGACGAAAAATTTTTAGCTCGCGCTGCCTCCATAATTGAACAATTGAACATATGTTTTTGGCAAGTTGTGTCAACCTTCAATTGTCAAATATTCGAAGTTGCCATTCATTATTCCGTATTTAAATAAATGCACTGTGAAACTCAAGAAAAGTTAAACTAGATTTAAACTCAATTCGCAAATTAGATTTAAACATCCACTGTGAAACTGGCCCTTAGTAATCATAATAACAATAACAATGCATTTAGGTCACTTTCAGAATACTACAAGTAAACATTTGAGAGGACTGATTAATTTATAGATCTGGTATGTAGCAGCATAATAATTTCCCACTCTTCACTATGCTGCAATTACTCGCAGCAATAGCAGCGGTTGCTAGATTAGACAGCTGACAACGTTGATTACATGAACTCTGAGCATGTGTGTTGAGTTTTTAAACGCTTGTACAAAGTAGGCATTAAAAATTAAAGAAAAAAAAACACACAATAAAGATTGCAAAACTTTGACGGTTGCTTGCAAAATGCTTGACAAATGTCGAACCAAAAGAACGCGCGGCATTGAGTTGCCGCTCAGCCATGGAGGGCAGGCACATGATCTCTTTAGATCAGTGACGCCCAAAGCTTCCTTATGGAAGGGCAAACACCAATACAAACAAACTTTGTTATGATGAAAAAGGAAAAAAAAATTTTGTTCAATATGTACACTGTAAAAAAATAAATTGCATATTCTTAGTTATATGTAATGAAAAACAACTGAAAATTCACTTAAATGGGACATCCTTCCAATAAGTGATCCAAATTTATATCAACGTCATTTGTAGATAATTTTAATAACGCCTCCAAATGTTCGTTGCTAATTCTATTTCCGTACTTGCTTTTTATTAATTTCAACAGAAAATGGTTTATAGTTCCGAGCAATATTTAAACTTGCAACATAAGATGCTTTTAGAGGTCCATTAACATTTGACTGAGCATTAAAACGTTGCATGTTTATTTCCTCAGTATAACATTCAATGTACTCCAAGATTTGTTCCGCATCGTGAACCAAAAATGACTTTTTTAACTCCACAACTAACTCTTCTCTTGATCCACCAGCTATCTTATCAGCAACGTAATCTGTGTGAAATGCATTAAAATGCCTTTCAATATTATTCTTTTTGTTAGTCTGAATTATTTGGAAGCATATTAAACATTGTGCTTCAGCCTTAAAATTATAAGTGAAAAATAAATCAATTTCCCGCTTCTCTTCTACAGATATGTTATTCATTTTGCAAAATACAATTTAACTTTCAAACTTAATACATATGAGCAAACAAATTTTCAAGTGCTTCTCATTCCACAGCTGCACACTTTTTTGCTCGAAATCATGCGCAAGACAACAACAACGTCTTTGTTGAAGATAACTGTCGCCAAAGTGTACCAACAAAGCTGAAGAAAGTGTTGTTGCTTTGCGCCCGGGCAGTGGCAGACGAAACGAAAATAACATTGTTGTTTGTGTTTTTCGTACTGCTTAGTGCGAAGAGCTGTCACAGACTATATCCAGACGTCCAACTGTCCGTCCAGGGAACAAAAATTTCCATTTTTTTTTTGAAAAAATCCTCACAAATAGCGTACGTGTGATTCGCAATGCATTTTGTTTTTGTAATTCCTTACAGAGTTGCATTTACAAAAATTCCTTTGTTTACATTTCGGACCAACAACTGTTAAACTTAAAAAATTTGTTCGCAGTGGGTTGGGAATTCGATACAGCGGATAGCTCTTATCATACAACCGACGCTCCTATCTTATAGTTGATAGGGCATACAAATAAATTGCACGACACGGCTATCGACTACAGATGCCTTCGAGTACTCGGTTCCCACGCGACAAAAGCAACCAAATAAAATATTTAATGTACACAAAAAATATCAGCACATATATTCAAACTGAAATAATAATCAAATTGTTACAATAATATAAGTTCGGTCGAATACAAATGGAATCGTTCACAAACAGACCTGTCTAGGCTTACTAGGTATTGGATCACGCATGACTGAATGGCTGCCCCTTTTTTCGAATTTTTTAATTTTTTAAAATTTAAGATGACCCCCCTCAGAAAAAAATTTTTGTTGTTTATATCGAGTGGGGTATCATTAGAAAGGGCTACGTCCATGACAAACATATTTTTTAATAATTTTCTGTGAAGCGGTTTCGAAGATATAGCACAAAATGTCTAAAAAATGACCATACCCCCTGGCTTCCTACATTTCTTAAGCTAAAATTTTGATAAAATCAGAGTTAGTAGGTCTTTAGTCATAGATTACTAGAAAACTGCAGCTTTTTTCGATTTATTTGTTTTTCTATTTTTTTTAACTTTTTTTTAGTTTACCATAGTAAAAAATTTCCTTAGCGAAAAATTATTTTTTTTTACATATTTTGGGGTCTCGTTTGAAAGGGCTACGTCCGTGGATTCCTAAAATGTTTTTTTTATAATTTTAGGTGAATTGGTTTCGAAGATGTAGGCCAAAATGTCGAAAATTGTGTGGCCAGACGGGCAAAGAGAAACTACATTCGAACGCTAAAAAGGGTATTTCTGGTACGGAACCCTCAGTGAGCGAGCCCGACTCGCACTTGACTGCTTTTTGCACAAGTTTTTTTACTTATATTCAAACCAATTGCTGAAACCTTTGCATTTAAATAAAATGTGTTAGATTGACAGTAGTTGTAGTATTTTTAAATTTGTACTTTGTAGTTTGTATTTGTACATTTGTAATTTTAAATATTTGTAATTTTTTATTTAAACATTTCTTCCTGTACTTTAACAAGCAGTTGGGACGTCATGTCCAGGCACACCTGCTTGGCCACCGGCTCTTGGAGCTGTCTCAACATCCAGTCGAAATAGTTGAGAGCTTGTTTGTAAGGCGAATCGTCCGACCGATTTTTTACCAGGCTCTGCTGGGTTTCGAGCAATGCTTCTACCTTCTGCCAGACTCCACTTGTATGTGCTTGTGTCGATGAGCGGCGCGATGGAGTGGGGCTCTAGAAATAGAAATTAAATTTAGAAATTAAGGTACAAATATAATGCACACATACTTACATAAGAGTAAACTGGAGACGCTTCAGATTGCATTGTGTCATCTTCCCACGCTGTTGAAGTTGTAAAAGTTCTGTAAAAAAAAATTTATATTTAAATTGTCCAAAACGCCATATGCTGACACGTTCTTTTCTGAGAGACATTTGGAAGGAACGCCAAATCCTCTGCGAACTCCCAGGCAGCACACTCGCCAAATTCTGGCTCCTCCAACACGTCGCCACCAGCGCTGCCGATTGCATCCTTTTGGCCAGATCTGGCGCGATAGGCTTTTACGCAAGCTTATCCATGCTGCTCTGCATTCACTCGCTGGAAAGAAGGCGATAATTACATAAAGAACAAAATCTTAGAACATTTTGCTAACCTGATTTGACCAACACCGACCGCACTTATCGCCTCCAGGCCTGATCCATAGCATTTTTGTTGCTATGGTTTGGATCCGTCTGGTCCCAAATCCTTGGCCTTTCCTTCACCAGCTTCGCCAACTCATGTTTTTCGGCATCAGAAAATTTGTTGAGGCGCTTTTGGCGTTTTGGCGCACTTTGCGATGTAGTTGGAGTATTTCCTGCGTTTTCCATGTCTGAAAATAAGAAAATAGATTAAGGTAATTGTTCCTTATTAAATCTTTTGTTCAAATTTTAATCCAACTGTTCCTATTGAACTTAATGTACATTCTTATGCAACCATGTATAAAAGTATGAAAGCAAATATGTATAATTGTAAATGCATCCCTGGGAGGAAATGTGCTTGTCTAAAAGTTGTAAAGAACGCCATTTCAAAAAAGACTCCTAGGAAAGCAGACGAAAGAGTAAGAAAACTATTATTTGTAAAACTTATTTGATTCTAATCTTTATACAGATAATAAACACCACCACAACACACTTCGTTTACTATAAAAACGGAAAGGTCGTTTGATTATACGTCTGCTGAAAATATAGGTTCATTTGCCGCCGAACCAAACAGTTCAATTTGCCACCGAACTGCAACATTTTTTATTATTCTTTCTTGCGAAATTCAATTTCTTCGTTGCAAGATGTCTACGCCTTTGTCGCCAAATGAAAGTGACGCCAGTGGGGACCAGGAGACAATCGCACAGAGCACAATGGTCGACGAGATTCGAGAGCAATTGCAGACATTAAAGAACTCGCTCAAGGAAACTGAAATACAGCGAGATAAATTGCAACAGCTCGTCGCATCGCAAGTAAGCACCGCCGCCATTAATGGAACATCTACTCCTACGACCCTTGGTGCACAACTTTCTCCACACACTGCCACCATGTGGGACGCACTTCACCAGAGCTCGTCTGCACCCATATTTAGCGCTTCAAATTTTCCGCCGCCGATCACCACTATTGGAGCGCCCACTTTGCCAACGTATACCACGTATCATGTGCCAACTTCTTGCACAGCATATAGTGCAGCATATTTGCCAGCGCCGGAACATGCCTCCGGACACTTTTCATTGCCGCCACCGGGTACAGCCTTATTGCCGCCGCCAGTTGATCTCAACTCAGCATCTGCTTTAGACAGACGCTTCATTCCAGGTAATTCCCACCAGTACATTGGCGCTCCACTGTCGTCAAGCGCATATACAGTTAACCAGCCATTTAATTCCTGGAAGTGCCGCCAAACAGGAGCCGGCACGACAACGTCGCCGCCAACAACAACAGTAAGTTCAACTGTTACATTTTCGAATTTAGCAAATTCGCATGCAACCATGCGGAATGCTGAAACAATGCTGCCAAATCAAATGCCGTACTTTTCTCAACCATCATGTGCTCCGCAATACGCCGCATTGCCAATCAATACAACTCCGTTTTATAATATGTCAGTCCGTAAATTGCAAGAGCTGCCAGAATTTTCAGGTCTGCCAGAACAATGGCCTATGTTCGTTGTAGCGTATCAGGAAACTTCTGCAGCATACAACTACACTAATTTAGAAAATTTATCGCGTTTACAAAAGGCGCTTAAAGGCGTTGCGAAGCAACAAGTAGAAGCACTATTAATTCATCCTAATAATGTCGACACGGTTATGCGTACATTGGAATTTAATTATGGGCGTCCTGAAATGTTAATACGAAGTCAAATTGCGAAGGCAAGAGCCTTTCCGACGATTGCGGAGTCAAAATCAAGAGATATCATCGGGCTCAATACAATGGTACTAAACTTAACCGCATTTTTGGAAAGTGCTGGAGCCGGCCCTCATTTAACAAATCCAACGCTATTGGACGAATTAGTTGCCAAATTGCCCCAGTCGAAGAGGGAGGAATGGGCTAAATACACGTATACAAATATTCAATCTGCTTATCCAAGTGTTAGGGATTTTAGTTGCTGGTTACAACAGGTAGCAACCTACGTATCTGCCGCGGTCATCGGAGACCAATTAGATTTCATGCCAGCCATTGTGAATGATAAAAAGAGTAGAGCATTTAAGCCATCGTACACAATAAATAAAGACATAAATAAATGCATTGTCTGCAAAGAAGAACATTACTTGTATCGTTGCGCGGAATTCCAGAAAAAATCTGTTGATGAGCGATGGAATATAATTAAGGAGAATTGTAGGTGTTTTTGTTGCTTGCGTCAGGGGCACCAATCATTTAAATGTTCAATGCGAAGGAAATGCGGAATATCTGGTTGTCAAAAATTCCATAACCGACTGCTACATGCCACACAATATTCCGAACAAACTGCCGATTTTAAAGATAAACAAGTTAAACCAGCCGTCGTCTCTGTTGTTATTGAGGAATTAAATCCTGAAACTTTATTTAAATTTTTGCCGATAGAGTTGATAGGGCCAAAAGGGCGTTGCCAAATCATGGCATTTATAGATGAAGGCTCAAAGATATCGCTGCTTGAAGAAGACGTCGCTAAGTCAATAGGGCTTAAGGGTGCCAGCGATATACTTTCGCTCAAGTGGATCGACAAACATACCACAAGTGAACTGTCACAGCACCTGGATCTTGAAATTTCAAATATTCACAATACACATGAAACGTTTCAAATGAAGGACGTTCGCTCTACAAAGAAATTGTTATTGCCGCCTCAAAGTTTGCAATTGAAAGAATATCGAAATCGTTATCCACATCTGATTGACATCCCGATCGACGAATATGACGACGTTGTGCCAAAGCTATTGATAGGGATGCCGCACATCCGTTTAGTCCGCCCATTAAATGTTGTTAATCTTGATGAAGGGTTTGCTGCGCATCAAACGCAGTTAGGTTGGGTATTCTTTGGGTCCAACTCAGCAACATACGACAATTTAGTCTGCCGCATAGACATCGAAGACATCGAACAGAAAGCGATAGAAAATATAGAAAGACAAGTCGCCGAATATTTTGCCTTGGAAGACGCGGGAGTAAAGCCAGCTCCATTAGTTATATCAGACGCCGATGTAAGGGCCGAAAATATTTTAAAAGAGACTACTAAGCAACTTGGCGAGCGATATGAAACAGGGCTTTTATGGAAAAGTGATGCCATACTAGACTGCGACAGCTATACGATGTCATTGAGGCGTTTAGTTACGCTCGAAAATAAAATGGCAAAGAATGCGGAGTTCGCCGAGTGGTACAAGGCCAAAATAAATGAGTACATTTCCAAGTCGTATGCGAAAAAATTAAGACCAAGCGAAATAGCTAGCCAAGACGGTCGAGTTTGGTATCTGCCACATTTTTGTATTTGTAACCCTAACAAAGGAAATAAACGGAGGCTAGTATTTGACGCAGCTGCAGCTGTCGATAACAGGTCGTTAAATTCCATGTTAATGAAAGGTCCAGCTGCATACCAACCCAAGCTCTTAATGTCAGTTTTGTTTAATTTTCGCCAGGCAAAATTTGCAGTTAGCGCCGACATTAAAGAAATGTTTCTGCGCATAAATATTCGTGAGGAAGATCAAAATGCTCAAAGATTCTTGTGGAGAAATGGAGATTCTTCCAAACCGCCGGAAGTGTACGCGATGACCGCTATGATATTCGGATCGGCGTGCTCACCATGCTCAGCGCAGTATGTGAAGAATGTAAATGCGAGCAAGTTTCGAGAAAAGTATCCGCGTGCAGTAAAGGCAATCGTCGAACATCATTATGTAGATGACTACGTCGACAGTTTCGACACGGAATCGGAAGCCATCGATGTAACAAAGGCGGTTATAGCCATCCACGATGCTGCTGGATTCGAGTTGCGAGGCTTCGCATCTAATTCAGGTCAAGTGCTTGCGCAAATTGGAGTACCGCAATCGAATCAACCCACAACTCTTACCGATTTATGTCCAAAAGAATCTACAACTGAAAAAATTCTTGGTATGTATTGGACCACGCCGGACGATATGTTTTGTTTCATATTGAGATTTGCAAAGGTACCGAAGGAGGTATTAAACGGAAATAGAAAACCAACAAAAGCCGAAGTATTGAGTCTCACCATGTCCATTTTTGATCCAATTGGGT
Organism: Neria commutata; assembly: GCA_963457695.1. Classification (NCBI taxonomy): domain Eukaryota; kingdom Metazoa; phylum Arthropoda; class Insecta; order Diptera; family Micropezidae; genus Neria; species Neria commutata. The sequence continues at coordinate 5,581,557 of OY735250.1, forward strand.
TTCACGAACTTTACAGGCATCAGAATCAAGAGGCGATTGTTTGTGCTATTCGCTCGAAATTTTGGATAATAGGCGTACGCCGCTTAGTCAGTTCGGCAAAGACACACTGTCAACTTTGTAAAAACCAGAACGCTATGCCGAAACCACCGCTAATGGGACAACTGCCGATCGATCGCTTGACCCCATTTGGTCGAGCTTTCTCATATACTGGCGTCGACTATTTCGGCCCAGTGCTTGTTGCGATTGGGCGCCGTCGTGAAAAAAGGTGGGTGTGCCTTTTCACTTGTCTCACTGTCAGGGCAATTCATTTAGAATTAGCAAAGGACTTGTCAACGGATGCACTTATTCTGTGCTTAAGGAACTTCATCAACAGACGAGGAGTTCCAGTACGCATGCGAAGCGATAGAGGAACCAATTTCATTGGCGTGAGTAAACAAGATTGGGTACTGGTGGAGAACAACTTGGCTGCTGAATGTGCGAGCAAGGGAGTGGAGTGGATATTCAATACTCCTGGCAACCCCTCGGCAGGAGGGGCATGGGAGCGCATGGTGCGATGTGTGAAAAGGGTATTGGAGATCACTTTAAAGGAAAAGGTTCCACAGGTCGAGACGTTGCAGAGCCTTTTAATTGAAGCCGAAAATCTGGTGAATTCTCGTCCGCTAACGCATTTGCCATTAGAAAGTACAGATGCCGAGCCGCTAACGCCCAACCACTTTCTGGTAGGTTGTCCAAACTACATACAGACGCCGGCAGTCGGCGAAAAAATTAATTTGCGGAAACAGTGGCAAATTCTTCAACAGTTAAAGCAGTCGTTTTGGAGGCGATGGGTGTTGGAGTACCTGCCAACATTAACACGCCGCAGTAAGTGGTGCGAGCTACGGTTCGAACATCAACCGGATATCTACGTAGACCCGCGACGAAGCTTGCAGTACTCGACGTAGGTGGTGAATCTGTGTCGATTCACGGTAGGCGGAATGTTCCTTATTAAATCTTTTGTTCAAATTTTAATCCAACTGTTCCTATTGAACTTAATGTACATTCTTATGCAACCATGTATAAAAGTATGAAAGCAAATATGTATAATTGTAAATGCATCCCTGGGAGGAAATGTGCTTGTCTAAAAGTTGTAAAGAACGCCATTTCAAAAAAGACTCCTAGGAAAGCAGACGAAAGAGTAAGAAAACTATTATTTGTAAAACTTATTTGATTCTAATCTTTATACAGATAATAAACACCACCACAACACACTTCGTTTACTATAAAAACGGAAAGGTCGTTTGATTATACGTCTGCTGAAAATATAGGTTCATTTGCCGCCGAACCAAACAGTTCAATTTGCCGCCGAACTGCAACAGTAATTGAAAATCTAAAATAATTCGAAATATTTTACAAATTTACAATCTAAAATGAACATTTAATGTTTTGCTTACCTCTTTCGCCCGTTAATATCCGTTGAATGTCTTCTTCTTGTTAAAGTAATAATGTTTCAAACATTATTCCTTGCCAAAACCTGAGTTACCCTATGCACATTTCCACTGAAAAAAAGTAGTAAATTTCGTAGCAGATTTCTTGAGAACAGCGATAGGGGTCAAGTAATTTTGACGCAAGGAAATTTCTTGAGCATTTTGTTGGCGTTTTTTTATATGGAGTTTTCGCTTTTCTTGAGAACTGCTAAGACCCCTTTACTTCTGTAATTTTTCTTCTTTGTAATTTTTCAGCCGGACGTCTCAACCAATGAATCTATTTTAAATGACGCTGCGTTTATGTCAACGAACCCGACATCGTCTGCGACATTTAACACCACGAACGTCGGCCAACAGCGCAAACGTAGAGCTTCAGTAACGCCCACGCCACAGGCTTCCAACTCGAGCACGAAACAAGTACCGGCGGAAATTCTCTAGTGCGCTAACCACTTTGAACACAAGAGACAAACACTCCGCTTTCGGCGAGTTCATTGCCCAAGAATAGCGAAGCCTTCCGCCACACGAATCGTAAGGATTGCGTACGAATATGATTCGTGCATTGTTGGCTTTCACAGAGTCGCGTCCGTCGCCTGTATTGCAACAGCCGCAGCAGCCATCGCCATTTCAAATCGTTAATGACGAGGAGATCAAAATGTAACAAAGTAGTAATTCACTGTAATATATGCGCGTTCGATTCATTTGCTAATTTTCTAAATAAAAGCAAACTAAAAGCAAACATTTAGTAGGAACAGTCGCATTTTATTAAATTTATTTCGAGTTCTTTAAATGTGCGTATATTGTCATTTAATTTCGCCTTCGTCAGCAAAATAAGCAGCAATTTAATTTTGTATTGATTTGCCTTCGTTTGTGCGGTCACGCGCTGGTTCAATAGGATGCAGTCGCCGGCACGCCAATCTCCGGCAACCGACACATTGTCTTGATCTCCGTTCCCATCAATACGATACTGTGCGTGCGTAAAGAAAGATAATTGATTGGCAAAGATTTGAGTAAATTTCAACAAATATTAGCAAGAAGTGGAAACAATACCTTTATAATTATAAAATACGCTACCAGCATTCGGCGGTGTGACCATCACGACATGTTTGCGGTCGACAGCGCCGATGCAATTGGAAAATTGCCATCGGTCGTTGAATTCTCGTGCCACTACCTCCCATTCGGCTTCGGTTTTCGGTAACTGCATAAAAAAGCAGTCAAGTGCGAGTCGGGCTCGCTCACTGAGGGTTCCGTACCAGAAATACCCTTTTTATCGTTCGAAATTAGTTTCCCCTTGCCCGTCTAGCTATAAAATTTTTGACATTTTGACCTACATCTTCGAAACCAATTCACCTAAAATTATAAAAAAAACATTTTTGGAATCCACGGACGTAGCCCTTTCTAATGACACCCCACAATATGTAAAAAACAAATATTTTTCGCTGAGGAAATTTTTTACTATGGTAATCTTAAATAAAATTTTTAAAAATAGAAAAACAAATAAATCGAAAAAAGCTGCAGTTTTCCAGTAATCTATGACTAAAGACCTACTACCTCTGATTTTATCAAAATTTTAGCTTAAGAAATGTAGAAACCCAGGGGGGGGTATGGTCATTTTTTCGACATTTTGTGCTATATCTTCGAAACCACTTCACCGAAAATTATATAAAAAATATGTTTGGAATCCATGGACGTAGCCCTTTCTAATGATACCCCACTCGATATAAACAAGAAAATTTTTTTTCTGAGGGGGGTCATCTTAAATAAAAAAAAATAAAAACATAAAAAAATCGAAAAAAGCTGCACCCTTACGGTAATGCGTGATAAAATACCTAGTTACTCCGATTTTAACAAAATTTTAGCTTGAGAAATGTGCTGTGCATATTGGATCATGTGGGGACAGGTCGGTTTTTCTCTTATATCTTTCGAACCCGTTTACATAAAATAAAAATAAAATACATTTTATAATCTATGGACATAGCCCTTTCTAACGATACCCCACACGATACGTTTTAAAAATATTTTTATTTTTTTTTGTCCGACCCGAAAACCTTTAAAAATTATAAAAAAATATTTCTAAAAATATTTCTTAACTTTTTATAGTGAAAATGTGCTTAGGTTATTAAGACCTAACACCGTGCCAAATTTCAGGTTTCTACGATTAAAAAAAGGTCGTTTTATATACACACTCCCAAAACTCGTTGACTGAGTCCTCTGTTCCCGTTTTTTCCCTTTTAGGGGAACGGAACCCTAAAAAGGAAAATGATTAGATGCAAATGATAAGGGAAACGCGCCACAGATACTCACCTTGACAAAATCGTCGACGAGGACTGTGTAGATCGCGTCCAGAACTTCTGGAATAATTCACGACATGGTCGTCGCTGGAATGCAGAAAGTGTACTGCAGCGACCTAAAATTGTCACCAGTGGCCAAGTAGTGCAGCGTCAGCGCGAGTCGCTCCATTGCAGGAATGCTCAATCGCATGTTCGTGTCCGCTTTTTCGATGTACGGTTGCACCAAAGCAAGCAAATGATCAAATTGCTCGGCCGACATACGTAAAAAACCGCGATATAAAGCAATTCGACCATCAATTTCGCGCGAAAACCCTCCGTCTTGCGAAGCTGCAACAACTGTTTTGTCCACACGGTACGCTTTCGCTTTTGTTTTTTATTTCGGTAATCTTCGTCACTGCTGCTTTCCAACTAAATATACGCGGCCAAAGTAATGGCAACAGACTTACTTTCAGACATATTATTGAAGAATAATTAAATGCAAATGCACCTATTCAAAAATATATTTAAAGTGAAAACTCAATGTGAAACTCCAGCACTGAACAAAATATATATATACAAAGTTTTAAGAAATAGATCATTTGTTTGTATACAGACCACAAACTATTAAGATATAAAATAAGTAATGTCGGATTTCTTTATTACCAGCAGTATCGCGCCACTTCGTGGCGACTCTCCTACTTTCGCCGATATGGAGAAGTCGTCTTAATCTTTTTGTAATTTTAAAACCAAAATTTTATAAATCCGTATTACCTACTATATTTTAAAATGTTAATATTTTAACTCTGTACTCTGTATCCTCGAAATTAAGAGCAACAGGCCGACACAAAGCCGTCAGCTCTGCTGCCACCTTTAACCAAAACTTTAATTAAAGGAAGTAAGCTCATTTTGCTGGTTGATAACGTACATACTGCGTTACCTTATTCAATCCGGATAAATAATTAAAGGAGGTAGTAGTAGTGATCCGGGAGGCAATAAAAAAAGGAACAAATATATAATTGTTACTATCAGTATCACAAAATTCTGTTTTTAGTGGAAAATAATAAGTAAAAATTTTATGAGGCTGGTTTTCCAAAAAGATTTGAATCCAATCTTTCCCTCCAGATTTTTCTAAAGTTGAAATTTTCATGAAACATGTGTAATTCCTATACATATTCTTAGTGTTCCACCACCTAAAATTTCAACTTTTCCTCTATATAATAAAAGTCCTCGTCACTGCCTCACTGGCGTGTCATTAACGCAAACGCTTCTTATAAAAGTTTAGAAAATATATATACAACATATTTTAACAAATTGTACAAAAACAAAAAACCTATTAAACAAGAAGGATTGACCTATTACTTACATATATGGAAAATGAACTTGACACAGAACTAAATATAACAATTAAAATTAAATAAACAAACAGTTTTACAAAAAAAAAAAACTAAAAACTAACACTACGAGCAGTCAGTGTTGCTGCGTCCTCGTCTGGTTTCTAACTAATTTCGTTGACTGAGTCCTCTGTTTTTCTACCAGGTGTCAGGTGTCTGGTTTCAAAATCTGGGGTAAAAGTGAAAATGTAAAAGTGCTGCAACAAGAGACAAACTACGTACGGAGATATACCCTGGAAATGCTACATCTAATATATAAAAATGAATGTTTGTTTGTCTGTTTGTCTGTCTGTCCGGCTATACAAAGCTACACGCGTTGACCGATTTCAGCCAAACTTTATACCAATATTGTTGAAAACCAAAGGAAGGCGACTGTATATAAAATTTTTCGATTCATCAAGAGGGCGTGGCACCTCCCATACAACTTAAATATTTGATTTGGCATATCTTTAAAACTACATGCCATACAACATTAAAATTCTCTATTCTGTTAGTAATTAGTCGTGCCCTCTTGCTGAAAAAAATGAGGGGCGTGGGAAAAGGGGGAGTGGCACTCCTTATACAACTTAAATATTTGATTTGGCATATCTTTAAAACTACAAGTCAAGCAGCATTGAAATTCCGTATGCAGGCCCCTCTTGGATGCTTCGTCCCACGGGTAAAATTTGTTGGGCGTAGGACAAGGGGCGTGGCACTTATCAATCAACTATACATTTGGGTATAACTTTAGAACAATACACCACACATAAATGAAACACGATACGAACTTACTACATGTCCGTATCCTTCAACTCGGAAAATGGGACGGGCATTGGACAAGGGGCGTGGCACCGCCCATACATCAGAATTTTTGATATCGAATATCTTTTGGCCTAAAAGTCGGGAAGCATTGAAATTCCGTATGCAGGTCCCTCTTGGATGCTTCGTCCCACGGGTAAAATTATATGGGCGTAGGACAAGGGGCGTGGCACTTTTTAATCAACTATACATTTGAGTATAACTTTAGACCAATACACCACACATAAATGAAACACGATACGAACTTACTACATGTCCGTATCCTTCAACTCGGAAAATGGGACGGGCATTGGACAAGGGACGTGGCACCGCCCATACATCAGAATTTTTTATATCGAATATCTTTTGGCCTAAAAGTCGGGAAGCATTGAAATTCCGTATGCAGGTCCCTCTTGGATGCTTCGTCCCACGGGTAAAATTATACGGGCGTAGGACAAGGGGCGTGGCACTTTTTAATCAACTATACATTTGAGTATAACTTTAGAACAATACACCACACATAAATGAAACACGATACGAACTTACTACATGTCCGTATCCTTCAACTCGGAAAAAGGGACGGGCATTGGACAAGGGGCGTGGCACCGCCCATACATCAGAATTTTTGATATCGAATATCTTTTGGCCTAAAAGTCGGGAAGCATTGAAATTCCGTATGCAGGTCCCTCTTGGATGCTTCGTCCCACGGGTAAAATTTTATGGGCGTAGGACAAGGGACGTGGCACTTTTCAATCAACTATATATTTGGGTATAACTTTAGAACTATACAGCAGACATAAATGAAACACGATACGAACTTACTACATGCCCGTGTCCTTCAACTCGGAAAATGGGATGGGCATTGGACACGAGGCGTGGCACCCCTCATACAACTTAAATATTTGATTTGGTATACCTTTAAAACTACAAGTCATACAACATAAAAATTTTGTATTCTGTTAGTATTTAGTCATGCATTCACGTAAACATTTTTACATAATTTGGGTTTTATATATGTATGTATATAGATTTAGGGTCATGGGACAAGGTGGCGTGGCACACCTCAAATGTATGTAAAAAATTTGGGGTCCATGAGGAGTGAATGGGGTCGTTACTTTAATTTTCGCCTTCCACCAAAGGAGTAATCTACATACACAGATAGTTCTGTGAGGACCTACGTATATGACTTCCCCGATTTAGACAAAACTTCACAAGCAAATAGGAAAGTCTTAAGCAAGGTCACTCAATATACATATCTTATCCCTTAAAACCACCCTAACAAATTACCCTTTATCATACCACTAACAATAATGTGGCTTTTAATACAATTTTTAAATTCCAATTTAGTTGTTATTCCCCGTATGATGTGGCACTCGGGTAAAGCCGGGTAAATCAGCTAGTATCTAATATATAAAAATGAATGTTTGTTTGTCTGTTTGTCTGTCCGGCTATACAAAGCTACACGCGTTGACCGATTTCAGCCAAACTTTATACCAATATTGTTGAAGACCAAAGGAAGGCGACTGTATATAAAATTTTTCGATTCATCAAGAGGGCGTGGCACCTCTCATACAACTTAAATATTTGATTTGGCACATCTTTAAAACTACAAGTCATACAACATTAAAATTCTGTATTCTGTTAGTAATTAGTCGTGCCCTCTTGCTAAAAAAAATTTAGGGGCGTGGGACAAGGGGGAGTGGCACTCCTTATACAACTTAAATATTTGATTTGGCATATCTGTAAAACTACAAGTCATGCAACATTAGAATTCTGAATTCTGTTAATAATTAGTCGTGCCCTCTTGCTAAAAAAAAATTTAGGGGCGTGGGACAAGGGGGAGTGGCACTCCTTATACAACTTAAATATTTGATTTGGCATATCTTTAAAACTACAAGTCACGCAGCATTGAAATTCCGTATGCAGGCCCCTCTTGGATGCTTCGTCCCACGGGTAAAATTTTATGGGCGTAAGACAAGGGGCGTGGCACTTTTTAATCAACTATACATTTGGGTATAACTTTAGAACAATACACCGCACATAAATGAAACACGATACGAACTTACTTCATGTCCGTGTCCTTCAACTCGGAAAATGAGACGGGCATTGGACACGAGGCGTGGCACCCCTCATTCAACTTAAATATTTGATTTGGTATACCTTTAAAACTACATGACATACAACATTAAAATTTTGTATTCTGTTAGTATTTAGTCATGCATTCACGTAAACATTTTTACATAATTTGGGTTTGAATTATGTATATAGATTTAGGGTCATGGGACAAGGTGGCGTGGCACACCTCAAATGTATGTAAAAAATTTGGGGTCCATGAGGAGTGAAGGGGGTCGTTACTTTAATTTTCGCCTTCCACCAAAGGAGTAATCTACATACACAGATAGTTCTGTAAGGACCTACATTTATGACTTCTCCTATTCAAACAAAACTTCACAAGCAAATAGAAAAGTCCTAAGCAAGGTTACTCAATATATCTTATTCCTTAAAACCACCCTAACAAATTACCCTTTACCATACCACTTACAATAATGTGGCTTTTAATACCATTTTTTAATTCCAATTTAGTTGTTATTCCCCGTATGATGTGGCACTCGGGTAAAGCCGGGTAAATCAGCTAGTTATTAATACACCAGCACACTTACGACTAAATTTCAAAACAGACACAGACAAATGCGCTCATATTTACAGACACCTGGTAGAAAAACAGAGGACTCAGTCAACGAAATTAGTTAGAAGCCAGACGAGGACGCAGCAACACTGACTGCTCGTAGTGTGTTTTTTTTTTTTTTTTTTTTTTTTTGTAAAACTGTTTGTTTGTTTAATTTTAATTGTTATATTTAGTTCTGTGTCAAGTTCATTTTCCATATATGTAAGTAATAGGTCAATCCTTCTTGTTTAATAGGTTTTTTGTTTTTGTACAATTTGTTAAAATATGTTGTATATATATTTTTATATTCAGTGGCCCTGATGATGACATCCAATGGACGTCGAAATATTGGCCTAGAATAAATAATTAAAATTCATCGAACGTTTTTTAATTAGGAAGACCTTGAGCCTGAAGACAAACAATAACTACATATTACAATAGGTCGAATAAAACACACTTATTCAGTTTAGAAAATAAGCAAGCAAGAGCTGTGATAGCACAGTGAGTAAGGCGCTGGCGCAGAAACCGAAAGTGCGTGAGTTCGATCCCTGACAGGGTATTCTTACTTTTTTTTCGGTATTAAATTTGTTCAGTCACACAAACGGCATCTATAAAAGTTTAGAACATGAGGAAGCAAGAGCTGGGATAGCACAGTGTGTAAGGCGCTGACACAGAAACCGGAAGTGCGTGAGTTCGATCCCTGGCAGTGTATTCTTATTTTTTTCCGGTATTAAATTTGTTCAGTCACACGAACGACTTCTATAAATGTTTAGAACATGAGCAGGTAGGAGCTGTGATAGCACAGTGAGTAAGGCGCTGGCGCAGAAACCGAGAGTGCGTGAGTTCGATCGAATTTGACAGGGTATTCTTATTTTTTTTCGGTATTAAATTTGTTCAGTCATACGAACGGCTTCTATAAAAGTTTAGAAAATAAGCAAGCAAGAGCTGTGATAGCACAGTGAGTAAGGCGCTGGCGCAGAAACCTAAAGTGCGTGAGTTCGATCCCTGACAGGGTATTCTTACTTTTTTTTCGGTATTAAATTTGTTCAGTCACACAAACGGCATCTATAAAAGTTTAGAACATGAGGAAGCAAGAGCTGGGATAGCACAGTGTGTAAGGCGCTGACACAGAAACCGGAAGTGCGTGAGTTCGATCCCTGGCAGTGTATTCTTATTTTTTTCCGGTATTAAATTTGTTCAGTCACACGAACGACTTCTATAAATGTTTAGAACATGAGCAGGTAGGAGCTGTGATAGCACAGTGAGTAAGGCGCTGGCGCAGAAACCGAAAGTGCGTTAGTTCGATCCCTGGCAGGGTCTTATTTTTTTTTTTTTTAAATTAATTACTGGAAAGACCACAGTAGTTTTTAGTTTCGCAGTGAGTAAGGCGCTGGCGCAGAAACCGAAAGAGCGTGAGTTCGATCCCTGGGAGGGTATTATTATTTTTTTTCGGTATCAATTAATTATTAGAAAGGCCACAGTAGTTTTTAGTTTCACAGTGAGTAAGGCGCTGGCGCAGAAACCGAAAGTGCGTGAGTTCGATCCCTGGGAGGGTATTCTTATTTTTTTTTCGGTATCAATTAATTATTGAAAAGGCCACAGTAGTTTTTAGTGTCTGAGTTGACCACAAGATGACGCCACTCGCAACTAAAGAGAAATTTTGATCTACAGCTTTGGAACTAAAAGACGTGCAGCATTAAAACTCCGTATGCAGTCGCCTCATGGATGTGTCGTCCCACTGGCAAAATTTTATGGGCGTAGGATAAGGAGCGTGGCACTTTTTTATCAACTCCAGATTTGTGTATAACTTTAGAACTACACATCACACATCAATGAAACTCGGCAGGAACTTACTACAAATCCATATCCTTCTACTGGGAAAATAAGACGGACACTGGATAAGGGGGCGTGGCACCCCCATACCAACAATATTTTTGATCTCGATTAGCTTTGGAACTAAAGGTCGTGCAGCATTGAAATTCCGTATACAGGCGCCTCTTGGATGTGACGTCCCACTGGTAAAATTTTATGGGCGTAGGATAAGGGGCGTGGCACTTTTTTATCAACTCCAGATTTGTGTATAACTTTAGAACTACACATCACACATCAATGAAACTCGGTAGGAACTTACTGCATATCCATATCCTTGTACTGAGAAAATAAGGGGCGCTGGATAAGGGGGCGTGGCACCCCCATACAAACAAAATTTTTGATCTCGATTAGCTTTGGAACTAAAGGTCGTGCAGCATTGAAATTTCGTATGCAGTCGCCTCTTGGATGTGTCGTCCCACTGGTAAAATGTTATGGGCGTAGGATAAGGGGCGTGGCACTTTTTTATCAACTCCAGATTTGTGTATAAATTTAGAACTATACATCAATGAAACTCGGTAGGAACTTATTTTATTTTATGGGCGTAGGATAAGGGGGCGTGGCACCCCCATACAAACAAAATTTTTGATCTCGATTAGCTTTGGAACTAAAGGTCGTGCAGCATTGAAATTTCGTATGCAGTCGCCTCTTGGATGTGTCGTCCCACTGGTAAAATTTTATGGGCGTAGGATAAGGGGGCGTGGCACCCCCCATATAAACAAAATTTTTGATCTCGATTAGCTATGGAACTAAAGGTCGTGCAGCATTGAAATTCCGTATACAGGCGCCTCTTGGATGTGACGTCCCACTGGTAAAATTTTATGGGCGTAGGATAAGGGGCGTGGCACTTTTTTATCAACTCCAGATTTGTGTATAACTTTAGAACTACACATCACACATCAATGAAACTCGGTAGGAACTTACTGCATATCCTTCTACTGAGAAAATAAGGGGGCGCTGGATAAGGGGGCGTGGCACCCCCATACAAACAAAATTTTTGATCTCGATTAGCTTTGGAACTAAAGGTCGTGCAGCATTGAAATTTCGTATGTAGTCGCCTCTTGGATGTGTCGTCCCACTGGTAAAATGTTATGGGCGTAGGATAAGGGGCGTGGCACTTTTTTATCAACTCCAGATTTGTGTATAAATTTAGAACTACACATCAATGAAACTCGGTAGGAACTTACTACAAATCCATATCCTTCTACTGGGAAAAAAAGACGGGCACTGGATAAGGGGGCGTGGCACCCCCCATACAAACAAAATTTTTGATCTCGATTAGCTTTGGAACTAAAGGTCGTGCAGCATTGAAATTTCGTATACAGGCGCCTCTTGGATGTGTCGTCCCACTGGTAAAATGTTATGGGCGTAGGATAAGGGGCGTGGCACTTTTTTATCGACTCCAGATTTGTGTATAACTTTAGAACTACACATCAATGAAACTCGGTAGGAACTTATTTTATTTTATGGGCGTAGGATAAGGGGGCGTGGCACCCCCCATACAAAAAAAATTTTTGATCTCGATTAGCTTTGGAACTAAAGGTCGTGCAGCATTGAAATTTCGTATGCAGTCGCCTCTTGGATGTGTCGTCCCACTGGTAAAATTTTATGGGCGTAGGATAAGGGGGCGTGGCACCCCCCATATAAACCAAATTTTTGATCTCGATTAGCTTTGGAACTAAAGGTCGTGCTGCATTGAAATTCCGTATACAGGCGCCTCTTGGATGTGACGTCCCACTGGTAAAATGTTATGGGCGTACGATAAGGGGCGTGGCACTTTTTTATCAACTACACACTTGGGCTTCAGTTTATAATTATAGGTACACCACACATCAATGAAACACGATAGGAACTTACTCGCCGCGCCTTGCAAGCAAAACAACAACAACTCATCGCGTCACAAATATGCCACGAATATTAGGGTCGATCACAGCCGTATTATTTGTTAAAATGAGGATATGACATATGACGATAGGAGACACTGTGAATACCCTAAATATTGTGTACTGCTCTGCAAGTTTTAAATTCTTTTTGCGAAAAATTTCAGAGCTCTAAAATTGAATTTATGGAAGACTAAAAAGTAGAAAATAAAATTATATAAAAAAAAACTTTTAAAAAATAAGCTTTAATTTATTTAATGTACTAAAAAGTAGAAAATAAATTGTTTCCAAGTCACCTGTATCTCACTATTAATAAAAGCTTGTGCGCTCAATATCCATATTCAAAATATCTTTCATTACTAGAATCTATTTGCAAAAAATTATTTAAATAAAATATTGTGGTAACTGGTTGACAAATATTGAACACATGAGCGCCCCAAGCTTTTATTAATAGTATGATACAAGTGACTTGGAAACAATTTATTTTCTACTTTTTACATTACATTAAATAAATTAAAGCTTATTTTTAAAAAGTTTTTTTTTTATATAATTTTATTTTAGTTTTGTTTTTTACCACTGTAATCTTAATTTTTTTACAAACTTCTCTTTCGGTGGAAAAATTACTAAATAGTCCAAAAACCGAGTCCATACGGCAAGAAGTGTTAGCTGTAAGTTAAAATGTAACATTTTTTACATGAAAGTGGAATGAAAGGCATTACTGTTGTTGTGCAGAGAACAGCACAACATTGCGAGTCTATGCTAACATACTCCCTCACTTTCATCAAATGTTGCCCAAAACAATGCAAAAACATGGCTACACTTAATGTTAAATAAACAGAGTAACGGTAAATCAACCATAACATTGCGCACGCAATAGCGTTTTATTTAATAGTATGATATGATATGATATGATAACTCAAGTACTATAAGCAAATCGTTACATCTGGCCGGCTGTGTTGGCTGTAGAGCAGTACAACATGTTGACACAATTTTTGTACATGTAAACTCTCCTAATCATTACAATTTTCTCGTGTTGCTCTTAAAACGATTTCTTTTTTCTGGACATCGATGTTTATGATCCGACCAATGTTGAATCCCAATGTTCATCTCTGTGTTGAGTACAGAAGTTCGCGGCGGTGACTGTTTCGCGCGGCCTACGTCAGTTTGGTCGTTTGGTTTTGCGTGTTTGTCAGTCAGTTAGTTTTATTGTGAGCTGAGCTCTACGGCTAGTGTTTCTATATTGTAAGCAAGAAAGGGAAAATATTAAATCTGTGTCAATGCCTTTTTTCGTTTCCAAAATATTCTGCCCCTGCTGTAATAGAAAATCAGTGAGGTGCGGGCATTCAAATTGAATGTACAATTGGAAGTGTTTTTCGAAAGAAATTTGGTTCGTATCTCGCACTCCCAATATATTTTTCAAAAGCGAAGATAACTGTAGTGTTCTAAGCCAAACAGATATAAAAAAGCGCAGCCGAACGGTTATAGAAAGTGGACTTCATGTCGTCGTTGGCATTGTGTTCCTTTTACAGTGTCGCGTATTGCAAAACGTACTTCAATGCGTGTAACCTTCAAGTTTTTTCTCTGTCCTTGCACCCCCTCATCAACGTGCCAGCTCATTGTGGTTGTTGCTTTGTTTCTTTCGCTGCATTTTTGCGTTAGTTTACAATTTGCATAGCTGCATAGTTTGGTAAAAAAATTTTGATACCTTTTTCTAGTATACACCTTAATTTGTTTAATAAGGATAAAAAATGAATTATAGCGGTGACAAGAGTGCTCTAATATGTTGATTAGTCTGTTTCAGTTATTTAATAACAATATAATTCTTTGCATACAGAACCCGAATGCTAGTTTCTTGTATTGACGTAATAATATATTTCGCTTATTTATGTAAAATGTAGAAGCTGTTGAATTGTTAGAAAATTAGAGTGTAAAGTGAGAGTAAATAGCAGTATTAAGTGGAATTTTTCGTGTGTCTTCCTGCAACCCTTTCTGCCTTATTTTGTTTCGCGAGATGTATACTTCCTGTTTTATAGAAAAGCCAGAGAACATTGGATTGGTGTTGTGAAAAGTATTTAACTGTTCAGATACAGATGTCGCCAGCGTCAGTATCTTAGCAACAAAATTATGGAATAAGGAACTACTTTACGTTATGCCCGTATAAAATCGTCTATAGAGCCTAAATTAAAAATGTGATACAAAGCTTCAATGAAATTATTTCCATTGTACGTACAACAAAATTTTACAAGCACGACTTGAAAGCAAAAATTTAGAGCCAGTCGGTGGTAAATTTTTAAAATTGCTACTTGAAAGCATAAATTGAACGTGTGGCTGCCGGTTTTTTTTGTTTCAATTTTAAAAGTGTAAGTGGGTTAGTATAAAAGGTAATAAGTGAGATAAAAACATAATTTAGCTTTGATCTTGATCTAGTCCAGCAACAGATCTAGCCGACAAATTGGGTTCGCTATTTTACGCATAATCCAAATTTTCACGCAGATTATGCCCAATCGACTACATTTTTGGGTTGAGCCTATATTGTTGATATACTTGTATAGCATAAAAAACACATTTATCTTCAGATTCTCTATCATCACGCATGTGTGTGTGATACTGCATAAATGATGAATGTTACTACTCAAAGAAACAAATTAGCTTGAAAGATTCAAATATATATTTTTCTTGTTGCAGGCAGAAGAAGCAGAAGTTTCGCGCTGAGTGTGATAAATGTTAGAAAATAAAGAGCTTTAAAACGTATAGGATCAAGCAATTCAAGAAAGTTGCATAGAAGACGAAAAACTAACTAGACATTGCAAGGAACCTACTTAGTACTAACGAAAAATATAGAAGAATAATACGATCTGAGCTTTCTCCATATCAATAATACTTGATAACAATACGAGAACTTGTTAAAATTTACAAAATATTGTTTTCTTCTTTATACTACAACCAAATACTTGTGATACACGTAACGTCAAGAACAGTGCGACAACAGCTAACAGTTTGAGATTTAAGCTCAACACGCACATTTATAACGTATAACTTCTTCGTAGCTGCCTGGATATTATTTCGTGGTATACTCACTCATCAATTATGTCCGATCTTGGTAGTGGTGATGAAGGCATCTCCGGTTCAAGTATGTACAAATATTATGGTCAAGAATTTAATAACAAGTAATTTTAAGTAAATTAATATCTCTAAGGGCGGGTTTCACAGTAGCTATTTAAATCTAATTTTCAAATTGAGTTTAAATCTAGTTTAACTTTCCTTGAGTTTCACAGTGCATTTATTTAAATACGGAACATTTGACATTTGAAGGTTGGCACAACTTGCCAAAAACATATGTTCAATTATGGAGACAGCGCGAACTAAAAGTTTTTCGTCGGCCGAAAGAAGTGAATTATTGAATATTGTGCAAAGTATGCACAGTTTATATTAGTTATAATACAACGGTATCATTTATATGTATAGCACATGCAGTTTCATGCTTAATTTGAATTTTATAAATTCCAATACTGGCCACGCAGCTTGCTTGCACATCCGATATCAGCTGTTTATAAATTCAACTCTGTGCCGTACTTAAATAACCACAATCGGTTATTTAAATTGTATTTAACTTCCAGCTGTGAAACTGAAATTCCCTATGTAAACTGCAATCAGAGTTTAAATATCCACTGTGCAACTGGCCCTAAGTGTAATTGATAAAATCTTAAAAATTAGGTTGTTGCTTGGTTCAAGTTCAATCATACATTTTATAAGCTTTTTATTAACCTCACTTCAGGTTTGTATGTATGTATGTAGTCAAATCTAGTAATCAAAATTTCACCCACTTCCTGACTACTTAGAAATCTGAAACTTTGCATACATGCGTAAACACACTGACAATACATGATTTTTACTTTAAACAAAGTTATTAGCGAAACTGCAATAGCCAATCAGAGCACAGACAGAAGAAGAAACACGTAGGGACAGACGAGCCAAAAGCTGTTTAATCGCATTTTATATAATTTTGCCGTATTTATAGAATACTAAATCTGTAATGACCTAGATTTATGCCTGATTTAGGCTCGTACAAATAATATATAGATATTTCATTAAATCACATAAAATACATCAACTAATGTTCCGCGGACAGACGGGCAAGGAGAAGCAGTGCTGTTCTACATAAAATTAAATATGTACAATTAAATTCTGCAAAAGCCAATCAGAGCACAGACAGGGAAGAAAAAGTTAATATAGATAATAAAGTTGTTTTGACTGATCCGGTGTGTTTTCTCCCTTAGAGTTCTAAAACTTTATAAACAATGAAAGATAAGAGTGCATAGAGGTTTTGAGCGCCCAAGCTTTTATGGCTAGTAAGATACAGGTGACTTGGAAACAATTTATTTTCTACTTTTTAGTACATTTAATGAATAAAAGCTTATTTTTAAAAAGTTTTTTTATTTAATATTATTGTATTATTAAGTTCAATTCAGGTATCTTTGCATGTAGTCAAATCTAGAAATAAATTTTTCACCCACTTGCCGACTACTTAGAGATCTGAAACTTTGCATACATGCGTAAACAGGCTGGCGATATATGAATCAATCATAAAAATATTAAAAAATTTTCCTTAAACAAAATTATTAGCAAAACTGCAATAGCCAATCAGAGCACATACAGGGAAGAAGAAGCACTTAGGGACATTCTGGCCAGGAGCTATTTAATCGCATTATATATAATTTTGCCGTATTTACGCCTGATTTAGGTCCGTACAAATAATATTATATACGAGCAAGGAGAAGCGCTGCTATTCAACAAAAACAACGAAAACAAAGAAAAGGGCAAGGAAAAGTACCTACTCCTTTTAACTAAACTAAAATAAAATAAAATAACACAACAGCTAATCAGAGCACAACAGGGAAGAAGAAGCACTGCAGTATACATATAAGGAGCGGCAGTGGCTAAAGCGGACAGAACTGTGCGAGCCACAGAATAGCCAAAAAAAGTGTAACTGAATCAGCTGATTGAAAAAATTCCATTTTTATTTCCTCACACGTACACTGTCCGCAAGGGCAAAGGTCCAGCTGTGTGATGTTAAAACTTAATTGTGTTGGTGCAAGTATTTGTGATAGTATTGGTTAGATACACTTCTGGTATCTTTTGTGGTGCGAGCTGTCAAGGAAAGACATCGTCGAACAGCAGAAGTTGAGTCTGACGACGGCATTCATGTCTATCGTTGCACAACGGTATCGTTGATGATTGTAATTTTATATAGAAAAAAACTTTTTAAAAACCTTTTATTCATTTAATGTACTAAAAAGTAGAAAATAAGTTTTTTCCAAGTCACCTGTATGTGCGAGCCACTACTTACTATCAATAAAAGCTTGGGCGCTCAAAACCTAGAACCCATTTGCAAAAAATTTATTTAATAAAATATTGTATTAACTGGTTGACAAATTTTGAACACATGAGCGCCCCAAGCTTTTATTGGTAGTAAGATACAGGTGACTTGGAAAAAATTTATTTTCTGCTTTTTAGTACATTAAATGAATAAAAGCTTATTTAAAAAAAAAAATTTTATATAATACTAGCTGTTACCCGCGGGCTCCACCCCACGCTTTTATAAAAATATGTAATGTGAATGATGCTCTGATTGGATGTTGCTGTATTTTAATTGTATTTAATTTAATAGCAGTGTTTGCCAGTCTGTCTTTTTCTTGGTTTCTGTTGTTTTCTGTTGAACAGCGGGGCTTCTTCTTGCTGATGCTTGTGATGTCTATATATTTTTAGGGGAAGTCATAAATGTAGGTCCTTACAGAACTATCTGCGTATGTAGATTACTCCTTTGGTGTAAGGCCATTATTAAAGTCACGACCCCCTTCACACCACATGGACCCCAAATTTTTACGGTACATACAATTGAGGTGTTCCACGCCACCTTGTCCCATGCCCCTAATTATATATACATACAGTATCGGACAAAACATTTGCAACTAAAATTCAACATACATACTTTTCTCAAAGAAAACTTATGTGTAAATAATATTGAAATGATCTTTGATTTCATTTAAAGTTATAACCTTCAACACATATTTTAAATAAAAATTTAGCCAATTGCTTTAGTATTTCAATTTATATTTAATTTAATGTAAAAAAAAGTTAGTACTTCAACGAGACAAAACAATTGCAACTCAAATATAATTTATTTCTAGTAAAATATTTTTTTTAATATTTCGTAGCGAAACCCAAATTTTCTATAACTGCCTTGCATCATCGTGGCATGGACTCAATTAAATGAATAATTGTGTCTTATGTTATGCTCTTCCAGGCATCTTGGACCCTTTTGAAGAACTCATCTTCGTTTTGAACGTTACTGTGATAAATTTTTGTCTTAACGATAAGCGATAGGCTTTAAATTGGGTTAAGATCCGGTGACTGAGGCCAATCCATCATATAAACTTTTTGTTGCCTAAGCCAAGTTTTTACGGCCGTTGAGGAGTGATCCATCATATAAACTTTTTGTTGCCTAAGCCAAGTTTGTACGGCCTTTGAGGAGTGATTTGGGTCATTGTCTTGCTGAAACGTCCACCATATAGGCATTTCCCACTCTAACATAACACTCTCGAGGATATTTTTGTAGATGAATTTAACCGTTATGCCATGTATGCGATGAATCGAACCTATCCCATTAGCAGAAAAGCATCCCCAAGCCATGACATGCCCCCTCCGTGCCTAACCGTCTTAAGACAAAACTTCTTTTGACCGTGCTGTCGTCTTCCTCTTCTAACTTGTGTTATACCATCACTGGCGATGATATTAAATTTTGAATCATGGCTAAAAAGTATGGTTTTCCATATGCTCACTGTCCAATTAATATGTTTTTGGACAAGTGATCACAAGTCAGAAGAGCAAGAGGACAGCACGGTCAAAAGAAGTTTTGTCTTAAGACGGTTAGGCACGGAGGGGGCATGTCATGGCTTGGGGGTGCTTTTCTGCTAATGGGATAGGTTCGATTCATCGCATACATGGCATAACGGTTAAATTCATCTATAAAAATATCCTCGAGAGTGTTATGTTAGAGTGGGAAATGCCTATATGGTGGACGTTTCAGCAAGACAATGACCCAAATCACTCCTCAAAGGCCGTACAAACTTGGCTTAGGCAACAAAAAGTTTATATGATGGATTGGCCTCAGTCACCGGATCTTAACCCAATTTAAAGCCTATCGCTTATCGTTAAGACAAAAATTTATCACGGTCCAAGGTGCCTGGAAGAGCATAACATAAGACACAATTATTCATATTATTGAGTCCATGCCACGATGATGCAAGGCAGGCAGTTATAGAAAATTTGGGTTTCGCTACGAAATATTAAAAAAAAATATTTTATTAGAAATAAATTATATTTGAGTTGCAATTGTTCTGTCTCGTTGAAGTACTAACTTTTTTTACATCAAATTAAATATAAATTGAAATACTAAAGCAATTGGCTAAATTTTTATTTAAAACTAGCGGATTTACCCGAGTGCCACATCATACCGGGAATAACAACTAAATTGGATTTTAAAAATGTTATTAAAAGCCACATTATTTTTAGTGGTATGGTAAAGGGTGTTTTGTCAGGGTGGTTTTAAGGTATGAGATATATTGAGTGACCATGCTTAGGTCTTTTCTATTTGTGTGTGAAGTTTTGTTCAAATCAGGGAAGTCATAAATGTAGATCCTTACAGAACTATCTGTGTATGTAGATTACTCCTTTGGTGGAAGGCCACATTAAAGGAACGACCCCCTTCAATCCTCATGGACCCCAATTTTTACGGTACATACATTTGAGGTGTGCCACGCCACCTTGTCCCATTACCCTAAATCTATATACATACATATATAAAACCCAAATTATGTAAAAATGTTTACATGTATGCATGACTAAATACAACAGAATACAAAACTTTAATGTTGTATGACTTGTAGTTTTAAAAATATACCAAATCAAATATTTAAGTTGTATGAGGGGTGCCACGCCTCGTGTCCAATACTCATCCCATTTTCCCCGTTCAAGGATACGGATATGTAGTAAGTTCCTACCGAGTTTCATTGATGTATGATGCATAGTACTAAAGTAATACCCAAAAGTGGAGTTGATTGAAAAGTGCTAGCCCCTTGTTCTACGCCCATAAAATTGTACCAGTGGACGTCTCTACCAAGAGTTGCCTACAAACGGAATTTCAATACTGCGCAACTTTTAGTTCCAAAGCTATTCGATATCAATGAGTTTGTTTGTATGGGCGGTGCCACGCCCCTTGTCTAATGCCCGTCCCATTTTTCGAGTTGAAGGACACGGATATGAAGTAAGTTCGTATCGTGTTTCATTTATGTGTGGTGTATAGTTCTAAAGTTATACCCAAATATATAGTTGATTGAAAAGTGCCACGCCCCTTATCCAGTGCCCGCCTTATTTTCTCAGTAGAAGGATATGGATATGTAGTAAGTTCCTACCGAGTTTCATTGATGTGTGATGTGTAGTTCTAAAGTTATACACGAATCTGGAGTTGATAAAAAAGTGCCACGCCCCTTATCCTACGCCCATAAAATTTTACCAGTGGGACGACACATCCAAGAGGCGACTGCATACGAAATTTCAATGCTGCACGACCTTTAGTTCCAAAGCTAATCGAGATCAAAAATTTTGTTTGTATGGGGGGTGCCGCACCCCCTTATCCAAGCCCCCCTTATTTTCTCAGTAGAAGGATATGGATATGTAGTAAGTTCCTACCGAGTTTCATTGATGTGTGATGTGTAGTTCTAAAGTTATACACAAATCTGGAGTTTATAAAAAAGTGCCACGCCCCTTATCCTACGCCCATAAAATTTTACCAGTGGGACGACACATCCAAGAGGCGACTGCATACGAAATTTCAATGCTGCACGACCTTTAGTTCCAAAGCTAATCGAGATCAAAAATTTTGTTTGTATGTGGGTGCCACGCCCCCTTATCCTACGCCCCCCTTATTTTCTCAGTAGAAGGATATGGATATGTAGTAAGTTCCTACCGAGTTTCATTGATGTGTGATGTGTAGTTCTAAAGTTATACACAAATCTGGAGTTTATAAAAAAGTGCCACGCCCCTTATCCTACGCCCATAAAATTTATTGATTCATGTATTGGGCTCTAGATTAGGCATGTATGCAAAGTTTCAGATCTCTAAGTAGTCGGGAAGTGGGTGAAAAATTGATTACTAGATTTGACGACATACAAACATACATACATACCTGATTTGAACCTAATATAAAGCTTATAATAAAAATAAAAATATTTTTAAAACGTATCGTGTGGGGTATCGTTAGAAAGGGCTACGTTCATAGATTATAAAATGTATTTTATTTTTATTTTATGTAAACGGGTTAGAAATATATAGTTAAAAAGGTAAAAAAAACAGACCAACAGACCCCACATGATCCCATCTGCGCACGCCATTTCTGAACCGAAAATTTTGATAAAATCAGGCTTACTAGGTATTTGATCACGCATGACTGAGGGCCAGTTTCACAGTGGATGTTTAAATCTAATTTGCGAATTGAGTTTAAATCTAGTTTAACTTTCCTTGAGTTTCACAGTGCATTTATTTAAACACGGAATATTTGACATTTGAAGGTTGGCACAACTTGCCAAAAACATGTTCAATTGTTCAATTGTGGAGGCAGCGCGAACTAAAAACTTTTCGCCGGCCGAAAGAAGTGAATTATTGGATATTGTAAGTGCAAAGAATGCACAGTTTATATTATTTATGATACTACGGGATCATTTTTATGTGCTATACCATGCAGTTTTATGTTTAATTTGATCTCTTATAAATTGCAATATTGTCGACGCAGCTTGCTTGCACATCCGAAATCAGCTGTTTATTTGTTTTCGATTGCAACTCTGTGCCGTACTTAAATATCCACAATCGGCTATTTAAATCGTATTTAACTTCCAACTGTGAAACTGAAATTCCCTATTTAAACTGCAATCAGAATTTAAATATCCACTGTGAAACTGGCCCTGAGTGGCTGCCGGTTTTTTCAAATTTGTAATTTTTTTAAATTTAAGATGACCCCCTCAGAAAAATTTTTTTTTGTTTATATCGAGTGGGGTATCGTTAGAAAGGGCTACATCCATAGATTATAGAATGTATTTTTTTTTATGTTATGTGAACGGGTTAGAAAGATATAGTTTAAAAAACGGACCTGTCCCCACATGATCACATCTGCACACACCATTTCTGAACTGAAAATTTTGACAAAATCAGGCTTACTAGGTATTTGATCACGCATGACTGAGTGGCTGCCGGTTTTTTCGAATTTTTAATTTTTTTTAATTTAAGATGACCCCCTCAGAAAAAAATTGTTGTTGTTTATATCGAGTGGGGTATCATTAGAAAGGGCTACATCCATAGATTTTAGAATGTATTTTTTTTAAATATTATGTAAACGGGTTAGAAAGATATAGTTAAAGAAACGGACCTGTCCCCACATGATCCCATCTGCACACACCATTTCTGAACTGAAAATTTTGAGAAAATCAGGCTTACTAGGTATTTGATCACGCATGACTGAATGGCTGCCCCTTTTTTCAAATTTTTAATTTAAAATTTTTTTTTAAATTTAAGATGATCCCCTCAAAAAAAAAATTGTTGTTGTTTATATCGAGTGGGGTATCATTTAAAAGGGCTACGTCCATGGATTCCAAACATGTTTTTTTCATAATTTTCGGTGAAGTGGTTTCGAAGATATAGGACAAATGTCGAAAAAATGACCATACCCCCCTTGCCTTTCTACATTTCTTAAGCTAAAATTTTGATAAAATCAGAGTTAGTAGGTCTTTAGTCATAGATTACTGGAAAATTGCATCCTTTTTCGACAAATTTGTTTTTCTATTTTTTTAAATTTTATTTAAGATAACCATAGTAAAAAATTTCTTCAGCGAAAAATTTTTATTGGATACATTTTGTGGGGTATAGTTAGAAAGGGCTACGTCCGTGGATTCCAAAAATGTTTTTTTCATATTTTTAGGTGAATTGATTTCGAAGATGTAGGCCAAAATGTCGAAAATTGTGTGGCCAGACGGGCAAAGAGAAACTAAATTCGAAGGCTAAAAAGGGTATTTCTGGTACGGAACCCTCAGTGAGCGAGCCCGACTCGCACTTGACTGATTTTTATATATTAGATATGAAAATGAAAATTATGTACCGGAAGAATACGTTTTCGTGAATATTTCCACTTCGACAACAGCTATCGGGTTCAAATTTTGTCAACGACTTTCTGTCAACTTTAGTATTATATGGGGTGAATCTCAGCCAAATCGGTCCATAAATAAGAATTTTCGAAAAAACGCCACCGTGGCAACACTTAGGAAGGTCTAACATGAAAAAAAAACCATTCAGAGCACCTCACGGACATATGTTGTGAGTATAAGGTCAATCTCTTCTGTGGTTCAGCCGTGATGCTGCAACATACATACGCACACGCGTTTTTAGGGTTCCGTTCCCCTAAAAGGGAAAAAACGGGAACACTTATAAGGTCACTTTTGTTTTGGGAGTGTGTATATAAAACGACCTTTTTATAATCGTAGAAACCTGAAATTTGGCACGATGTTAGGTCTTAATAACCTAAACACATTTTCACTATAAAAAGTTAAGGAAAATTTCTAGAAGTATTTTTTTTATAATTTTTAAAGGTTTTCGGGTGGGGCAAAAAAAAAATAAAAATATTTTTAAATCGTATCGTGTGGGGTATTGTTAGAAAGGGCTACATCCATAGATTATAGAATGTATTTTTTTTAAATTCTATGTAAACGGGTTAGAAAGATATAGTTAAAAATGTGGTATAAACAGACCTGTCCCCACATGATCCCATCTGCGCACGCCATTTCTGAACCGAAAATTTTGATAAAATCAGGCTTACTAGGTATTGGATCACGCATGACTGAATGGCTGCCCCTTTTTTCGAATTTTTTATTTTTAAAATTTTTTTCAATTTAAGATGACCCCCCTCAGAAAAAATTTTTTGTTGTTTATATCGAGTGGAGTGTCATTAGAAAGGGTTACGTCCATGGATTCCAAAGATATTTTCTTTATAATTTTCTGTGAAGTGGTTTCGATGATATAGCACAAAATGTCGAAAAAATGACCATACCCCCTGGCTTTCTACATTTCTTAAGCTAAAATTTTGATAAAATCAGAGTTAGTAGGTCTTTAGTCATAGATTACTGGAAAACTGCAGCTTTTTTCGATTTATTTCTTTTTTTATTTTTTTTTTATTTTATTTAAGATTAACATTTTAATTAATTTCCTTAGCGAAAATTTTTTGTTGTTTACATATTGTGGGGTCTCGTTAGAAAGGGCTACGTCCGTGGATTCCTAAAATGTTTTTTTTTATAATTTTAGGTGAATTGGTTTCGAAGATGTAGGCCAAAATGTCGAAAATTGTCTGGCCAGACGGGCAAAGAGAAACTAAATTCGAACGCTAAAAAGGGTATTTCTGGTACGGAACCCTCAGTGAGCGAGCCCGACTCGCACTTGACTGCTTTTTTATATATTAATATATGTGTTGAAGGTTATAACTTTAAATGAAATCAAAGATCATTTCAATATTATTTACACATAAGTTTTCTTTGAGAAAAGTATGTATGTTGAATTTTAGTTGCAAATGTTTTGTCCGATACTGTATATAAAATCCAAATTATGTATAAATGTTTACATGTATGCATGACTAAATACTAACGGAATACAAAATTTTAATGTTGTATGACTTGTAATAATAAAGACATACCAAATAAAAGATGTAAGTTGTATGAGGGGTGAAACGCCCCCTTGTCCCCTGCCTCTAAATTTTTTTAGCAAAAGGGCACGACTAAATTCGAACAGAATGCTGAAATTTAATGTTGTACGACTTATAGTTTTAAAGATATACCAAATCAAAGATTTAAGTTGTATGAGGGGTGCCACGGCCCTTGTCCAATGCCCGTCCCATTTTCCCAGTTCTACCGAGTTTCATTGATGTATGATGAAAAGTTCTAAAGTTATGCCCAAATAGGAGTTGATTGAAATGTCACGCCCCTTGTCCTACGCCCCAATGCTGCGCGACTTGTGGTTTCAAAGATATGCCATATAGAGTTAAGTTATATGTGGGGTGCCACGCCACTAAATTTTTTCCAGCAGGAAGACACGACTAAACACTAACATAATACAAAGATTTAATGTTGTACGCATTGTAGTTTTAAAGATATACCAAATCAATTATTTATGTTGTATGGGAGGTGCCACGCCCTCTTGATGTAGCCTAGGACCATCCTTGAAACATCTATAGTCTATGTGCCAAATTTGGTTATGATCGATTAAGCGGTTTAGGACGCAACTCCGAACATACATACATACATAGTTTGAATTTTATATATATCTAAATATAGATTATTTGTAAACCTTTTTCAATTTGCTTGTAATTTGAAATTTTAAAGCACAACAAGGAGCTGGCGCAGGTGGCAGCCATGTCGAACAGGAACTAGCCACCAAAGTCTTGCAAATACAATCCAAACGTTTTTATCTGGATGTGAAACAAAATCGCCGTGGACGTTTTATTAAAGTGGCAGAGGTAATTATATATATATATATATATAAAACTCGACTGTCTGGAACAAATATTTGCAAATTTTCTAATATTGCTTAAAAATTACGTACGCATTTTACTAAAAAAAAACTTAAAATTTTTACTGCGCGACAGCAAGCGATTTTTTAAACTATACAAATAAAGTAATTTATATATATGTTTGTAAAAACTTCTCATTACGTTGTACTTACTATGTCTATCGAAAAAATGCAGATTGGAGCTGATGGTAGGCGCAATCAAGTTTATTTGGCACTATCTACAGCTGCCGAATTTCGTGATCATTTATCTACATTCAGCGATTATTATGCGTCCTTAGGTAGGCTTCATCACATATCTAAATACAAATATAAGCAAATAAAATTTTATTTGTTTTCCTATAAAGGACCTCCAAATCCCGATAATCTACCCGAAGATGGTAAACTCAAATCAGAAATGATGATCAAAGACAACAGACGATACTACTTGGACTTAAAAGAAAACGCTCGCGGACGCTTTTTACGGGTACAGGCGTAATTGAATTAAAGAATTTTAGCCCTGTTTCTGGTCTTAATACTTTTTAGGTATCGCAAACAATAACAAGAGGAGGCCCGCGTTCACAAATTGCTATACCAGCACAAGGCATGATTGAATTTCGTGATGCGCTTACAGATCTACTGGAAGAATTCGGCACTAACGATGGCGGGTAAGGCGAGAAACACAGGAGTTTGTTTTAAAGTTTCACGAATAAAACTCGAAACTCGTCGGTTCGTCAACTTCATCTAATACTATTCGTTTTCGTACTTCTTTTTAGATTTAAAGGTGATCTGCCTGAGGAACGGCACATGAAAGTTGACAATAAAAATTTCTACTTCGATATTGGACAAAATAATCGAGGAGTTTATATGCGAATAAGTGAGGTAAAAAAAATATTGAAAACGTCTTGCAGAAATGCTTTCAAATTTAAATTATGCTCTTCATTGAAAATTAAAGTTAGTGTCGTTTTCACTTCTATTACCTTAGGTTAAGAGCAATTTTCGTACTGCTATAACAGTTCCAGAAAAGTGTTGGATACGTTTTCGTGATATATTTAACGATTATTGTGACAAGATGAAAAAAACGTCCGAGAATTCATCATCGTCTAACGCTGCCGATAATAACTTGCAAGCTAATAACACATCAAATAACACAACAAACAATTTAAAATAGGATAAGAAAATAACCGAAACACAAGCGTTAACTTTCAAATGATCACAAAAAATTCACTTTAAGCAAAAAACTTTAATTTTTTAATTTAATGAAATGCGTACATGAGTTGCGAGACGTCTTTAGAACGTCCCCATTTTGTTTAGAACGTAGTTCGAAATTTTTTATCTGTCATAGCAAGAGTTCATATAGAAATTGAATTCGTAATTATTTAACTATTACAAATTTAACAAAAAAATTTAATACCTTTTTGCTGTAGTGGAGCTGTAGACAAAATTAAACGAATGAAACCTTATAGCAGAAACTGCATACACAAAGCCTAAAAGCTACTTATATTGTATTTGGGGTAGTAGCTTTATACTTGTATATATGTATTTGAGTTTACATGAAAATTGTTAATACATGCTGAATTCTTTTGTTTATAAATCTAGTTATTTTCATATTACTCATATTTGAACTTGTACTTTTTTCCTGTTGATTAGTTTGTTATTTTCGAGGCAGTTTAATTTTAGAATCTATTTTGCTTATATAACTTGGTGATATATATATATATACACAAATTTTAAACCTCGATCGAAACTAGCGATACAACCGTACTATGGAGCATGAAGCTGGATAGCTGGTTATTTTAATTTTAGTCAAAGTTTGTTCACGGAACTATACACGCTCTATATACCTCTTCCCATTTCCCCTACACACACGAATATATTTTATGCTAAATAGGTACATTTTTAGAATAACGAAAGAGTAATATATTCATAGATATATAATAAAATACTATATAATTGCAAACGTATGCAAATTGTTAGACTCTACTGTTAATGTTTATTGTTTAAATATTTTAACAAAGTCAAAACTTTAGTAAATATGTATTAATTTAAGTCAAATGAATAAATGAAGTAGGCTATAATAAATGTTACAAAATTGAATAAAAAATTATATATATAATATAAAAAATATATACGTATATATATATATGTATATAGCTGCGGAATAAAAAATAGCACCATGTAAAGTTTAAATCTTAATTTGAGAAAAAGCGATTTAACAAATTTTTTTTTAAAACATGTAATCAAAGAGTATGTTAATATAATAGAGTGCGCATCTCATGCAAAATTTTGGCTGCGAAGCCATTAAAACATCCACCTCACTCAATTTCCGCTCTTTTTGTCCGTCATTCATCCTCTCAGAGAACCGCTCTGCAACATGAAATTCCAAACTCAAAGTAACTACATACAGGGCTGTCAACCGAGGGAAAATTTCACGATTTTATGGGAATTCGAACTCTTCTTTTACATATTCTTCACAAAATGCTGATGCTTTTGTATTACAACACTTAGGAACTCAGCCATACTGTTTTATTTATTGTTTTATCTTATTTACTACCATTATTTTGAATGAAAATGTGACTGAAGTGCCAATTCCCATGGGAGAATTTTTTAAGCATTTGAGAGAATTGGCTTCGATTGAGTTTGCACCCCTGATCGCACGACTCAATGGCTAGGTTCATTCGTTTTTCGTACTCAAACGAGGCGAACGAGCCACAAAAAATACGAAGAATCGGCTAGACGATATTCCCGACAGCGCTGCTGTTTGATTCTGTGTTGTTGTTGTTTTTCATATGAAAGACAAAAAAATTCTTTGGCTCTGCTCTGCAATAAACGAACACAAGGAACTTCAATATACATACATACATATGTACATAAGCGTATGTCGAATTTCCTGGCATTTGCGAATGCTGTGTTATGAATGAAATCTGCTTGCAGCTTCCAACTCGTTTTGAAATATCAAATCGAAGTTAGAATTTGTTGAAATATCGCAAACATTTTTCAAATGTGCGACATTTCCAGAGATAATACTAAAATTTAAAAGGCTTTTTATAGAATATGTATACATTTTAATAAAGAATGAAATATGCTTGTTCATATATTAGTTTTTGCTGATATCACTTTAACAAAAGTGATGTTGCCAAATATGTACATACATATATACCTATCTTATTATAGGGCAATGACTATATTAAAAAGTTATTTATTTGCCAACATCACTTTTATTAAGGTGATATTGGCAAAAAATATCTAATATTAATATACATATGTGCATATTTGCGATATTTCAACAAATTCTAACTTCGATTTGATATTTCAAAACGAGTTGGATGCTGCAAGCAGATTTCATTCATAACACAGCATACGCAAATGCCAGGAAATTCGACTTCGCTGGCTGAGCAGAGCAGCTGCAAATACATACATATACACATACAAAAGACATACTAACATTGTGGAAAAATGCCTTTTTCGTGCTTTGAGCATACCCGAAATGCCAAATCAACGACTGTCAACGAAATTCTCTGAGCGGTTGAGTAGTTTTTGTGTCCCCCTTTTCCCCGACCGAAATATGAAAATTGGCCCACACTTCGATTTGCCGAAAATTTGAGTGATGCGCACTCTATTATATTAACATACTCTTTGATGTAATGCTTTGAGAAAACCAAAAGAACTATAAATGAAGTGGCATCGAGATGAAAAGACAATTTGTTTTCGTATTTTGAAATATATTTAAGATTTATTGGAAAATGGGCAAAATAAGGCGGTAAAATAATAGCACGTTTTTCAGGTGTGCATTTAAAAATAAAAAAAAATGATTGTTAAAGTACCAAATATTTAGCTAAAAATGCAAGTTATATTCGCTACATTAGTGCCTACTTCGATGCAAATCCTTTATTGGCAATTGCGGTCTCACAGCGCCTTGGCATATAAACCACCAAATCCGGACACCTCAAGTGAAATTTTATTCCAGAATTTTTGCTCTGCACTCCAAAATGTTTCATTACTTGGTTTCAAGTAATGTAGCTTACGTCTGCCATAGATTCTCAATTGGGTTAAGATCTGGCGATTGTGCAGGCCAATCCATGACATTGACCGAATGATCTCCATACAACTTTTGAGCTCTGTTGGTGTGTTTGGGGTCATTATCTTGTTGGAAGACCAACAACAATAACATTCGTCTTTTGCATAAGGTAGCATGATGTTTTGATTCATGATCGTTTTGATCGTAGTAAGAAAAACCAAGCCCACACCATTATATTTGATCCTACGTTTTTAACCGTTTTGATAGTAAATATTTGATTTTAACATAAGATCTGGAATCTTTGCTGCCATAAAATACAATTTTACTCTCGTCTGTCCATAGAATGTTTCGCCATTTTCTACCGGTAAATTCGAATGGTCTTTTGCGAACTTCATATGCTTGACTCCATGCTTTGAAGTCATGAGGGAAACTTTTCTTGGACTACAAGCTTTAAATTTATTTTTTCGAATTATATTAAGCTCTCTTTTTAAAGCTCAGTTGCGGGTTTGAATGGTTCCACCTTGCTTTCCCGTACGACACGCTTGACGAGTAATGGTGACATGGCTTACTTTTGGCTGCGTGTTTAAAAATAGAGTTAATATTATTGCATTGCGGGTCCTTTTGTTTGAGTACTCAACGAAATCTCTTATTTCAGCATAATTTTTCCCTTCCGATTGAAGTTTTTTAATCATTCCGATTTTCAGTGCTGGAATTTTTTTCCGCGACCCATGGCTGCAAAAACCATGCACAAATTAAATTTTTTAGGCCACAAACAGTTCCAGTAATACATACTCAACGCTCAGCTTTCCGACGGCTTTTTGATAAATTTTTAGGAAAATTTATGCTTTTTTCTAAATAACTCGAGCAGTGCTATTATTAATACCGTACTGAATTGCACTTTGCACGAAAGAAAAATTTTTATAAAAAGTACCGTTAAGAATGAAAAAGAAATTTCCATGCTGTTGGAGAGAGAACACAATGCAAAAAATAATAGCAAAATAACACTGAAAAAATCATAAAGTTTATACTTAATTGAGAAATATATTGAAACATTTTCTATGGTGCTATTTTATATACCGGCACGTATAATAATATATATATATATATACAGTGGTGTTCATCTAAATAGCACACCCATATTCCTTTATACGAAATCACCAGAACTGAAAGTACCGCGCATTCAACATGGAACATGTTTATGGTTAAAAGGAGTACTTTATTCATTTTACACAAAAATATATTCGACAACAATATTATAAGCCAAGAAACGAAAAAAAAATTAAAAACAAAACAAAAATTTCAAATTTGAGTGTTCATATAAATAGCACACCCGCCGACAAATTCTATTATTTAATTTTTGTTTGTTAATATTTTATCCCTAAGGTACTAAAATGTATTTATCCTATTAAGAAATTCTACATAGCAATTAATCAAATTAAATTACTTTCTTTTAGGGTGGATAGAAGCAAGGATTGCTCCGAGGAAGTAGGTATGGTAGTCGAAAAGTTAAGAAGTGTTATAAAGCCCATATCGGAAATAGCCAGAACCCTGGGACTTTCTAGAAAACTTGTATAAAATTCCATGAAAGTTATTAAAATGACAAAATCAACTAAAAACCCATGCAGAACGAGTAGGAGGAGAACAACAACAGAGGGAATGGAAAGAATCATATACAAAATAAGCTGCAAGGAGCCTTTTATGACGTCCGGAGGAATACGGAATTTGTTAAACGAGAAAGAGGGTGTGGAAATACCTTATGAGGCCGTTCACCGACGCTTGATAAAATTTCAGCTTTATGGGCGCATCGCAACAAAAATGGCACTCACCCATAAAGCTGAAATTTTATCAAGCGTCGGTGAACGGCCTCATAAGGTATTTCCACACCCTCTTTCTCGTTTAACAAATTCCGTATTCCTCCGGACGTCATAAAAGGCTCCTTGCAGCTTATTTTGTATATGATTCTTTCCATTCCCTCTGTTGTTGTTCTCCTCCTACTCGTTCTGCATGGGTTTTTAGTTGATTTTGTCATTTTAATAACTTTCATGGAATTTTATACAAGTTTTCTAGAAAGTCCCAGGGTTCTGGCTATTTCCGATATGGGCTTTATAACACTTCTTAACTTTTCGACTACCATCCCTACTTCCTCGGAGCAATCCTTGCTTCTATCCACCCTAAAAGAAAGTAATTTAATTTGATTAATTGCTATGTAGAATTTCTTAATAGGATAAATACATTTTAGTACCTTAGGGATAAAATATTAACAAACAAAAATTAAATAATAGAATTTGTCGGCGGGTGTGCTATTTATATGAACACTCAAATTTGAAATTTTTGTTTTGTTTTTAATTTTTTTTTCGTTTCTTGGCTTATAATATTGTTGTCGAATATATTTTTGTGTAAAATGAATAAAGTACTCCTTTTAACCATAAACATGTTCCATGTTGAATGCGCGGTACTTTCAGTTCTGGTGATTTCGTATAAAGGAATATGGGTGTGCTATTTAGATGAACACCACTGTATGTACGTAAAAAACTAGGTAAAAGGAAAAAAAATTACATTTATTTTTGGTATAGAATTCAAAACTTTGAAAAGAATTGCTTTAGAAAACATGAACTGCAATAGAAATTGCTTAAACTAATGTAAAGTTCTGAGTATATAAAACCGAAACAATTTTTATCTGGCCTTGGGAAAGCTTTAGTTTGTACAGTTTTCCTTCCGATTTTTAACATTTAATTATCTGTAATGTTAAATACTGCAATTTTGAAGCCCAGCAACATTTTAATTTATTTGCCTTAAAAAACTTTGCTTTTTATAAATAGTTGAGTAACTTATTAAGTTTCAGCTAACCCAATGTTAAGTTATGTAATCAGCTTTTCCACTTATTATTATGTTTTTATAAATCAAATTCTTAATGTGCGTCTGTATAAAGCAAGTAAATATTGCAAATAATGGAAGTTTAAATTTCTAATTAATGTATGTATCTTTTTGTTTTTTAGTCACTCTAAGTATTAAACGGTTAACGATTAAATGAAATATTTTTAAATAGAAACAATGAAAACAAAATAAGAATCCACAAGAAATTTAGCGTGAATACAAATGAAGTAAACAAAAACTGTGAATGCTGCACTTAAAAAAATAAAATTACAAGTAAAACAAATTCAACAGACAAAGCGTTTTTAAATTTAGGCATATTGTAAACAAAAATTAAAACTACTTTATGTTTATTTCAAAATCTCATTAGAAAAACAAATCAAGCGGAAATTGCGTTTGTTAAAGTTGTATAACAAAAAAAATTCAAAACACGAAAAGATAAATGGCAGTTTCGCTCGAAGTTCTTTGGTTGTTCGGGAAAAATAACATATAAGTAATCAAATATGTATAAGGTATTTATATAATTTGCCCATATTCGAAGTTTTTACTCACGTGCTACTCATTGGCATATATGAAGTAATTTAAATTTGATTTGTTTTTTGTATTACAATTTTAAATTCTTTGTAAAATACCGACGTGTTGACGAGCCCACTGCTATCTCAGGGTTGCGTAACATTGGAAAGGGCTATGTGGTTGCCGCCACATATATGTATATCAACCGTCCCGGGTTGACAATGACTCTGCGCTACGTTGGGGAAAACACGCCCTATGAGCTCCTCCTTCGACTCGGTCAACTGATAGAAATCAGTGGGCAATGTGCTGAATCCAACAATTGCTTTGAAAAAACATCGGTATTTCGATCTTGTTGCAAAAACACTCGCATGTTAGTTGTCAATCAGAGTGTCTTCACATGCCGCCATAAATTTGAAGATTTTTAGCATGCGTTTAGCTCGTCAGCTACAGTTGATCGTGGAATAACTGGAAGAGTGAGGAAAATCACCGGATAACAGAATCATGGCTCCACCAAAAATATTTTGATTTTCACGAAGATCTTTCAACGTTCTGTCCAGTGCCTCCAATGACCTCTTGTGGGCCATCGAGACTTCGTCCCAAACGATGTTTGTAGAACCTTTGTCATTGCGCTGTTTTTGGCGATGTTGCAAGCTGGTGTCTCGTAGATTTGTATATTCAGGGGCAATTTCAAGGCAGAATGTGCAGTTCGTCCGCCTTCTAACAAAGTCGCTGCTATTCCAGATGAAGCCAATGCTAAGGCAACTTCATTCTGCGATCGAATCCTTGCCAAAAGTAATGAAATTAAGAACGTTTTACCAATGGCTCCGGGAGCATCCAGGAAGTATACTCCACCAGTTCCATTTTACACAGCTTCTATCAGACAGTCGTATGTACTTTTTTGATGTTGATTTAATTGCGAAACATTTTTACGAACTGCTTCGGCTAACGCTTCGACGTCGTATTGTTGTTCTCTTTGTAACTCGTGGTTAAATGCGTCGTGCATTGGACGATTGGGTGATATCATGCCCAAATTCGACAACACTATTCGCCATCAATAAACACATGTCTTCTATCATGATCAATGTCTCATTGTGGATTTCTGCAGTCATTTGCAATGCTGGATTTAAATTTTGGCGACGCACACGATGCAAGACATCCTCAGACATGTCGTCCTTATATTTGACCCACAAATCGTTCGGATTCGAAGGGAAACATGTGGATATGATAATCGCAAAGAATGTTCGAATTTGATGTAAGTCTCACACAAATGGTTTTCAGTTGTTGAAACGACGTCGGACCACGAACATTCACCAAGACATTAGCAAGTAGTGACTCCATATCGAGTTTCAAAGATGTTTGACTTATACTTCAAAAATTATAAGATTTGAACAACTAAGAAGTACCACGCCCCTTGTCAAACGCCCATCCAAGAGGCGCTGCATACGAAATTTCAATGCTGCACGACTTTTAGTTCCAAAGCTATTCGATATTTAAAATTTTGTTTGTATGGGCAGTGCCACGCCCCTTTGTCCAATGCCCGTCCCATTTTCCCAGTTGAAGGATATGGATATGTAGTAATTCCTACCGAGTTTCATTGATGTGTGATGTGTAGTTCTAAAGTTATACACAAATCTGGAGTTGGTAAAAAAGTGCCACTCCCCTTATCCTTCGCCCATAAAATTTTACCAGTGGGACGACACATCCAAGAGGCGACTGCATACGAAATTTCAATGCTGCACGACTTTTAGTTCCAAAGCTATTCGAGATCAAAAATTTTGTTTGTATGGGGGGTGTCACGTCCCCTTATCCTACGCCCATACAATTTTACCAGTGGGACGACACATCCCAGAGGCGACTGCATACGAAATTTCAATACTGCACGACCTTTAGTTCCAAAGCTAATCGAGATCAAAAATTTTGTTTGTATGGGGGGTGTCACGTCCCCTTATCCTACGCCCATAAATTTTTACCAGTGGGACGACACATCCAAGAGGCGAAATTTCAATGCTGCACGACTTTTAGTTCCAAAGCTATTCGAGATCAAAAATTTTTTTTGTATGGGCGGTGCCACGCTCCCTTATCCAGTGCCCGCCTCATTTTCTCAGTAGAAGGATATGGATATGTAGTAAGTTCCTACCGAGTTTCATTGATGTGTGATGTGTAGTTCTAAAGTTATACACAAATCTGGAGTTGGTAAAAAAGTGCCACTCCCCTTATCCTTCGCCCATAAAGCCCATTTACCAGTGGGACGACACATCCAAGAGGCGACTGCATACGAAATTTCAATACTGCACGACCTTTAGTTCCAAAGCTAATCGAGATCAAAAATTTTGTTTGTATGTGAGGTGTCACGTCCCCTTATCCTACGCCCATAAAATTTTACCAGTGGGACGACACATCCAAGAGGCGACTGCATACGAAATTTCAATGCTGCACGACTTTTAGTTCCAAAGCTATTCGAGATCAAAAATTTTGTTTGTATGGAGGGTGTCACGTCCCCTTATCCTACGCCCATAAAATTTTACCAGTGGGACGACACATCCAAGAGGCGACTGCATACGAAATTTCAATACTGCACGACCTTTAGTTCCAAAGCTAATCGAGATCAAAAATTTTGTTTGTATGGGGGTGTCACGTCCCCTTATCCTACGCCCATAAAATTTTACCAGTGGGACGACACATCCAAGAAGGGACTGCATACGAAATTTCAATACTGCACGACCTTTAGTTCCAAAGCTAATCGAGATCAAAAATTTTGTTTGTATGTGAGGTGTCACGTCCCCTTATCCTACGCCCATAAAATTTTACCAGTGGGACGACACATCCAAGAGGCGACTGCATACGAAATTTCAATGCTGCACGACTTTTAGTTCCAAAGCTATTCGAGATCAAAAATTTTGTTTGTATGGAGGGTGTCACGTCCCCTTATCCTACGCCCATAAAATTTTACCAGTGGGACGACACATCCAAGAGGCGACTGCATACGAAATTTCAATACTGCACGACCTTTAGTTCCAAAGCTAATCGAGATCAAAAATTTTGTTTGTATTGGGGTGTCACGTCCCCTTATCCTACGCCCATAAAATTTTACCAGTGGGACGACACATCCAAGAGGCGACTGCATACGAAATTTCAATACTGCACGACCTTTAGTTCCAAAGGTAATCGAGATCAAAAATTTTGTTTGTATGGGGGGTGTCACGTCCCCTTATCCTACGCCCATAGAATTTTACCAGTGGGACGACACATCCAAGAGGCGACTGCATACGAAATTTCAATGCTGCACGACTTTTAGTTCCAAAGCTATTCGAGATCAAAAATTTTTTTTGTATGGGGGTGTCACGTCCCCTTATCCTACGCCCATAAAATTTTACCAGTGGGACGACACATCCAAGAGGCGACTGCATACGAAATTTCAATGCTGCACGACTTTTAGTTCCAAAGCTAGTCGAGATCAAAAATTTTGTGTGTATGGGCGGTGCCACGCTCCCTTATCCAGTGCCCGCCTTATTTTCCCAGTTGAAGGATATGGATATGTAGTAATTCCTACCGAGTTTCATTGATGTGTGATGTGTAGTTCTAAAGTTATACACAAATCTGGAGTTGGTAAAAAAGTGCTACTCCCCTTATCCTTCGCCCATAAAGCCCATTTACCAGTGGGACGACACATCCAAGAGGCGACTGCATACGAAATTTCAATGCTGCACGACCTTCAGTTCCAAAGGTAATCGAGATCAAAAATTTTGTTTGTATGGGGGGTGTCACGTCCCCTTATCCTACGCCCATAGAATTTTACCAGTGGGACGACACATCCAATAGGCGACTGCATACGAAATTTCAATGCTGCACGACTTTTAGTTCCAAAGCTATTCGAGATCAAATATTTTGTTTGTATGGGGGTGTCACGTCCCCTTATCCTACGCCCATAAAATTTTACCAGTGGGACGACACATCCAAGAGGGGACTGCATACGAAATTTCAATACTGCACGACCTTTAGTTCCAAAGCTAATCGAGATCAAAAATTTTGTTTGTATGTGAGGTGTCACGTCCCCTTATCCTACGCCCATAAAATTTTACCAGTGGGACGACACATCCAAGAGGCGACTGCATACGAAATTTCAATGCTGCACGACTTTTAGTTCCAAAGCTATTCGAGATCAAAAATTTTGTTTGTATGGAGGGTGTCACGTCCCCTTATCCTACGCCCATAAAATTTTACCAGTGGGACGACACATCCAAGAGGCGACTGCATACGAAATTTCAATACTGCACGACCTTTAGTTCCAAAGCTAATCGAGATCAAAAATTTTGTTTGTATTGGGGTGTCACGTCCCCTTATCCTACGCCCATAAAATTTTACCAGTGGGACGACACATCCAAGAGGCGACTGCATACGAAATTTCAATACTGCACGACCTTTAGTTCCAAAGGTAATCGAGATCAAAAATTTTGTTTGTATGGGGGGTGTCACGTCCCCTTATCCTACGCCCATAAAATTTTACCAGTGGGACGACACATCCAAGAGGCGACTGCATACGAAATTTCAATACTGCACGACCTTTAGTTCCAAAGCTAATCGAGATCAAAAATTTTGTTTGTATGTGAGGTGTCACGTCCCCTTATCCTACGCCCATAAAATTTTACCAGTGGGACGACACATCCAAGAGGCGACTGCATACGAAATTTCAATGCTGCACGACTTTTAGTTCCAAAGCTATTCGAGATCAAAAATTTTGTTTGTATGGGCGGTGCCACGCTCCCTTATCCAGTGCCAGCCTTATTTTCTCAGTAGAAGGATATGGATATGTAGTAAGTTCCTACCGAGTTTCATTGATGTGTGATGTGTAGTTCTAAAGTTATACACAAATCTGGAGTTGGTAAAAAAGTGCCACTCCCCTTATCCTTCGCCCATAAAATTTTACCAGTGGGACGACACATCCAAGAGGCGACTGCATACGAAATTTCAATGCTGCACGACTTTTAGTTCCAAAGCTATTCGAGATCAAAAATTTTTTTTGTATGGAGGGTGTCACGTCCCCTTATCCTACGCCCATAAAATTTTACCAGTGGGACGACACATCCAAGAGGCGACTGCATACGAAATTTCAATACTGCACGACCTTTAGTTCCAAAGCTAATCGAGATCAAAAATTTTGTTTGTATGGGGGGTGTCACGTCCCCTTATCCTACGCCCATAAAATTTTACCAGTGGGACGACACATCCAAGAGGCGACTGCATACGAAATTTCAATGCTGCACGACTTTTAGTTCCAAAGCTATTCGAGATCAAAAATTTTGTTTGTATGGGGGGTGTCACGTCCCCTTATCCTACGCCCATAAAATTTTACCAGTGGGACGACACATCCAAGAGGCGACTGCATACGAAATTTCAATACTGCACGACCTTTAGTTCCAAATCTAATCGAGATCAAAAATTTTGTTTGTATGGGGGGTGTCACGTCCCCTTATCCTACGCCCATAAAATTTTACCAGTGGGACGACACATCCAAGAGGCGACTGCATACGAAATTTCAATGCTGCACGACTTTTAGTT
Organism: Neria commutata; assembly: GCA_963457695.1. NCBI lineage: Eukaryota > Metazoa > Arthropoda > Insecta > Diptera > Micropezidae > Neria > Neria commutata. Next base: position 5,620,459 of record OY735250.1, read on the forward strand.
CCAAAGCTATTCGAGAACAAAAATTTTGTTTGTATGGGGGGTGTCACGTCCCCTTATCCTACGCCCATAAAATTTTACCAGTGGGACGACACATCCAAGAGGCGACTGCATACGAAATTTCAATACTGCACGACTTTTAGTTCCAAAGCTATTCGAGATCAAAAATTTTGTTTGTATGGGCGGTGCCACGCTCCCTTATCCAGTGCCCGCCTTATTTTCTCAGTAGAAGGATATGGATATGTAGTAAGTTCCTACCGAGTTTCATTGATGTGTGATGTGTAGTTCTAAAGTTATACACAAATCTGGAGTTGGTAAAAAAGTGCCACTCCCCTTATCCTTCGCCCATAAAGCCCATTTACCAGTGGGACGACACATCCAAGAGGCGACTGCATACGAAATTTAAATACTGCACGACCTTTAGTTCCAAAGCTAATCGAGATCAAAAATTTTGTTTGTATGGGGGGTGTCACGTCCCCTTATCCTACGCCCATAAAATTTTACCAGTGGGACGACACATCCAAGAGGCGACTGCATACGAAATTTCAATGCTGCACGACTTTTAGTTCCAAAGCTATTCGATCAAAAATTTTGTTTGTATGGGGGGTGTCACGTCCCCTTATCCTACGCCCATAAAATTTTACCAGTGAAACGACGCATCCAAGAGACGACTGCATACGGAATTTCAATGTTGCACGGCTTTTAGTTCCAAAGCTATTCGATGTAACCGATTTGGTTTGTATGGGCGGTGCCACGCCCCCTTGTCCAATTATAGATCAGAACCATCCCTGAACCCACTCAAGCACACTCACTAAATTTCATCAAAATCGGTTCAGCCGTCTCCGCGCTCTCGCCAGACTAACGCACATCATTTCATTTTTATATATAAGATAACAAACAAATTTTTATCCATTTATAATGCATTTTCTACGTTTCCATTTCTTGTTCTGTAACCGGCAACAGTAGGATAATTACGGCGAAAACTGCAGAAATTTGTCACTGCGGTGCCAAGCCGTTGCATTAACGAACACGTTGCACGCGGCAGTATTGCGCCATTTTGCTTTTACGAACGCGTTGCTTTGCAGTGCAACCGCCGGGTTGCATTTACGAACGTACCTTACTTTTGATTCTATTTGATTCTTTTTAATTATTTTAAGAATTGGAAAGAATAGTTTTTATTCGGACTGACTTGCCAAAGAGAAATGACAATACTTAGTTGTCTATTTCTGTTCTGAAACAAAGCAATTTTAAGTGTACAACAACAAAGAATTAGAATTATTGCTCACATGGGCAGGTCATATAGCTATTTCGGGTTTTGCCAGAAAACCTCATCAGTGACTTTTAATGTGAATTCTAATAATTTCTAAGCGACTAATTACTCGAAATAGAAGCATTAATGGTAAAGTCTGTGAAACGTAGGAGTTGAACCATGAACCTATGACGTAGTAAGCGAATGTGCTAACCATCACACCATCGGACTGGACGACTCTGCGCTGACAAACATCACAGTTACCTGCTGTCTATATCAAACGCATAGTGTTTGTTGTTATTGTACAATGTCTAATGCAATTGTTTTTGCCTTACTTGAGAGCTCCGTCGGAGCACATACTTGAGGCAAATGAATGTATCAGTTTTTGTTTCTGTAAGAACATTTATTCGTTTTTACATTATGTTTACTTTCTGATTTGGGTGTGTCCTCCCTATCATATTATACGAGTTTATGTTTATTCGGCAGCTTGAAATCTGTTGATTGGTTTCTGCTGCTCATATGCTTTTGAGCTTAAAGAATGCTTTGCTTGAAATTCTTGTTCAAGTTCCATGAGTGAAAAATTTGAAAACTTATTGCAGTTTTTTAAACCCACAAATAAGGAGCTTTTTATAGCACATCTACATTGATTTTTCAAATTAACAAATATACAGTACTTTTCGCTTATAACTCCAAGGGACCGGGCAAAATGGTTCGTTTTAAACGAAGTTCGCTTTAAATGAAGTCGCTTCTTTGATAGTTTTCCACCTGCACAGGTCTCACCCTTGCAGCGCAGTATATTATTAGGAGTGAGTTTGTAAAATAAACCCATTTAATCGGCATTAAATATGTCCTTATCTTTAAATTTTTGGTTTCTTATATCTGCCCACTTATTTTGCAAACAATCATTGACCACATCCTTTTGACTTCAGCCCTTCAGCCGCCTCTATAACTATTTTACCACTAGTGAAAATAAGAGCATTTAACCTTCTTTACAATTGAGGAGTTTTGTTCAAAAATGTTTATATATTTATTTATTACATGAAAAATAATAACTTTATTACTATTTACTTAAATCTAGGAGCGCTAGCTGCAAAGGCTTTCGGCTCTGTTCAAAATTATTTAGCACCAAGTCCCTAGTTTTCCAAATTGTAGAAATTGTTGGCTTGCTGATTTCTTGGCATACATATTTGCTTTTGTTTTACACCTTGTTGTAAACGTTTTATTTTTTCGTATTTCTTTTTTAAAGAAAAACCGGTTGAATAGCAGCTCTTATCCTTGCCCGTCTGTCCCCGGAACATTAGTTGTTGTATTTGATGTAATTTAATGAAATATCTATATAATATTATTTGTTCGGGCCTAAATCAGGCATAAATCTAGGTCATTACAGATTTCGTATTCTATAAATACGGCAAAATTATAGATAATGCGATTAAACAGCTCCTGGTCCGTTTGTTCCTACATGCTTTTTCTTCCCCGTCCACATTGCACAAATTAAGAACCTTACTCAATTGTGTTTTATAGCAGCTTGTAGGGGAAATTGGCTAATTTGCAACTCAATTGCGGCTCAAATTGGGAAAAAGAATCAAAAAGAATCAAAAATAATCCTTTATAAGTATGTAATCGATTATTTTTTGCTTACTTTTGATTTTTTTTTATTCTTTTTAGTAATTCCAAGTAATCCTGATTATATTTTGATTATTTGTAATAGTAATCAACGATTACGATTATAAACACAAAAGAATCGTAATCGTAATCAATTATTTTACATTTTTAAGAAAATAATCGAATTACTAATCATTATGATTAGTAATCATTATTTAACAGCTATGATTTTGACCTATATCTTCGAAACCAATCCACCAAAAATTATGAAAAAACATTTTTGGAATCCACGGACGTAGCCCTTTCTAATGATACCCCACACGATACGATGTAAAAATATTTTTCTTTTTTGTCCGACCCGAAAAATATCTTCTAATATATAAAAATGAATGTTTGTTTGTCGGTTTGTCTGTCCGGCTATACAAAGCTACACGCGTTGACCGATTTCAGCCAAACTTTATACCAATATTGTTGAAGACCAAAGGAAGGCGACTGTATATAAAATTTTTCGATTCATCAAGAGGGCGTGGCACCTCCCATACAACTTAAATATTTGATTTGGCATATCTTTAAAACTACATGTCATACAACATTAAATTTTCTATTCTGTTAGTATTTAGTCGTGCCCTCTTGCTTAAAAAAATTTAGGGGCGTGGGACAAGGAGGAGTGGCACTCCCTATACAACTTAAATATTTGATTTGGCATATCTTTAAAACTACAAGTCACGCAGCATTGAAATTCCGTATGCAGGCCCCTCTTAGATGCTTCATCCCACGGGTAAAATTTTATGGGCGTAGGACAAGGGCCGTGGCACTTTTCAATCAACTATACATTTGGGTATAACTTAAGAACTATACAGCACACATAAATGAAACACGATACGAACTTACTTCAAGTCCGTATCCTTCAACTCGGAAAATGGGACGGGCATTGGGCAAGGGGCGTGGCACCGCCCGTACATCAGAATTTTTGATATCGAATATCTTTTGGTCTAAAAGTCGGGAAGCATTGAAATTCCGTATGCAGGCCCCTCTTAAATGCTTCGTCCCACGGGTAAAATGTTATGGGCGTTGGACTAGGGGCGTGGCACTTTTATTCAACTATACATTTGGGTATAACTTTAGAACAATACACCACACATAAATGAAACACGATACGAACTTACTTCATGTCCGTATCCTTCAACTCGGAAAATGGGACGGGCATTGGGCAAGGGGCGTGGCACCGCCCATACATCAGAATTTTTGATATCGAAAGTCTTTTGGCCTAAAAGTCGGGAAGCATTGAAATTCCGTATGCAGGCCCCTCTTAAATGCTTCGTCCCACGGGTAAAATGTTATGGGCGTAGGACAAGGGCCGTGGCACTTTTATTCAACTATACATTTGGGTATAACTTTAGAACAATACACCACACATAAATGAAACACGATACGAACTTACTTCATGTCCGTATCCTTCAACTCGGAAAATGGGACGGGCATTGGGCAAGGGGCGTGGCACCGCCCGTACATCAGAATTTTTGATATCGAATATCTTTTGGTCTAAAAGTCGGGAAGCATTGAAATTCCGTATGCAGGCCCCTCTTAAATGCTTCGTCCCACGGGTAAAATGTTATGGGCGTTGGACTAGGGGCGTGGCACTTTTATTCAACTATACATTTGGGTATAACTTTAGAACAATACACCACACATAAATGAAACACGATACGAACTTACTTCATGTCCGTATCCTTCAACTCGGAAAATGGGACGGGCATTGGGCAAGGGGCGTGGCACCGCCCATACATCAGAATTTTTGATATCGAAAGTCTTTTGGCCTAAAAGTTGTAGCAACCTCCTTTAGCCGTGGTTTGGTGGCTTTCCAGGTACGGCATCAACGGTAGGTGTCCACAGCTAGCTCAGGCTGTCAGGGGTGGTAAGTTCGACCCGCCATACCTGGTCAGAGGGAGTACAAAGAAACTAAAACTAAACTCAAAAATAAATTAACAAAAAAAACAGCAAATCTATTTGATCCAACCGATCCAAAATCTCACTCAAAACTTTCGACTCCATAAACAAAAGAAATGCATCTCCTCATCCTTCCTTCCAAACCTGCTACTTCGCCCAGAACCATTCTTTTCCTTTCCCCTTTTTTTTCTGCCATGGTGTTGTTGTTGCGCTGCCCTCCCTACCTTTGGTGACTTGGCCTATTTTCGTCACCCCTTTTCATGATTAAATTTTTCCTTTCACTCACACACACATACGTTCAGTTCACGGCTCTTGCAGGCACACAGCATTCGGGCCCCCTCATGTTCCCCCTCTATGCTTCACTTAGCCGCTCATTTTAGCGCTAGTTTAGCATACTGAAAATTCAAATATAACGCACAGACTTCAACTTGTTATACATTTATTCTACATTGGTATGCTTCAGTTTGACTTCAATTAATTTCCAAATAAAACGCAGAATTTTCTTATTTAATAATTACGCGCCCACCAGCTATTCCTTTTTTTCAAGGGCAATAGCCACTTCGCGTTTCGCGTCTATTAATTTCCTACTCCGAGAGAGCTCTCTAAGTCGTAGTTGGTTTATGAATTTGCGCCTCCTTTCGAGGCTTGGAACCTTACGACGCGCTTGGCTAGCCTCCGTGGGCTTCACACGAATAAAAATTAAAATGGGAGAACAAAAAAAATATACGACTACAATAACTTAAAGCTAATATGCGCGATTGCGCTTTTTATGCATGCAATGTAAAAATATGAACTGCAATATAATAAAGTGTAATAAAAGAAAGAATGTAATAATCGTCTTTAGCTGGCTGCAATACTCATTTTAGCGACGAACGCCGCAATGTAACATTCAATCACGCAGCAATGTAAACGCATAAAATTTGGTGCTGCGGGCATATGGTTGGATCACTAGATTTTTGGGTAGTAGGTCCGCTTTTACACGATGCGACTCGGCCCCGGCGATTTTTTCGCATTCCGCTTTGAAATCGCGCATAGCTTTTACACGATGCGACTCGCTCCACTCCACATATTGACACTAGAGTCTGCAGCTGGTTTTATTTGTGTAATTTGTAAACATTTAAAGCACTTATTCCACTCTTTGCTCATTTTCTTCTTTATATTTACTTTTATGCGTAAAGTTCTGTAAATTTTTCAGTTTATTTGCAATACGTATTCACTCGATTTCAAGTTTTAATTTACAGTCGACAGCGCGAAGCGCGAAAACGAATAAAGAGGAACGTCAGAAAATCAGAAAATCGCAGCACAATCGCTGCCCGAGCGATTTTGCGCGTTCCCCTGTCGTTTCACCCCTCTTTCCTACATTCTTCCGTGTCTCCGGGGTCGAGTCGCATCGTGTAAAAGCGGACTAGCTCTGCTGCCCTGGATTAACAAATTTCTGTTCTGTAGCGGCGCCACGAGATCAGCAATTACAGGGGTGCGTAGATCGCCGGCAAGGTCTTATATTTTTGCTCGACAGCCAATGTGGTATGTGTCTATATGGGTTTGGCATCAATTTTTTGTTCTGTAGTAAAATTCACATGGACCTCTCGTTGCACCAATGCAATTTTTTTGTGGGGGGTTTTGAATTCTTTCTTCTAAATTTCAATTTCTCTTTAATGTTGCCTCCCGGCCGGAGGAGTTCGTGGCCGTGGTGACTCAGTCGCCTTTTTGCTTCTAATTTCCGTATCCTGTCTTCAATTCTAAGCTTCTTGTGGCCGTAATAGGCCCGGGGATTCCTATTTAAAAGGAAATACTCTTAGTCCCTGCCTCTCCTAACTTCCTATTGAAGACTTACCAAATTCCTCTTTAGCTTTATATAAGCTTATATTCTCCTGCCACTTTGTGGCAGTTCCATTTTATTACGCGAGTTTAATAAAGTTTTTACGGCACACTTCACTTTTCACTTTGGACTTCCTCCTCGGCTGGGAGGTGTTACTTTGGCACTGGTCACTTTCTTTATGACTCTAGCTTGAGGTCGCCCCAAGCTGCAAGCCATTAATGCCCCCAGCTTTCTCTTTCCCGGTTCCTCGGGTGCCCTCGCTCTAACCAATGCCGTACCCCATCTACTTTGTCTCTCTCTTTCTTTCATCCATCGTTCCAGGACTTGAGACCTTTGGACTATTTTTTTGTGCGTCCCTATTTTTGGCGCTCCTTGGAACAATGGATTCCACGGCGTCCTAGCGGTTCCGAATCTTCCGCTCCGGCTCTATTCCCTGGGCCACCACTTCACCTTCGACCTTTGTACTTGTTTTTAAGCCTAATCTATATATATATATATATATATACTAACAATCTACAATCTTGGTGTCGCTTCCCCCGAGTGGAGTTATCAGGCGCTCATAAGTCTACAGGCAGTACCGCCCGCGCATAATTTCTCTTCCCATTACCCCATATTCCGATCTGCGCTTTCTCGCTCTTCCTTTTCCCCTACTTTCATGTTTTTGTACACTGCGATGTTATTTACAACGCAGTGATGCCAGATCTTATTTTTGTTTTTGTCTTGTTTTGTTTACATTGTTCACACCCAGGGTATCGCATCTAAGGGCGACCGCAACACCACTCTTGACTTACAAGCGTACGCACCGGAAGGCTAGAGCGCGAGACGTCCGAACTTGTATTCTATTTTATCTATTTGGCATAGACCGTTCTTAAACCAACCGCCCAACGTAGGCAAGCGCCCACACCCTGAGAAAAAGAGTCCCAATCTACACAGAGTCAGACCGGGCTATTGCAGCTATCTGGCTACTCTGTTTTCACCTCTCTGTTCTGTCACAACACTTCATTTCTGCGTGTGGCTGTCCGTACCTCGTGTTTATTTGTTACATTTCTTTTTTCTTGTGTGGCTGCGTGTGCATTGTGTTATTAAATCGCATAATTTTGGGCAAATAACAAAAATGAAATAAAGTGGAATCCAGCATGTGAAGAACAAACATCAAATAAACCAGATTTCATTGTTTGATGTCTTTCGCGTGAAATACTCCGATTGGCTTGCCTTGTAATGTTTCAAGTTGGTACATATTTCGGCCAAGGACTTTGCTCACGCGACATTTCGTGAATTTGTGGCAAAACTTTGCGTTTATGCCCCGCTTAAAATCACTCAGGACAAAGTTCCGTTTGTACACTTCTTGGCCGGGCGTAAAGTGCACATCTCTTACGCGCCTGTTGTAGTATTTCGCGCTGTTTTCATATGCCTTCTGCAAGTTTGTCTTAATCGCCTCTCTGATTAATCGTATTTTGTCTTCCGATTTTAGGTCCTGGATTTCACTGTCCTCGAGCGCATTCAACTTTTTGGCGAGCTGATAGTCTGCGCCGCTGCTGAACATATGCTGTCCGAACAGAGCGAAGTATGGTGACACGCCGGTTGCTGCATGAACTGCACTTCGTAATGCGCATTCGATTTCGGACAAGTACGCGTCCCAGTCTCGGTGATCCTTCTCCAGGTACGCCCTTATCGCAGCTATCACCGATTGATTCACTCGCTCCGAAGCATTGGCCTGTGGTGAGTAAAATGCTGTTTTCAGGTGACGGATTTTGTAGGCCGAAATCATCTTTTGGAACTGCTTCGATACAAATTGTTTTCCGTTGTCGGAGTGTATTATTTCCGGTGTGCCAAATGTGTGAAAGACTTGTTGCACCAGAAATTTCACGACGTCCGCTGCTGTGGCTTCTCGCATTGCTTTGAGAAATACGAATTTCGAGAAATGGTCTACCACGATGAAAATGTACGCGTTTCCTCCTCGGGAACGTGGATATTTACCTAGAAAATCTATGTATAATTTTTGGAATGGCCGAGATGTGACTACCTCGCCTGCCATTGCTGGTTTGGTAAGGTAATTGACTGGCTTTGTTTCTTTGCAGGTTCTGCAGTCCCGAACGAAGTTTCGCGTTTGTACGGCCATATTGGGCCAGTAGTAGAATTGACGGATTCTGTGCAACGTCTTTGTCATTCCACCGTGTGCTGCTGTCTCTGGCTCATGAGCTTTGCGAATTATTTCGGATGTTAGGCTCTCAGGAATCCACATCTTCCAGTTACTCTCGCTGAACTCATCCTGGCTGAAACTGGTTCGTTTGTACACGACGCCATCCTGCACTTTCAGATCCGGCAAATTTTCTTGGCTAGCTGTGATGGTTTGTATCAGCTCTTTGTACTCCGGCGAGTCAAATTCCGTTGTTTCGAAGTCTAACAAATTTATCTCGTCTGCTTCCAGATCGGCTGCTGTTCGTGATAGCATGTCCGCGACCACATTCTCCGAGCCCTTCCGATGCTCTATTCCGAACGAAAACGTCTGCAGTTGTAACGACCAGCGAGCGAGTCTGCCATTCAAGTCCCTTAACGACATTAACCATTTTAGGCTGGCATGGTCTGTCACGATTGTAAATTGCATGAGCTCTACATACGGTCTGTATCTTTTTACTGCCAAGACTGCTGCTAAACATTCTTTTTCCGTGACGCTATAGTTCTGTTGTGCACCGTTCAGTTTTTGAGAGAAAAACGCGATTGGTCGATCATTTCCTTCGTTATCCACCTGGTATAATACTGCGCCTACGCCGGTATGTGATGCGTCGCATTGGATGTAAAATCGCTTGGAAAAGTCTGGGTGTATCAGCACTGGAGCAGTGGTAAGTGCATGTTTTAGTTCTTCAAAACCTCTTATAGCAGCCGGTGTCATTTGAAATTTATTTCCCTTTTTCAGTGTGTCGCTGATTGGAGCTGCAATACTGGCGAAGTCTTTAATGAAGCGCCTGTACCAACCCGCTGTGCCTAAGAAGCTTCTTACTTCGCGTGGTGATTTGGGCACTGGTATTTTGGATATGGCAACTATCTTTGCAGGGTCTGTTTTCAGAGCTCCACCTCCTATGACAAAACCCAGGTACCTTAGTTCTTTGAAACAAAATTTTGACTTTTTCATTCCTATCGTTAGGTTGGCGACATGCAGGCATTGTGCAACTTCATCCAGAATCTTGAGGTGTGTGTCGAAATCTGGAGCAACGATCAACAGGTCATCCAAGTAGACGAAGACGTTCCCCTTTAGCCTCTGCGGAATCACTTTGTCCATCAAGCGACACAAGCGTTGCGCTGCATTACATAAACCGAAGGGCATAACAGCAAACTGGTACAAGGGTCGGCCTGGTATTGTAAACGCCGTGTACTCCTTGCTCTGCTCATCCAGTTCGATCTGCCAGAACGCAAATTTAAGGTCGACACTGCTGATGTATACTGTTTGATCTATTCGACTTAAAATGCCTTCTATATTTTGCAGCGGGTATGCATCTTTCACCGTCCTCTCGTTCAGCTTCCTGGCGTCCAGACACAGTCTGTTCTATCCTGGCTTACGTACGAGCGTTGTTCTATGGCTCCAGGGACTTTGGCTCTCCTCGATCACGCCTAATGTCAGCATGTTGTCGATTTCTTGGTACAGCAGCTCTTGAATTGCCGGCGACACTGGATAATATCGATCCTTAACGGGCTCTGCTCCTTCGACCAACTGTATTGTATGCTTCTCCAGGTGAGTCTTTCCCATGCCGTGTTCTTCAAACGTTCTGAACCTTTTCTTTACTTCATCCAGGCGTTGTTGCTGCTCATCAGTCAATTCGTGTACGTTCTCCTTTTCGATTTCGACTGTTTCCTCTGCTGCTGGCTCACCGATGTCGCTCATCTCTGCCACCCCCACTATGTCCGGCGCTAATTGAAACTTCCGCCAAAAATCAATGCCTAAGTATACCGTCTGCTCGAGTGACGGACATAAATAAAATAAAATTTCATGTTGCTTCTTTTTATACTCTACAGGGACTGCTACTTTCCCGTGCACTGTGTGTGCTTTACCGCCTGCTGTGCGTACTCGCGAAAGATATCGCATCGGACGCAACTTCAGCTCGTCCACTAGTTCTCGGCAGCCTGATCCTAAAATGCTGACGGACGCTCCTGTGTCCAGTAGACCACGCAGCTTCTTTCCGCTGATCTCTACCTCCGCATATACTCTAGGATCCGCCGCATTTACTGACTTCACCGCTGCTGCTACCTTCTTCCGTGTTGTTCTTCGCTTGCGATAGCGCTCGCGTACTTTTTGCACTCGGCGCGTAACCTTCCTGACTGCACCCACTTGCTGTTCTCTAAATATTCGGTTGCGTACCTCGTGGTATTCTCGCAGTCTCTCCTCCACTGGATTGACTGTTTTAAACGGGTTTCTTGTTCTTCTTTCCGCGCAATCTTTATTTCGTTTTAAAATTGTAATTTCTTTTTTCTTTGCAGGACCCGACTCTTCCGCCTCTGCTGACTTTACTATGTCATCTGCTGTTGATGTGGCTACATGCTTTGTGTGGCAGTTGTTTGTGTGGAACGCGACTGATCTGCCCTCGTCGTGCTCCTTCTCGCGTTTCCCGGTTTGCAATTCGGGCATTGTGGAGTTATGACGCGTTCGAGTCCGCACTTGTAGCAGAAGATGTTTCTCGTTGCTGACTGACACTCCATGTAAGTATGTCCATTTGCACGACAGTTCCAGCATACCAGTCGGCTCCGCATAGGTTCCTGCTGATTTTCTTCTCGCAAAACTTCAACCATTTCTTCTTGTCTTTCAGGTTGCTCCTGCCAGTTCTCATCCACGTAGGCCAATTCATGTACGCGCGCAGACTGCTGCTGGTAACGCGTTGCCTGTGGGACTGGAGCGCGCATCTCTCGTCGAAGAAAAGTACGTTCGACTTCGTGACATTCGTCGCGAAGCTGCTCGACGTTATAGACCACCATTGGGTAAATTATTCTGGCTAAATTTTCACGCAGATTCCTCTTTAGTATTTTTATTATTTCATGCTCTGCGATCGGGTAACGTAATCGCGAGCGTAACTTTAAAATTGTGTGGAAGTACGCGTCCACTGACTCGCCTGGGAACTGACGCCTCTCCACTAGTTCCCGCATGACTTCGAAATCGCTGGTGTTGGATTGGTATTGCCGCAGCAGTGCATGTTTGAGTGTCGGCCAGTCATTGACTTGGTTTGTTTTTAGGTGCAGCCAGTACCATTCTTTCGCTGAGCCACTCACAAGTCGATGGAAATCGCGCATCACATCAGCCCATGCTACCTCGTAATGTGTTTGTAAGTACTCCAAACGAAAAATGAAATCTTCGATGCTAATTTTATTTCTATCGCCATCGAACACTAAGTCCCATTTTTCCACAGAGACTGGCTTCAAAAAACTGGATTGCGACGCGTGCTCTGATGTTTCTGCTCTTCGCCCGTGGTAACCTGCTTGTGCAGCTCCCGTCTCAAATATCCGGCAAAACTCTTGCGCCGTAGCACTCGGTCGTGGACGATCTCCCTGTTCGGCCAATCTGGTTTGGCCTCTAGCATTTGCAGATGGCATATTCTCCGCCTGCCTGTAGTAAATGTCACGACTTCCACCATTGCCACTCTGCCAACTGTGTCTGTCGTCGCCTCGTCTCGGATTTATGTTGTCTGCGCCCTGCCGCTGTTCAAACTGTGTTTGCGGGTTCGTGCCTTGTGTGAAATTTAATTGTCTTGGCCATTGTATTTCATCACTTGTTTGTCTTTGCATGTTTCGCTGTTGCGGCCTCTGCTGTTGTTGATGTTGCGGCCTGCCTGCTCGCTGTCTCTGGTTATTGGTCATCATAACGCCTTGCTGCATCTGACCCAACCTGCCCCCTGTGCGGACCGGGTTCTCAAACTCAGTGCGTGGTGACTCGTTTGGCATGTTACCAGGTTGAAACGTGGAATTCATGTTTTTAATTAAATTTGTAAATTCTAACTGTATCGTTTCTCTTATATAATTCGCTAGTTCTTGTTTCTGGGCCTCTTTACCTATGTCTACCGCTTGTGACAGAGTAGTACTTATCGCTTGTGTCAGCTCTTCCTGCGCTACTGGGCCTGTGTCGCTACTCATAAAAATGTTTGAGCCTGAGGCTTCGCTTTCGACGACCTCTGGATCAGCCACTTGCTCTGAGACACAAGCAGGCACAGACAAATCAGACAACAGGTCCCCCAATTCTGGCCGTTGCTCCCCCATATTTATTTGAGCTGGGGTCATATTTTTACCCCTACCTGCTGTTCTATTCATGTTGCCGCCGCCAATAGTGGCAGACAAATCGGTTATGGTCGGTGCCGCCGGCTGACTTGTTTTCGTCTTTGGTGAATGAGTCGTAGGCATTTTGCATTTGCTTCTTGTATCGTATATATGATTATTAATTCCTTTGCTCATATCACTTCAAAACAAGAATTTAAATAAACAATAATATATGTATATGAATGTGTACTTTATAAGGGGAACACCCATGGGGTCCCGAACACCACCTGCTTTTGCTATGAAAAATTCTGTCACACATTCATTCATTCTTCCATTCACTCTACGCAACATCCTTTATAAAGGAAAGTTTCTTTTTTTTTTTTTGGCTTTGGAATTCGCAGTTTGGATTTGTGATGCATCTTTTCAGTGCAACGTGCTCTGCAAAGTTGCTTTGCCCCGGCCACTGAAAGTATGCAATTTGAAGTTTTTGTGGATGTTCCTTCCAGTGCAACGTGCTTTGCCCGGTGGCTATGCTTCGGCCACTGGAGGTATACATCCTGGATTTGTTTTGGGATTTGGTTAACCCCGCGACGCGTTGAAGGGTGCTGTAGCTGTTTTGATATAATTTTCAGTGCTACGCCACTTGCTTCCGCGCCGCACGACCACAATAAATAAAAAAAAACGACAATTTGATTGAAATTACGCATGTGAACACGTTAGGGTTTCATCAAAGCAAATAGCTTCGGACGCACCTGGTGATATCGTCGTTGTTGATGCAACTAAGTTGTGGGTAAGTTCCCGCACCAGGCCATCATTTCCTGACGGACACCACCACGTGAGCTTCCCTATCGCGTTTTCTAATAAAAAAACTTTAAAATTTTAACATTTGGGCACCATTTGTTGTAAGACAAATGGGCCGTCTTCTTCTATTTCCGTTCGGGCGCCATTCTTGTGAGACAAAAATGGGCGCCTCCTCCTACTTCACATAATTTTAAATTGGGCGCCATTCTTGTAAGACAAAAATGGGCGCCTCCTCCTACTTCACTTAATTTTCCATGGGGCGCCATTCTTGTAAGACAAAAATGGGCGCCTCCTCCTACTTCACATAATTTTAATTTGGGCGCCATTCTTGTAAGACAAAAATGGGCGCCTCCTCCTACTTCACATAATTTTAAATTGGGCGCCATTCTTTTAAGACAAAAATGGGCGCCTCCTCCTACTTCACTTAATTTTCAATTGGGCGCCATTCTTGTAGCAACCTCCTTTAGCCGTGGTTTGGTGGCTTTCCAGGTACGGCATCAACGGTAGGTGTCCACAGCTAGCTCAGGCTGTCAGGGGTGGTAAGTTCGACCCGCCATACCTGGTCAGAGGGAGTACAAAGAAACTAAAACTAAACTCAAAAATAAATTAACAAAAAAAACAGCAAATCTATTTGATCCAACCGATCCAAAATCTCACTCAAAACTTTCGACTCCATAAACAAAAGAAATGCATCTCCTCATCCTTCCTTCCAAACCTGCTACTTCGCCCAGAACCATTCTTTTCCTTTCCCCTTTTTTTTCTGCCATGGTGTTGTTGTTGCGCTGCCCTCCCTACCTTTGGTGACTTGGCCTATTTTCGTCACCCCTTTTCATGATTAAATTTTTCCTTTCACTCACACACACATACGTTCAGTTCACGGCTCTTGCAGGCACACAGCATTCGGGCCCCCTCATGTTCCCCCTCTATGCTTCACTTAGCCGCTCATTTTAGCGCTAGTTTAGCATACTGAAAATTCAAATATAACGCACAGACTTCAACTTGTTATACATTTATTCTACATTGGTATGCTTCAGTTTGACTTCAATTAATTTCCAAATAAAACGCAGAATTTTCTTATTTAATAATTACGCGCCCACCAGCTATTCCTTTTTTTCAAGGGCAATAGCCACTTCGCGTTTCGCGTCTATTAATTTCCTACTCCGAGAGAGCTCTCTAAGTCGTAGTTGGTTTATGAATTTGCGCCTCCTTTCGAGGCTTGGAACCTTACGACGCGCTTGGCTAGCCTCCGTGGGCTTCACACGAATAAAAATTAAAATGGGAGAACAAAAAAAATATACGACTACAATAACTTAAAGCTAATATGCGCGATTGCGCTTTTTATGCATGCAATGTAAAAATATGAACTGCAATATAATAAAGTGTAATAAAAGAAAGAATGTAATAATCGTCTTTAGCTGGCTGCAATACTCATTTTAGCGACGAACGCCGCAATGTAACATTCAATCACGCAGCAATGTAAACGCATAAAATTTGGTGCTGCGGGCATATGGTTGGATCACTAGATTTTTGGGTAGTAGCTCTGCTGCCCTGGATTAACAAATTTCTGTTCTGTAGCGGCGCCACGAGATCAGCAATTACAGGGGTGCGTAGATCGCCGGCAAGGTCTTATATTTTTGCTCGACAGCCAATGTGGTATGTGTCTATATGGGTTTGGCATCAATTTTTTGTTCTGTAGTAAAATTCACATGGACCTCTCGTTGCACCAATGCAATTTTTTTGTGGGGGGTTTTGAATTCTTTCTTCTAAATTTCAATTTCTCTTTAATGTTGCCTCCCGGCCGGAGGAGTTCGTGGCCGTGGTGACTCAGTCGCCTTTTTGCTTCTAATTTCCGTATCCTGTCTTCAATTCTAAGCTTCTTGTGGCCGTAATAGGCCCGGGGATTCCTATTTAAAAGGAAATACTCTTAGTCCCTGCCTCTCCTAACTTCCTATTGAAGACTTACCAAATTCCTCTTTAGCTTTATATAAGCTTATATTCTCCTGCCACTTTGTGGCAGTTCCATTTTATTACGCGAGTTTAATAAAGTTTTTACGGCACACTTCACTTTTCACTTTGGACTTCCTCCTCGGCTGGGAGGTGTTACTTTGGCACTGGTCACTTTCTTTATGACTCTAGCTTGAGGTCGCCCCAAGCTGCAAGCCATTAATGCCCCCAGCTTTCTCTTTCCCGGTTCCTCGGGTGCCCTCGCTCTAACCAATGCCGTACCCCATCTACTTTGTCTCTCTCTTTCTTTCATCCATCGTTCCAGGACTTGAGACCTTTGGACTATTTTTTTGTGCGTCCCTATTTTTGGCGCTCCTTGGAACAATGGATTCCACGGCGTCCTAGCGGTTCCGAATCTTCCGCTCCGGCTCTATTCCCTGGGCCACCACTTCACCTTCGACCTTTGTACTTGTTTTTAAGCCTAATCTATATATATATATATATATATACTAACAATCTACAATCTTGGTGTCGCTTCCCCCGAGTGGAGTTATCAGGCGCTCATAAGTCTACAGGCAGTACCGCCCGCGCATAATTTCTCTTCCCATTACCCCATATTCCGATCTGCGCTTTCTCGCTCTTCCTTTTCCCCTACTTTCATGTTTTTGTACACTGCGATGTTATTTACAACGCAGTGATGCCAGATCTTATTTTTGTTTTTGTCTTGTTTTGTTTACATTGTTCACACCCAGGGTATCGCATCTAAGGGCGACCGCAACAAAGTCGGGAAGCATTGAAATTCCGTATGCAGGCCCCTCTTAAATGCTTCGTCCCACGGGTAAAATGTTATGGGCGTAGGACAAGGGCCGTGGCACTTTTTAATCAACTATACATTTGGGTATAACTTTAGAACAATACACCACACATAAATGAAACACGATACGAACTTACTTCAAGTCCGTATCCTTCAACTCGGAAAATGGGACGGGCATTGGGCAAGGGGCGTGGCACCGCCCATACATCAGAATTTTTGATATAGAATATCTTTTGGCCTAAAAGTCGGGAAGCATTGAAATTCCGTATGCAGGCCCCTCTTAAATGCTTCGTCCCACGGGTAAAATGTTATGGGCGTAGGACTAGGGGCGTGGCACTTTTATTCAACTATACATTTGGGTATAACTTTAGAACAATACACCACACATAAATGAAACACGATACGAACTTACTTCATGTCCGTATCCTTCAACTCGGAAAATGGGACGGGCATTGGGCAAGGGGCGTGGCACCGCCCATACATCAGAATTTTTGATATCGAATATCTTTTGGTCTAAAAGTCGGGAAGCATTGAAATTCCGTATGCAGGCCCCTTTTAGAGGCTTCGTCCCACGGGTAAAATGTTATGGGCGTAGGACAAGGGACGTGGCACTTTTCAATCAACTATACATTTGGGTATATCTTTAGAACTATACAGCACACATAAATGAAACACGATACGAACTTACTACATGTCCGTGTCCTTCAACTCCGAAAATGGGATGAGCATTGGACACGAGGCGTGGCACCCCTCATACAACTTAAATATTTGATTTTTATACCTTTAAAACTACATGTCATGCAACATTAAAATTTTGTGTTCTGTTAGTATTTAGTCATGCATTCACGTAAACATTCCCTATAAGCAATTCAGTAGTCGACTACGAAAATAACGCACTTATAGTTGACTTTTCAGTAGTCGACTACAAAAATAACACACTTATAGCTAACTTTTATGACCTAACTATAAGCTAACTGCTTTCTTCTTTTTTGCTATTTGTTTTTTTTGAATATTTTTCATTTATTTATGTGCATTGTGAAATTGAAATTGAAAAATCAAAGCAAGCTGTTTGTTTTCTTTCTTTTTTGTTTTATATAATTGTCAAAAATCTGCTCAGAAGGAAATGAAAAGATTTATTTATTTATTTATTTATTTAATTCAGTCTACGGATAACAAATCTTACAGACTATAACAGTGTAAATTCGATTACTTAATTAAATATACTAAAAAGGCTTAGCCTAAAGCGGTGCTCGTTTACATCGAAATCTAAAAATGGTTTATAAGAGTTACATAGATTTATACACCTATTAATCGGTTCATTGAATGCATAGTTTGTTCTATGGAGTTCCTCTACTAAAAATCGTGAGTTCCTAAGATTAATAGGCGGCTGGTATAAAGAAAAATATCTTGATAATTCATCACAGCAAATTTTGCCGGATAAAATTTGATAAACAAACAAAATAGAGTTAAGCGTTCTTCTTTCTTTCAATGACTGCAGACCTAAAAGCTTCCGCCTGGCATCATAGGAAGGCAGACCATCAGGCCAGTACATCTTTTTAAGCGCATATTTCGTCAATGCTCGTTGGACTCTTTCAATGCGATTGGAATGCTCATCGTAAAAAGGGCTCCAGATAATAGAGCAATATTCGACAATGCTTCGAACCAACGACAAGTAAATTGCTTTTATTGTCATGGGATCTTTAAAATTCTGGGTATTCCTCTTAATGAAACCAATCATTGAGTTTGATTTTGCAATAATGTAATCGAAATGATTATTAAAGCTAAAATTTGAGCTGAAGATCACGCCTAAATCTTTCATCTCTTGTTTACGCGACAGCTTTTGATTATTTATTGTATAATCAAAAACAATCTATCATGAAATATATATGGAAATATGATGATATATTACTGCAACGGCAACGATTTTACAGCATATTTTAATAAAGCGTATTATTAGCTTTTCAGCTAATAGTTTAGTTGAATAGCTTCATATGAAATTAGTTAGCTATAGCTAAAAAATTAGCTAACTTCTTAATAACTAACTTTTAGCTAACTTCTAAACAACTTACTTTTAGCTAACTTCAAAGAAACCGACTTTAAGTTAGTTTAAAAGTCATCCAGGGGTCATCGGGACTGACTACTGCCTAGGACATCGCAATGTTAAAAAAGTCAGTCGTCGCCATTGAAAGTAGTCGACGAATAGTCAACTATGGTTGCGAAGTAGTTAGCTTATAGTGCACTAAAAGTTAATTGAGTTGCCGGTAGGGTTTTTACATAATTTGGGTTTTACATAAGTATATTGATTTAGGGTCATGGGACAAGGTGGCGTGGCACACCTCAAATGTATGTAAAAAATTACTTTAATTTCCGCCTTCCACCAAAGGAGTAATCTACATACACAGATAGTTCTGTAAGGACCTACATTTATGACTTCCCCTATTTAAACAAAACTTCACAAGCAAATAGAAGAGTCCTAAGCAAGGTCACTCAATATATCTTATCCCTTAAAACCACCCTAACAAATTACCCTTTATCATACCACTAAAAATAATGTGGCTTTTAATACCATTTTTAAATTCCAATTTAGTTGTTATTCCCCGTATGATGCGGCACTCGGGTAAAGCCGGGTAAATCAGCTAGTAATATATAAAAACGTTTGTGCGTACGTATGTTGCAGCATCACGGCTGAACCACAGAAGCGATCGACCTTATACTCACAACATATATTCGTGTTGCGCTCTGAATGGTTTTTTTTTCTATATTAGACTTCCTAAGTGGCGCTGCGGCGGCGTTTTTTCGAAAATTTATATTTATGGACCGATTTGGCACACCACAAATTCAAATCATTTAATACTAAAGTTGACAGAAAGTCGTCGACAAAATTTGAACCCGATAGCTGTTGTCGGGGTAGAAATATTTACGAAAACATATTCTTCCTGTACATAATTTTCACATTATTAAAAAAATTCCTACCATAATTGAAATACATTTCAAAACAAATCTTGGAATAAAATAATTATTTCTGGCAGAACAACGTTTGCCGGGACAAATAGTATTTTATAAAAGTGTGATGAATCTCGCGGGCCAAAAGAATTTTCTAGGCGGACCACAGCCGACTTAAAGCATATCACCTCCGGTAGCTAATCTCTAATGGAACGATACGTAGATTGCAGAATCTCCTTTATGTATTTGATTATGTAAGAAAAAGTTAACGAAAAGAAAATGCATTCTATAATTTCACATTTCTTCGAAATAATTTTTTTCTTCCTCTTTATTAATTAAGAACAGTACTTTTTCTGCGTTTTCAAGTTTGAATGTTTTTATATCGAAAATACTTATACGCTATGTTGGTTTGACCGTTTTATGAGCAGAACACATTACCACCTCCCGCGTCCACTACCTCCGCGTCCACCTCGATTAAAGCCACCACCACGGCCACCGTTACCTCTGTTGAAACCGCCTCCGCGTCCACCGCCCCTATTGAAACCACTTCCACGACCGCCGCCGCCGGACCCACCACGCCCACCACGATTGAAACCAACACTGCCACCACGACCACCAGTAGCACCTTTGCTCTTTTGAACGCCTCCTTTGGGCTGTGGAGCTTTTGGTAAAAATCTCGCGATTGGCAACAATTTTCCGGGATCAATGAAGAGCTTCTGATTCGCTTTAAAACTGTTCGCATTCATGTTGTCCGCCAACTTTACCGACACGGAATAATCTCGCACAGTGCCGAAAATCTCATCGATTTTGCCAATCTGCTCTTTGTTCTCCAAAAATATTGGCGCGTTGAAGTAAGGCACATCTTCAATTTCCACTTTGCAGACAAGATCATCTTCGCATGTATAGGTGAAATGCCCCAAGGGTATAACACGCTCCGGCGGACCTTGATCGAAAAAGCGTCCACTGCCACCACCGCCGCCTCGACCACCACCTCCGCCGCGACCACCCCCGCCCCCACGACCGCCACGGAAACCTGAAAAACAAAATTAAATATAGTCGTTTGAATAGCAAGAAAATTTGGGTTTTTCACAGGAAGCCAATAAATTTTCACCGATTTTCTAGATTTATTCAATCTGAAAGTGCTTTTCGCACGAGTAAAGCGCAATACCGAATCCGAATTGCCAAGTTTTCATACCTCCGCGACCGCCACCACCACCACCAAAGCCTCTACGACCAGACATCAATCCTTTTATTTTCTAAATAAAAAAAAGCGCCACGAAAAGAAATATTTGGTTGATTTATTAAACAAACATAAAACTTATTTGAAAGCATGTGCTGAAACACGCGTTCGCTTGTTTCTAAAGATGCACCAACAAAATCGGAAAATAATCGATTAGTACTCGAACCTGTAGACGGAACACAATTGTAACCAAGGCACATTAACAAGGTATGCCACTTAAGAGGGGTCTTTGCAGCTCTCAAGAAATCGCTCAAGAAAAATTTTGCATTATTCCTTGAGGGCAAAATAGTAGTGGCCAAATAATTTTGACAGCTAACAGCTGATGCAAATCGAAGCAAAATGTCGGTTAATGAAGACTGGTAAGTTTAAAAAAAATTTATTATTATTTGATTAATACTTTATTAATATATATTTTTCAGGCAGGAGGAACGCATTTTCAACTACAGGCTAAGTAGAGCAAGGCGGTGGATTGAGAATGGGGTCGGAATTTTGAGTTCGAGATGGCTGTGCCTTAGGAAAACTCTATTTTGCGGTCCTGCCCGAGCTCAAAAAATCGTTTCGGCCTGTTGTTGTCTGCACAATTACTTGCTAAATAGAAGTCGGATGGCATACTGCGCAGAAACATCTGCAGGTTTGGAAGGCAATAACAGGAATTGGGTGAATGGAGAATGGGAAAGCAACGAACACCTAGAGGGCTCATTGATGCAAAAGCATTTAAGCAACTGTCGCGGAAGATCTTCCGATTATGGAAAATGTTTGCGAAACATTCTAAAAGATTATGTGAATTCTCCGGATGGAGCCGTTCCTTGGCAAAATGAAGCAGCGACATCAGAAAATTTGTTGAGGCGCTTTTGGCGTTTTGGCGCACTTCGCGGTGTATTTTCCGAGTTTTCCATGTCTGAAAATAAGATAATAGATTAAGATTATTGAAAATCTAAAATAAATCAAAATATTTTGCAAATTTCCAACCTAAAATGAACATTTAATGTTTTGCTTGTTATTAGCTGTTGAAAGTCTTCTTCTTGTTAAAGTAATAATGTTTCAAACATTATTCCTTGCCAAAACCTGAGTTACCCTATGCACATTTCCACTGAAAAAAAGTAGTATATTTCGTAGCGAATTTCTTGAGACCTGCAATTGCGACGTCATTTTAATGAGTGACATTGGCCTCAGAATTTTTGCTTTGATTTAAAATTGATAAATTGGTTGCGTATTGAAAAAGTACCTTCTCTCATAAAAGCCTCCCTCAATATCGAATTTATTTATTTTGTAAACTGCTTCTTAAAGATCACAAAGGCCAGTTTCTTCTACAACATAATGACGTTTCTTTATTACAAAACCTGCAAGCGACCTCTTATCATAGACATGCACGCCTAGCCGTCCGCAGTGGTCGCGACGTAAAAAATACTTATTAGGTAGAATGCGTTCAAAAAGGCGAAAACTTCGCAGGCAACACACACACAAATCAAAACAGCATCCCAGGCAAGTGTGTATAAAAAAATTATATAAAAAAAAACTTTTTAAAAATAAGCTTTAATTTATTTAATGTACTAAAAAGTAGAAAATAAATTGTTTTTAAGTCACCTGTATCTTACTATCAATAAAAGCTTGGGGCGCTCATGTGTTCAATATTTGTCAAACAGTTACCACAATATTTTATTTAAATAATTTTTTGCAAATAGATTCTAGTAATGAAAGATATTTTGAATATGGATATTGAGCGCACAAGCTTTTATTGATAGTATGATACAGGTGACTTAAAAACAATTTATTTTCTAATTTTTAGTACATTAAATAAATTAAAGCTTATTTTTAAAAAGTTTTTTTTTTTATAATTTTATTTTCTACTTTTTAGTCTTCCATAAATTCAATTTTAGAGCTCTGAAATTTTTACAAAAAGAATTTAAAACTTGCAGAGCAGTACACAATATTTAGGGTATTCACAGTGTTTCCTATCTTCATATGTCATATCCTCAATTTAACAAATATTACGGCAGTGATCGACCCTAATATTCGTGGCATATTTGTGACGCGGTGAGTTGTTGCTATTTTGCCAGCAGGGCGCGGCAAGTAAGTTCCTATCGTTTTTCATTGATGTGTGGTGTACCTATAATTATAAACTGAAGCCCAAGTGTGTAGTTGCTTGAAAAGTGCCACGCCCCTTGCCCAACGCCCATAAAATTTTACCAGTGGGACGAAGAATCCAAGAGGGGCCTGTATACGGAATTTCAATGCTGCACGACCTTTAGTTCTAAAGCTATTCTATATAAACGATTTTGTTTGTATGCGCGGTGCCACGCCCACTTGTCCACTGCCCGTCTTATTTTCCCAGTAGAAGGATATGGATATGTAGTAAGTTCCTACCAAATTTCATTGATGTGTGATTTGTAGTTCTAAAGTTATACACAAATCTGGAGTTGATAAAAAAGTGCCACGCCCCTTATCCTACGCCCATAAAATTTTACCAGTGGGACGAAGAATCTAAGAGGGGCCTGTATACGGAATTTCAATGCTGCACGACCTTTAGTTCTAAAGCTATTCTATATAAACGATTTTGTTTGTATGTGGGTGCCACGCCCCCTTATCCTACGCCCCCCTTATTTTCTCAGTAGAAGGATATGGATATGTAGTAAGTTCCTACCGAGTTTCATTGATGTGTGATGTGTAGTTCTAAAGTTATACACAAATCTGGAGTTTATAAAAAAGTGCCACGCCCCTTATCCTACGCCCATAAAATTTATTGATTCATGTATTGGGCTCTAGATTAGGCATGTATGCAAAGTTTCAGATCTCTAAGTAGTCGGGAAGTGGGTGAAAAATTGATTACTAGATTTGACGACATACAAACATACATACATACCTGATTTGAACCTAATATAAAGCTTATAATAAAAATAAAAATATTTTTAAAACGTATCGTGTGGGGTATCGTTAGAAAGGGCTACGTTCATAGATTATAAAATGTATTTTATTTTTATTTTATGTAAACGGGTTAGAAATATATAGTTAAAAAGGTAAAAAAAACAGACCAACAGACCCCACATGATCCCATCTGCGCACGCCATTTCTGAACCGAAAATTTTGATAAAATCAGGCTTACTAGGTATTTGATCACGCATGACTGAGGGCCAGTTTCACAGTGGATGTTTAAATCTAATTTGCGAATTGAGTTTAAATCTAGTTTAACTTTTCTTGAGTTTCACAGTGCATTTATTTAAATACGGAATAATGAATGGCAACTTCGAATATTTGACAGTTGAAGGTTGGCCCAACTTGCTAAAAACATATGTTCAATTGTTCAATTATGGAGGCAGCGCGAACTCAAAATTTTTCGTCGGCCGAAAGAAGTGAATTATTGGATATTGTGCAAAGAATCCACAGTTTATATCATTTATAATACTACGGGATCATTTATATGTGCTATACCATGCAGTTTTATGTTTAATTTGATCTCTTATAAATTGCAAAATTGTCGACGCAGCTTGCTTGCACATCCGAAATCAGCTGTTTATTTGTTTTCGATTGCAACTCTGTGCCGTACTTAAATATCCACAATCGGCTATTTAAATCGTGTTTAACTTCCAACTGTGAAACTGAAATTCCCTATTTAAACTGCAATCAGAGTTTAAATATCCACTGTGAAACTGGCCCTTAATGTGCTCTTTAAAAAAATATGACCTTAAAAAATATTTGACGAAAAGTATCTGCAAAATCTGAGAAAAGTGCTTTATCAAGATATATCAATGCAAATAACATAAATGGAAAATTGGTAAATTAGGCAACATTTTTAAAAAATGCACTGCGCTTAATTTGATAAAATTTAAAAGCAAGCAAACATATTATTTACCTAATAGGAAATTGCCATTTGTCGATTTGCAGTCGCCAAAACGAAAATTCGACAAGACGGCAAGGAATCAAAAATTAAGAAATGTACGGCACTCACACCATTGCAATTTCCCAAAACCGGTTTTTGTCACGTGTTGGAACATACATGAGAACAAGCAGAACATCCACACTTTGGTCTGTTCTGCTTGACATCAGCAGCGATACTGTCGAATTCGACTGCATGCGGAATGCGAAAGAAACTCGACCTATTCTGCGCCGAACAAACCGGTTCTAGAATTTACTCAATATCCGCCACACAAACGGCAGCATAATGGCCGGAATTGCTCGAGAAAAATGAGCAGGTTTCTGGGTAGAATGAGTGAGTTTTCATCTGGGTTTTCTGTTCTAGTCACGCATTTTTAGTACTGGAATGGTTTGAGCTATCTTCTCCTTATATTATCTTTGGTGAAGGATGAGCCTACTGGAAATATAGCTATGTACATCATTCGCATATGCAAAGAGGGAGTGGATCATCATATCACCACGCACAAGAGCAGAGGGGAAAAGGACGTCGCCTTGTGAGCAGCCTCTTCTCCTCCGTCATGAAGAACCTGCAGGCCTTCGGTTGTACTGCAACATTAACGAAAGCATCGCGTTCGTTAAATCAACATGCCGCAACACTGTTTCGCGTCAAGCGTTCGTTAATGCAGCAGTTTGGCTTTACTATTGGCAACCAGCGAAGCACTTGTTCTACTGTTGCATTTTCGTCAGCTGATCGCGCAGTGGCAACTAAACTTCGCAGCAATGGCGTACTGATGCACGAAATTTCTGCATTTACGAACGTACCTTTTATCTCTTTGGAATCCTGAGATGTAGTCCATTTAAACGATACACGATAAATTTAGCGTAAGCTGAAACTTGTATTCTTGCTCACCTCCATATGAACCCCTTTAGATACAAAATTTTGTATTATGCTTACTTCATATTTGTTCCTTACAGGGCGTCCCGACTGAGGAGAATTTCTGCTCTAACAGCTGTCAAACTTCACTGCTGACAACATAGTGTGCTGTGTCCACATGGTAGAAAATTTAAAAATTTAAATTATTTCTCGAACTAATTTCATCTGTAGTTGGAAACTCTTAAATTCCCTATACAAATATATTATACTTTTCTTTTGAGAAAAACCACTTCAATTTCTATATTTTTCTTGTTTCGGCTCTTAATTTTTAGCTCGTCACAAAGCCACCTCCACCCCTCTCCACCTGAGAGTTCCGAACATGAATGTTAGAGCAGAAATTCTCTCCAGTCGAGTTTTCGGGTTAGTGTAAACGCAGCCTAACTGAACGACCAAGTAAACTAGTTCAAATGTGTAAACAGTAACGTCAGGCATTTAGTTCACGAAAGACACACGCCTATCAAAGAGCACAGATGCTGATCGGAGACAAACTGTTCGTAACACGAAATTTGTTATGCTTATCTTAAATATTAGTGCAGGTGTCAGAAATTTTAATATAAAATTTAAACAGGTGATGGACGAACATATAACGAAATTATTTAAGGAATTTTAAGAAAATTGTGCACAAAAAACTCCAAGTAAAGCTCTTACGAAGCTGCAGCAACTGGGGCGACGACCAAGACGACGTCTTGAAGACGTAGGCGACCAGAATTTCATTTCAACGTCATTTAACTATTTAACTCAAGTCTCCAAGCAACAGTAAACAAGGCTAACGATATTGAGTACCACCAGCAGACACTAGGGAAGAGCAGACCGACAGACGGCGATAAGCAGAAATTTCCATACACCACAAAAAATAATCGTTCGGTAGACGACAACCATATTTATAATAAAATTTATCCACGGCGATACAAAATATCAGTGCTCGGAAAATATTTCAACCAGTGAGTACAAACCTATATCAGTTCAATAAAATTACATCCGGTCAACAGAGACAGCAAGAGTAACTTGAAAGCCCACGTAACCGGACGTGTCTTTCCTTTTGTGTTAGAGGTGGGATCGTTCAGGGATGCTGAAGGCCCGTGCTCAACAGAATTCCGTGTATTTTATGGACTTAGCAACCTCATTATTCGACCTTAATCTTCCCATGAGGAGGCGCAAGCAAGCATTACTTCGCTGTAGTGCCCGACCGATACCCTTTTGGCCAAAGGCGATACCGATGGATCGACTTCTTCAGGTTCGGCCGAACCCTAAAAAAGCCGATGCCAAAGCCGTTACAAAAGGAGATATTTTTTTCTTCATTTTTAAAAAATTATATACATATGTATATATGTATGTACATAAATACATCACCATGTAGATACATATATATTTATTTGAAAAAGCAGTCAAGTGCGAGTCGGGCTCGCTCACTGAGGGTTCCGTACCATAAAAACTCTTTTTAGTACTCGAATTGCTCCTTGCCCGTCTGTTTTTTTTATTGGTTTTGATTGTTTTCTGTGAGCAACAGTGCTACAGTGCTTTTCCTTGCCCGTCTGTCTATGAATCGAAGGTAGCGCAATCTAGTTTTGGAAGTCTTACACTTTAGTCGAGGCAACAACCACGATATACGTTCTGTACAATCGAGAAACAAATGAATGCTGAGGGGGTTTGGGGGGTAGGAATAATTTTGTACATTTTTAGCTATATCTTCGGAACTATTTCACCTAAAATTTGAAAAAAATTATTTTTGGAATCTAGTCGTAGCCCTTTCTAACTAAGCTGCACAGAGTATAAACACCAACCATTATTTACTGAGGTGAGTTTTTCAAAAATAAAAAAACAAAAATGTCGAAAAAGGTTGCAGTTTTCTAGTAATCTATGACTAAAGACCTACTAACACTGATTTTATCAAAATGTTTGCTTTAGAAATGTAGAAAGGGGGTATGGTCATTTTTTCGCCATTTTGCGGTAATGCGTGATAAAATACCTGGTAACTTCGATTTTATCAAAATTTTAGCTTGAGAAATGTGCTGTGCATATTGGATCATGTGGGGACAGGTCTGTTTTTTCACCTTTTTAACTATATCTTTTTAACCCATTTACTTAAAATTAAAAAAAAATACATTTTGTAATCTATGGATGTAGCCCTTTCTAACCATACCACACACATGTTATAAAAATATTTTTGATTTTTTTTGTCCGACCCGAAAACCTTTAAAAATTATAAACAAATATTTCTAAAAATATTTTGTAACATTTTACCTTGAAAATATAATAAGATTATTAAGACCTAACATCGTGCCAAATTTAAAAGTGGATTCTTTTTTTTAATCAATGTCAGTTACGATGAATATATCTTTATAAATATTTAGTTAATATTCAAAGTTGAATAGTTGTAGTGCAAAAAGAACAACTTATTTGCGTTTTCCCCGTGTAAGCTATTCCTTCTGTCAGTACAAAGCTGACGAGCAGCGCTAAAAAGTTACTCGCTCACAACGTTCGATGGGGGAGCAGACAAGTATTTTCTAGGTACTTTTTTAGTAGAGAATGGGGACTTTGATTCCAATATTCAAAAATTTTTTAGTCCGTAAGTATTAGGGGCTCAGAAAGGAATGATTCGAAATGAATAAAATAACTACGTCGGCGCGATCCTTCTATGAAGTGAGCTGTGAAGCTCAAAAGAGAGCAGGACTTCGACGGATTTGTCCATATATCGGTAGTAAAGCTGATCCAGTCAACTTTTGAAATTATAGTTATTCCTTTTTTCTCGTTGGTACATTGCCGGCTTTAATGTGCTGCGAACATATTTTTCAGATTTCTGTCGATAGTTTCCTTGCACATTCGGATCGCCAATGTTAAGTTTCTTTAATGCTTTTCCTTCGACCGAATTGTACGAATCGTTGATGATGTGGGTGTATAACACATTGTGGGGTCGGATCTATGGTCAAAATCTATGGAGCTATGCGTTAGGAGGATTATTTAAACATTTTGATCACTGACATCCCGCACACAGCACAAAAAACTGGGACGAATCGTCAGGGAACAACATTTCAGTATGACAACGATCCGAAACACACAGCCAAAATCGTTAGGGATTGGCTGCATACCAACCGATCCTTTATATTTCGCCGATGTCTAAGCCGATTAATTGGTCGGGCACTTCTTGGCTGGGAAAGAAATGGTATGTGCGGTTTAAATCACACATCTATACTTGTGCCCATTAAAAGGGGAAAATGGGAAGGTCTGCGACTATTTGCGGTTGTGTAAAACTCCCTTATGATACTCAACTAGCATATCGATAGTTTGGGCAATCAACACTCCTGCCGTCTCTTTTGCATTCATATCAAGCTGTACTAGCTGATATCTTTATGAGAGCTACTAGACAATAAAGTGGTAGTAAGGATGGCAATCCGAAAGGGTGTTGTCAACCCAAGATTTTGGGAAAATGCAATTCCCAATTTAAGCATGGAAATATATCTGTGTCGCGGTGGCTCAGTGGACAAGTGCTTGGTCGCTGATTTGAGAAAGCCAGGATTCATGACCGGTGTGTCAAACCATCTAATAAAAAGAAAGCAAAAAAAAAACAAATTCTCAAATTGTTTCTTTGCACTTTTCGCGATGAATTTGCAATTCTCTAAAAGTGTTCTTTGCCATATTTTTTTTTTAAGTTTAAGTGAATTTGTTTCGAAGATATAACTCAAAATGTCAAAAAATTACCATACCGCCAGGCTTGCTATGTTTCTCAGACTAAAATATTGAAAAAATCGGTTAGTTGGTATGTATTTATTCATAGATTACTGGAAAACTGCAGTTTATTATATACATATATATGTTTTTAAATTTTGTTTATATCTTGTGGGGCATTGTTAAAATGGGCAACGTCTATAGATCAATCTACTATTCTACTATAAACCACTCTTTCATACAAATTCTTTTATTTTTACGCTTTTCGACGCACTTTGCTAGTGAAATATATGTGATACAGTTGTCCGTTTCACTCATCGTCCGTTTGTACACCAAAAAGAGTAAGCATTAATGAAAACTTACTTTGAGATATAATTCTGGAATTGTCATCCCTATGTAGTGAGTAAAGCAATCGAATTTCGATTTTGCGTTTTTCACATTTTCTTCTCAGTGTTGTTGTTGCTGTTGCTGCGTGTTTTTACTGTTGTAACAACTCTGTGGTACTGAATTGTGTGTGTGGTGTGGTATGTGTCTGCAAAAATATAAAATATGCTTGCTTAGAAAAGGAAAATTATTCTCAAAACACTGACATTAAAATTAAACTGCAAATGTACTTGAATTGATAAAACGCAGAAAAATATGCCATGAAGCAGCTGTTTGCTAAAAGAATTGGATATTTGAAGTTCATACGCATGTCCTCGTCCTTCGCCCCACCCCCTCGCAAATCAGCATTTATGATAAAATAAAATTTCAGTAAAGCTCAATAGTAGCTCGAAAATACAAATACAATTTAAGGAATCAGAGTTTTCGTTGTCGTTGTTTTAATAAAAACATACGGAAGAAATATTCGTCACCGAAACCGACCATATTCGCGACTTGTCTTAAAACGAAAATTTTATGAACCCCAACCACTTTGACAAAGGTATTTCAAATTTTCTTTATACATATATTTATAATGTTTTATCTTACATTAAAGATGTCCCTCGTCTTATTAAAATTAGTTTTACGTAAGCTCTTCCCGGAGTGTGTACTCGTTAGAGTTCTAGCTTTGAGTTTTTTTCTGAATCAGCTGCTCAAATATTCGTGTCGGCAGCACGGTAGCACATATGGAAATACATATGTTAGACATAATAATGCGTGCACGATCGCTTCAGCTACTGATCCTTTTCAAGAATTTTCTTACAAGTGGCAGTATTTTCCAACTTTGATATATGTCATTAAACTTATACATAGTAATAATAATTTTTTGAGAGACGTTCAGTTTTTTTATTATGTGCTGTTCTTTTTTAATTATTTTGTCATTTTACTCTATTTCTTTGACTAAACTATTTATGTCTTGCTATTTGTTTTCTTAATTACAGATATATAATTTTCAAATCAACTAGGAAATGAAGTTTTTTTAACATATTTAGATATCTGTAAAATTTCATAAGAACTAGATACATATTTAAAATTTAAAAATATGAATTTTTGATATATGTATGAACCAGTCAAAACCAGCAGCAAAACCAATAACAGAACATTCCATCCAAAACGATTACAAAAACAATTCAACAACTACAATTTGATAAAGGGCTACGTTTCATCTTGTTTTTGCAATATTACGGCTGAAGTCAACTTCAGTCAGCATGTGACAACTGGAAGCACTCGAACCGAAAGTTAAGGAATTATGTTGAACGACGAACATTTTATGTAAAAGGGAAGCTTAACACTATCTTTACTGGACCATTACGAAAAGGCGTTTTGAAGTGTTATCTTAAACGGTAACAACAAAGTATTGGAACCAACAGACACAAAACATAAGGAGTAAAATAGTGCTATATTCGCATTAAATACAAAATATTAACAATAATATCTTTGTCAACACTCATCTCTTGGATCTGTCCCATCTCACCGTTCCGGTTATCTTTCATCAATTCGTCGTGTGCTGTTCTTATTTCTATATTTATAATCACGACGTACTTCTAAATGAACAATAAACATATACAAGATTTAACACTACGTTTATCACAGGCACTAGATCAGAATTACGATGTAAGTAAAACTAAAACTCATACTTTAAAAATACAAATTTTATAATGCTTAATTTGTATGAACTCAACCATAATCAGGCAGGTTCCAGAATCCGAGTGAAAGTGAAATTGAAACCGAGTGAAAATGTTTTTGGTGTTCTAGAATCCGAATGATTTCAATTTCACATGTTCATTTTGAACTCGCTGTAATTTTTCTAATCGCTGAGATTTCGATCAGCTGATCGTTGTCTGGCAAAATAAAAATCAAAACAGAAAGTGTTTATATTGTCAAAAATGAGTGTTTATTTGCATATTCTATTAAATTTAGTGTAAATAATTTGGAAAAAAATGAAAAAAAAAATTTTGGGTGTTGTGCCTTTTATTTTTATAATTGCTGTCAATAAGAGCTGTGTTTTTCGTCGAGTTGTTTGCTTTTTTAAATTCCCTCCGTATTTGTTTTGTGTTGTTGAGATTTTCTTTACCATCTTGTACCATTTTTTTTATTTGCATCGCAATTGTTGCCATGGAATGGTTTGCTCCTTGATATATTTTGTGATAGGGTCGGCAGCCGTGGACTCGCGTCGACGTTTTCGCGAGACTCCAATACCAGCAGAGGAAGCGCTACTTATAGCAGCAGAAGCGTCCGCAGAAGAAGCACAAGCAGCAGAGGAAGCGGCAGCAGCATCTCTGGAAGTGGAGGGCTGATCCTGAGTGGAATCCTCTGTGACATCTTTGCCAGAAGTTACACCAAACTCCAAACTTTCTGCTATGCCCTCAATTATAGTGTAAATTCCACATATTTCCGCAATAAGCTCTTCTGTGGAAGTGAGGACATGCTTGTTGAATGGCCCGCCGCCGGTCGGTCTGGATTCGGAATCGCTGTGTGCATTTTTTTTGCGGGTGGAAGCCTTCCAATCCACCCACACCTGTTGATGTAAAGGGTGTTTTTTAGACGTGTGGTTTTCAAGAAGAAATAAAACACATATAATTTTGTGTTATGGCAAAGAATTTAAGTTTATTATAAAGATAAGGGTTTGCTATTGCGGCATGTAAAAGGCGAATGTCTTAAGTGTTAACACATAATAAATAAATAGAGTTGAATTGAATGTCGTCGTGCTCCTCCATAATTTAAGAAGTATCGCATCCTGCGCGGAGTTCTTGTGCTTTCCCCTTAAAAATTGAATATTCCACTTAACACTGCATATTTCTATTAATTTTATTTCAATTTTCTTTAATTTACTTACATTTTCACAAAACCACTTCAATTTCACTTGCTGCTGCTGAAGTGATTTCCATTCACTTTTGTGAATTCGGATTCGGTTTCTGGAACCTGCAAAATCGGTCGGAATTCATTTTCAAAAACGAGTGAAATTGAGCGAGTGAAAGTAAAATGCACAACACCAAAAAGTGAATTCGATTCGGATCGTTGCAATTTCACTCGGAAGTGAAATCTGGAACCTGCCTGAATATTCGCGAAAGATTTTAAATATTTTCTATGCTATTTAGTTGTACTCTTAGAATTATTTCTTTTTAGATTTTGTATAATAAGATTTTAATATTCAATATTGTATGGTCTTTTTTCTCGGCGTAGGTTGTTAATATGGATGCTGTTTTGTCAGTTATATCCGCCTTGGAGGGTACAACGATCACTAAAGAGCAATTGGAAGCCACCAGATTAGCCAAATATATAAACCAATTGCGCAGACGTACCAAAAGTGAACAATTGGCACGGCGTGCAAAATCGCTCCTAAAAAAATGGCGCGAAATGGTTGGCATACAACAGCAAACACAATCGCATATGACAGCGGCAATAACATCGGGCAACTCTGCTACCACAACAACCGCAATAATACCACCATCAAATAACACATCTTTTCATGAACCAGTTGACCCGAATCAACAGCAACAACAACAGTTTCAAGTTTTATCCCAATCTACCAGTACCACATCTGCTGCTGGATCGTCACGGACTTTTTGTTTGCAGTCTGCCAATCGCAATAATAATCCAATACACAACTCGGCAGCATCTTTAACCTTAAGTGCCAATTTAACAAATTTAAATAGTAGTAGTTATAGAAGTTGTAATGTTAGTAATAAAATATCTGATCTTGGTTCGGTACCATTTGGGAAAACAGATGGTGCATCTGCTACAGCTGTAGACATTAAAATTCCACCAGAAGTTATTCAGCAGCATCAGCAGCCGCCTACAAGCTTTGCAAGCATATTAAGTAAGCTCTGCCGAAGTGATAATAATAAAAGCAGCAATATGGCTTCATTAATGTGTGCCGGTGAAGGTGCTGAAAATAGCAGTGTACTATCGCGTCACATATCTCCGCCATTTTCTCAGCAACAGCTGGAAACCTTAGTTATCAGTCAGTCTCCCTCGAACTCGAATGTAGACTTTTCCTCTACATGTACGAAAAATGAACAACAAATCGAAACAATTGTTATTGATATACAGGATTCTAATTCTGCTTCAAGTGTTATTGTGCAGACAACGACGGCACCTACAAAAACGCCCATCTCAACAAGTTCACCTTACAGATTTAGCTCCTTAGTTGGAACTACCAGCATAACACCAGCACCCATTGCTGGGAGAGGAGCAACAGCGACACCTCTCTCGTCTTCTAAAGCAAGTAGTAGTGGTAGTGGAAACAGAAAAGCGAGAAAGGATCAGAAGCGATCAAGAGAGCAACGTGGTGAGCTGCTCTCAACTATCGATGAACAGTCCTCTTTAAGTCTAAGCAATGCTCCGCCTCTTTCAACATCATTAGTGGGAATCGATGAGACAACATTATCGCAACAACACACACACAGCTCTATGAAATCAGGAGATGATCCAACTTTTCGTCCTCTGAACGATGAAAAGCTCGCACACACAACCTCTAGAACTTATCCTACCATCTGTAATATATCAGGTAAGTTGCCATTGCAGTACTGTAATACTTAGTAAAAATTTAATTAGTAAAACTTTAAGGTAAATGTAAAAATTTAAGACTACTTAGCAGCAGAAATTCGTGTCACGAATATGATTTTAATAATTTTTTGTTTTGTTTCAACTGTGCCCTTAATTTTTGTATTTAATAGTTTTCGGGGTGTTTTTGTTTTCTATTCTTTCTATAGACATACTATCGCTCTCCAACAGCTCACTGAGTTCAATTTTTCCCAATGATTTGCTTGGAGCTGATATTTCGAGAACGATTTGTGACAAATTAGCACACCAACAAAAAGTGGATAATACAGCGGTTAGCGCCGATAGTAATCGAACGCAAAAAACATCAGCTGCTGAGTTAACATTTGCAGGCAAATTTAAACAGTGTCAAAAAAGCATCGATTTCGATTACAGCAATGGTGGCAGTCGAAGCACAGTCTCCCCATATAAGACAGATTTACATCAGCAACAATCACACTCGTTTATGTCATTTAACGATAATGGTGGAGCTACTGCTGGAGGTGGAACATTTTGTGGCAACTCAAACGATTCCGCCTCTGCAAACAGTCGCATATCGCAATTCGATGCTAGTGCGAGCGGAAATGACGTTCTTAATCAAACAAAAAGCGTCTTGGATAATTTACAACCGATGCCTATTGGCTCAATCGGCGCTATTATAGCGGTACCAAAAAGTTCATCAAACCAACCATTATCAACACAAGCAACCGAAGTTATGGATGTTACGACAGTCTCAAGAGCTATAACTATTGTTTGCGAAAAAGTTCCGAAAAAACGTGGACGTAAAAAGGGCTCGCGTGGTGTTGATTCTGTTATAGCCAAAGAAGCTAGTCTCACCTCACAAATGCTAATATCATCTTTGGGAAGTGGCGGCAAAAAGGTGAAAACGACGAAAGAACTATTTGCTGAAATGCAAAATCGGAAAATGGCTGCAACTGCGCCAGCGGCAGGTATAGCTTCATCAGCAACCATAGCAAGTTGCAAAACTGCACAGCAGAATCAGCAACCACAATCGAATTGTACGTCACGTCCCGCTTCGTCTTGTTCAGGTAAAGCAACAAGCATTTTTATTCAATTTCTAACATTTGTATTTAATTTTTTTAGAACCATCTCTTTATTCACCCTGTATTTCACATTTTCATTTAAATTTCAACATTTGTATTCAATATTTTCAGAATCATCACTTCATTCTCCACGTACATTGGATGCTCACACCACCACTGTGGGTTCTACTACAACACTGGGTGCACGCTCCACAAATGATCCCGTCAATACAGGTACGTTTCCTTTTTACATTTTGTTACGCCCCTACACCCACATACTTGGTTACATTGAATTTGGAGTAAGGATCTAGTCACCGCTGCCTAATGGGCATATTGTTATAGTTTTTTCTGGATCCTGTACTACACCCATTGTAGACATGTGCGTTATTACATTACAGTACCTAAAGTCTCCAGATATAGAGAATCATCATGCACAATTTCCTTGAGAAGGAAAGAAGGGCAGCTTGATCTCTTTGGGAAATACATTTAAATAATTTTCAAATAGTATAGGCTCATAGTTCGCAAGTGTTATCTGGCTAATATATATTTCATCGTATACTTTTGTCATGCTCTAATCATATGTGTGAGAAAATATCTAGTACTTATATGGCATTACAACCTACTTTGCTTGTCCTTTATCCAGTCCTTAGTTCCAAGCTTATCTAAGGCATCTTCCACTTAGTCCCTCTACCAGAGAATCGGTCTGCCTTTTCTGCGCCGGCCCTTAATCCTCGCATCGAATACGTTCTTTGCTGGGTCATTTTCGTTCATCCGGTCGACGTGTCCGAGCCGGCGGATTCGCTGGATGTGAACCCGCTTGACAACGTTCATGTTGGTATACGGCTTGCGGTTCGTTCTAATACGATAGTTGTCACAAACGCAAATCCTTACTGTGACGAATTCTTCATTCTCATGCCTTTCCTCTTTTTTTTCTTGCGTCTGAAAAGAAGTTTCTCCTCTTTACTTTTCTTCTGAAGCTACTCTTTGACAGCTTCCGTTACAACTGACTGCAGAGTGCATCTGTCAATCTAGTAATATCTAGTAGTTTGTATAATAACTGTGTGGGAAACATTCTGAAAACCGTAGTCAATATCACGTTTCTAAATGGTAAAAACGAAATATTTGTTAGTTTCATATATGTAGTCTTCTTTATGCTTTACAATCCATAAGCATCTAGGGTATACACAGTTCCCTTCTAAAGTTTCCTTCGGGCTACTTTCGAACGATAATCAAATAAAACTATGAGCAACCCATGTTTTGTATTCCATTCTAAGATAACACGAAACTGTGAACACTCTAATCTTTCATATGTACTTACAGTTTTCCCCCTTATAGAAGCATATACTAATCACGCGAATTTAAGTATTTTTTTTACCACTTTTCTTCGTACCACGAAAGGGTGTAGGGTGTGCCGATTCTATTAATATTTATTTTTTCCTTACATAATCTAATTTTTCTGTAGTTGACCTAGATAGTGATAGTGACACGTTGACATCCGGTGAACCATCGCGCGATAGTCTGGTCATAAGTGGTATACGTGAAATGCAAAGACTTAGACGAGCGCGAGGCTTGTCAGTTGATAGTAATAGCAACTCACAGTTACCGCAACAATTGCGTAATTGTAAACACCTAAAAGATCGAGACGAAGTTTTAACTGCCACGGTTGAGCAACAACTCAAAGATTTGTTAAAGCAATTGCCATCACTTCCTAGTATGAAAAAAATTGAGTTTGATTGTACACAAGAATTGGTACCTTGTAGCTGCAAAATTATTGAAATATTACCAAAAGAACAAACTCTTAAACACGATGAGCAACAAATTACTGACAATAGCAACTTGCTTCTGCTTGAGTTAAACCCAATGCAATCGCAGACGGAAGCAGTTGAAAGAAATCAGGAAAATACAATAGTCGAGTTACGTGCTGCTGAAGCTGATACATTAGCTACATCAACGATACCAGAAATACAAAAGCCTAAAAAATCTATTTTTGATTTGGATTTTGATGACGATGACGATCCATTGCATAAAATTGTAGCTGAAGCGGCTGCTCTGAAGCAAAACATAGAAATATCAGAACAGCACAAGAAATTACATGTTTCCCATGATAAAGATTTACTACTAGCCCCTGAACAATTGACTCTAGTCACAATTAAGGAACAGCAATCAGATGAACAACCAAAACATGGACTCTGTGCCACATCAACGACTGCAACAATTGCAGAGCAAGACTCCAACAAAGTTACACCACGACCGACTTTCCCTGTTTATCAAGTGATAGAAGATCCGGATTGTGTGGCTAAGCAAAATTTTGAAATTCGCACCCAGAAAATTAGAGAATTTCACGTAAACTCTTTGCACAATTGTTATATACCGAATGTAAATGGCAATTGGGACGATGCAGATGCCGCAAGCAGCTGTGTTGCAGTTGCATCATCGGGCTGGAGTATTGCAGACAAAGCTAATGGTGTTAAAGAATTGTGCCATTGGTCTGATGTTGTGCCGAAATATGGTTCACTCATTAGAGGAGAACGCATATGCAAGGACTTAAGTCATGTGCCCTTTACCAAAAAATTTAAATCCAAACAGGATTTTTCGATCATGGAAAAGTGGCAAAATGTTCCATTTTTGGGTGTGGCATACGAGCATGAACAGTTTGGACAAAAAAAACGGAAGAACACAGTTGGTATAACTTTACGAGAAAGCCAAAAACTAAGTCGGCAACATAAAAATTGTGGCAAAGTCAGACCAAAGCAAACAACACAGTCAAAGAAAGAACACCAGGAAAAGCGACTAAAGCAGGAGCAGGAACTGGACAATTATTTAATTGAAATGCAAGAAACAAAACTGAAAGATACAACAGCTGCTGCAGAGTTTACTATTGCTGGTAATTATGAAGCAAACACGGTAGAGAGTACAGTTGTTGCTGCTGCTACTGACAGTATGCTACAAAACAATAACAATAGCACGGATTTATTTAAGGGCATAACAATTGATGTACATACTGAGTTTGAACATAAGGTAACCAGTAAAAACAATGATTCGTTGATGGCTGCAAATGATGTAATTCTTCGCACAGAAGGTGGTAGTTTACATAGTAGTAGTAATGTTGGAAGTAATTTATTAGCCATTTTAAGTGTCGCTAATAGTGCTAGTGATGTTATAATACCACCAGCCATTCATACCCAAAATGTTTTTTCCCCACTGGTTAATACAACTAATCCCAATTCGATTGTTTCACCTTCGTCTAAGGAATTGGTGAGTGCTGTCAATAGCAATATCAGTAGTAGTGAGAGTTTTAAGCGAACGTCAAAAATCGATGATGTTGTTAATACTTCTAGTCGTCGGAGCAGCAGCTGCAGTAATTCCAGTTTAAAACAGGCGCAACAATGCATAAACCTGAAACTGAAAAAGCATCGTATATTGCAACAGCTATTGAAACAATCACCAGTACCTATAGAGGGCAGCCGTAAACGAAAAAGGCAAAGGGATAGAGTAAAAAGACGGAAAAATCATGAATGTTATGTTGTTGAGAGCTGTATTGACCCTAGTAAAGGAAGTAGTGGTACTAAAAAGCTACGCCTTATTAAAAGCCTTAAAATAGCTATTAACGGTGATGTCGCCACACAGCGGCAAATATCGCTAGCAAGTAGTAATAATAGCAATAGCACGAGTAATACTGATGATGATTATGATATGGGGCAACCAGATGGTATATCATACGAAGATATTGATGCGGTTGGTAGTAATGATAGTCATTATAAAGAAACTGCGCTTAAGTCTTTCACTACTAATGCTAGTGATAATGATGATGAAGTTTATGATGAATTTCCTTTACAAGAGAAACAGCGGCAATTCAAAAATATTGGTGGTGTGAATGCTGTTATGCTAAGTAACTATGATGACGATAACTATCACGCTGATGTGGACAATGATGAAGATGCTGAATTGAATCATGGTAATTGTGATGAACTTGCAAATGATGATGATTATGATGAGGAAGATGTAGACGATGATGATGAGTACGATGAGGAATATAATAACACCGGCGATTATCATGAAGTTGTTACACGTGATATATCAGCAACAACTACAACTGGTAATAATCATATTGTGCTAACTATTAAAAAGACTCCTAGTAAAACCAACTCACCAACAAACTCATCACTATCGGCTATGTCACCCGTAGTAGTCATGACAACTGGGGCAGCAGCAGCAACTAAAAACACGACACCCATTGAAACAATAGCTACATCCATGTCCAATCCGTGTTTTTCAATTTTTTACAACAATGACTTTGATCGTGTTGTTACACCTACTACAACTACTTCTCTTTCTACAACAACTGCCGGTGGGCCAGCAACAGCACAGCAACATCAAGCAACACTTTCTGCAATCCAATCGAATCAGCAGTCATTGACAGATATCATTGCAAGAAACACAGTTCTACATGGAAACAGAGTTTCTTCAATGACTATCGATAAGAGAGGATGTATTGTCGATACTATAACTATACCTATACCAACTGTGCTTATCGAACAGCTGACTTCCAATTGCAAAAAGCGACGACGTCTTCGCCGTAAAGTAAAACCACTGAAGCCATTCAAATTTCCAAACGAAAGCATTTCAGCTGATCATAAGACTGCCACTAGTGCGAGCAACGCACGTAATCAAAAGAAACATCAGCAATTGTTTTTTCCATATGAACTCTATAGGCGCACTGCTGCTGCAATACCTGGGGAAAAGGAGCACATATTAAATATGAGCAGCTGTAGTTCTAGCTGCGCGGACGAAGATACCGAGTATGAGTTTTATAGCTCAAGTGACAGCTCTACACCTGATCAGAGTACAGAAAAAAAAATACGTAAGGGGTCACAAACCCATAAAGTATATTTTGATGGATTTAAGTCGAGGCACTGTCAAAATGACGTTGATGGGACCAGCAGCTCCTCTGAAAGTACTGCTTGTAGTAGTTATACAGCGGAGACTGATTTTGGATTGCGGAACAATTCTATCGACATTGAAACAAATAAAAATATTGATAACAAATCTCACACCGAAATAAAAACCCAGGTGCACCACGACATTGCTGGACATGCGGCAATACCTAAAATGACAGAACAAGTTCCAAATTCGGCGATGCAGGAAAATATAGAAGAGGGACCACATATGTGTCTAAATAAACAGACGCATTTAGAGCATCAGAATTCTGCTGAAGATCAGCTACTTTCAGTTGAAAATAATGGTTTATTGATATCATTTAACAATATATACTTTACACAAAGTGAACGTAAATCATTGCACATGGATACGTTTAGTGAAAGTGAACAACACCCCCAACCGGCTGTTCTAGAAGATGCCAATGCGGTTGCAAGTGGTGGTGAAGATTTTCACAAGCTGAGGCAACAGCTAAAACTCTCTCCAAAAAATAAAAATTGTGATGTTTATTATAATCAATATAGTAATAATGATAATGATAATAACAATAGTAATATAAATATGATTAAATACGTTAGTAATAGTAAAACCAAACTAATTACTAATATACAAGAGCATAAACAAACAACTGCAACAACTTTAATAGATAACAGTAATAACAACAATAACTGTAAAAATCCTTGTAAAGAAATAATTGTTAATGATAAAGATGTTATGTCTCATAATAATAATATTAACATTAACAATTGTAATAGTATGAATAGTAATAAAAGTGCCAACAGCAGCATTCCAGCTAAAAAGATAGACAATCAACTGCAGCAGCAACAAACCGGAAAGCAACAAGAACAACAACTGCTACTCATTCCACACAAAGAATACCGTACAGGCCTCCGTGCCGTTGATGAGGACGTTGCCGATGACGATGGCAACACTTGTGCGCGGATACAAAAGTTTAAGGAGTGGTATGAGGTGCTGCAGTTGCGTTCCTACAATGACGAATTGTTGACTGTGCTACCCTATGTCGTGTTGGAGTGATTAGATCTATGAGATGCATTCATGTACACGTACAATTACAAGCATGTGTCGTTCAGTTGTTGTTGGCCATTTATACTTGGAATTTTAAGCATTTCTTTTCACTGTAACAAAGGCTATTATGCTCTTCTTTTTTGCTTAAATTTTTTTTAAATTTAAACATTTTGCTCATGAACAAAACTTTGATTTGAGACTCCTTCCTTCACATTTTAATAATTATTAGATCCTTGTGATTGTGCTTGTTAACGTTCTTATGGCAAACTTTCTTACTAATTCTTCAACTAATTGAGTTGTAAATTTTATTTTAATTAATTATATATGCGGTCCGAGAAAATAGTAAATTATTTTACTTTAATTATTAAATTTAATATTGCGTTGCCGTAGTTGGCAATAAGTAGGTAGTAGTAGGGAGTTAACAGCATTGCAAACGATCTATGGTGAAACTGAAAGGCATGTTCGTGTACTGTTGCAATTAAATAATTAGTTCTTAATGTTTGGAGAAGCTCAAGTAGCAACTATGTACAATGGCTTACAACGACCTGAGAAAGTTTGGAAAAAATCGTCTGGCAATTGCTAAGTGACTGAAACTATTTTAGTTTTCAAAGTTCGCTGTAAAAATTTCCCACAAATAGCTACTTCACTCAGTTAATCTATATATATGAAGTTATAAAACTTTCCAATGCTGTCATGCTGAAATGTTATATATAAAGAAATACAAATTTTAAAACTCGATATTTTCTTATACTTCTGCCAATTATTTAACCGTTTGCATGTGCAGCTACTCGTAGTATGAAAACGAATGCTTGTAATTTCGCCCATATCAAACTTGTTACTGTTTGTAACAAAAGCAAAACATCAAGTTACGATTTTATTACTGAAAGCTATGGAAAACAGAAAAACTAAAAGAAAAAATGCATTATAATACTAAGTTAGCATATTTTTTAGTTTTAGTTCAAAATTCGTATATATATATAAATTTAATATATGTATATGAGTACCATATGTATAGATCCACACATATGTAAACCAACATTAAAATATTTAACTTAATTTCATGTATGCGCTTGTTTTATAAATTTTTGTGCTAATTTCATAAATGGCAATAAAAAACACGAAGTAAAGATGAAAATCGAACAATTCATTTGAAACCCTGCAATGAGAGCCGGAAAAGGTAAGCGGATAAGAGAAACAGCCCTATTCTAGCGCTCTCGTCACAATTGATTGTTACTGCACTGTGATTTGCTTTCTTGTGACGGGCTTTCTACAACCCTATTCTTTACCAACCGTTTCACGAAAAAAGCTTTGGCATTTCACCACAGCGAGGTGTGAAGTTCTTTGCTGTGAAAACAGCGGTTTGTGCTTCCTCTTCTTCAAAAATAAACGAAAAATGGAAACAAAAAAAGCGGAAAGTGAATATTTTTTCAAAATTTTCAATAATTTGTTGTTTTATCTTATTTTTAAAAATTTTTAGACATCGTAAATTTGACGGGAGGGCGTAGAAGCAGCTGCAGCATTTTATTCAATATTGGAAACAGCACCCAGAGCTGCAAGCCGGGAAAAACAGCCCGATAGTGCTGCGAGCAGTGCAAAATTTGTGGGAGCAGTGGCAGAAGACCTCGAACTCCCGATATAACGGAGTTTGAGCAGCTGGCCCTACATGTGTTGTGTTTTTAATATTGTGTAACTTCCTTTAAATTACTGCAATAAAAAAATTTCGCTTTTTGCTTCAAAATTTACGTTTTGCAACAGCTGTTTTCGCTTGTTACCTCCTAATGCGACCGTCACAATGTTTGTCACAATTGATACATTTCGAGCTTTTGATTTCTGTTCCGAATAAGGAAAAGTATCAATTGTGACGGAATGTTCTATTGTTACTGCGGTGAGTATTGTGACGGTCGCAGGAATAGGTCTGTTAGTGTGGGCGGATTTTTTTCCGAGCAACGCTCCTATTTTTTATA
The DNA here is from genome assembly GCA_963457695.1 of Neria commutata. Classification (NCBI taxonomy): domain Eukaryota; kingdom Metazoa; phylum Arthropoda; class Insecta; order Diptera; family Micropezidae; genus Neria; species Neria commutata. The sequence goes on from OY735250.1 coordinate 5,663,422, forward strand.
CAATTTCAAACAAAATCAAAACCTTTTTGTTACAACAGTATTTTATGGGAAATAAAATTTAAAAATTCATTTATAACGTTTCAGTTCACAAATGTAGAGAATTTGAATAACTAAATAGTATATGTACCTTTTTTATTTTTATTTATCATCCTTTATCTATTGCAATCTGTACATAGTACATTTAGCAACATTTATAGTTAAAACATGTTATGCAGCATTTTTAGAGTGTACCCAGTGGTGCAACCATTTCTTAACAGGCCGTTTTCAACGGATTAGGTCTGTCGTAGACTTTCTCTTGAATCGTGTGAATGTTGTTGACTGGGATGTCAATTCTGAAAAGAGTGGGTTTGGGTGGTTTTGGAGCCTCTGGATGTACGACGTGGCATGCTTATTTATTTCTTCAACGACTGTGAGAACTTTGAGATCTCGATGGATTTGTTTGTTTGTGACATAATAGGGTGAGTTTGTAATCATTCTAAGGGTCATTCTCTCAATGTCTGGTTAGTTTCACTCTTAACCAGCAGATAACCAACCGAAGGAAAGCAGTTTACCTGGCGGTTAAGAATTTTCGTTTCCACCATAATAAATAAATTTCAAAATTATTTTCTGTGAACAAATTTTAAGCAAAGAAGAAAAGAGATGCTGGACAAACGGGTAGCGCCCAGTGAAAAAAGAGCACTGAACTAATAGTGGAAAGGCTTGGCGCACTCATAGGTTCCTTCTCTTTTCCATTTCCTCTCTTATAGTCATTGCTTTTTTCACTTGTAAAATGCGTAAAAAACGCAGTTTTCTTTATTTTTTGCATTAAAAATATAGCAATACTAGTAATAACTCCCGATTATCGGGTGTGCCCTATGATATAGCTAAATTAAATTTAAAAAAAAATCTACTTAATATTGTTGCCAAAGTTTTCCAAATCTATTCAGCAAGCTTTATCTCGAATAGAAATAACCCAATATAAAACTTTCGAAATTAAAAACTCTGATATTTTAGAACATTTCAAACAATCTTCGAGAACTTATGGCTGAAAATTCATGGTGAAACTTTCAAAATGGATACACTCAATTCAATATTGTGCAATTCTTAAACCGTCTAGAAAAGCCCATTCTTAGAATAATAGCATGTCTGTCAAATACATACTTAATAGACCTCGAAATCTTTAAAATGTTATATAATTTATTATGCAACTCTCTCGAGATCGTCTGAACTAAGCGCCGGTCTTCAAATAAATAATAGATGTAGCATTCTTTAATGTTTGTAATAAATGCAGTGCAAGCACAACTGTGGGAAAGGAGAGTGTGTGATTTTTCTATTCCCTTGTCTCGATCTTCCCGCTAGCACGTAGATTTTTATGTTCAATGCAACAATGCTTTGCTCAATAGGAAATATGGGCAATCTTTAAACGCAATTATTTTGGAAATGACTTGACCAATCGTTGATCTGATACTTTTGTGCAAATGTACTCTTCGAAATCTTTAAAATGATATATAATTTATCATGCAACTCTATCTAGATCGTCTGAACTAAGCGCCGGTCTTCAAATAAATAATAGATGTAACACTGTTTAATGTTTGTAATAAATGCAGTGCAAGCACAACTGTGGGAAAGGAGAGTGTGTGATTTTTCTATTTCCTTGTCTCGATCTTCCCGCTAGCACGCAGATTTTTATGTTCAATGCAACAATGCTTTGCTCAATAGGAAATATGGGCAATCTTTAAACGCAATTATTTTGGAAATGACTCGACCAATCGTTTATCTGATATTGTGCAAATGTACTCTTCGAAATCTTTAAAATGATATATAATTTATCATGCAACTCTGTCTAGATCGTCTGAACTAAGCGCCGGTCTTCAAATATAGCAATATTAGACGTCAGTTGAAAACATCACTTTTATTGGCTGTCAAACGGTGTGCCGGTTAAGTTAACCGACAGAAGCGGCGCCAATTTTGACCAAATACTGTGAAATTGGAAACTTCAAAAGTCGCCGGTTAATGTGCTGGTTATCTCTTAATTGGGATCTTATCGTCTTTGATTGGGATCTCTGCAGTATTTATATATTTGAGTTAGCCGCAGCTGTATACCGTATGTCCAGATAAGTTTTAAGACTGCTTTGTAGAGGAGCAGTTTGCTATCGAGTGATACTTGGGAATTTCGATTTATGAGCCAGTGCATTTCGGAATATTTACTTCGTAGAGTTTAACGGTTGGACAGGTACCTCTCCTAAGAGTAAATGAAACCTGGACTGATTTTGTTTCATTAGACTTAATTCGTAATTTTTTCAGCGAGTGAGTAATTTTGTCTAGCCCTCTTTGGAGTATAGAGGAGGCCGCGTGCGGGAGGATGTCCACGGCCAGAACAGCTGTGTCATCTGCAAAGGTGCCTATGATAATTCCTTCATCGGCTGGTAAATCTTACATGTATAGTAGGATTAGGATGGGACCCATGACACTGCCTCGAGGTACGCCGGCTGAACTGTCATAAAGTTCAGACTGTTCTTCGCCTTGTTTGACGAAAAAATATCGGCTGTTGAGATACGACTAGCAGTACATAGTAATTAATTGGGAGAGTATTTTTTATTTTGTAAAGCAATCCATCATGCCAAACGCGATAAAATGCTTGTGAAATATCCAGGAACGCTGCTGTACAATATTTTTTCTGATCGAACGCAGAATGAATATGCTTAACCAGTCTGTGGACCTGTTCAATTGTGCCGTGTTTTTATAAGCTTTATATTAGGTTCACATCCGGTATGTATGTATGTATGTATGTATGTAGTGGAATCTAGTAATCAATTTTTCACCCACTTCCCGACTACTTAGAGATCTGAAACTTTGCATACATGCGTAACCACCATGACAATGTATGAATCAATAAATTTTATGGGCGTAGGATAAGGGGCGTGGCACTTTTTTTATCAACTCCAGATTTGTGTATAACTTTAGAACTACACATCACACATCAATGAAACTCAGTAGGAACTTACTACATATCCATATCCTTCTACTGAGAAAATAAGACGGGCACTGGATAAGGGGGCGTGGCACCCCCACACAAACAAAATTTTTGATCTCGATTAGCTTTGGAACTAAAGGTCGTGCAGCATTGAAATTTCGTATGCAGTCGCCTCTTGGATGTGTCGTCCCATTGGTAAAATTTTATGGGCGTAGGATAAGGGGCGTGGTACCCCCATACAAACAAAATTTTTGATCTCGATTAGCTTTGGAACTGAAGGTCGTGCAGCATTGAAATTTCGTATGCAGTCGCCTCTTGGATGTGTCGTCCCACTGGTAAAATCTTATGGGCGTAGGATAAGGGGCGTGGCACTTTTTTATCAACTCCAGATTTGTGTATAACTTTAGAACTACACATCACACATCAATGAAACTCGGTAGGAACTTACTACATATCCATATCCTTCTACTGGGAAAATAAGACGGGCGGTGGACAAGTGGGCGTGGCACCGCCCATACAAACAAAATCGTTTATATAGAATAGCTGTGGAACTAAAGGTCGTGCAGCATTGAAATTCCGTATACAGGCCCCTCATCGATGCTTCGTTCCACTGGTAAAATTTTATGGGCGTAGGACAAGGGGCGTGGCACTTTTCAAGCAACTACACACTTGGGCTTCAGTTTATAATTATAGTTACACCACACATCAATGAAAAACGATAGGAACTTACTCGCCGCGCCTTGCAAGCAAAACAACAACAACTCATCGCGCACAAATATGCCACGAATATTAGGGTCGATCACAGCCGTATTATTTGTTAAATTGAGGATATGACATATGACGATAGGAAACACTGTGAATACCCTAAATATTGTGTACTGCTCTGCAAGTTTTAAATTCTTTTTGCGAAAAATTTCAGAGATCTAAAATTTTATTTATGGAAGACTAAAAAGTAGAAAATAAAATTATATAAAAAAAAACTTTTTAAAAATAAGCTTTAATTTATTTAATGTACTAAAAAGTAGAAAATAAATTGTTTTTAAGTCACCTGTATCTTACTATTAATAAAAGCTTGTGCGATCAATATCCATATTCAAAATATCTTTCATTACTAGAATCTATTTGCAAAAAAATTATTTAAATAAAATATTGTGGTAACTGGTTGACAAATATTGAACACATGAGCGCCCCAAGCTTTTATTGATAGTAAGATACAGGTGACTTAAAAACAATTTATTTTCTACTTTTTAGTACATTAAATAAATTAAAGCTTATTTTTAAAAAGTTTTTTTTATATAATTTTATTTTGTAAATCCTAATTGATTGGGTATAAATTTTCGCTCTTCTTTTATTGGCAGGAGTCTTTTGAGAAAAAGAGTTTCCATAATTTTTGAGGCGGTCGGTAGCAAGCTAATGGGGCGATATGACTCGACTTTATCAGCGCTTTTGCCGGGTTTGAGGATCATTTTTACTTGGGACACTTTCCACTGGGGAGGTACAAAGCCAGATGTCAAAACTGCATTAAACAAGTATGTTAGGAAAGTGATTCCATCTTCTGCGAGTTGTTTAAATAATTGGCCAGTAATAAGGTCCTATCCAGGGGCTTTTTTACATTGAGTTTTTCGACAGCTGATCTGACCTCCGCTTTCCAAAATTTGCGTATTGGTGGGTCTATTTGATGGGTATGACTCAAGGTTGTTTCCACTTCTTCTGCTATGCCAGGTGGGGGTTCAATTTTATGTGTGGTAAATACTCTTTTAAGATGTCGGGCGAAGGTGTCAGCCTCTTCGTGATCACTCCTAGCCCATTTAATGTTTTCCATTCGTATTGCGGACTGGGACAGAATTGGTCTCTCTAGCCTGCTTGTAGGTTTCCAGAGAGAGTAGTCTCTAGAAAATATCGCGTCAAGGTTACTGAGTTATTGTTGGAGTTGGGAGTTGCGTTCGCTTTGAGGAGCTCTTTAAGTTCTTTGGTGAGTGCATTTAACTTTTTCTTGTCTTCTGGGTATCTAGCGTAGGAGTACAATCGATGTTCTTCTTTGCGAAGCTGTTTCACGACCGCCCGCTTCTTTTCATTTTTATAAGCTTTATATTAGGTTCAAATCAGGTATGTATGTTTGGCTGTATTCCTAAACGTCAGTTGCGCTGCATAAGTACAAAGCAGTATGTTCCTAAACGCAAACAAAAGAAATTTGCACGTGCACCGTGTTCTTAAACGCAGGCATTAAGTTGTCGATAAGCATCAAATGCGCAAGCTGCTCATCACAAATTTTGTTGATGCTTTGTGAATAGTTAGGTTATGTTCTTTCGGCTGCACTGAAACTTTTAGGACGCGATTAAATTTCGCCTCCTTTTTCTCAATTTTATAATTAATTTCGAGTTGCTGGGAGTTTATTCGCTACTCAAATGCAAAAATGCGTTGAATAAGTAGTTTTTTACAATTTCCATTTGTGAAAGCAATGTTGGGCATCAAGTGTGTTCCCAAACTAAAAAGTGTTGCTAACCTGATTTATGCAATGCATCGCAGTAGCACTCAGAAAATAAATCAGTAGAGCATTGAGGGCGCAGCACTGCTTTGCATATGTACGTTTGGGAATACAGCCTTTGTATGTCGTCAAATCTAGTAATCAATTTTTCACCCACTTCCCGACTACTTAGAGATCTGAAACTTTGCATACATGCCTAGGGACACGAATATCGAAAAATAAAGTATCGATTCCTACTCATTTCGGCATCGACTGAAAAGTATCGAGGTACTCAAAATATCGGTGCAAAAGTATCGATATTCAAAATATCGAAATTTACTACTCATAGTAAATTAAATTAGTTTCAGAATTTTGTCAAAAAGCAATAACAAACAAAAAAGAAATGTTGCACAGCAACATATTGACCCTTTATATTATTTCAATCAGCCTTAAAAGAGAAAACTCTATTTAAATAAAATATCTACTTATTGAGATCAATCAATTTAAAGCAAAAAGAACTTTTAAGTATTCCATTCTGCGTCCTCTAAATCGCATAAGAATAGAATTTTATTTTATTTTTTGTCAGCGAGTCGATTACGCATATGTATTACTTATAGTAGCTCCGGCTTTGGAAAAAGTTTTTCGGATTGAACCGATGTTGAAGGTATGTGTAAGTATTCCCGCAATACTTTATACAAAAATGGATACATGTTTTTCAACTTTTCCCAATTTGTTGATTTTCAAACAAAAATTGTATTAAAACATTGAAAATTCACCTTCTGGCAAATATTGCTTTAATAAATTTCGCGCGCTCTTCTGCACCATTTCGCGTAATTTAGAGATGAAAACTTGGTTTCGATATTGGATGAGAAAGATCGATACCTTCAAATATCGAGTACTTCAAAAGTACTTGAAAAAATACTCATATCGAAACCAATAATATCGATACTGAGTAATATCGATACTATTTTCGTGTCCCTATACATGCCTAATCTAGAGCCCAATACATGAATCAATAAATTTTATGGGCGTAGGATAAGGGGCGTGGCACTTTTTTATAAACTCCAGATTTGTGTATAACTTTAGAACTACACATCACACATCAATGAAACTCGGTAGGAACTTACTACATATCCATACCCTTCTACTGAGAAAATAAGGCGGGCACTGGATAAGGGGGCGTGGCACCCCCATACAAACAAAATCGTTTATATAGAATAGCTGTGGAACTAAAGGTCGTGCAGCATTGAAATTTCGTATGCAGTCGCCTCTTGGATGTGTCGTCCTACTGGTAAAATTTTATGGGCGTAGGATAAGGGGCGTGGCATTTTTTTTATCAACTCCAGATTTGTGTATAACTTTAAAACTACACATCACACATCAATGAAATTTGGTAGGAACTTACTACATATCCATATCCTTCTACTGGTAAAAAAAGACGGGCAGTGGACAAGTGGGCGTGGCACCGCCCATACAAACAAAATCGTTTATATAGAATAGCTGTGGAACTAAAGGTCGTGCAGCATTGAAATTCCGTATACAGGCCCCTCATCGATGCTTCGTTCCACTGGTAAAATTTTATGGGCGTAGGACAAGGGGCGTGGCACTTTTCAAGCAACTACACACTTGGGCTTCAGTTTATAATTATAGTTACACCACACATCAATGAAAAACGATAGGAACTTACTCGCCGCGCCTTGCAAGCAAAACAACAACAACTCTTCGCGCCACAAATATGCCACGAATATTAGGGTCGATCACAGCCGTATTATTTGTTAAATTGAGGATATGACATATGACGATAGGAAACACTGTGAATACCCTAAATATTGTGTACTGCTCTGCAAGTTTTAAATTCTTTTTGCGTAAAATTTCAGAGATCTAAAATTTTATTTATGGAAGACTAAAAAGTAGAAAATAAAATTATATAAAAAAAAACTTTTTAAAAATAAGCTTTAATTTATTTAATGTACTAAAAAGTAGAAAATAAATTGTTTTTAAGTCACCTGTATCTTACTATTAATAAAAGCTTGTGCGCTCAATATCCATATTCAAAATATCTTTCATTACTAGAATCTATTTGCAAAAAATTATTTAAATCAAATATTGTGGTAACTGGTTGACAAATATTGAACACATGAGCGCCCCAAGCTTTTATGGATAGTAAGAAACAGGTGACTTGGAAACAATTTATTTTCTACTTTTTAGTACATTAAATAATTTAAAGCTTATTTTTAAAAAGTTTTTTTTTATATAATTTTTTATTCTTATTTACAGCGAGATCTCTCCTTGTCGGCGAGTGCGAGACAACTCGATTACATTTGTGAACAGCTTAGAACTAGGGTCTGAATGAGATGAGAATATTACTTATGCTACAATAAAGATAACTTAACCAGAGTTGATATAAGTATCTTATATATAAAACGCCGACTGACTTAAAAGTTGTTGCATGTTGTCCGCTTTCTGTCTTTTAAGACTTTAGACCAGCGACGCCCAAAACTTCCTTATGGAAGGGCAAACACCAATACAAACAAACTTTGTTATGATGAAAAAGGAAAAAAAAAAATGTTCGAAATGTACACTGTACAAAAAATTATTTGCATATTCTTCTTAGTTATATGTAATGAAAAACAAACCAACTTAATAACTCAAAAATCATAAAAATCTCCCATGATCCTTTCATTAAATGATCTAAATCAATTTCCCAGTCAATAAGATTTATTTCACACTTCTTTTGAAGATAATTCTTCATTTTGCAAAGTTTGCATAATTAAAATTTCAAGCTTAATATGTATGAGCACAAATTTTTTCAAGTGCTTCTCATTCCACAGCTGCACACTTTTTTCCTCGAAATCATGCGCAAGACAACAACAGAATCTGCGTTGAAGATAACTGTCGCAAAAATGTACCAACAAAGCTGAAGAAAGTGTTGTTGCTTTGCGCTCGGGCAGTGGCAGACGAAACGAAAATAACATTGTTGTTTGTGTTTTTCGTACTGCTTAGCGCGAAGAGCTGTGTCTGTGTGAAGAAATCGCAGCCTATACCAAAGGGCATTTACAAAAACAAATGAGCACCGATGGTATAGGGTGTGGGCACCCCTGCTTTAGACAAATGGAAGCCAGTTTTTTGTGTAGCCCAGTGGGTAGAGGCGCGCGCTTGCATTTGGTAATTCGGTAGGTCATGAGTTCGAATCCCAGCTCCGCAGGTTTAAAAATTTTTCTTTTTTAACTTTTTTTATAAGCTTTTTTATTTATTACTTTGCTTTGACTTTAATTGTTGCTAATTGTTTTACTAGCTGTCGTGAATACAGGCACACACGACTGGTGGCCCCACTTGTGGGGTAATAATACATATTGCTACAGTTCGGCCATTCTGACGCTAAGGATCTCCCGATCCTGATGGTTTTTAAATGTTTGAATCTGTTCGTTAGGACTTTATATTTTCACAATTTTTCTGTTTTTAGCTTCTTGTATTATAATATGTATATTTTTCGAGGCAAACATTTTTATTAGAATATTCATTATTTTTGTAGTCAGTTTTCATGCATTTATTCGTGATATCTTTTCTTTTATTTGACGTTACAGACCATCCGAACCAAGGTTTAATGTTAGCCGCGGCCCAAATACCTTTATATGGCAATCTAGACTGCTAGTATCCATCAACGTACCTATCATTACATAAATTTTTCGTAACCTTGTAAGGACCCTTGAACTTACACCGAGAAAAAAACGTTGTAAAATCAAGCATAAACCACCTTAAATCAAGCATAAACCGCCATGATAGTCACGTTAGGTTGGAAATTGTTAATTCAACTACGAACAACGTTGATTTTAGAGTGAAATTTAAGTACGTAACATTCTTAATTTAAGGTTGTTTATGCTTATTTCAACATTGTTTCCTACTTATTTTGAGAATGTTCAATCTTAATTCAAGGTGGCTCATTTTTGATTTAAAGTTATTTCAACTTTGATTCAAGGTGAAAACGTTCTTGAACTAACATTGAAATATTATAATGTTCTTATTCACCCCATGCAATTAATTCACCATTATACACACCAAAAAGAAATAGTCAGTATAGTTTATTTAAAAAGTATGTTTATTTAGAAATGGTCTTACATCTAATTAGAAAGATTTTAGTTTACCATAAGTTTTTCCATTGTAAATGGTTTCGAAATCTAGTAAAATCCGTAAATATTTGTTCACAATTGCCCTACTTACACTGAAGCTTGAGAAATTTGCTTGAAATTAAGTGATCTATTTTAAAACGGCGTATTAGAATTGTGGCAACAGGAAATTGTTTAAAGCACTTAAAGCAAAGAAACATTTTTAACGTAATTAGTTGTTTTTCATGAAATTCAAAAGAGCAGTTAATTTGGCTGATTTACAATTAAAAGACGTATTAATATCAAAGAAAAATTGCAGTATGAAAATCCAGGATGATGTACATGCTTGGGGATATTTTAAACAAAGGTTTTGGAACATTTTAAAGCATATATGTTTCTTAGCTTTCCAGAACAGAGTCAAATTTATATAAAATCTTATCGAATTACATACATATATATAAAAACCGCATACTTCTGCATCGACAAACCTTCGACGATGAGGAAAGGCTGAATGGTTAAACCGATTGAGTAATACAGTAGTTCCCGCTTATAAGCCCCCCGCTTATAAACGTTCCCCGCATTTTAGCGTTGACATTGTCCCTTGTGAGATTTCCCCATTAACGAATGGTTGTATTTCCCCGCTTAATAGATCCCCGCTTATATGCATTCCCCGCATAGAAGCATGTAACTTTTGATACCGAAGTATAATTTTATAAGAAAATTTCCCCGCGTATAAGCTCGGCATAATAATTTGATGTGTGGCAACGCTGCGATGGAACATATGTTTTTGACAACACGGCAAATAAGCGCGCGTAAAGTGTAAGTGAATAAATTTGCAATTTTTCTCTTTTTTTGGTATCTTAATGAAATTATTTAATCTAGGTACATATGTGCATCATGGATAAGCGCCAGCGGACCAACCTTACTCTAAAGCAAAAGATAAAAGTTACATTTGACGAAATGGGTAATCCAGCCACAAATTTTGCTAAAAGTATCAACTTATTAAAGGCTATGCACATTATAAAACGGTCTTGGTGGTTAGTGAGCCCTGAAACCATACAAAATTGCTTTAAAAAGGTACAAAAAAATTTGGAAACTTTTAAGTTATTTAAAATTTTTAAATGGATTATTTAAATTTTTATTGTAGTGTAAGTTTTTGCCACAATGCCCAGATGATAGTGATGATTGTGCAAAAGTTAACTTTGACGGCATTTCAGAAGGCACCGACCTGGTTAATTTTTTAGAATACACTCGGTGTGACGAGACTTTATTGTGCTACGGCGATCTGTGTGATGCTGAAATTTTAAAAGAAATATCCAATCCGTCTTCAGATGAATCTGAAGTTGAAGTCGACGAAATTTCAGAAAGTTTGCCAACTGCGAAAGAACAACTTCAAGCAATTAGCACTTTAAGGGCCAGTTTCACAGTGGATATTTAAACTCTGATTGCAGTTTAAATAGGGAATTTCAGTTTCACAGTTGGAAGTTAAATACGATTTAAATAGCCGACTGTGGATATTTACGGCCTTACTGTATAAATCACCGTGATCGAACGCAACGCGAACACGAAGCCAACGCCGGGATCAAAAAACGGCATTTTGTAAATCACGGCGTAATTGCGTTCGTTGTCTTACGGCATCACTTGAGCTGTCAAGTTCTTACGAAATAAAATTATATAAAAAAAAACTTTTTAAAAATAAGCTTTAATTTATTTAATGTACTAAAAAGTAGAAAATAAATGGTTTTTAAGTCACCTGTATCTTACTATCCATAAAAGCTTGGGGCGCTCATGTGTTCAATATTTGTCAAACAGTTACCACAATATTTTATTTAAATAATTTTTTGCAAATAGATTCTAGTAATGAAAGATATTTTGAATATGGATATTGAGCGCACAAGCTTTTATTGATAGTAAGATACAGGTGACTTAAAAACCATTTATTTTCTACTTTTTAGTACATTAAATAAATTAAAGCTTATTTTTAAAAAGTTTTTTTTTATATAATTTTATTTTCTACTTTTTAGTCTTCCATAAATTCAATTTTAGAGCTCTGAAATTTTTCACAAAAAGAATTTAAAACTTGCAGAGCAGTACACAATATTTAGGGTATTCACAGTGTCTCCTATCGTCATATCCTCAATTTAACAAATAATACGGCTGTGATCGACCCTAATATTCGTGGCATATTTGTGACGCGGTGAGTTGTTGCTATTTTGTCAGCAGGGCGCGGCAAGTAAGTTCCTATCGTTTTTCATTGATGTGTGGTGTACCTATAATTATAAACTGAAGCCCAAGTGTGTAGTTGCTTGAAAAGTGCCACGCCCCTTGTCTACGCCCATAAATTTTTCCAGTGGAACGACACATCCAAGAGGCGACTGCATACGAAATTTCAATGCTGCACGACCTTTAGTTCCAAAGCTATTCTATATAAACGATTTTGTTTGTATGGGCGGTGCCACGCCCCCTTATCCAGTGCCCGCCTTATTTTCTCAGTAGAAGGATATGGATATGTAGTAAGTTCCTACCGAGTTTCATTGATGTGTGATTTGTAGTTCTAAAGTTATACACACGCCCCTTATCCTACGCCCATAAAATTTTACCAGTGGGACGACACATCCAAGAGGCGACTGCATACGAAATTTCAATGCTGCACGACCTTTAGTTCCAAAGCTAATCGAGATCAAAAATTTTGTTTGTATGGGGGGTGCCACGCCCCCTCATCCTACGCCCATAAAATTTTACCAGTGGGACAACACATCCAAGAGGCGACTGCATACGAAATTTCAATGCTGCACGACCTTTAGTTCCAAAGCTAATCGAGATCAAAAATTTTGTTTGTATGGGGGGTGCCACGCCCTTTCATCCTACGCCCATAAAATTTTACCAGTGGGACAACACATCCAAGAGGCGACTGCATACGAAATTTCAATGCTGCACGACATTTATTTCCAAAGCTAATCGAGATCAAAAATTTTGTTTGTATGGGGGGTGCCACGCCCCCTTATCCAGTGCTCCCCTTATTTTCTCAGTAGAAGGATAGGGATATGTAGTAAGTTCCTACCGAGTTTCATTGATGTGTGATGTGTAGTTCTAAAGTTATACACAAATCTGGAGTTTATAAAAAAGTGCCACGCCCCTTATCCTACGCCCATAAAATTTATTGATTCATGTATTGGGCTCTAGATTAGGCATGTATGCAAAGTTTCAGATCTCTAAGTAGTCGGGAAGTGGGTGAAAAATTGATTACTAGATTTGACGACATACATACCGGATGTGAACCTAATATAAAGCTTATAAAAGAGTTGTATTTTTCTTAATTTATCAGCCAAATACAAAACACACAAAATTTGCTGCATCCATTGCATACCTCCCATAGCCTAGTGGTTAGAGCGTTCGACTAGCACGCGAGAAGTTGCGAGTTCAACCCTCAACCGCGATGCATTTCTTTTTTTTTTGTGATTTCGATCCTCAACTGCTGTGCTAGTATTTTCTTTTTTTTGTACTTTTTTCTTTAGTATTTGTCTTTAAGAAGTACTGCAATACTTATTATTTGCTTCTGCAGATTACCACAAATCAATTTTCACTCGAAATTACCAAAAATTTTGCGTTTAAAAAACTGAACGCGAGCACAAACCCAAGTGAACGATTTGACAGTTCAAGTGAGTGAATGCGCCGCGTTGCGTTTTACGCGGTACCGATTTTCATATGAAACTACGTAAGACAACGCGAGCAGTCACCGAGTGAGGTGATGCGTTTTACAAAATACCAAATTAGTGAACGCAGGGTGAAGTGAGGCGTTGGGATTTACAAAATAAGCACCTTAAGTACGGCACAGAGTTGCAATCGAAAACAAATAAACAGCTGATTTCGGATGTGCAAGCAAGCTGCGTCGACAATATTGCAATTTATAAGAGATCAAATTAAACATAAAACTGCATGGTATAGCACATATAAATGATCCCGTAGTATTATAAATAATATAAACTGTGCATTCTTTGCACTTTGCACTTACAATATCCAATAATTCACTTCTTTCGGCCGGCGAAAAGTTTTTAGCTCGCGCTGCCTCCATAATTGAACAATTGAACATATGTTTTTGGCAAGTTGTGCTAACCTTCAATTGTCAAATATTCGAAGTTGCCATTCATTATTCCGTATTTAAATAAATGCACTGTGAAACTCAAGAAAAGTTAAACTAGATTTAAACTCAATTCGCAAATTAGATTTAAACATCCACTGTGAAACTGACCCTAAGAAAAAGCTTTGAGCCAAGCAACCAATTTCTGAAAGAGCTTGATGCTATGGAACTGCAAGTTTATAAAGAAACCAAAAGTCTGCAATCAAAAATTAATGATTTTTTTAAGATAAATATTTAAGAAATACATATGTGTTCCTTGCTTTTGTGATTTAGCTAGAATGGCTATTTTTTGTTTTAATTCTAAGTGATTTTTGTATTTTATTTATCAAAATAAATATATGCACATACATAATTATGTCTTAGTCTTTTATTTCCACATAGCGTTTAAATTTTTGTATGTATATGCGTGTTTGGCTCCACAAAGAAAATTCTATATAAGCGTTACTAGCGCTTATAACCGGGTTTTCGGATATAAGCGTTACTAACGCTTATAACCGGGTTTTCGGATATAAGATTTCTACGGTTACAAGCGTCGGAAGTTGTGCATTTTTGACGACGCTTATAAGCGGGAACTACTGTACTTAGTAATCAGCTCGTCAATTTCCCTTTTGTAGTCATTGATAGACGCCAAACAAAACTTTCTTGTGCATCAGATATCGTTGCTTTTTTGTTAGATTTTCCGCTCGCGTTTTTAAATCTCGACGCTGGAGGAAACACCGCATTCAGCAGCACGGGCAAGATGTAATCCTTTGAGTCTTGAAAAATTTAACACAGTTACGTAAATATTCATATGTTTTATTTTAATTTGATAAGTACCTTATTAATTGTAGATTTGGCAAGAGAAAACAGCTGCTTACAATATGCATTACGAATGTTCGCTTCATAGAAATTTTGAATTTTTTCCTTCAAAAACTCTCATTTAGAGTACATCAACTGCTCTCTTTCCGGGTACATAATATTAAAGTCAATTTGTATCTGAAATAGGTTTAAAATATTAGTATGAATTTTAAAACACAATGTGAAATAAATACATCTTCGCCCGGCGAGCAATATCGCGAACACGAAATTTCCCTATCGCGAGGTGCCTATATATTTTGTACCTGAATTCGTGAATTATAAACGGTATTGAAAGTGGCATATACGCGGTATTGACGAGATGTATATAAGTATGTTTATACGTACCAAGTCAGGAGCTCGTGCATCTGCGTACTTTGGCCATGCATGTTATAAATCAACATTACTCATTTCCTTAAATCATTTTGTCGCATTCTTTATGTTTCTCGCCACTTCTCGCAAACTTTGTCCCAATTCGCACTGTCTCAGCGATGCTTTTAAGGCTATAGCAATGGATAAATCTATTTCTGAAGATTTGTCATTTTGATTGGTGGGTGCCGGGGCTCGCAAAATAGTTGACATACTGCTTCCAGCAGAACTTTCGCTTTTCATATTTTTGGCTCTGCAATCTACGTATTTCCCAGAAGAGCTGGTATTCTCAGCTGGAACCACATTTTTAACATCTGCCGTTTCGGCAAATTCTACTTCTTCACTTGCATATAATACACCATTAATAATTTCAATATTCGCCATATTCACACAAATTGCGAATTTTATTGTAAAAACACTTGAAATGAGCACTGACCGAACGACTTCACAGCGTGTTGTGAAATGAAAATGCTGCAAATTTCCCGTTATTCAGATTGCTGTAATTTCAGAAATGTTCAAACTTAAAATAAAAATGCTTCACTTTGATTTAAAATTGTTCAATCTTAATTTTGGACATTAAGATTGAAACATTTTTAAAATAAGCTTGTTCAATTTTAAATCAAAGTTGCTACCATCTCAATTTAAAATTGTTTCAACTTTGAATTAAAAATGCATTTTTATTTTAAAATTTTCATTTTTGATTCTATGTATTTCAATTTCATTTCAAGGTATTTCAATGTTAAAATAAGAATGTTCTTTTTGAAGTGGAAAATTTTAAAATTAACTACGATCGTGCTAAATTTTATAATGCGTTTTTTCCCTGAGTGTAGGCACCAATTTTTTAGAAACACCTGTGTGAGAATCGAAATTTGTTATGACAATATAGTCGCTCGGTTTATACACTATTGGTTTCTGTCGCTTATCGTTTGTAATTTTTTCGTCATATGCCTGTAGCTGTTTCCTTTTCATTGGCTATAGTATGTTCACGTTTAAGTTCACAAATGTAGAGAATTTGAATAACTGTAAATAGTATATGTACCTGTTAACTTGTCATTCTTAACTCCTCTTTTGTGAAAAATTGACACCATGGGGCATAAATAAGGGCGTAACTGGCCGGGGTGCCGATTAGACGCCTGTCGGGGGTGCTGATGAGGTTTGGGAGTTTGATGATAGCGGTTGGAGCTGCGATTGGAATCGCTGGTGGTAGGATATCAATTTCGATAAAAAGGCTGTATTCCTAAACGTACTTATGCAAAGCAGTGCTGCGCCCCCAATGCTCTACTGATTTGTTTTCTGAGTGCTACTGCGATACATTGCATAAATTAGGCTGGCAACACTTTTTAGTGCTCAACATTGCTTTTGCAAAATGGAAATTTAACATACATATTTAACGCATTTTTGCATTTGAGTAGCGAAAAAACTCCCAGCAAATCGAAATTAATTATAAAATTGAGAAAAAGGAGGCGAAATTTAATCGCGTCCTAAAAGTTTCAGTGCAGCCGAAAAAACATAACCTAACTAATCACAAGCATCAACAAAATTTGTGATGAGCTGTTTGCGCATTCGATGCTTATCGACAACTTGATGCCTGCGTTTAGGTACAGGGTGCACGTGCAACCTTTTTATGTTTGCGTTTAGGAACATACTGCACTTATGTAGCTTTTTATGTTATGTTTGCGTTTAGGAACATACTGCTTTGTACTTATGCAGCGCAACTGACGTTTAGGAATACAGCCAAACACTGAACTTCACTCGCACTATGTGCAATGCATTTTCTTCTTTATTCACACCTCACTTAAACTTACTTGTATAACAGAGCCTGTAGGCGGGTGGGTTGGTGGAACCGGGGGTCGGATTAGCGATCGTTTGCTGGAAGATGCGGGGATTCGCAATGGAAAATAATCAAATTCGTACTTTAACTTTGCGAAAAGGTCACTTGAAAAAACACTACTGTTGGCTTCGGTAATTGCGCAATCAGTAGAAAGGAAATGGAGGACGATCCTAATCCGATCCCCTGTTCCATTTTTCACCCTGTTTCAACAAAAATACATATTAATAGGTTGGCAGCTTTGAGCTTGGGCAAAAGCTCTTAGCCCCAATGAGTAGCGGCTTGTAAGTCAAAGGTGGCCAGACGTAGACAAGGCATGCACCCAATGTGCGTCTGTTTCGACACTTTTCTGCTTTTCAATGCACCGCCACAGTAGCTCAGTACATATTAGTTTCTCTTACGTACAGAATAATATACTCAAAACTAATTTCATAAAATTTAGTATGTTTGTATCAATGAACATTTTATTTATCCATGAGTAAGGATTATTAATGAAATATAGCATTTTTTTTTAAGATAAATTTAAATAATCAATTTTAAAAAGATTAAAATAATCCAAATTAATAGGTCGGCCGGTTAGGCCGTGGGATCGTTCGTTGAATCAAATCTGCCTTAATGTCAACTTCGTCTCGAAGACCATGTTGGTAGTTTACACCATATGAATGAATATTCCTATACCTTCAACGTTCAACAATATTTTATTTGACTGTTCCACATAGTATCTTATACTTTTTTCAGTACTCAACATTTCGAGATATCACTATAGATACTGGCAGGTCTTCTACCTAATAACCCTAAATCTCTTTTACACAACTTTCTGTTGTTTTACGCGAACATTTCCTATAATCTGTATGGCAAACTGGAATATTGCTAAACACTTGTAATCGTCAGTAGATCCTTGATAATCCTGGTACTATCTTCTGTTGCAATGGCATGTTCTTGCTGTGACAGATTGCTGGGCTTACAATGTTGCGTTTGTTCTTCATAATATTTCTTTTCGCTTGCTTCATCATTGGTTACATCTGTTGCCGTTGCTGTTGTCTCCACATCTGTTCTCGATTCCATAGCACCGTAAAACTCTATATCTGATGCAAAACTTTTGGCGGACACAAATTGCGCTGATATTTTTAGTTCGGCCGGTGGCATTGTAATAGATTTGAATTGTAGTTGATGATATTGTTGAAGCTCCAGTTGCTTTGCTGCGGTTTTTGTTTTCGTTGCTGTTGCTGTTGCCAGAAGTGGCGTTGATCGTATATCATTTGGCTGTTGCTGTTGTGTAAGCAGATACTGCTGTTGTTGTAATTTGTTTGTGATTCTATCACTGACGCGCATCGTTGGTATGGAACTGCTGTTCTGATTTTGTTGTAGTTGCAAATGCTGGAAGTGTTGCTGTAGTTGCAAATGCAATTGTCTACGCTCGCGCGCACGCTCAATATGCTTTTTACGTTCCTCCTTGGACCAATAGCGTCCAGTTTTTACCTCAGATATCGTGTCATCTTCTGTGGTAGTGGTAACCACGTGATTGTCATTAGAGCGCATGCGCATGCGTAATGTGCGATCGGCACGTAGTATTCGACTGCGTGGCGTTGCTGCTGCAGATTCGGTTGTTGCTAATGCTATGGTTGCGGCAGGGCGTCGTACTATATAACGTGTGCCATCAGGACGTCGTTTAACCTTCCATACCATAGTTGTACTCTCCTCATTGCTGGGTTGTTTGGATTTCTGTTGCATTGTTGCTGTTGTACCCATAGTGTGCAGCGCATTACCATTGTTATTAACTGATGCCGCAACTGCGCTGCTGACAGTGGTGCTGACCTGCTCAATGACAATAGTCAAAGTTAAAAGAAATCGCTGGTCTTTAAAATTTGCTTGTTTCTTACCTCCTGACTGCTTACGAAATGATATTGACTTAAGTTGGGTGCTGTGAATTGTGGGAAGTGCAATATATGCGGTTCTTGTTGCCTACCCATTATGTGTTGTTGCAAGCCCATGGTTTGATGCGTGTGAGCTACGGATTCGTTTTCGTAGCCGGTTTTCGGCGAATATTGTTGTTGTGCATCAATTTTGCTCACGCCGTTCCCGACGGCAACATAACTTCCACCAGCAGCACCCTTGCTCCCCAACAACAATAAGGCACTATTTTTTGGACTAGGAATTTTTTGATCTTTTAGCGATTGCAAACGTTGCTGCGTTTGTTTGCTGCTGCTCCGTGCGTTTGCAAACATTTGGGACTGATCATCTTCCACAGCAGCAGAAATATTACGTGTCGCTGCGATTTGTTGGTGATTGAGTTGCAGAACAAAGGGCGAACCACTATTATTCGAACCACCCGTATTGTAAGCACTCGACGAATTGTCACGTTCGTCTATTAGCAGTGCGTTGCTGCTATTGCCAGCAACAGTTGCAGCGAGAAAAGAATTTCCATTCGTGCCTCCGCTACTGCTGGAACCATTTGTGATAGTAGTAACGATACTTTGTACAGTATCATTGCGATGATAGCGACTGTTGTTACCCACAGACCCGCTTTTACGAGTCGCCAATTGCTTAGCGACAGTTGCTGGTATTGGTTGTGCCTTTAATCCTAGCCATTGTGCAACACGCAATTGCTGCTTTTGTTGTTGGTGCTTTTGCTGTTGCAACTGCAATGCATCGACTGTCGATGAGCATGTGCCCATGGCAGTTACATACACTGAACTTTCATAAGGTGAACAATAAAATGGTTCAGACTCGGAATCTTCAGGTATAGTTTCGTATATATGTTCAGTATCATAATCAGCATTGGTATTACTAGCATGTGCTGCAGCTGTTGTCAGTTTATTTGTAGCTGTTGCTTGCTTGCTGGCAGCAACAAGCTGCTGATTCTGTGAGGTTTCTCTATTGTTCAGCGATTTGTTTTGGTGCTGCTGCTTTTGAGATTCATGGTGTCCATTTGTGCTTGCATCGCAAAAGACATAGGTCTTCAATTTGCAATTGGTCGCACTATCCTTAGTTGAAAAGGGTGTTTGCTGCATATCGTTTGATATGCGTTGTATATTGGACTTTTTGTCTACCAGCGCTCTATATTCAATATTATGTGCTATCGCAGCTGCCTTGTTTTCTGAATCATGCTGTTGTTGTTGTTGTTGTTGTGCTGCCTGTAGCAGCACCTTGTCCAGATCTTCCACGGCATTTTTGAATTTTTTTTCAGTTGGTATGAAACAATTCTCATAAGGTAAGTTATTATCATCATAATATAAGTCATCTTCTTCATCCTCCTCAACATCATCCGCATCAGCATCTTCATCATAGACATCGTCAACAACGTCCAGTTCGACCACTGAGGGATCATTAAAATCGTCATCATCCTAAATCGAAAGAAACCATATGTTTTTAAGAGAGTTCCGCTCCATTTATCATTTTACACTTACGGCATATAGATAACGCGACACCAACAACGTAACAGCATTGCAATTTTCGGCTATAAGCGCTTCCGTTTCATCTTTATTTTTGACATCCTTGCCATTGATTTGTATTATTTGATCACCCTGGCGCAGGCGACCATCCCGTCCGGCTATGCTGTCTGCGTGTATATCACTAATGTATACTTCTGTGCAGGTTTCATTGTCATCGCAATTGGATGAGGCACCGTCACCAACACTCCCATTAATAATATTTGCTACGTTGTTAATGACACTGCCACCGCTTCCGCCACTACCATTACTGTTATTGCTTTCACCAATGCTATAGCAGACGGTTAAGCCAAGGCGCTCATTGCTGGCGGATTTACGTAGCGTTATTTCCTTTAAAAAAAATTTTATCGTGAGTGGTATTCTAGAAATAATATTCATACTTTTGCTTACCTCAATATCGATTTCGGGTGCTAGACATTGCTCAAACAAACTATGCTCCTCTTCAATCAAACGATCAGCATGCTTTTTGCTGGCCATATGATGCTGTTCCAGATTTTGTTGATGCTGTTGCTCCATTACAAAATAGCCACTACTATTTTCAGTCTGTGTACACTTTGATATTTGGTTGGTGTGCTCTTGTTTCTGCTGTAGATCCTTTTGAAGTTTGAGTGTTAACATTAAGTGTTTTTGGGTGGTGCTCGATGTTTTTGAGAGGTGTAAACATTCCAATTTTGTATTGATATCACCAGCATTGTGGGTGGATGACGAAGAGACTTTAGTGATCAAATCAGTCAAGCCTATTGTTCCAACTGCACCATCATAAGTTGCACTCTGAATATTTACACCTTCATCAAGATCAACATAATCATTGTCATTACATTTACGCTGCATTTCAATAAGTATGGACTCCTTTTGGGCCTTAAGGAACATTTGAACCGTATCATTCCGTGTCAAACGTCTAACGTCGGAACCATTTATCTGTGAGTATTGAATGGAACCGGCTGATCATTTAAATATACCAACATACATATATTGCTATTTATTATCGTTATTGATATAAAAATAACCGAATTACAAGCAATTGAAATACAAATTATAGCCCTATTGCGTAATTAGTTGTAAGTATTGAAAGGAAGCGGCTGATCATTTAAATATACCAACATACATATGTACATTGCTATTTATTATCGTTATTGATACAAAACTAACCGAATTACAAGCATTTGAAATTAAAATTTATAGCCCTATTGCGTTTTTACTTCTGCTGTAAAATTTACAAAATTTTTCGTTAGCGAGTTTCCTACATAATACAAAGATATTAATAAACAAGTAAAGAAGTATCAGTCGGGTTTCACCGACAGAGTAATA
Organism: Neria commutata; assembly: GCA_963457695.1. NCBI lineage: Eukaryota > Metazoa > Arthropoda > Insecta > Diptera > Micropezidae > Neria > Neria commutata. The sequence continues at coordinate 5,684,868 of OY735250.1, forward strand.
CCCTACACCAGGCAACCGAGTGGGCGGACCACGCCCATTTTTGTATGGCATATAGGGCCGATATCTGAACTTGAGAACCAAATTTCGTTCGTTGAAATGCATAAATAGTTTATTGAGAGCCATTTTAGCGGAAAAATTTTTCCGCCTATATAATGGGCGGACCACGTCCATTTTTTGGTATTTCGTAGAGGGCCCATACCTCACCTTATATACCAAATATCATTCCTGTAAATAAGTAATTAAACAAATTAAAGCTATTTTACTGAAAAAAATCCGAGGTAGTGGGACTTACAGGACCATTGTGGGCGTGTCCTTTGACCGATTTGGCTAATCTCAGAACTTAAACTTAGTTAAGGATCACTGTAACTGTGTACCAAATTTGGTCCAAATCGGACAATTCCTTCTTTCTATCCTGAGCGACAGACAGACGGACGGACGGACAACCGGAAATCAACACAAAAAGTGATTATAAGCGTTTCTATATACATACTTATGTCTATACCTAGGACGACTCCTTTCATGCGTTACAATTTTCGCACAAAGTTATTATACCCTATTACCATAGGTATAAAAATAAAAATTAATAGATAATTGGCGCAATAGCCCGTAACTAGGCTAAGACCTAGCTTTCTCGCATTAACTTGTGTGTGTGCGATCTATTTAAGGCACAAATTAACGGGACCTACATATTTATTCTATAGCCGTATCCGAACGGAAATGAGATGCTTTTTATCATGGCAAAGTATACTCTCGGAAAGTTGCCAACTAGCTTGCGAGAGATTGTGCCTCGAGCAAAGCAGCGAAGTTTCTTTTGTAATAGGTAGAGTAAATGAATAAAAAAGATCAATCAAATAAACTACCCACAAGTAAGTTTTATGAACATACATATTTAAATTTTAATTATTATACAAGTTTTATGTTTATTCGGCAGCTTGAATGTTAGAAAGAATAGTTTTTATTCGGACTGACTTGCCAAAGAGAAATGACAATACTTAGTTGTCTATTTCTGTTCTGAAACAAAGCAATTTTAAGTGTACAACAACAAAGAATTAGAATTATTGTTCACATGGGCAGGTCATATAGCTATTTCGGTTTTTGCCAGAAAACCTCATCAGTGACTTTTAATGTGAATTCTAATAATTTCTAAACGACTAATTACTCGAAATAGAAGCATTAATGGTAAAGTCTGTGAAACGTAGGAGTTGAACCATGAACCTATGACGTAGTAAGCGAATGTGCTAACCATCACACCATCGGACTGGACGACTCTGCGCTGACAAACATCACAGTTACCTGCTGTCTATATTAGAGGTCTGCATGAATGCATTTGAAAGAGCGACCAAGACATTCATTCGGGTTTGAATCTTTCACTCGCATGTGCACTTATTTCCAAACACGTGTTGAATAAGCACATATGCCTTAAGAGTGAATGAGATAGCAAAACAATTGAGTAAATTGTAAGCGCAAGCACATTACTCACAAGCAGTGTACCCACTATTCAAATGTTTTGGTAAACAGAGTGCAATGCAGTGGGTGCACCGAGTATTTAAGGGGCTATACGCAATTAAGAGGCTGAGCTTATTTTTAAAGAATTTCTGATGGAAAGACGTTTTAGTGTATTAATTATAATTTCTATGCATATTGTGGTCATTTTAAACATTATTTGCCGAAGAAAAGACTTTCGGACGATGCATTACTAACCGGCGCGCAGCAGCGGCTTCGCCAAAATTCTCCAGCTTACCATTCACTGCACCCACTTCACTCACTATACAATAGCGTTGCTTTGTTATATTCGTTTTGTTTGTTTTGACTGTAGCAAATAGAGCAAGATAACAAATGCTGCTCTTACTCTCTTTGAAAATAATGGCACGAGTGGGTATTTGTTTTGGTATTGAGAGGTTTTGTGAGTGTTTCGCCCATTCAAATGTTTCACTCGTGCGCCGAGTGCAATGAAATGGGTAACCGTAGTGCACAGGCAAACCAAATGCATTCATGCAGACCTCTAGTCTATATCAAACGCATAGTGTTTGTTGTTATTGTACACTGTCTAATGCAATTGTTTTTGCCTTACTTGAGAGCACCGTCGGAGCACATACTTGAGGCAAATGAATGTATCAGTTTTTGATTCTGTAAGAACATTTCTTCGTTTTTACATTATGTTTATACTTTCTGATTTGGGTGTGTCCTCCCTATCATATTATACAAGTTTTATGTTTATTCGGCAGCTTGAATGTTAGAAAGAATAGTTTTTATTCGGACTGACTTGCCAAAGAGAAATGACAATACTTATTTGTCTATTTCTGTTCTGAAACAAAGCAATTTTAAGTGTACAACAACAAAGAATTCGAATTATTGCTCACATAGGCAGGTCATATAGCTATTTCGGTTTTTGCCAGAAAACCTCATCAGTGACTTTTAATGTGAATTCTAATAATTTCTAAACGACTAATTACTCGAAATAGAAGCATTAATGGTAAAGTCTGTGAAACGTAGGAGTTGAACCATGAACCTATGACATAGTAAGCGAATGTGCTAACCATCACACCATCGGACTGGACGACTCTGCGCTGACAAACATCACAGTTACCTGCTGTCTATATCAAACGCATAGTGTTTGTTGTTATTGTACACTGTCTAATGCAATTGTTTTTGCCTTACTTGAGAGCTCCGTCGGAGCACATACTTGAGGCAAATGAATGTATCAGTTTTTGTTTCTGTAAGAACATTTATTCGTTTCTTCCGATACATTCATTTGCCTCAAGTATGTGCTCCGACGGAGCTCTCAAGTAAGGCAAAAACAATTGCATTAGACAGTGTACAATAACAACAAACACTATGCGTTTGATATAGACAGCAGGTAACTGTGATGTTTGTCAGCGCAGAGTCGTCCAGTCCCATGGTGTGATGGTTAGCACATTCGCTTACTACGTCATAGGTTCATGGTTCAACTCCTACGTTTCACAGACTTTACCATTAATGCTTCTATTTCGAGTAATTAGTCTTTTAGAAATTATTAGAATTCACATTAAAAGTCACTGATGAGGTTTTCTGGCAAAAACCGAAATAGCTATATGACCTGCCCATGTGAGCAATAATTCTAATTCTTTGTTGTTGTACACTTAAAATTGCTTTGTTTCAGAACAGAAATAGACAACTAAGTATTGTCATTTCTCATTTTAATTATTTTCAAATAAAACACCCTAAGTGGAATTTTTGGGTTGAGCCTTTCTGGAATTAGGCTTTATAGAGAATTGAAAATACCGGCTAGCACAAATGATTTATGTTAAAAATATTGCAAGGCAATGACATAATATAGAACTCATGTTTTATATGTATGTACATACATATAAATATTTTACCTTTAATATAATGAAATTTAATTCTGTCGCCATTGTTTGATTCCTGGAATTGCCTTGTTTAGCTTATCTCCAGCGAGCTTTCAGTTATTTGGCTTTTCTTATTTAGAGATGTTCTCTTTAACAACAATGAAAATAATTACATAAGAATCATATTGTTTTAAAATTTCGAAGAAACATAAGGCAAATCGAATAGATAAATAGATTAGTATATGCAGTTAGGTTCATATATGGGACTAACTGCTAATATGTTACTCTAAGCAGACGTAAAATATCTAACTTAGGTCAGAACCAAATATTTGTTTCTTATCGCATAACACGTCCTTTCGCTCCTTTGACTCTGGAGGAACATTTAAACAGAAACGTATATTAACTCCCGACAAGTGATTTAGTTCATTTCTTATATACACGGTTTTTTTAAGAATGATGACTCCTCAAAAAAAATAATCAAGGGGCTTTAAATCATACAACCTTGACAGCCAATTCATGTTCACAGATGACATGGCTTTGTTGCCTGTCTGTTCCAGAACCTGAGATATATAACTTGTTTTGTTAATGCAATTTATTTTTGCTTATTATCGGAGTCGGCTCAATTCCATGCGGTGTGATTTTATATTTACACATCTGACTTACGGTCCAAAAATTTAACTCCGTCCGGAAATTCTTGAGACAAAATCAACTTTGTAGTTTTCTTCATATACACATCCTAGTACATACAAACAATACACAATAGTCCCACGGAATTGTTTACAGATGACATGGCTTTGTTGCCTGTCTGTTCCAGAACCTGAGATATATAACTTGTTTTGTTAATGCAATTTATTTTTGCTTATTATCGGAGTCGGCTCAATTCCATGCGGTGTGATTTTATATTTACACATCTGACTTACGGTCCAAAAATTTAACTCCGTCCGGAAATTCTTGAGACAAAATCAACTTTGTAGTTTTCTTCATATACACATCCTAGTACATACAAACAATACACAATAGTCCCACGGAATTAAAAACTTTGAAATATTTTCGTTCGATTTTTCTTTACACACTGTGCACTCTGCTTTTTTCTGTCAATAGCTGCTTTTACTTTTAAGTAATATATATTTATTATTTCAAATTAATTTATGCTTCGTATACTTGCTCAATTTACCTTAAAAATACAGGCCTTATTTTAGTAAGAGTTCATAAAATAAAACAATATTCTTTTTAGAGCAAAAGCAGGCAAAGAGAATCTCTTTCCATTATACTATCTCTTTCTTTCCTACATTTGCTCGAAATGGGGGATGAATTTCGAACATAGAATAAATATATATGATTTCGAAAAAGAGTGTTACCACTGCAAGATAGGATATAAAAATTGCAATGTATTTATTTTACCCGGCGTCTCGTATAAATTTTCATATCATGTAACTCATTTCCTGAGAATTGTTCCAGGTAGAGACCACTTTCTCGATTTCACAAAACTTCTACAAAGAACGCGAATGACAGAAGAAAAACTAGGCTGTTCTCGAGCACACTATTTTATGAATGCGTAATCATTTAAGAAAGCCTAACAGAAAAGCAACCAGCGAAATGTGATCATACATACATAGGTATCACTAGCATAATATATTGCACATACAATATTTTTCTTTATTTCTTATAAATTACGTAAAATATTTAAAATTTTCCAAAGTTAAATACAGCCTCTTTATAGCAGCTACTATTTCTCTCCGCTTTGACATTATATTCTATACTTTTGACGTTGATATGCAACAACAGTTGCTGAGAATGAACCATCGTACTTCAGCCACTCTAGTATATACATATGTGCATATATGTATATATTTCTTACTCTCAAGAAAATGCTGAAACCGAGTGCTTCATTCTAAGCACCTATAGGCATTACTTGGGCGCCTATTCCTTCGACTCCCTCTTGGGTTGTCAGTTGTGAAACTACTATTTCATTAACCCTTTAACTCCCCATTTTTGGATTGTATTGATAAAATTAAACGAGGACAAGAAAACTAAGAAAAAAGTATCTGTCGTTTCAAAATTTCGATTTGGTGCATTTTTTAGCTAGTGCAGTCACAGAAGTGCAGCCTGATTCTAGACGGACCTGGGTCGTTGGTACTAAAAAAATGTATGACATTTAGTGAAAAAACATATATTTTTATTGAATGAAAATGGATCGAATATAAAGAAACAAGTTATTTACGAACATGAAAAGTTATGCGGCCTCTACACGGTCAGTCGACTGAAGCCAAACGTGAGCATGTGTCAGAGAATATTTGTATGTATAGTAACACAGACACGAAGGGGAAATGACTGACCAAATATCAAAGTGGTTTAGATATTTTTCGGTTGACGGCAAGTGTCAAAGCAAATTGACATTTGTTTTGTTCGTCGAGCCGTAAACATCATGAAAATGTCGGCAAAAAAAGCAAGCGTGGCGGAAAAAGAATTTTTGTCCGAACTTATTGATAAATATCGCGAGTTTCCCAGCTTGTGGGATATTAAATCAACCGAATACAGAGACATGAATAAAAAGGCGCTAGCTTACGGAAGCTTGCTGGAAAAATATAAGGAAAAATATGCAGAAGCGGAAAAAGCAGATGTGACAAAAAAATTAATATACTAAGATCAAACTTTAGGCGAGAGCTGAAGCGTCTAATTGATTTAAATAAAAGTGTATCAGGAGCCGATGACCAAAATGAACCATCCTTGTGGTACTTGAATGAACTAAGTTTCATAAAGGATAGTGAAACTCCATGCAGGTCCCCCAGCACGATTACTGGAATAACCAAGCACAATCAAGTGAAAGAAATGAATTTTATTTATTTGTTTGAAGCATTATAGTGTAATTTACTGTGTAAATAAAGGAATAGCTTCACCCATAAATATGTCTTTTTTTCTATCAAAGGCGAAATTAACGCAAGTAGTTCCTGATAAGTTGAATTATCCATGCGCATGAAGTTCTGAAAATCGCTCTGCAGTAGTGCAAAATATGCGATACAATCGTCCGTGTCATTCATCGTATGTGTGCACACCATACATGTTAAATTCCAATTAGAATTAGCAATTGATGCAATTGGTTTATATTCTCTAATTCATCAAACAATTAGAATTAGTTCAACTAATTCCCATTAGATAATTGAAATTTTTATTCCAATGGTAAAACTAATTGCAATTAGTTGCCATTAGCAAAAAAAATTGGTTTACCTTTACAATTAGGAATCTAATTGAATTCTGCTAATGCAATTAGATATTCAATTAGCTCGAATTAGAATCAATTATTTTGATATTTTCAAAAACAAAAAAAAAACTATAATATTCATAATATGAGTTTCACACATATATATATTACTTATGTACATAATATGTACTACATATATTACATACATGTACACCTATTTAACGTACGTACTAACTGTTTAATAACTAGAATGACCGGGTATATTCGCTTTCAGCAATACGAGCTTTTCAAAAGAAAAGTCCGTCAAGCGACCCCGCCTTGGACTATTAATAATGCCCGCAAAGGAAAATAGTCCCTCCACAGGGCCTGAAGACGTAAGCGGTGTTTTGCAAAACAGTGCCATTACCTTTAATGTAGGATATTTGGACCATATATTGGAAGTTTTATCATCATCATTCAAATATTGATGCATCATATTCGAAATAAAATGCTGGCTTTCAGCCTCCTCTGTCAATTTTGACAATGAAGCAGTACTTTCTTCTGCAAAAATGTAATCTGATTTACTAAAAATACCATATATTTATATGTGTCACTTATGCAGAACTTACCACCATACAGTGACTTACATCATTATTCGTTCACTTCAATAATTCTTTGGAAAAAATTTATTTTTAACAAAATAATTGATTCTAATTCGAGCTAATTGAATATCTAATTGCATTAGCAGAATTCAATTAGATTCCTAATTGTAAAGGTAAACCAATTTTTTTTGCTAATGGCAACTAATTGCAATTAGTTTTACCATTGGAATAAAAATTTCAATTACCTAATGGGAATTAGTTGAACTAATTCTAATTGTTTAATGAATTAGAGAATTTCACAAAAGAAGGTTAATTAGCAATCATTAGCATTATCTAATCATTATTTAACATCTTTGGTGCACACCACAAAGAGTCAGAAATTATGAAGATTGAATGGCAATGACTGTTGTGTGTAAGGGCTAGGCATCAGTTTACACGTACCTGACACATGCCTGACATAGAATGACTGACCGTGTAGAGGCCGCATTAAGAAGAACGACTGCGGCCGAGGTGCAGAGGTTCAGATTGCATTTTTTGTCGTACGCTTGAGTGTCGGACTTACACCCTGGTAGTTTGCACATCCTTTGGCAAGATCTATCGACAAATGCACAATATGCCCCACATACTCATATCGCACTTAATCTGTTGAATTATAAGCCTTCTTTAATTTAGGCGGTGGCCACTGGTCGCCCCAATTGCCGTATATCCAGCGAAGAATCAACAATATGTACACAAGGATTCAGCCACGTTTTTTCGAAATTTTGGCAATTGAGTGGAGCGGTTTCCTTTGGGGAAATGATGGAAAAGAACAAATGCATTCACCATTGCTACATCCAACAGATGAAAACTAATATTATATAAAAAAAAACTTTTTAAAAATAAGCTTTACATGCTTATTTTGTAAATCCCTACGCCTCACTTCACCCTGCGTTCACTAATTTGGTATTGTGTATAACGCATCACCTCACTCAAGCGCTGATCAGTCACCGCGTATCTTTTGTGAGCGGAATTAATCGCAACGGCAAAATTCGGGCCGTTCAGTGAAAATCGTATCGCAGCTGTGGCTCTTTTGCAGGTTTCTGTCTTGGTTATTGCAGCCGTGCTGCCATATAGTTTCGTGTACAAAGTAAGCACGCTGTTCATTTTGATTTTGAGGTTAAATTTTACATTCTTTATAAAATTTATGACACAGAATTATCTAAATTTTTAGATATATTTATTGTGGTCTACTTTTAAGAATTTATTATAGCAATAATAATCCGGTTTTAGTTCTAAATTAAAATCGAAGAGCAGTGGCAGCACTGTTTTTAGTACAAAGCAATGTCATTCTCTCATCCTCTCTGAGCATCAGAGCAGACGTAAACGTGTGAGAAAAACCAATTTGGATTATAATTTCTGCGTTACGCGCCGATTAAATACGCAATGAGCGAACGCATGTATGAGCTCGGGTAGGGTAGGTTTTGTCTGCGCTCCGATTAAATACGATACGCGGTGACTGATCAGCGCTTCAGTGACCGCTCGCGTTGTCTTACGTAGTTTCATATGAAAATCGGTATCGCATAAAACGCAACGCGGCGCATTCACTCACATGAACTGTCAAATCGTTCACTTGGGTTTGAGCTTGCGTTCAGTTTTTTAAACGCAAAATTTTTGGTAATTTCGAGTGAAAATTGATTTGTGGTAATCTGTAGAAGCAAATAATAAGTATTGTAATACTTTTTAAAGACAAATACTAAAGAAAAAAGTACAAAAAAAAGGATATACTAGCACTGCGGTTGAGGATCGAAATCACAAAAAAAAAGAAATGTATCGGCGATGGGGGTTGAACTCGCAACTTCTCGCGTGCTAGTCGAACGCTCTAACCAATAGGCTATGGGAGGTATGCAATGGAAGCTGCAAATTTTGTGTGTTTTGTATTTGGCTGATAAATTAAGAAAAATACAACTTTCGTAAGAACTTGACAGCTCAAGTGATGCCGTAAGACAACGAACGCAATTACGCCGTGATTTACAAAATGCCGTTTTTTGATCCCGGCGTTGGCTTCGTGTTCGCGTTGCGTTCGATCACGGTGATTTATACGGTAAGGCCGTTAATAGAAGTGCTTGTCAGTCTGTATTTTTCTTGGTTTTTGTTGTTTTCTATTGAACAGCAGCGCTTCTCCTTGCTGATGCTTGTGATGTCTATATACTTGTAGGGGAAGTCATAAATGTAGGTCCTTACAAAACTATCTGTGTATGTAGATTACTCCTTTGGTGGAAGGCCAAAAATAGTCACTCCTCATGGACCACCACTTTTTTACGGTACATACATTGAAGGTGTGCCACGCCACCTTGTCCCATGACCCTAAATCTATATATATAAAACTCAAAATTATGTAAAAATGTTTACATGTATGTATGACTAAATAATAACAAAACAGAATTTCAATGTTGAATGACTTGTAGTTTTAAAGATATACCAAATAAAAGATTTAAGTTGTATGAGGGGTGTCACGCCTCGTGTCCAATGCCCATTCCATTTTCCCAGTTGAAGAATACGGAGTTTCATTTATGTATGATATATAGTTCTAAAGCAATATCCAAATGTGGAGTTGCCACGCCCCTTGTCCTACGACCATAAAATTGTACCAGTGGGACGACTCATCCAAGAGGTGCTTGCATACGGAACTTCAATACTGCGCGACTTTTAGTTCCAAAGCTATTCGATATCAATGATTTGGTTTGTACGGGTGGTGCCACGCCTCTTATCCAATGCCCGTCCCAATTTCCCACTTCAAGGATACGGATATGGTGTCAGTTCTTGCCGAGTTTCGTTGATGTATGATGTACCTATAGTTCTAAAGTAATACCCAAATGTGAAGTTGATTGAAAAGTGCCACGCCCCTGTCCTACGCCCATAAAATTGTATCAGTGGGACGACTCATCCAAGAGGTGCCTGCATACGGAATTTCAATACTGCGCGACTTTTAGTTCCAAAGCTATTCGATATCAATGATTTCGTTTGTATGAGCGGTGCCACGCCTCTTATCCAATGCCCGTCCCATTTTCCCAGTTCAATGATAAGGATATGTAATATGTTTCTACCGAGTTTCATTGATGTATGAAGTATATTTCTAAAGTTATACCCATATAGGATTTGATTGAAGTGCCATCCCCCTGTCCTACGCCCATAAAATTGTATCAGTGGGACGACTCATCCAAGAGGTGCCTGCGTACGGAATTGCAATGCTGCGCGGTTTGTGGTTTAAAAGATATGCCATGCAATAGAGTTAAGTTATATAAGGGGTGCCACGCCCCCTTATCCCACGCCCCTAAATTTTTTTCCAGCAGGAAGACACTACTAAACACTAACATAATACAAAGTTTTAATGTTGTACACCTTGTAGTTTTAAAGATATGCCAAATCAATTATTTATGTTGTATGTGAGGTGCCACGCCCTCTTGATGTATCAAAATATTTTATAGCCTATGACCATCCTTGGAACATCTATAGTCTATGTGCCAAATTTGGTTATGATCGATCAAGCGGTTTAGGACGCAACTCCGAACATACATACATAATTTGAGTTTTATATATATAGACTAGCTGTTACCCGCGGGTTTCACCCCGCGCTCTTATAAAAGTACGTAATGTGAAGAGGTGCTTGCATACGGAACTTCAATACTGCGCGACTTTTAGTTCCAAAGCTATTCGATATCAATGATTTGGTTTGTACGGGTGGTTCCACGCCTCTTATCCAATGCCCGTCCCATTTTCCCAGTTCAAGGATACGGATATGGTGTCAGTTCTTGCCGAGTTTCGTTTATGTATGATGTATAGTTCTAAAGTAATACCCAAGTGTGAAGTTGATTGAAAAGTGCCACGCCCCTGTCCTACGCCCATAAAATTTTACCAGTGGGACGACACATCCAAGAGGCGACTGCATACGAAATTTCAATGCTGCACGACCTTTAGTTCCAAGGCTAATCGAGATCAAAAATTTTGTTTGTATGGGGGTGCCACGCCCCCTTATTCAGTGCCCCCTTATTTTCTCAGTAGAAGGATATGGATATGTAGTAAGTTCCTACCGAGTTTCATTGATGTGTGATGTGTAGTTCTAAAGTTATACACGTATCTGTAGTTGATAAAATAGTGCCACGCCCCTTATCCTACGCCCATACAATTTTACCAGTGGGACGACACATCCAAGAGGCGACTGCATACGAAATTTCAATGCTGCACGACCTTTAGTTCCAAAGCTAATCGAGATCAAAAATTTTCTTTGTATGGGAGGTGCCACGCCCCCTTATCCAGTGCCCGTCTTATTTTCTCAGTAGAAGGATATGGATATGTAGTAAGTTCTTACCGAGTTTCATTGATGTGTGATGTGTAGTTCTAAAGTTATACACAAATCTGGAGTTGATAAAAAAGTGCCACGCCCCTTATCCTACGCCCATACAATTTTACCAGTGGGACGACACATCCAAGAGGCGACTGCATACGAAATTTCAATGCTGCACGACCTTTAGTTCCAAGGCTAATCGAGATCAAAAATTTTGTTTGTATGGGGGGTGCCACGCCCCCTTATCCAGTGCCCCCTTATTTTTTCATTAGAAGGATATGGATATGTAGTAAGTTCCTACCGAGTTTCGTTTATGTATGATGTATAGTTCTAAAGTAATACCCAAATGTGAAGTTGATTGAAAAGTGCCACGCCCCTGTCCTACGCCCATACAATTTTACCAGTGGGACGACACATCCAAGAGGCGACTGCATACGAAATTTCAATGCTGCACGACCTTTAGTTCCAAAGCTAATCGAGATCAAAAATTTTCTTTGTATGGGAGGTGCCACGCCCCCTTATCCAGTGCCCGTCTTATTTTCTCAGTAGAAGGATATGGATATGTAGTAAGTTCTTACCGAGTTTCATTGATGTGTGATGTGTAGTTCTAAAGTTATACACAAATCTGGAGTTGATAAAAAAGTGCCACGCCCCTTATCCTACGCCCATAAAATTTTACCAGTGGGACGACACATCCAAGAGGCGACTGCATACGGAATTTCAATGCTACACGACTTTTAGTTCCAAAGCTATTCGATGTAAACAATTTGGTTTGTATGGGCGGTGCCACGCCCTCTTGATGTATCAAAATTTTTTATAGCCTATAACCATCCTTGGAACATCTATAGTCTATGTGCCAAATTTGGTTATGATCGATCAAGCGGTTTGGAACGCAACTCCGAACATACATACATACATACATACATTTTTTGATTTTTATATATATAGATTATTTTCTACTTTTTAGTCTCTCATAAATACAATGTTATAGCTTCGAAATTTTTCGCAAAAAGACTAATCCTACAATCAAACCGGTATTATTTTTGTTTGATTGTTCGGAGAAATCTTTGAGAATTGTATTTATATAGATGGTTATAAGATTTTTTGCTCTATTTTAAATTAAACACTCGCGAGTTTATGAGCTCCTTTTTGTAAAATTTAAAATTTTTTCAATGTACATATTTCCTAATTTAAGGGCCAGTTTCACAGTGGATGTTTAAATCTAATTTGCGAATTGAGTTTAAATCTAGTTTAACTTTTATTGAGTTTCACAGTGCATTTATTTAAATACGGAATAATGAATGGCAACTTCGAATATTTGACAATTGAAGGTTGGCACAACTTGCCAAAAACATATGTTCAATTGTTCAATTATGGAGGCAGCGCGAGCTAAAAATTTTTCGTCGGCCGAAAGAAGTGAATTATTGGATATTGTGCAAAGAATCCACAGTTTATATTATTTATAATACTACGGGATCATTTATATGTGCTATACCATGCAGTTTTATGTTTAATTTGATCTCTTATAAATTGCAATATTGTCGACGCAGCTTGCTTGCACATCCGAAATCAGCTGTTTATTTGTTTTCGATTGCAACTCTGTGCCGTACTTAAATATCCACAGTCGGCTATTTAAATCGTATTTACCTTCCAACTGTGAAACTGAAATTCCCTATTTAAACTGCAATCAGAGTTTAAATATCCACTGTGAAACTGGCCCTAAATGAGTGTAAAAATTGAAACAAAAAGTTTAAGCACACTACGGGGGTTCGAACCCACGACCCACCGAATGCAAGCGCGGGGCTCTACCAACTGAGCTACACAATGAACTGGTTTTTGTTTGCTAAAGTGTCAGTTAAGCGATCTCCCTATATATAGTAAAATTGCTAAAATCATGGTTTTAAATAATAATTTTAATATTTTCATGTCAATACAATCATGTATTATGCGCTTTATTACGCTTGTATGCAAAGTTTCAGATCTCTAAGTAGTCGGGAAGTGGGTGAAAAATTTATTACTAGATTAGAGGACAACCCGGAAGGCAAGTGGATAGAAAGCTTATAAAAACACTCGATTTGTCAACTTCCTTGTCTTAGCGCGAATGTAATAGAATATTTCTCCATCCATGAGGTCGATACCACCAATGTGACGATTAAACTCTTTTATTATGAACTAGCTGATTTACCCGGCTTTGCCAGAGTGCCACATTATACGGGGAATAACAGCTAAATTGGATTTTTAAAATGTTATTAGAAGCCACATTATTTTTAGTGGTATGGTAAAGGGTGTTTTGTTAAGGTATGAGATATACAATCAGTCATACATCAACGAGGGCAAGACGAAGTATATGTTTTCTGGCAGGGAGACTCTGCGCCGTGACTCCCATTTGGCAACAGGAAACTATACCTTCGAAGCTATCAAGGAGTTTGGAGATCAAGCGGAGAATAACTCTTGCCAATAGGTGCTACTATGGACTCGGTAAGCAATTGAGAAGTAGAGTCCTCTCTCGACCGACAAAACTGACACTATAAGACGCTCATCATCCCCGTATTGCTGTATGGCGCTGAAGCATGGGTGATCTCGCAGACTGATGCAGCTTCACTTGGAGTGTTCGAGAGAAAAGTGCTCCGCAAGATCTTCGGCCCGATCCGCGTTGGCGACGACTACCGCATCCGAACGAACCGCGAACTGTACGAGCTCTACGCCGATATTGACATAGTCAGTCGCATCAACACCAAGCGGCTTCACTGGCTGGGTCATGTCGTGCGTATGGACGAAGGAGCTCCAGCGAAGAAGGTATTCGAAACGACGACAGTCAGAGGACAGAGACGGCGCGGGAGGCCATGCCTAAGATGAAAAGACCAAGTGGAGGAGGCACTGGCGAAGCTTGGAATTTCCGACTGGAGGAGGCGCGCGCGTAGCAGGGGCGCCTGGAGAGAGGCCGTAGGCCAGGTTGTAACCCGATAACGGGTTGTACTGACCAATTATGTATGTATGTATGTATGAGATATACATATTGGGTGATCTTGCTTAGGTGTTTTCTACTTGTTTGCGAAGTTTTGTTTAAATCGAGGAAGTCATAAATGTAGGTCCTTACAGAACTATCTTTGTATGTAGGTAGGTAGGTTAAGTGGTCGTCTCGGGGACATTACTTAGGCCAGAAAGGTCCATTGTGTTTCACTTTGAGGCTCTGGTATAGTTGTCGATGTGCTCTGGTGGCGTTTTTTTCCAAGTCTTCCAGACAGCTCCGGAAGTAATGTCCCAGGAACCGGAAGCGCGTTCTTGCTAGCGCTGGGCATTTGCAAAGGAGGTGTTCAACAGATTCCTCGCAGTCCGTCTCTGTAGCTTCTGCAGAAGTCGTTGTACAGCAGTCGCAGTCTGTTGGCATGTTGACCAATGAAGCAGTGTCCGGTTATGATTCCTACGACAATCCCTATGGAGGGTTTGCTTAGTAGGATCAATTCCCTGGATCTGCTCTGGTTGATCGTAGGCCAGATCTGCCTTGCTGTGTGACATGTCTGTTCGTGGAGCCATCTCGTGTTTGCTCTGTTTATCATTGTATGTAGATTACTTCTTTCGTAGAAGGCCAAAATTAAAGTAACGACCCCCTTCACTCCTCATGGACCACCAATTTTTTACGGTACATACATTTGAGGTGTGCCACGCCACCTTGTCCCATAACCCTAAATCTATATATATAAAACCCCAACTATGTACAAATTTCTACATGTATGCATGACTAAATACTAATAGAATACAAAATTTGAATGTTGTATGACTTGCAGTTTTAAAGATATGCCAAATCAAATATTTATATTTGGACAAGCTTTTATTGATAGTAAGATACTGGTGACTTCGAAACAATTTATTTTCTACTTTTTAGTACATTAAATGAATTAAAGCTGATTTTTTAAAAGTTTTTTTATATAATATTATTTTCTACTTTATAGTCTCTCATAAATTAAATTTTAGAGCTCTGAAATTTTCCGGAAAAAGAATTTAAAACTTGCAGAGCAGTACACAATATTTTATTGGTATTCACAACAAGGTACTGAAATTAGGTGATATGGTACTGCGGTAATTTTCAAAGTTAAATAGTACTGAATTTCGCATGTTGTTCCTATACGTTTCTATAATATAATAATAACAAGTCGGCAAAACAATAAAAACAATCAGCTGATATCTGTCAACGTTCTGCCGGACGGCAAAAGTTGAAAGTTGTTCAACTTTTTGCGTTGCGGCATCGCATCCGTTGCTTATGCAAATGCCATGCTTCATACGATTTCATACATTTCAACTTTGCTGTCAGTTGAAAAATCGCTCTCACGGACGCAACGGATTCTATGTGCCACCGGCTTCAGTATGCTTTGCTCCGCTCATGCAAAACCTATTCGCCGCGCTCAGCCTACAAACATGTCGAGAATTCTGCCACACACAATGACATCAAAACTGCGATACATGCCAATGACAAAAATTTCTTTGCACATAGTAAAATCGCTCAAATCATGGTTTTAAATAATAATTTTAATAATTTTATGATTGAATCATGTATTGTGCGCTTGATTACGCATGTATGCAAAGTTTCAGATCTCTAAGTAGTCGGGGAAGTGGGTGAAAAATTGATTACTAGATTTGTGAACAACCCGGAAGGCAAGTTATAAAAAGCAGTTAAGTGCGAGTCGGGCTCGCGCCCTAAGGGTTCCGTACCAGAAATACCCTTTTTGAGGTTAGAATTCAACCAAAAGAAACAACGAAGAGTAAAAATCAGATAACCTCTTTGCTTGGCAGTTCGTACAGTTCTGTCCGCTTTTGCTACAGCTGCTTCTTATATACAGCAGTGCTTCTTCTTCCCTATTGTGCTCTGATTGGCTGTTGCTGAAATTAATTCTATTTAATTTAATAGGAGTACTTTTCCTTGCCCGTCTGGTCTTTCCTGGTCTTATTTTGCCCGTCTGTCCCCGGAACATTTGTTCATGTATTTGATGTGATTTAATGTTATATCTATATAATATTGGTTGTGATGCCTATATATTGGTAGGGGCCTAAATCAGGCGTAAATCTAGGTCATTACACATTACATATTCTATAAATACGGCAAAATTATATACATACATAAATTGCGATTAAACAGTTCCTTGCCCGTCTGTCCCAAGAATATTTGTTCATATATTTGATGTGATTTAATGATCTATATATATAATATTATTTGTAGGGGCCTAAATCAGGTATAAATCTAGGTGATTACACATTTCGTATTCTATAAATACGGCAAGATTATATTAAATGCGATTAAACAGCTCCTTGCCCGTCTGTCCCTACGTGCTTCTTCTGTCTGTGCTCTGATTGGCTATTGCAGTTTCGCTAATAACTTTGTTTAAAGTAAAAATTTTAATATTTTTATAAGCATGTATGAAAAGTTTCAGATCTCTAAGTAGTCGGGAAGTGAGTGAAAAATTGATTACTAGATTCGACTACAAACAAAGAAACCTGAAGGCAATATAAAGCTTATAAAAAATAAAAAAATCGAAAAAAGCTGCACCCTTACGGTAATGCGTGATAAATACCTAGTAACTCCGATTTTATCAAAATTTTAACTTGAGAAATGTGCTGTGCAATGCTTTTGGTCCAAAACCATGACTCGGAATTTTTTAATATTTTTTAAAGGACGAAACTAATTCTAATAGAATAAAAAGACAGATTGTTTTTTTTACATATTTCAATGTATTAAAATACATTAAAATACATTGCCGAAAGCTGTATCCTGATTGTTCAAAAAGATCTTTGACAAAACCTTTATCCTTATTGTATCCTTATTAAAGATGGCAAACAATACTAAGAAACTCTTTTCTCTATTTCAATGTATTAAAATACATGAAAATACATTGAAATATGTAAAAAAAACAATCTGTCTTTTAATTCTATTAGAATTAGTTTCGTCCTTTAAAAAATATTAAAAAATTCCGAGTCATGGTTTTGGAACAAAATCTGTTATAGCTCAGTTCGGCTACAAGTAGCAGAAAATATGTATAGGATATAAATTAGTTAGATCAATATAACCTTTAATTTGAGATATTAGTCATGGGAAAATAGTTAACAGTTCCGGAGATACGGTCAAAAACGTCGCTAGTCAGCCAAAAAATCGCGTTTTTCAAACTTTGAGCGCCTTGCGGTACGGGTTAACATGCTCCAATCGTGCTCAAACTTTGGCTACCTTAAAATCTGCTAAGGCTCATCATTTTGTGGGGTTGCCGTCAACAAAATTCGGGGAAAAATTTTTTCCCATATTAGCGGTCACCCTACTGTGCATATTGGATCATGTGAGGACAGGTCTGTTTTTTCACCTTTTTAACTATATCTTTCTAACCCGTTAACATAAAATAAAAAAAAAATGTATTTTATAATCCATGGATGTAGCCCTTTCTAACAATACCCCACACGATACGTTCGCCTTATTGATCTGGAGGACGTAGCTCTGCCCCGCATGTACTGCTGCTGGCTTTGCTACGTGCAGTACCCTCCAGTCGCTCGTCGGCACATCAGGATTCTGCCTTTGTAGAAGACGCAAGGCGTCCTCCGGCTTCACCACTCGAGGTATAGTAACCTTCGCTTTGGGCAAAGACGGGATACTGCCGCGGTCCACAATTTCGAGGGACGCTCCTTCCCAAAGGCCTTGGAGCGTTCGCACTGCTCCCTTAACCCATATCAAGGTCGGATCGTCGTTACATTTTATTATTTTTATGCCGTTAAACTAACCCGCCCCGTCAAACGACGGCATCGGCGCAGTGGGATCGGCATTCATTTTGGCGATCAAGGCGTCAAGCAGCTTCATTTCCACCGCCATCCACCGTTCCTGCGACATTTGACCCAGCGCATTGCTGCGGTCAACGAGCGCCACGATCAGGTGTCGTTTGGCCACTTCGTTGGCTACAGCCGCCGCTTTGGACGTGCTGGGTTCCACGAGCTTGGCAGCTTCCTCTTTGTGCTTTTGCCTCTTACTGAGAGGCACCGTGAGGCAGAGGTGTCCTTCGCCCAAGCCAACCGTTCCTTCTCTTCCTTCGTCAGGTCGGACTTGGTCTCCAGACGACCGCAGATCTTTACCGCAGCCTTGTATCGAGATTTCGCTTTCAGCCCCTCCTTACCTGGCTTATTCCGAAGCCCTTTCTTATTGCCAGAACTGGCACCTGCGGAACAGCCGGGAGAGAGCAGAAGCGCGTCTTCATCGGCGGTGTTCATGCTGGTCACACTATCGACGTCCGAATCTTCTTGGATTCCGGCACTCGTGCGCAGCATGCGAGGCTTGTTGTTGTTTTTGGCAGTAGCAGTACAACTACTAGGACCTACTCCAGTCTTAGTAGAGGTGTGACCACTGGCGACACGGCTTATAATCTCCCCGTGCCCGCCGGTGGTAGCAGTCACTCCCACCGACGTTTGGGCTGAAGTCCCAGCCCGCATTTCATCCTTTTGGACCTCCAGCGCGGCAATTGTATTCGGGGGATCCCGCCCCTAGCGTTTTATGCCTTCCGCCAGGCACCACAATAGCATTATAGAAGTATGACTCCACATGCCACCCGTGGGAACGGCATATAAAGCTGGACACCTCACACGCCATGTGGAGCCATACAAATCTTAGCTAGACACCGCCTCTCCCCACCGGTCCCTGCCGATGGCAGACAAAACGGAGGGGGGAGACGATGCCCATTGCCCAGTCGGCACCCGCGGGGAGGGTTTACTACGTCGATTTTTGATTATAGTCATTTTGTAATTTGTAATTTATTTATTGACGAATTTGTACAATTAAGATTGAATCTTTTATAGTACATCGAATTCGTATACATTATTTAATTAGAGAGTTTGAGTGTATAAATTTCAATGTTTAAAAAATATTGCAAATACAAAGATTTTGTTTTTTAATAATTGAGTTACAAATAAAAATTTTAATTCTTTAAAAACTTAAATACTGCCGATTTAAAGCACCTACTATTATCTGCTTTTATATTATTTGGTAGCGAATTCCAACAACTAGCAACACTAACGAACAGCCTCGATGTCAAAATGAAATTAGTTTCTGGTGTGATTATATTCAAGGTTTGATTTGATGCTTCAAATTTTATGTTTTTATATAAATAATTGGGACACTTTGTATGTAAAAGCTTGTGAAGAAAAATAAGGTTTCTGTATTTGAAGTGCTTAGAAAGATTGCATCCCAGAATCTGAATTGCAAAATCAGATATATGATCATATTTCCTTTTTGTGAACACGTACCTCGCGCAATTATTTAACATTAAGTGTAATTTTTTCTCAGATTTTTTATCCAAGTCCCCGTATTCAAAATATGACATAATTGGTATAATTGGGCTTTTTACCAGCTTCATTTTGGTATCTCAGGGAATAAGGGTAGTTGTGTGCCATAAGCTTCTAAGCGCGGCATACATTTTATTCACTGCATAAGAAATATGATCATCACAACTTAATCGGGAGTTCAATTTGTAACCAAGGCTTGTTACACAACTGTCGAAGTTTATCTTTTTGCCATTAAGCTCTAATAGTGCATCATTTTCCAAATTCGTTTGACACCGAGATATGAGTAGGGCTTTTTTTTTTGGATGTGTTTAAATTTAATCCGTTGTTTTGTGTCCATAGAAAAATAGATTTCAAATCTTCATTGAATCTACAAATGAGATCTTCCTAAAGCCCTCTTGGTCTTGATAAATATATCTGAGCATCATCTGCATACAAATGAATCATTACGTTTTTACAACAACCAGTTATATCATTTATAAACATAATAAATAATATAGGGCCCAAAACCTGAGGTACACAAGAATGAGTGTTTTTGATGGCAGAGTTTGAGTTTCGCAATCTAACGCACTGAGAGCGACCCATTAAATAGCTTCGAAAAAGACTATATTCATCAAATCCATAATAGTATTTAAGTTTGTTTAGCGAAAGTTCATAGTTAACAGTATCAAAAGCCTTTGAGAAATCTAACAATGCTAACACAGTTAAATCACCTTTATTATAAGCCGGACGAATATCTTCTAAAATATTAATTAAGGCAGTACTAGAACTATGTCCGCTTTTATACCCTGATTGAAATTGTGTTAAAAGATTTTTGAAGTGATAACTTTTTATGGGAGGGTAAACCGCTTCGTAACGTAACGCGTTACGGTGCCAGTCTGTCTGGCTTCCCTCTCTCTCACGCATACGGCAGCGGTACGCGGGCCCCTCCTCTCTCACTCTAACCCACAGCGCTTAGCTGTTTTTCGGACAGACGCTGTGTTGTTGTTGTTGTGTATTTCTTGTTCATACCAAATGATAATTTTGGCGATTTAAAATTTATTTCAATTTCCCTCTGCTGATCTTATTATAGGGCAATGACTATATTAAGAAGTTATTTATTTGCCAACATCACTTTTATTAAGGTGATATTGACAAAAATATCTAATATTAATATATGTGCATATTTCATTCTTTATTAAAATGTATAAATATTCTATAAAAAGCCTTTTAAATTTTAGTATTATCTCTGGAAGTGTCGCACATTGGAAAAATGTTTGCGATATTTCAACAAATTCCAACTTGGATTTGAAATTTCAAAACGAGTTGGAAGCTGCAAGCAGATTTCATTCATAACACAGCATACGCAAATGCCAGGAAATTCGACATACGCATATGTACATATGTATGTATATTGAAGTTCCTTTTGTTCGTTTATGGCAGAGCAGAGCCAAAGAATTTTTTGTCTTTCATATGAAAACAACAACAACACAGAATCAAACAGCAGCGCTGTCGGGAATATCGTCTAGCCGAGCGCTGCTCTGATTCTTCGTATACTTTGTTGGCTGAGCTGCCGACATGCAGAAGAAGAGCACATGCACACGACTTTCATAACACCATGCAAAATACGAAAATCAGCCGCAAAAAATGCTCGTTCGGCTCATTTGAGTACGAAAACCGAACGAACCAAGCCATTGAGTCGTGCGATCAGGGGTGCAAACTCAGTCAAAGCCAATTCTCTCAAATGCTTAAAAAATTCTCCCATGGGAATTGGCACTTCAGCCACATTTTCATTCAAAATAATGGTAGTAAAAAACATAAATCAATAAATAAAACAGTATGGCTGAGTTCCAAAATGCTGTAATACAAAACAACAGCATTTTGTTAAGAATATGTAGAAAAAGAGTTCGAATTCCCACAAAATGGGAGAATTTTCTCACAGTAAGCAGCCCTCGTTATATTTACTTTGAGTTTGGAATTTCTTGTAGCAGAGCGGTTCTCTGAGAGGACGAGTGACTGAGCGAAACTGAGTGGAACTGTGGGCTTTATTAAAATGACCCAAGTGCAAATGGAACTGTACTTGATGCAGTCTTTGCAAGATTTTTAGATGACATACAATGTAAAAATTTCGTTGCTTATTATAGCTACTGTTGAAGGCGGCACGACTGTATGCAAGAAGCACTGAGAGGATTTTTCCCCAAAGAAAAAATGTAGGCATTTTTCTGACGTTGAAATAAATAGCAAAATTTTGGGGAGTTGAAAAAATTGTGAAAAAGAGAATAGAGCATTCCTGTGAGATAAAAAGAATAAAAGATATAAAAATAAAAAATAAAAACCTGCATACATATTTAAAAGGTAAAAATAAGTGTGCTTATTTGAAGAAGTGAAGGTAAGAGTTCCGCGGTCCATTCGTATCAAATAGGGCTATCGAACAGCTACCATAAGCCAATTGTTACTTTTATAGGATTGAATAATGATACTAATAATATACTTACACAAAATTCTAATATACATATTGAAGAATTGTAACTGAGAATTAAATATATTTTATAATCAATAAAAGATTTTATTCATGAATAACCTTTCCTCACATTATCATGTTGACATGCATGAAATTTAAGTAATAACCTAAGCTTTTCTCAAGTTAAAAAATTTCAATATTAAATAGTTTAACTTGGATTAGTTTAAGTTATCACTTCTGTCGAGCGTCCCGAGACGCACACGCTTTTTATTTTTTAAATGTTCCCTGATTTGCATTGATAATAATTTCTCAAATACTTTCGACAGTGATGGTAAAATACTAATAGGACGGAAATCTTGTGGTAAGGATGCATCTTGTGAGATAAAAAGAATAAAAGATATAAAAATAAAAAATAAAAACCTGCATACATATTTAAAAGGTAAAAATAAGTGTGCTTATTTGAAGAAGTGAAGGTAAGAGTTCCGCGGTCCATTCGTATCAAATAGGGCTATCGAACATGGTCCTTCGAGCCGGATTGAACTAGTGCATCAGGAGAAGGCGATAATTTTTTTGTGAAAATGCCTGTGCTTTGGGGCTCTGTAGGACTTGAAAACGAAGAAGATAGAGATGCTTCTCGTTTAGCTGTTCGTGCGGGCGCAGCATGAAATGGAACTAGGGTTTTAATCAACGCAAGCGTATAATCAGTGCTGCTTAGTGTTATAAATTGGCGATATCTGATGCATCTTCTTATTATAACCATATAATATAATTCATATTAACTTCAGGAAGCAGTGAAAGAAGCGAAATTTGGAAAAAATGAGCGATCAAGGAGAGGTGTATGGGTGCGATTTGAACGGCGCGTCTGGCGGTGGCGACCAGGTTTTCGCTAATGGTATGTCTATTCATATCCTTATAACCATGACCTCACACACATCGGCTAGGCCAAAAAATAATTTGTGCATTCAACTAGTACTGCAGAAAGGTGCTCTGCAGTACTCGGTGAGCGATGGATCGGAGATGCGGTAAGGTGCTCGGCACTCCGATCCTAGGGATTAGTGCATTCAGCTGGTACGGCAGAAAGGTGCTCTGCAGTACTCAGTGAGCGATGGATCGGAGATGCGGTAAGGTGCTCGGCACTCCGATCCTAGGGATTTGTGCATTCAACTGGTACTGCAGAAAGGTGCTCTGCAGTACTCAGTTAGCGATGGATCGGAGATGCGGTAAGGTGCTCGGCACTCCGATCCTAGGGATTTGTGCATTCAACTGGTACTGCAGAAAGGTGCTCTGCAGTACTCAGGGAGCGATGGATCGGAGATGCGGTAAGGTGCTCGGCACTCCGATCCTAGGGATCAGTGCATTCAACTGGTATTGCAGAAAGTTGCTCTGCAGTACCCAGTGAGCGATGGATCGGAGATGCGGTAAGGTGCTCGGCACTCCGATCCTAGGGAACTTGTGCATTGGCCAGGAGGGCCAATCACAACTTGCGAGCGATACTCGTAAGGCCACTGAAAAGGGCTTGATTTAAAAGCATAACATTTCCTCCCGTTTCAGAAACGCACTCCCCAGGGAGATACGTACGAGCAAGACCGGAACCCGACGATGGAGAGAATGTATCTGCCTTGGCACGAAAGCGCATGCGCCGTACCCATTTTCCAAACAACGAGGGCCCAGTCACCCACTCGTCGTATATTTCATCGGCAATGCGCCAGGCATTTTTAACGTTGGAATTGCTTGCTGGACGACGCAACGACGAGGAGATTGCAGCGATGCCAATCCCAGATGTTGAAGTCTATCTCGAGCAGTTGGAAAAGGAATGGTCGGAAGTCGAGTTAGAATGGCGTGAGCTACGCAAGTTCGTACATTCGGAAACAACGTTTGCCATTATCGGGCAAGAATACGCCCGCTATGCAGAAATTTACATGCAACTCAAGGGTAAGTTGCGCACGCGTTTGCGCACTTTGCCAGCGGTTGGTGGGACACGCCCGGCCGTGACAATCGGATCAGCAGGTCAAACCATCCAGATTCAGCTGCCAGAGCCTGTCAATGTGCCGAAGTTTTCAGGAAAGGACGAAGACTGGGCACGCTTCCGGGCCGCATTTATCGCAGAGGTACACCATAATGATCGGTTCAATAAGGCGCAGAAATTGCGATATCTTTTGGGCGCCGTCGAAGGCCGAGCTTGTGATGTTTTGGGCCAGTGGACACCAGATCAAGGCGAAAGCTACGAACAAGCATGGCATAGCCTTTGTCAAACATATGACAATGAATACAACACGGTCCAGGCGCACATACGGCGAATCGACGAACTGCGGAAGATACAAAGGCCATCATGCACATCAATCCGTGAAGTACTGGACACGGTACGTAGCGCACATCGACAACTGCAAGTGTTATTGCCTGCGCAAAAGGTGGCGGACCATCTGCTAATGCATCGAATTGAAGGGTTGCTCGATGCTGAGAGCTTGTCACAATGGTCATTGCGTCGGTTGCCAATGCAGCTGCCAACCTTGACGGGCCTATATGAAATTTTGGAAATGCGCGCTAGTACACTGCGGGCAATGGTGGGACATTCAGGGCGGCCGACTGAGCAACACCTACACACGTCAGCGCCTTCCACAGCAACAGGAAGCGTGACATCGGTATTTGGCCGAAGAGACGAGCAACGCCCAGACTGCAAGCTCTGCCCCGGTGATCGACATTGGCCATTCAGATGTGCCAACTTCAAGGCACTGCCGCTGACCGCTAGGTTAGCCCATGTGGAAGAGTATCGCATGTGCCGTAACTGCTTCAGTCTTCGACATAAGGCAGCTCAGTGCCCAGAGAGAAAGTGCAGTCGATGCCGGGTGCCGCATAACAGCTGTCTCTGTCCGGCTAATTTCAAAACTGAAAATTCATATGCGGCTGGCCGCCGAGTGTCCACAGCACCCGACATGGGCGCTACTGGCATTACGCCAGCAAGAAGACAATAGCAATCAACACCCAATTCAGCACGAAGAGACGCCCGTTCTCTCATCGCCGCAAAACAAATGAAAGAGGCGCAAACAAATGGGCACGACAAGCTTGAACCAGAGAATACATGGGCGGCGATGCTGGCTACGGCCGTCATCCGATTGCAATCGCAGGGAAAAATCTCGCCACCATTCCGCGCACTGTGTGACAGCGGTTCGCAGGCCAACATGATTTCGGCATCGGCATTAAGACAGTTAAAGTGGCCAACCCAACAATGCAACGCAAGGTTCAGTGGCGTAAACGGAGTAAGTGGCCATCAACGCAAAAGATTATATGTTTCCTGCTATCTCGCTTCAATGATCAAGCTCTATGCACAATTGAGCTGGTGGTCATGTCACAACTATCAAGCATGTGGCTGCCACACTCCCCAATGCCAGAGGAAATGATTCCATCGGATATTCACGACGAGCTAGCCGACCCAGAGCTATGTGTTCCCGCACCATTTGACATTTTGTTGGGCGCCGGTGTCTGGGCCGTTACGATGTTAGACGGTGGGAGGATAAATCATCTGGGCATTGCGCTGCAACCATCGCGTCTCGGATGGCTGGTATTTGGAGGCGGTGTTCAACCAATTCAAGAACTCAAGTGTGCATCCGCCCAGGAGGCTTTCGATGAACGTGGGCTGGACCACCAGTTGCGCAAGTTCTGGGAGCTAGAAGAAGTATCGAATGAACGAAGGCGTACATTGGAACAAGAAAAATGCGAGGAAATCTTTTTACGCACTCATACTCGGCTAGAGGATGGCAAATATCAAGTGACCATTCCATTACGAGCGGGTATTACTGAGCTTGGTTCGTCTCGTGCAGTAGCGCTTCATCGGTTTTACCAGCTAGAAAGACGATTCCAGCGGGACACAGAGTTGAAAGCCAAATACATCCACGCAATAGAAGAATTTTTGCGTCACGACCAAATGCGCCCTGTCAACCGACCGGCCTATGATCAATGCTATCATATTCCCCACCACGCAGTGCTTAAGAAATTTCGCATCGTGTTTGATGCGTCTTGCCGGACAAATCAAGGCATCTCATTGAATGAAATGCAATTGGTTGGCGAAAAACTGCAAGTGAATTTAGCGCCGCTTATCATGCGCTTTAGATGCAGTCCAGTAGCAGCTACAGCAGACATAAAAAAGATGTATCTGCAAGTAAAAATTCACCCTGACCAATGGGATCTGCAGCGCATCTTCTGGCGACCTTCACCGAGTGAAGAGATTAAAGAGTACTGGCTAACAGGAGTCACATTTGGTATGGCATCGGCACCACATTGTGCAGTTCGGGCTATGGTACAAGGAGCTCGGGACATGCGGACACAATACCCACGGGGCGCAGACGCCGTTGAACGCGATTTCTACATGGATGACTGTTTGACAGGGGCGCAGGATGCCGAAAGCGCAAAATCACTCTGCCGCGAAATAAATGCACTGCTGAGTGCATGCGGGTTCACGGAAATGGCAAGAAGAGGAAGGTTAAATATTTGGAAAGGCCGATCCAGAAGTTGTGCCGTCTTCCTCTGGATATTGAAGCACAGCATTCAAGGGCGCAGTGTGTTGAAGGCGGCACGACTGTATGCAAGAAGCACTGAGAGGATTTTTCCCCAAAGAAAAAATGTAGGCATTTTTCTGACGTTGAAATAAATAGCAAAATTTTGGGGAGTTGAAAAAATTGTGAAAAAGAGAATAGAGCATTCCTGTGAGATAAAAAGAATAAAAGATATAAAAATAAAAAATAAAAACCTGCATACATATTTAAAAGGTAAAAATAAGTGTGCTTATTTGAAGAAGTGAAGGTAAGAGTTCCGCGGTCCATTCGTATCAAATAGGGCTATCGAACAGCTACCATAAGCCAATTGTTACTTTTATAGGATTGAATAATGATACTAATAATATACTTACACAAAATTCTAATATACATATTGAAGAATTGTAACTGAGAATTAAATATATTTTATAATCAATAAAAGATTTTATTCATGAATAACCTTTCCTCACATTATCATGTTGACATGCATGAAATTTAAGTAATAACCTAAGCTTTTCTCAAGTTAAAAAATTTCAATATTAAATAGTTTAACTTGGATTAGTTTAAGTTATCACTTCTGTCGAGCGTCCCGAGACGCACACGCTTTTTATTTTTTAAATGTTCCCTGATTTGCATTGATAATAATTTCTCAAATACTTTCGACAGTGATGGTAAAATACTAATAGGACGGAAATCTTGTGGTAAGGATGCATCTTTTTTTTTTGGCAATGGGAGTGACATACGCAATTTTCCATATATCGGGAAAAGTAGATGTTGTGAACTCTTGATTTATTATGTGTGTAAGGGATGAAATAGCAAACGGCAAGATAAGCTTGATGAATTTCAAGTTAATGTCATCTTCACCAATTGCATTTGATTTTATTGAATACATATATACCTACTTTTGAAAACTTCTTCTTCAGTTACAACATGAAGACTAAAAGGCACTTCTTCTTTATAAAGATTTTCATGTAAAGGAATAAAGGAAGTGTTCTACACATTGTTGGAGGAGAGAAGGGGGAGATTACGATTTCCGGGGCCCCTTAATTTGACGCCGCGCCGAAACGTCTGCGTGAAATGACGGTTGACGAGGTGATCGACGACGTGTCGGATAGCGACGATGAACAGGAGTAGCGGAACCACACACACACACATACAAACAGTCGTACAAATGTGGGAGTGACGCCCCACAGTTCCTAATCTCTGCTATCAGACACACACTCTCACACACACACAAAACGGCCCTTTTCAGGGCCAAGGAATACCGATGCAGACAGCCTCCACGTAGTGACTTCAAAGCGTCGTAACTCCGAAACTAAGGCTCTAATCGAAAAAAGTTATTTTAGTTTTTCGTTTTCTTTTCGTCCATATACCATTATCCAATGGTCAAATTAAGGGGCCCCGGAAATCGTAATCGTGCCGAGAGAAGAAACTTATTGAGCTCATTTAGGTCAAACTTCGCATTCGTTATTTTTCTTCCCAGCACGTATCGATTTTAAATTGCTCCACAATACTTTAGATGATAAATTTATGTTAAGTTTGGATTCCAGATGTTTCTTTTTCGAATTTAGTATAATGACAGTGATTTTATTTCTTAATTTTTTGTATTATTCTCAGCTGTAGAGTGTTTGGTTTAATTGCCATGTTTGTATGCCTTGTTTCATTTCTTAATAGCAAGTAATACTTTAGAACAGAACCATGGCGATTTGTTATCTCTTATTTTGACACTTTTGAGGGGAATGTACTTTTCAGATAAGTATTCCACAAGTGATGTGAAGAGACCGACCTTGTCGTTAACATTCGCGTAGTGCCAACAGTCGTTCCATGGGAGTAAACTGGAATCTATCGACAGAGCAGGCATATTAACATTTTTGAAATCTCTGAACATTACATCTCTACTAACTTTCGGAACATTGAAGTCCAGGTTGTATGAAATGAATAGCATGTCATGATCTGAAATTCCTGCCAGAGGCAATTGCTCAAAATGCAGTACATACTTCACTTTTATTAGATACGCAGAGCAAATCAAGCAAACTTGATCTACAGTGTGGAGCGAAACGAGTTTGAAACTCATTTACAACACTCAATCCAACAGAATTTAAATTTTCAAGTAAGCTTACAGGAAGCTTGTACTCTATCAAGAGATCAATATTTAAATCCCCACATAATAAAATATGTTCATATTCGAGAGCATATTCTGTAAGATTCTTGAACATGTCAGATAAATCATATGATTTATGGGGATTATAAACACATACTACTAATAATTTGATAAGACCAGTACCGATTTCAACGAGCATATATTTAATTTCATCATCACCGCCTGATGTGCAGATTAATTTTAATTGCATTGATTTTTTATAGTATATTGCCAGGCCTCCACCACGCAGACTATTTTTTCGATCACTTCTTATCAGTGCGTAGTTGGCCAATGAATACAAACTATCATCTAATTCTTCTTTAAACCATGTTTCAGTGACACATATAATATCTATATTTTGTTCATTAAATAAATAATTAAAATAGTCAAGCTTAGTAGGATTAAGACTTCGTGCATTTATGTGGCATAGTTTAAAGCCACAATGTACGGCACTTACCAAGTCTATAATAATTATTAAGTTGTCATTGTTAGTGTTGCCGCTTCTAAAAGTCGCGGTCATATGAAATTATTGTAATACTAAAAATCTAGCAGTTTACACGCATAATAAAATAAGACATTAAAATAAGATAAAATAAAAAAAAGATAAATAAATAAATAAAAAAAATTTTAAAATAATAAAAGATAAAGATATATTGAAAATTATAATGATTTAATTGCAATAGTTATTTAGGGTTTTCACAGTCTCTCATATTTGTCGTATATGTTATTTGAAATAACAACATACAACAGTCATAAAAATAAGTTTTCTTTTCCCATACGAAAATCAAATACGACTAATACAACACGGCAGCCTATGTATTTCAAAAGTCATATTCAATTTCATTGGAAATTTCCATGCATGGACCTAGCTCGCCACGCCGTGCACGCAAAATAGCAACAACTCACCGCGCCAAAGCAACGGGAGTTTTGCACACAGACCGAGCTCGCCGCGCCTTGCAAGCAAAACAACAACAACTCATCGCGCCACAAATATTAGGGTCGCCCACAGCCGTTATATCTGTTAAATTGAGGAATACGACATAAGAGATATGAGACACTGTGAATACCCTAATTGTGTCAGATATGCTGACAATACCACAAAGTTCCCACAGTTATATGCTATGCCGCTCACTGTGTTTGGTGTACCAACAATAGCATCGACGCTCTTTCTGTCTGTTATGTGCTGTGTTTCGGCGTTGTGATGCAGTCCAACAAAAACTCTTCCGCGAATTGAGAAAGCCGACGACAATAGTTTTTGTCTTTTTAGCTGTGTGGCATAGTGCATGACTTCGCGGTTCTTACGCGTTAAGCGCCAAACAGTCACCGCGTATCGTATTTAATCGTAACGGCAATATTTGGGTCGTTTAGTGAAAATCGTAAAAAATCGTATCGCAGCTGTCGCTCTTTTGCAGATTTCTGTTTTGGTTATTGCTGCCGTGCTGCCATATAGTTTCGTGCACAAAGTAAGCACGCTGTTCATTTTGCTTTTGAGGTTAAATTTTACATCTAATATATAAAAATGAATGTTTGTTTGTCTGTCTGTCTGTGTCTGTCTGTCTGTCTGTCTGTCCGGCTATACAAAGCTACACGCGTTGACCGATTTCAGCCAAACTTTATACCAATATTGTTGAAGACCAAAGGAAGGAGACTGTATATAAAATTTTTCGATTCATCAAGAGGGCGTGGCACCTCCCATACAACTTAAATATTTGATTTGGTATATCTTTAAAACCACATGTCATACAACGTTAAAATTTTGTATTCTGTTAGTATTTAGTCGTGCCCTCTTGCTTAAAAAAATTTAGGGGAGTGGGACAAGGGGGAGTGGCACTCCCTATACAACTTATATATTTGATTTGGCATATCTTTAAAACTACAAGTCACGCAGCATTGAAATTCCGTATGCAGGCCCCTCTTAGATGCTTCGTCCCACGGGTAAAATTTTATGGGCGTAGGAGAAGGGGCGTGGCACTTTTCAATCAGCTATACATTTGTGTATAACTTTAGAACTATACAGCACACATAAATGAAACACGATACGAACTTACTACATGTCCGTATCCTTCAACTCGGAAAATGGGACGGGCATTGGGCAAGGGGCGTGGCACCTCTCATACAACGTAAATATTTCATTTGGTATACCTTTAAAACTACATGTCATACAACGTTAAAATTTTGTATTCTGTTAGTATTTAGTCGTGCCCTCTTGCTTAAAAAAATTTAGGGGCGTGGGACAAGGGGGAGTGGCACTCCCTATACAACTTAAATATTTGATTTGGCATATCTTTAAAACTACAAGTCACGCAGCATTGAAATTCCATATGCAGGCCCCTCTTAGATGCTTCGTCCCACGGGTAAAATTTTATGGGCGTAGGACAAGGGGCGTGGCACTTTTCAATCAACTATACATTTGGGTATAACTTTAGAACTATACAGCACACATAAATGAAACACGTTACGAACTTACTACATGTCCGTATCCTTCAACTCGGAAAATGGGATGAGCATTGGACACGAGGCGTGGCACCCCTCATACAACTTAAATATTTGATTTGGTATACCTTTAAAACTACATGTCATACAACATTAAAATTTTTTATTCTGTTAGTATTTAGTCATGCATTCACGTAAACATTTTTACATAATTTGGGTTTTATATATGTACTAGCTGTCCCGGCAAACGTTGTTCTGCCTAAAATAATTATTTTATTCCAAGATTTGTTTTTAAATGTATTTGAATTATGGTAGGAATTTTTTTGATAATATGAAAATTATGTACAGGAAGAATAGGTTTTCGTGAATAGGTAATCTACATACACAGATTTCCCGTATGATGTGGCACTCGGGTGAAGCCGGGTGAATCAGCTAGTTCTTTATAAAATCTATGACACAGAATAAATTCTAAATTTTTATATATATTTATTGTGGTCTACATTTACGAACTAATTTTGGCAATAATAATCCGCTTTTTTTGTTAAACTAAAATCGAAGAGCAGTGGCAGCACTTTTCTGCAAAGAAGCACTCTCATTCTCTCATCATTTCTCAGAGCATCAGAGCAGACGTAAATGTCTGAGAGACTCCTATTTCGATTAGAATTTCTGCGTTACTATCCGAATAAATACGTCATAAGCGAACGCATGTATAGAGCTCGGGTAGGGTAGGTTTTGTTTACCATACGATTAAGCGCCAATCAGTCACCGCGTATCGTATTTAATCGTATCGCAGACAAAACCCGTTTAACCCGAGCGCTATACATGACGTATTTATTCGGATCGTAACGCAGAAATTCTCATAGAAATAGGTCTCTCTCATACATTTACGATACGATTAAATACGATATGCGGTGACTGATTGGCGCTTTAAATACGATACGCGGTGACTGTTTGGCGCTTTAAGCTCTCATGCACAAATATTCTCTCCTCACTTTCACATCCCGCATCTCTTTGTTTCAATGTCCACCTATTTGTCTTGTAATAAGCTGCAATGCTCTTGAACAGCTGATTGCGCTCATTAGCAACTTGACAATTATCGGGGCCGATGATTTGTTTTTGTTAGAGCGCAAACGAAAAACTTCACGCACAACAGGGGGTGTATTGTTTATTGCTTTGCATATGTTCGTAAATATGATATTTTCATTTTTGGAATTTGGAATTCCATTTATTATTAGGTCAGTAGAAATGGCTTTATTTTCATATTCTTCAAATTTAAATGCAAAAAGAAATGTTGGTCCGTTTTATAATTTTTAAATAGATTTCCGCGTTATATTTTGGTATGAAATTAGCGAGTGACAAGCACTGAGTGGTTATTTAAAATGTTGTATAAGTTTTGATTATTTTCGGAAATGTTTTTTTTAGAGAAATGCGATTTAATTGCCGGAACTTCAAAAAAGCGTTTACTCGCGACACATTCTCTCACTATTGTGAGTATTATAGTTACGGTGACCAACCGTACTATATTATATAGAACAGTACTCTGTTTTAAGCCGATGTTTTATATTATATATTTTGTTATAAAAAATAGAAAGCTTATAACATGGAAATGTTCTCTATTTTAAAATGTGTTCTATATTTGATATAAAACGAATTAATATAGTATAAAACGAATAGTTTTTATTCGGACTGACTTGCCAAAGAGAAATGACAATACTTAGTTGTCTATTTCTGTTCTGAAACAAAGCAATTTTAAGTGTACAACAACAAAGAATTAGAATTATTGCTCACATGGGCAGGTCATATAGCTATTTCGGTTTTTGCCAGAAAACCTCATCAGTGACTTTTAATGTGAATTCTAATAATTTCTAAACGACTAATTACTCGAAATAGAAGCATTAATGGTAAAGTCTGTGAAACGTAGGAGTTGAACCATGAACCTATGACGTAGTAAGCGAATGCGCTAACCATCACACCATCGGACTGGACGACTCTGCGCTGGCAAACATCCCAGTTACCTGCTGTCTATATCAAACGCATAGTGTTTGTTGCTATTGTACACTGTCTAATGCAATTGTTTTTGCCTTACTTGAGAGCTCCATCGGAGCACATACTTGAGGCAAATGAATGTATCAGTTTTTGTTTCTGTAAGAACATTTCTTCGTTTTTACATTATGTTTACTTTCTGATATGGGTGTGTCCTCCCTATCATATTATACGAGTTTATGTTTATTCGGCAGCTTGAATGTTAGAAAGAATAGTTTTTATTCGGACTGACTTGCCAAAGAGAAATGACAATACTTAGTTGTCTATTTCTGTTCTGAAACAAAGCAATTTTAAGTGTACAACAACAAAGAATTAGAATTATTGCTCACATGGGCAGGTCATATAGCTATTTCGGTTTTTGCCAGAAAACCTCATCAGTGACTTTTAATGTGAATTCTAATAATTTCTAAACGACTAATTACTCGAAATAGAAGCATTAATGGTAAACTGATGAGGTTTTCTGGCAAAAACCGAAATAGCTATATGACCTGCCCATGTGAGCAATAATTCTAATTCTTTGTTGTTGTACACTTAAAATTGCTTTGTTTCAGAACAGAAATAGACAACTAAGTATTGTCATTTCTCTTTGGCAAGTCAGTCCGAATAAAAACTATTCTTTCTAACATTCAAGCTGCCGAATAAACATAAACTCGTATAATATGATAGGGAGGACACACCCAAATCAGAAAGTAAACATAATGTAAAAACGAAGAAATGTTCTTACAGAAACAAAAACTGATACATTCATTTGCCTCAAGTATGTGCTCCGATGGAGCTCTCAAGTAAGGCAAAAACAATTGCATTAGACAGTGTACAATAGCAACAAACACTATGCGTTTGATATAGACAGCAGGTAACTGGGATGTTTGCCAGCGCAGAGTCGTCCAGTCCGATGGTGTGATGGTTAGCGCATTCGCTTACTACGTCATAGGTTCATGGTTCAACTCCTACGTTTCACAGACTTTACCATTAATGCTTCTATTTCGAGTAATTAGTCGTTTAGAAATTATTAGAATTCACATTAAAAGTCACTGATGAGGTTTTCTGGCAAAAACCGAAATAGCTATATGACCTGCCCATGTGAGCAATAATTCTAATTCTTTGTTGTTGTACACTTAAAATTGCTTTGTTTCAGAACAGAAATAGACAACTAAGTATTGTCATTTCTCTTTGGCAAGTCAGTCCGAATAAAAACTATTCTTTCTAACATTCAAGCTGCCGAATAAACATAAACTCGTATAATATGATAGGGAGGACACACCCAAATCAGAAAGTAAACATAATGTAAAAACGAAGAAATGTTCTTACAGAAACAAAAACTGATACATTCATTTGCCTCAAGTATGTGCTCCGATGGAGCTCTCAAGTAAGGCAAAAACAATTGCATTAGACAGTGTACAATAGCAACAAACACTATGCGTTTGATATAGACAGCAGGTAACTGGGATGTTTGCCAGCGCAGAGTCGTCCAGTCCGATGGTGTGATGGTTAGCGCATTCGCTTACTACGTCATAGGTTCATGGTTCAACTCCTACGTTTCACAGACTTTACCATTAATGCTTCTATTTCGAGTAATTAGTCGTTTAGAAATTATTAGAATTCACATTAAAAGTCACTGATGAGGTTTTCTGGCAAAAACCGAAATAGCTATATGACCTGCCCATGTGAGCAATAATTCTAATTCTTTGTTGTTGTACACTTAAAATTGCTTTGTTTCAGAACAGAAATAGACAACTAAGTATTGTCATTTCTCTTTGGCAAGTCAGTCCGAATAAAAACTATTCTTTCTAACATTCAAGCTGCCGAATAAACATAAACTCGTATAATATGATAGGGAGGACACACCCAAATCAGAAAGTAAACATAATGTAAAAACGAAGAAATGTTCTTACAGAAACAAAAACTGATACATTCATTTGCCTCAAGTATGTGCTCCGATGGAGCTCTCAAGTAAGGCAAAAACAATTGCATTAGACAGTGTACAATAGCAACAAACACTATGCGTTTGATATAGACAGCAGGTAACTGGGATGTTTGCCAGCGCAGAGTCGTCCAGTCCGATGGTGTGATGGTTAGCGCATTCGCTTACTACGTCATAGGTTCATGGTTCAACTCCTACGTTTCACAGACTTTACCATTAATGCTTCTATTTCGAGTAATTAGTCGTTTAGAAATTATTAGAATTCACATTAAAAGTCACTGATGAGGTTTTCTGGCAAAAACCGAAATAGCTATATGACCTGCCCATGTGAGCAATAATTCTAATTCTTTGTTGTTGTACACTTAAAATTGCTTTGTTTCAGAACAGAAATAGACAACTAAGTATTGTCATTTCTCTTTGGCAAGTCAGTCCGAATAAAAACTATTCTTTCTAACATTCAAGCTGCCGAATAAACATAAACTCGTATATAGTATAAAACATTTCCAGATACAGGGTATTTTGCAAAACTACTTTGCAATTTTGCTATTATTAAAATTCGTAATACTTTTTAAAATGGAACATATAGCGATATATCATCTAATCTCTTAAATGCACCACCCTGTATACAGTTTACTGAGTAAACTGTTTTCTTTTATTAGAATTATAAGTTATTTTGCAACATGATCTCATATGCTTTAATAAAAAATACATTTCTAAAACGGACATTTGCAATTTAAAAATTTTTAGCAGAAAAAAAGGTATATTGGGTATTTTCATTAAAAAAATATGGTCACCGTAATTATAGTACATATATCATATTTTTTGCAGTAGATTTAGGAACAGGATCAAGCACAGTATCATTAGCAGCAGATGAAGTGTTTAGGAATGGGGATGATGTACCGGTTGTTTCATCTTCGACTTATTTAAATTTATGTTGCTGATATTCACACTTGCAACCAATGCTTCTCCCATTTCAGTCGAATTAATCCGAAAGTGTTATTTTGATCAATAATATCATCGTCACTATCGAAATCTTATTCTACACCAGTGTCATCGTCGGAATAGATTAAATTCATTCCCTCCTCTGACATGGCAGATAGTTTGTAATATTCTTTACGGTGCAACATGGCTAATAACAAGCAAAAAGCAAAGAAACATTCAATAAAAATGACCAACACATTTATTGAAAACTGGTGAACCACTAAAATGCATCGCAAAAAAATTTCACTCTACTGCCCAGGTCCGCCTACAGACAGACGGTCGTTGCAAATTTTAAAATTTACATTAGCCCAATTCACAATCTTGTGCAAATGGTCTGGGATTTTTGCAATTGACTGTTTTGTAGCAAAACTACAGTAGTTTTGACAGTAGTTTGCTACAAAACTGTCAATTGCAAAAATCCCAGACCATTTGCACAAGATTGTGAATTGGGCTATTGATAAATGCACTGTAGGAAACCAAAACAAATGCTATATGAAAGATTATAGTTTTTCTTACCGACAGATATTTTTTTTACTTGGTACGCCCAAAATCGGAATTTATTTGAATTTTTATACCCTACACCTATGGTAATAGGGTATAATAACTTTGTGCGAAAATTGTAACGCATTAAAGGAGCCGTCCTAGGTATAGACATAAGTATATGGAAATGCTTAGAATCACTTTCTGTCTTGATTTCCGGTTGTCCGTCTGTCCGTCTGTCTGTCTGTCTGGCTGTCTGTTGGCGCAGGAGAGAAAGAAGGAGTGGTCCGATTTGGACCGAATTTGGCACACAGTCGCAGTGAACCTTCCACTACTTCAAGTTCTGAGATTAGCAAAATCACCCGAAGGACACGCCCACAACGGGCCTGCAAGTCCCACTACCTCGGATTTTTTTCGGTAAAATGGCTATAATTTGTGTAATTACTCATGGAAAAGAATTATACTTGGTATTTAAGGTGAGGTGTGGACCCTCTGTAAAATACCAAAAAATGGGCGTGGTCCGCCCACTGTATAGGCGGCAACAATTTTCCGGTAAAATGGCTCTCAATTGACTACTTATGCATTTAAACGAATGAAATTTGGTTCCTAGGTTAAGATATAGGTCGTACATGACATATAAGAAAATGGGCGTGGTCCACCCACTATATAGGCGGTAAGCTTAAAATCCTCATAACCTCTGTAATATACACATCAGAGCATCCATATTTGGTCATTTCATTGCAGGGGAGAATATCTTTATATTCTCCAAAAATGGGCGTGATCCGCCCACAATGGGGGTGGTAAATTTAATATACCGATCATTTCTTTTGTACACCTGTCAGGACATCAATATTTGGTATATATAAACTTATTAGGAGTATCTTGTAGTTTGTCAATAATGGGCGTGGTCCGCCCACTCAGTTACTTGGTGTAGGGTATTACTCTGTCGGTGAAACCCGACTGATGCTTCCTTACTTGTTTTAAATTTAAACGCGTTTTTTCGACAAATTTTTACTTTCAACTGACCTAACAGGTGATCGGAAGGTGCTACATTAACGCCAAACACATCAACGCATACATATTTCCTTTACAATCGTAGAATCCGTTTGGATCGAAAATAAATTAACCTAAAGGTGTTTTTGTGCTTTAGAAAAAGTCCGTCTAGAGACGGTCTGAGGAGTTTGAGGGTTAATTATACAGTCGCGCACAAACAGACAGCGTAGTATTAAGAGAAGAATTGCTGTACACAATCTTCCAATAGTTTCCATTTTTTTTAAATCTTAATTAACATATTTTATAGTTATAGGTTGGTTTTTAAGTGGGCAAATGGTTTTCCAAAATGACACAATGGTTGTAGCTCCAAAAATTGAAAACCAAAAATATGTTTTCTACAAAACACGCTATAAAACATTTGCGTCACTTAAGAAAACACAAACTGCGAGTACTCGTAGAATACCAATAAACTTCACTGACAACTTAGCAAAACCTTGTTTTATATTGGAAAGCGATGTATACCATATGATATATAGATATGTCTGTCCATGAAGAAAGTACAAAAACACTTAAAAACTACCGCTGCATTCGACCCACAAAACTTTTGTAATACATACATTATCGTTATCGTTGATACTGTTAAAAAAATCCCAGATAGCTTCAATTGATTTTGACTCTTAATTCGTGTTTTAGGCCAGGTTAAAATCAATTGCTGCTTTCAAGGGATTTCCAATATTTGGTATGGTGACATTTGAATGCATTGCGTATGTGCGTATAGTTTCTAGACTCAAATGTGCATGCATACAGGCAGCTCCACAATACTATCCGCGCCATCAGTCTGCGTATTCGAGAACTACACAATGTACACAGCAGTCAAAGTAGGCAGCAATAAAAGCGCCGACTGCCGCCACCTGCAATGCGGAATTGTGAACCGTCAGCACGATTGGTGCGGTGGGTGGCTTTAATGCCGCGCAGTGCACTATCGTGTAGTCTTGAAAACACTGCCAATTGTTATTTTTCGTAAAACAGATAGAAATATGCACTTTACTTCATCATTATAATAACTTGTTATCTCCACTGGACATAATATTTTTATTCTTTTATTTAAAATTACACTCCACATTTACACAATAATCTTAAATTTTAAGAAGTAATTTTTTCAAATCGACTCCAATTGCCAAAAGAGCCAATTCTAATCACTTGAAAACTTGAACGGAATTAAGTAGCTTGTTCTTATGGTAAAGAATACTCTCGGACAGTTGCGAATGCTTTGCGAGAAATGGCGCTGCGCCAATTAGAAAATAATTCCCGTTCTTTTTTAGATGGAATAAATCTGCTGGCCGAATCAGAGACCAAGCACACATCCACTGAGCCAGTGCGGCACCAGTTTAACGGTTAGCAAAATAAATATGCTCTATTTTTTAATTGTTTCATCATCGAAGAAATTATTTCAAAATTACTAGCAATGAAATATTTTTTAACCGTAATAATTTCAAATATTTCAAAATATTCTGAGCACTTGAACAAAACACTTGTCGTTCCATTCCGCCGTTATGTAGTATGTTCTCCATTGATCAAGATTCAAAGTCGATATAACTTGTTAGGGTAACATGTCTCGACTAACGGCGCGCTCAGCATGTTAGCGGCATTTAAAAACATTAATTCGCTGTTTTGCTTCTACGAGGAATGGAGAGGGTGTTGGTATTAGTAGGGAATCATATACGGAATACGGAAATCCCAATGAAAATGGTAAGTAAAGTGCGATTTATATATTT
Source organism: Neria commutata (assembly GCA_963457695.1). NCBI lineage: Eukaryota > Metazoa > Arthropoda > Insecta > Diptera > Micropezidae > Neria > Neria commutata. The sequence goes on from OY735250.1 coordinate 5,724,325, forward strand.
TAATGGAACTTATTCCACAAATGTATGGAATGTGGTAGTTTGTATATTTATTCTCTGCGTATAATCCGTTTTTCTCTTTTTTTATAAGCTTTTTATTAGCTTGGCTTCAGGTTTGTAGTCAAATCAAGTAATCAAGTTTTCACCCACTTTCCGACTACTTAGAGATCTGAATCTTTGCATACATGCGTAAACACGCTGACAATACATGAATCAATCATAAAAATATTAAAATTTGTTACTTTAATCAAAGTTATTAGCGAAACTGCAATAGCCAATCAGAGCACAGACAGAACAAGTCGGGCATAAAGTAGGAAGTTGGAGGAGGTAAAACAACTTGATATGTCGTTAATAAAAATAACGAAAAGTAAAGGACCAAGAATACTACCTTGGGGAACACCCGAGGAAGCTTTAAACGGCACGGACGAAGTATTATCAACAACCACGACACAGTTACGGTTGGAAAGATACGATTTTATCCAGAGCAAAAAGGTTGAATGAAACCCCAGGTTTGCCAATTTGGTAGCTAGAATTTTGTGACTAACTTTATCAATGGCTTTGGAAAGATTTGGAAAGGTTCGTAACTGTTGATCTACCAGAGATAAAGGAGAAATTAAACTTTTGATTAAAAAATATAATTTCTTTTTAACTATGCATTCGAACAACTTTGAAACAGTAGATAGCTTAGAAATAGGTCTGTAATTAGCTATATTATTTTTGTTACCACTTTTGAAAATAGGCGTAATGGAGGTAGTAGTTTTCCAGGCCTCAATAAAGACCCCAAATTCAAGCGACTTATTGAAAATTTTCAGAAGTGGATAAACAATAGATGCAAAGTTCTTTAGTAAACAGGAGGATAATCCATCGCTGTCCGTATGCGTAGAGAATTTGATATTTTGAATACCTTCAATCATATCTTCTTGTTACAAGGATAGTGATCCAAAGTTAATGGAGGCGCTACGTTCTGCGCAGTGTCATCAGGTGGAGCATCAGAATCAAGGACAAAATTCGAATGAAAAAAATCTGCAAAAAGGTTAGCAGCATCATAAGGACAGTTAGCAATTTTTTGGTATTAAAAATCTCAGATGGAATACAGGCACCCGATTTCTTCGACACCACAAAGCGCCAAAAAGCTTTTGGATTCGATTTGATCTCAGTTTCAAACTTAAGATTATATTTCCTATGAAGCTGTTTACTCAGGGCCAGTTTCACAGTGGATATTTAAACTATGATTGCAGTTTAAATAGGGAATTTCAGTTTCACAGTTGAAAGTTAAATACGATTTAAATAGCCGATTGTGAATATTTAAGTACGTCAGAGTTGCAATCGAAAACAAATAAACAGCTGATTTCGGATGTGCAAGCAAGCTACGTGGACAATGTTGCAATTTATAAGAGATAAAATTAAACATAAATCTGCATGGTATAGCACATATAGATGATCCCATAGTATCATAAACTAGTTTTTGAAAGGCGCCCGTGGCGCCCACTGACTCACTTTTGGACAATTTAAATTTTTTGGAATATTGGGGTCATGTTTGGTCTCACTCCATAGACTTGGGATCACTCCAATTCAGGTCTCATTTTCCGAGTTGAAGGATACGGATATGTAGTAAGTTCCTATCGGGTTTCATTGATGTATGATGCATAGTTCTAAAGTTATAACCAAATGTGTATTTGCTTGAAAAGTGCCACACCCCTTGTCCTACGCCCATACAATTTTGTAAGTGGGACGACGCATCCAAGAGGCGACTGCATACGGAATTTCAATGCTGCACGACTTTTAATTCCAAAGCTATTCGATATAAACATTTTGGTTTGTATGGGCGGTGCCACGCCCTCTTGTCCACTGCCCGTCTTATTTTCCCAGTAGAAGGGTATGGAGGTGTAGTAAGTTCCTACCGAGTTTCATTAATGTGTGATGTGTAGTTCTAAAGTTATACACAAATCTGGAGTTGCTTGAAAAGTGCCACGCCCCTTGTCCTACGCCCATACAATTTTGTCAGTGGGACGACACATCCATGAGGCGACTGCATACGGAGTTTTAGTGCTGCACGACTTTTAGTTCCAAAGCTGTAGATCAAAATTTCTCTTTAGTTGCGAGTGGCGCCATCTTGTGGTCAACTCAGAAACTAAAAACTACTGTGGCCTTTCCAATAATTAATTTATACCGAAAAAAAATAAGAATACCCTCCTAGGGATCGAACTCACGCACTTTCGGTTTCTGCGCTAGCGCCTTACTCACTGTGCTATCACAGCTCCTGCCTCCTCATGTTCTAATCTTTTATAGAAGCCGTTCGTGTGTCTGAACAAATTTAATGCCGAAAAAAAATAAGAATACCCTGCCCGAGATCGAAATCGCGCACTTTCGGTTTCTGCGCCAGCGCCTTACTCACTGCGAAACTAAAATCTACTGTGGCCTTTCCAATAATTAATTTATACCGAAAAAAAATAAGAATACCCTCCTAGGGATCGAACTCACGCACTTTCGGTTTCTGCGCTAGCGCCTTACTCACTGTGCTATCACAGCTCCTGCCTCCTCATGTTCTAATCTTTTATAGAAGCCGTTCGTGTGTCTGAACAAATTTAATGCCGAAAAAAAATAAGAATACCCTGCCCGAGATCGAAATCGCGCACTTTCGGTTTCTGCGCCAGCGCCTTACTCACTGCGAAACTAAAATCTACTGTGGCCTTTCCAATAATTAATTTATACCGAAAAAAAATAAGAATACCCTCCTAGGGATCGAACTCACGCACTTTCGGTTTCTGCGCCAGCGCCTTACTCACTGTGCTATCACAGCTCTTGCTTGCTTATTTTCTAAACTTTTATAAGAAGCTTTTGCGTTAATGACACGTCAGTGAGGCAGTGACGAGGACATTTATTATATAGATAATATAAACTGTGGATTCTTTGCACAATATCCAATAATTCACTTCTTTCGGCCGGCGAAAAATTTTTAGTTCGCGCTGCCTCCATAATTGAACATATGTTTTTGGCCAGTTGTACCAACCTTCAAATGTCAAATATTCCGTATTTAAATAAATGTACTGTGAAACTCAAGGAAAGTTAAACTAGATTTAAACTCAATTTGCGAATTAGGTTTAAATAGCTACTGTGAAACCCGCCCTCAGATTATTAAATTTCTTCGAATAAAGCAAGTTTTTAGATTTAAACCGGGGATTGTCAGAAGATGTCCATTTTTTATGAAATTTGTTCCTCAAGTTCTTTAGCTTTTTCAATTTTTTAGTATACCAAGGTATTTTGTAACATTTCTTTTTTATAATGGGAATGGTTCGAAAACAAATATCTAAAACATTATCTTTGAAAGTATCGTAGCAAGTGGCAACATCAAGCCCTAAAAACAGGGTATCCCAATCTAAGGAAAGCAAAAGATTATTTACTAAAGAATAATCACAATGTTTGAAATTAAAACTAGTGTTTTCGATATTAAAGCTGTTTTTTAAAAACATAGAGTGATAGGTTGAGAATTAGAGGAACATGATGAAGACCCGAAGCTGATAAAGGATCGTGACATTCGCGTACAGAAAAATTCATATGCTCTGAAATGAAAGCTAGATCTAAGATTCTATTTAGACTATTTACAAAACTGTTAATCTGGATTAGATAGCATAGCATTCAGAAAAACTTTTTACATTATTAGGGAAAAGAGTAGGGCTATCAACCAGAGATGACCATTCCATATTAGGCAGATTAAAATCACCAAGTATACAAAAGTTTTCGTTGTTGTATTTTGATGCTAACGCAACGATATTATCGACGTGAGCCTGATATAAGCCATCGACACTGTTAGGCGGGATGTAGGAAGCACAGATGTAAAGTTTATGTGTACCATGCACCAGAACGCAAAGTTGGTCCAGAATAGAGTTACTATTATCCAGAGCAACGAGTGATGAGCGAAATTTGCGATGCACAGCAATGATAACTCCACCACCTCCCGAAAGTCCAGTTTTTACGGCGTCTCTATCTTTGCGAAAGACATTATAAAGGTTGGAGTCGAAGAATTCATTGTTGAAGAAGTCTGAATTCAGCCAGGTCTCGATGAGGACATAAATATCATAGTCCGTATGAGAGCTTGTTGTGAAAAGCGCTTTCGATTTAGTTCTAAGCCCATATACATTTTGAAAATAGGTTTTTAAAGCCTTAGTTGAAAAATTATCCAAATTAGGTGCGGTTATATGTTTAGCGGTGCCGCATCGGGCTTTGGAAAAAAACATAAACGGCGAAGGTTCACATTTGCCGGCCAAAGATCCGAGACCAGCAGCTTATCGTAGGATGACTCAGGTATTCCCAGTTTAAAGCTGATTTTCTTAAGTGAGTCCAGAGGCGTGTCCTTTTTTACTAGCAAGTGGCACATGAGTGAGCTTTATTAAATTCCTGCATTTTGGACAAGATGATCACGAATATTAGGTCCTTGTCGTGGGCCTGAGCAATTTTGGAAGCCATGCCAATGCATTCGAGGCAAAAATACCCGAAATGCCGGTTAATTTTAAGCAATTTAACTTCATACTCCGTGACGGTACCCTCACAGCAAGCGCGGTGGAAATACTTTTTGCACAAACCAGCGCAGGGGACTATTTGGGTCTCAGTTCTAGCGAGACCTTTATCACACTTTCCACAAAAGACATCCAGCCCACAAACTCGAATGTATACTAACAATTTCTGTATGGTATATCAGTAAACAACTGTAAATATTCACATTTTGCGTTTCAAATTTCTGTTCTATACCAACGCTAATACATTTTGTGCACTATAATTATGGCGACCAACCGTACTATATTATATAGAACAGTACTCTATTTTAAGCCGATGTTCTATATTATATATTTTGTTATAAAAAACATGGAAATGTTCTCTATTTTAAAATGTGTTCTATATTTGATACAAAACGAATTAATATCGTATGAAACATTTCGAGATTACGAGATAGGGTATTTTGCAAAACTACTTTGCAATTTTGCTATTATTAAAATTCGTAATACTTTTTAAAATGGAACATATAGTGATATATCATCTAATATCTTAAAGGCACCACCCTGTATACAGTTTACTGAGTAAACGGTTTTCTTTTATTAGAATTATAAGTTATTTTGCAACATGATCTCATATGCTTGAATAAAAAATACATTTCTAAAACGGACATTTGCAATTTAAAAATTTTTAGCAGAAAAAAGGTATATTGGGGGGTGTGTTCTCTATTTTCATTAAAACAATATGGTCACCGTAACTACATATAATGCATAGTAGTGGTACATACATGTAGAGAAAAACCTTACACATTGGAATTCTCTTTAAACAGTAAATTTTCGACACTACTTTCCCAAAACACTTTTTGGGAAACCAACGCTCAGGGAATGCCCCATATGTATATTGGAAAAAGGTTTAAACATTGGCGTCCCTTGGGTGAATAAATATATTTAGTCAAAAAATAAATTTAAGTTCTCTCAAAAAAATTGGTGGTTTATGAAATCCTGCATACGTCCATGTGTGAATATTATATATTTAGCCCAAATTAAGCGAGACTAAGGTGCTTATTTTGTAAATCCCAACGCCTCACTTCACCCTGCGTTCACTAATTTGGTATTGTGTAAAACGCATCACCTCACTCAGTGACCGCTCGCGTTGTCTTACGTAGTTTCATATGAAATTCGGTATCGCATAAAACGCAACGCTGCGCATTCACTCACATGAACTGTCAAATCGTTCACTTGGGTTTGAGCTCGCGTTAAGTTTTTTAAACGCAAAATTTTTGGTAATTTCGACTGAAAATTGAATTGTGGTAATCTGCAGAAGCAAATAATTAGTATTGTAATACTTTTTAAAGACAAATACTAAGGAAAAAAGTACAAAAAAAGGAAAATACTAGCACTGCGGTTGAGGATCGAAATCAAAAAAAAAAAAAGAAATGTATCGCGGTTGAGGATTGAACTCGCAACTTCTCGCGTGCTAGTCGAACGCTCTAACCACTAGGCTATGGGAGGTATGCAATGCAAGCAGCAAATTTTGTATGTTTTGTATTTGGCTGGAAAATTAAGAAAAATACAACTCTTTTTCGTAAGAACGTGACAGCTCATGTGATGCCGTAAGACGACGAACGCAATTACGCAGTGATTTATAAAATGTCGTTTTTTGATCCCGGCGTTGGCTTCGTGTTCGCGTTGCGTTCGATCACAGGGATTTATAAAATGAGCACGTAAAAGTTTATTTTATTGGCGAGTTCGAACGGGACTTCAAAACTTGATCAAAACAAAGAATGTCCATCTATTATTTATTTGAAGACCGGCGCTTAGTTCAGACGATCTAGAGAGAGTTGCATGATAAGTTATATATCACTTTAAAGATTTCGATGAGTACATTTGCACAAAAATATCAGATCAACGATTGGTCAAGTGATTTCCAAAATAATTGCGTTTAAAGGATACCCATATTTCCTATTGAGCAAAGCATTATTGCATTGAACATAAAAATCTGCGTGCTAGCGGGAAGATGGAGACAAGGGAATAGAAAAATCACACACTCTCTCCTTTCCTACTAATCGCTGAAGAGCCACAGTTGTGCTTGCCCTGCATTTATTACAAACATTAAAGAATGCTACATCTATTTTTTTTGAAGACCCGGCGCTTAGTTCAAACGATCTAGAGAGAGTTGCATGATCAATTATATATCATTTTAAAGATTTCGATGAGTACATTTGCACAAAAATATCAGATCAACGATTGGTCAAGTGATTTCCAAAATAATTACGTTTAAAGGATGCCCATATTTCCTATTGAGCAAAGCATTATTGCATTGAACATATAAATCTGCGTGCTAGCGGGAAGATGGAGACAAGGGAATAGAAAAATCACACACTTTCTCCTTTCCCACTAATCGCTGAAGAGCCACAGTTGTGCTTGCACTGCATTTATTACAAACATTAAAGAATGCTACATCTATTATTTATTTGAAGACCCGGCGCTTAGTTCAGACGATCTAGAGAGAGTTGCATGATAAATTATATATCATTTTAAAGATTTCGAGGTCTATTATTTGACAGACATGCTATTATTCTAAGAATGGGCTTTTCTAGACGGTTTAAGAATTGCACAATATGTATTGAATGATACACCATATTGAAAGTTTCACCATGAATTTTCAGGCATAAGTTCTCGAAGATTGTTTGAAAATGCTCTAAAACATTAGAGTTTTTAATTTCGAAAGTTTTGTATTGGGTTATTTCCTTTCGAGATAAAGCCTGCTGAATAGATTTGGAAAACTTTGGCAACAATATTAAGTACATTTTTTTTTAAATTTAATTTAGCTATGTCCCATACAACTTAAATAATTGATTTGGCATATCTTTAAAACTACAAGGTGTACAACATTAAAATTTTGTATTATGTTAGTGTTATCTTTGAAAGTACAAGTCGCGCAGCATTGAAATTCCGTACGCAGGCACCTCTTGGATGAGTCGTCCCACTGGTAAAATTATATGGGCGTAGGTCAAGAGGGTGGCACTTCAATCAAATCCTATACCGGGATTACTTTAGAAATATATTTCATACATCAATGAAACTCGGTAGAAACATATTACATATCCGTATCATTGAACTGGGAAACTGGGATGGGCATTGGACAAGGGGCGTGGCACCACCCGTACAAACCAAATCATTGATATCGAATTAGCTTTGGAACTAAAAGTCGCGCAGTATTGAAATTCCGTATGCAGGCACCTCTTGGATGAGACGTCCCAACGATACAATTTTATGGACGTAGGACAAGTGGCGTGGCACTTTTCAATCAACTCCACATTTGGGAATTACTTTAGAACTATATATACATAAATGAAACTCCGTATTCTTCAACTGGGAAAATGGAATGAGCATTGGACACGAGGCACCCCTCATACAACTTAAATCTTTTATTTTGTATATCTTTAAAACTACAAGTCATTCAACATTGAAATTCTGTTTTGTTAGAATTTAGTCCTGCCCTTCTGCTAATTTGCTAAAAAAAATTTAGGGGCATGGGACAACGGGGCGAGGCACCACTCATACAACTTAAATCTTCGATGTGGTATGTCTTTAGAACTACAAGTCATACAACATCAAAATTTTTATTCTGTTAGTATTTAGTCATACATATATGTAAACATTTTTACATAATTTTTAGTTTTATATATGTATATAGATTTAGGGTCATGGGACAAGGTGGCGTGGCACACCTTCAATGTATGTACCGTAAAAAAGTGGTGGTCCATGAGGAGTGACTAATTTTTGCTTTCCACCAAAGGAGTAATCTACATACACACATAGTTCTGTAAGAACCTACATTTATGACTTCCCCTACAAGTATATAGACATCACAAGCATCAGCAAGGAGAAGCGCTGCTGTTCAACAGAAAACAACAAAAACCAAGAAAAAGACAGATTGGCAAGCACTGCTATTAAATTAAATACAATTAAATACAGCAAGATTCAATCAGAGCATCATTCACATTACGTATTTTTATAAAAGCGCGGGGTGGAACCCGCGGGTAACAGCTAGTACATACATAAATCACACCACATTTTGCAACAACAAAAAATGCCATAGAATCCATTTATAATTTATACAAATTGTTGACTTTCAGTCGCTTACTTTAAACAATGTGAAATATGACACAGATCCAGAATATTATGCAAACAAACTTGTGCAGGTTCGCGGGGCAGGAAAGGGCGTTCTCTGGTTTCATTTGACAGAATAATAATTGCTAAATAAATATACGAATAAGAAACTTAAACTAAATCAAAAAATTTCTTGGATAATGGGAAAAAAAACTCGCGCTACTCCTTTCTTTGCCCGAAAAATGTTGAAATGCTGTTAGAAGAAATACATACTGGTGGCGTTTTAACGGGCAACACGCTGACGAGCAATCTCAATGAAAACAAGCTGACCGATACCCAAAGTCGAAACCTGCGGATCGTTCGGCCGTGTGGTGCACAGCAAAAAGAAAAACAAGAAATTCGCAGTGTTTCGAACTCTGTTTGGCTTTTTTAATATTTTTGAATTATGTACAGCTCATTGTACAATTATGTGGCAGCTCTATGCACGTAGGCATTGCATACAATTTCAATTGAAAAGATGGCAGCAAAAATGGCGGCTCGTTGTATTCAATGTAAATTTTTACCCGGCGTCTCCACTAGACAAATTTATGTTAGGGCAACTGTCAAACTGCTGTCAGACTTCATCGCTGACAACGAGCAAATTTTTAGTGTGGGCACTTTGCTGTTTAGGCATTTCATTTAAAATATGGCGTCGAACAAGATGGTGTGCTGCGTTCACACGCTAGGAAACTTTAAAAAGTTAATTCTTTATCAAACTAGTTGCATCTGTAGCTCTAAAGACTCTGAAATTTCCTAAACAAATATATCACTCAGATTTTGGGTAAAACCCTACTTCTATTTTCCTTGTTTCGGCTCTTAATATTTCGCTCGCGGAAGTGTTGCCGCGAGGAGTGCTGCCCTGAAGTGAAAAAAAGCAGTCAAGTGCGAGTCGGGCTCGCTCACTGTGGGTTCCGTACGAAAAATACCCTTTTTAGCGTTCGAATTTAGTTTTTCTTTGCCCACCTGTCCTTTGCTTGATTTTGATAGTTTTCTGTGAGCAACAGTGCTACAGTGCTTTTCCTTGCCCGTCTGTCTATGAATCGAAGGTAGCGCCATCTAGTTCTAGAAGTCGTACACTTTATTCGAGGCAACAACCATAAGCTGACTGAGAAGGCATATCGTATATACGATATGACATATACGTTCTGTACAATCGAGAAACAAGGAATGCTGAGGAGTTTGGGGGGTAGGAATAAATTTTTACATTTTTAGCTATATCTTCGGAACTATTTCCCCAAAAATAAAAAATAAAGTTTTTTTGGAATCCAGACGTAGCGCTTTCTAACTAAGCTGCGCAGAGAATAAACACCAACCATTATTTACTGAGGTGAGTTTTTCAAAATTAAAAAAATAGAAAAACAAATATGTCGAAAAAGGTTGCAGTTTTCCAGTAATATGTGTTACTAACTAAGTTACTAACCCTGATTTTATCAAAATTTTAGCTTAAGAAATGTAGAAAGGCAGGGGGTATGGTCATTTTTTCGATATTTTGTGCAACAACAAAATTTTTTTTCTAATAGGGTCATCTTAAATTGAAAAAAAAATTTTAAATTTAAAATTCAAAAAAGGCGCAGCCATTCAGTCATGCGTGATCAAATACCTAGTAAGCCTGATTTTATGAAAATTTTCGGTTGAGAAATGGTGTGTGCAGATGGGATCATGTGGGGACAGGTCTGTTTTTATCACATTTTTAACTATATCTTTCTAACCCGTTTACATAAAATTTAAAAAAATACATTTTGTAATCTATGGACGTAGCCCTTTCTAACCATACCCCACACGATACGATTTATAAATATTTTTTTTTGTCCGACCCGAAAACCTTTAAAAATTATAAAAAAAATAGTTTTTGAAAGGCGCCCGTGGCGCCCACTAACTCACTTTTGGACAATTTTTATTTTTTGGGATATTGGGGTCATGTTTGGTCTCACTCCATAGACTTGGGATCACTCCAATTCCCGTCTCATTTTCTGAGTTGAAGGATACGGATATGTAGTAAGTTCCTATCGGGTTTCATTGATGTATGATGCATAGTTCTAAAGTTATAACCAAATGTGTATTTGCTTGAAAAGTGCCACACCCCTTGTCCTACGCCCATACAATTTTGTAAGTGGGACGACGCATCCAAGAGGCGACTGCATACGGAATTTCAATGCTGCACGACTTTTAATTCCAAAGCTATTCGATATAAACATTTTGGTTTGTATGGGCGGTGCCACGCCCTCTTGTCCACTGCCCGTCTTATTTTCCCAGTAGAAGGGTATGGAGGTGTAGTAAGTTCCTACCGAGTTTCATTAATGTGTGATGTGTAGTTCTAAAGTTATACACAAATCTGGAGTTGCTTGAAAAGTGCCACGCCCCTTGTCCTACGCCCATACAATTTTGTCAGTGGGACGACACATCCATGAGGCGACTGCATACGGAGTTTTAGTGCTGCACGACTTTTAGTTCCAAAGCTGTAGATCAAAATTTCTCTTTAGTTGCGAGTGGCGCCATCTTGTGGTCAACTCAGAAACTAAAAACTACTGTGGCCTTTCCAATAATTAATTTATACCGAAAAAAAATAAGAATACCCTCCTAGGGATCGAACTCACGCACTTTCGGTTTCTGCGCTAGCGCCTTACTCACTGTGCTATCACAGCTCCTGCCTCCTCATGTTCTAATCTTTTATAGAAGCCGTTCGTGTGTCTGAACAAATTTAATGCCGAAAAAAAATAAGAATACCCTGCCCGAGATCGAAATCGCGCACTTTCGGTTTCTGCGCCAGCGCCTTACTCACTGCGAAACTAAAATCTACTGTGGCCTTTCCAATAATTAATTTATACCGAAAAAAAATAAGAATACCCTCCTAGGGATCGAACTCACGCACTTTCGGTTTCTGCGCTAGCGCCTTACTCACTGTGCTATCACAGCTCCTGCCTCCTCATGTTCTAATCTTTTATAGAAGCCGTTCGTGTGTCTGAACAAATTTAATGCCGAAAAAAAATAAGAATACCCTGCCCGAGATCGAAATCGCGCACTTTCGGTTTCTGCGCCAGCGCCTTACTCACTGCGAAACTAAAATCTACTGTGGCCTTTCCAATAATTAATTTATAGCGAAAAAAAATAAGAATACCCTCCTAGGGATCGAACTCACGCACTTTCGGTTTCTGCACCAGCGCCTTACTCACTGTGCTATCACAGCTCCTGCCTCCTAATGTTCTAATCTTTTATAGAAGCCGTTCGTGTGACTGAACAAATTTAATGCCGAAAAAAAATAAGAATACCCTGACAGGGATCGAACTCACGCACTTTCTGTTTCTGTGCCAGCGCCTTACTCACTGTGTTATCACTGCTCTTGCCTGCTTATTTTCTAAACTTTTATAAGAAGCGTTTGCGTTAGTTTTGCAGTCAGTGACGAGGACTTTTATTATTATAATATTTCTTAACTTTTTATAGTGAAAATGTGTTTAGGTTATTAAGACCTAACATCGTGCCAAATTTCATGAAATTTGATGAAAATAAGGTCGTTTTATATACACACTCCCAAAAGAAAAGTGACCTTATAAGTGTTCCCGTTTTTTCCCTTTAGGGGAACTGAACCCTATAAACCAGCTGTCAAACTCACAAAATGGCGGTAGATGTTAAGAGAGCGCTGCCCGAGCATTTTCTTTTACAGATTTTTCTTAACACCTAGCATAAGGGGATCTCCACTGGAAAATTATGTCCGAACATCAAATGTTAGACATAAATTTGTCCCTTGTTGTCATGTTATGTTAGGTGTTAAGACAAATGTTTCAAAAGAAATGCTCGGGCAGCGCTCGCTTAACATCGAGGTGGTATTTATGTAGCCTTTCCACGGTCAGTCATTCTATGTCAGGCATGTGTACGTGTAAACTAATGCCTAGCCCTTACACACAACAGTCATTGCCATTAAATCTTCATAATTTCCGACTCTGTGGTGTGCAGACACGATGAGTGACACGGACGACCGTATCGCATATTTTGCACTGGCAAAGTGCGTTAAAAAGTGAAAAAATAAAGAGAAGAGCACTCGGATTAAATAGTGCTTAGGAAAAAGAAGTCAGTTATCGCATAAATTTCGCGACAAAAATTGTTTTTCCGCTTCGCTTGTTTTGTTTGCCGACATGCGTATGATGTTTACAGCGCGACGAACAAAACCAAATTTCAATTTGCCTTGACCCGGGTACAGCGTCTTGTCGTGCATCGAAAAATATCTAAACCACTTTGATTTTTCGTCAGTCATTTCCCCGTCGTGTCTGTGGTACCATACATACAAATTTTCTCTAACACATGCTCACGTTTGGCTTCAATCGATTGACCGTTTAAGGCCCTCATTACCCAACTAGCACGCGAGAAGTTGCCAGTTCAATCCTCAACCGCGATACATTTCTTTTTTTTGTGATTTCGATCCTCAACTGCAGTGCTAGTATTTTCCTTTTTTTGTACTTTTTTCTTTAGTGTTTATCTTTAAAAAGTATTACAATACTTATTATTTGCTTCTGCAGATTACCACAAATCAATTTTCAGTCGAAATTGCCAAAAAATTTTGCGTTTAAAAAACTGAACGCAAGCTTAAACCCAAGTGAACGATTTGACAGTTCATGTGAGTGAATGCGCAGCGTTGCGTTTTATGCTATACGCATTTTCATATGAAACTACGTAAGACAACGCGAGCGGTCACTGAGTGAGGTGATGCGTTTTACACAATACTAAATTAGTGGACGCAGGGTGAAGTGAGGCGTTGGGATTTACAAAATAAGCACCTTAATGGCAATGACTGTTGTGTGTAAGGGCTAGGCATCAGTTTACACGTACACATGCCTGACATACATAGAAAAACTGGCTGTCTAAGGCCCGCATTCGGTGTGAGTGAACCATCCTGATATCTTAACGAATCTTGAAATATCCTCTAGAGACACACGTATAGGGACACGAATATCGAAAAAAAAATCGCTTCCTACTCATTTCGGCATCGACTGCAAAGTATCGATGTACTCAAAATATCAGGACAAAAGTATCGATACTCAAAATATCGAAATTTACTACTCATAGTAAATAAATTTCAAGAAATGAAGAAATGCTAGTCTAATTTCACAGCACTCACACCAACGCAATTTCCCAAAACCTGTTTTTCCGGTTTTGCTTGGCATCATCAGCGATACTCTCGTATCCGATTGCTTTCAGAATGCGAACGAAACTCAAGCTAGAATGCGCCGAAGAAACCGGTTCTCGAATTTATGGTAGAATTACTCTAGCGGTAAGGTTAGAAATCGTGTCAGCTGACACAATCTATCTTATCCGAACACAATGTTCGCTATTACTCTGACCGGATTGAGTAGTAGACATTTCTGCGTCGATTAGAAAACTACTACAAAAATCGTGTCAGCTGTGAAAAGAATGTTGCCACACAAAGAATTCACTTGAAAATGAAATAGCAATAATGCTTTTCCTATGCAAGAATTTAAACGGCAACACTGGTTAAAACAAGCGAATATTTATTGGAAATATAGTCCACCTGCGCTTTCGTTTGCTTTAAATTTGTACATCATCGTACATTTTACACAACACTAAGCACATTGAGTCAATTATTTCGTCGTTTGAATTCATTTTTCACGATATATTTTGTTTGTGAACTCTGTTGCAGAAAAGTGTTGCCAGTGACCTTCGATTTTAGTTCAACAAAAGAAGTGGATTATTATTGCCGAAATAAGTTAAAAAAGTTGTACACAATATAGAGATGTAACAATTATGATAATTCAGTGCCATAAATTTAATAAAGAATGTAAAATTTCATCTCAGAAGAAAATAAACAGTGTGTTTCTTTTGTGCACAAAACTATACGGCAGCACTAACAAAAAGAAAAGACTGACAGCTGCAATCCGTTTAGCTGTTAGAGTAACTGGGCAAATTGCTATCCGACACGATTGAATCCGACACCGCTGGACTAATTAGACCATTACTCAATATCCGCCACAGAAACGGCAGCATAATGGCCGGAATTGCTCAAGAAAAATGAGCAGGTTTCTTGGTAGAGTGGATGAATTTTCTACTAGTTTTTCTGTACTAGGCACGCATTTTTAGCACTGGAACGGGTTGCAATTAGAGCCCGACCGAACGCTCGGTCTCGGTTACCGAACAGTTCGGCCAAAAGGTTCGGTCTCGGCTACAAAAGGCCGAGTATTTAGCCGAACAGTTGAGGAACAAATTGTATAGTTTTAAACAAAATTTAAATTTTTTAATAATACTTTTAATTGATTTTTCATACATCAGATGCTTAATGTAGGTATTTATACCTCAAAAGAATTGTTAAAACGTTTTTATTAGGTCGCTTTCTTGTCTGTTTGTATGTCCCGTACAAATCTTGGAATTAATTTTAAAGTAACTTCCCGATAAGCTAGAGACTTGAAATTTTCAACATAGCTCAGAACTGGATGACAATGCAATATTATATCAAAATTTTTTCTGTGTGGGCGTGGCACCGCCCACAAATAATGAAATACTTTTTATCTCGGCACTTGTATAAGCAATGTTAACGAATTTTGGTATATTGATACATACATTCGTCTCCAACATTTTTCCTAAATGTGGTTGGCGTTGGACAACGGGGCATGGCCCCACCTATACAACTCCACCTTAAGGAATGCTTTATCTCGGCTAATTTTACAGCAATATCAATATCAAATTTGGTATTGAGGTGTTAATAGTCGTTTCTTACATTCCTGTCATATGTGGTATGATGTAACACACCACGCCCAAACTCACCACACCCAAACTCACCCCACCCAAACTCACCACACTCAAACTCAACACATTCAAACCCACCACGCTCCAACTCTGGTATATTGATACATACATTCGTTCCTTTTAATAGGCCTGCTATAAAAAAAAATAAAACAATTTAAAAAAACTACCTACCAACCCATAATTTAAAAAACGATCACTCTTTTTATTGGCCCAGTTTTAAAACCATTTAACCCTTTCAACAGTAAAAAATTTTACAGTTAAAAAAAAACAGTGAAGTGAAGAAGTAAGAAAAACAACAAAAAATAAACAATTATAAATAGTGCAATAGTGACAGTTTCTTCGAACCATGTAACAAAAAAAACAATTTAAAAACACTACCTACCAACCGGTTACAATTTTACACACACAAGACTAAAAATCAGAAAATAATTATTAAGTAAAAAAAAATTTTTAATATTCAACGTTTTTAAAATGGACTAAAAAGTATAAAATAATTTTTCATTACCATAAACAGATTTCTGAACCAATATAGATGGTCCTGATAATATTTGATTTTGATTTTTCAATTGATATGGAAATACTAGTAAGATTTAAAACTAAAAACGTTGGGCGCAAAATAACAGCAAAGAGTAGCTGCTGTTGAGAAAACAGTTTATATCATTTGCAGGCCAATATTATTGTACTTAAGTGATTTAATAATAATAGTCGAACTTAAGTTACTACAGCTCATACTTTCAAAGCATAAATGACTAAAATTCATCAATCAAATAGATGGGATTGAAAAACAAAGCATGCAACAAAATTCTGAATTTTAATCTACTTTTGAGTTTAACAAGTTTAAATCAAAGAATAGGCAGTACAATCAAACTGTTAGTGACTTAGGTGAACTATTCACGCATCAATAACCCAATGTATGCCCCAACGTTTTTAGTTTTAAATCTTACTAGTATTTCCATATCAATTGAAAAATCAAAATCAAACATTATCAGGACCATCTATATTGGTTCAGAAATCTGTTTATGGCAATGAAAAATTATTTTATACTTTTTAGTCCATTTTAAAAACGTTGAATATTAAAAATTTTTTTTTACTTAATAATTATTTTTTATAATAAAATGTATTTTTTCCTAAAAATGTATAAATTTTTTTTCATTAAAATTCTTCTTTGTTTTGCATATGTATTCGAAAGGTTCGGTCTCGGCCGAACATTAAAAAAAGGCCGAACGCTCGGTCTCGGCCAAAATTTCGGGTTCGGTCGGGCTCTAGTTGCAATATCTTCTCCTTCTATCATCTTTGCGTGTAACAACCAGGCCGTGGTACTAAGATGGATGGTACTAAAAGAGGTGTGAAGTTTGATAAATTTCGCGCGTTCTTCTGCGCCCTTTGGCATAATTTAGAGATGAAAACTTGGTTTCGATATTGGGTGAGAGGGATCGATACCATCAAATATCGAGTACTTTGAAAGTACTTGAAAAAGTACTCATATCAAAACCAATAATATTGATACTGAGTAATATCGATACTATTTTCGTGTCCCTACACACGTACTAATTCTGCCCATAGAGTAATAATATCAAGTGTACCAGATAGCTTGACGTACCCCAGCTTGTCAAAAAATATTTTGATTTTTCTTTTCTCCTTCTTCGTTATATGTCAACCCATCCGAGACATTAGTACAAAAAAGTTACTCAACATTTTTACGTACCAAACAATTTTTATTTTCAGTAATGAACCAGCACGTGTGTTACATTTTTTATAACAAATAGCGTTTATAAACCAATTGTTAATATTTTTTTATCTCGTTAAGACCACCTGAACTTCGCATTGCCCCAAAGAAATTTTCTAATATGTACGTCTTGATTTTGTCTACTAGTCAAAAGGTAGGACATTCCAAACATTTCTTGCAGATATTTATACAGCAAATTTAGGGAGGTATTCGTTATTACCACAAGAGTTGGCAATTGATGTTTTTTCTTTTTTATAAGCTTTATATTAACTTCACTTCAGGTATCTATCTATCTATCTATGTATTGTAATGACCCTTTCCTCGGGGTTGGATAGCTGGGGTATAACCTCAGCGGCTGTCCGGGTCCTATCTCAGGAGAAATGAGAAGATGGGTTGTTTTTTGTAGTTTTTGGATAATTTATTTAAGCAACGGAAAAGTGGTGACAATCACGACTACGATTTCTAGTCGGAGGAGTAAAACTTCCTCGACGACGTGTAGCTTAAATTTAACTAGTACGACCGAAGTAAAACGTTCGGTCGTGTATATGCTTAGCGTAATAAAACTACGACTGGCGAAGTAAAACTTTCGTCCAGTGACTACGGTAGGAGCTACTATGCAAGAAGTAAAACTTTCTCGCCTACTGGGGATGACTTCGTTGCTCGGGAGTCAACAAAGAAGTGATTTCTTCTGGCTGCTGCTGCGTCTTATATTCAGCCATGCTTCTTCTTCCTTCTTGCTTGCTTGCCTGTGGCTCGCTTGCTGTAGTCTGTTCAAAGCAGTGCTTGTTCTTCTTCGCCACCTGTTATTGTTCTTGCTTGTTTTCTATTGCTGTGCTTCGCTTTGTCTGTCTGACCTGTGTTGATATTTTCGTTGTCCGCTTGATCTTGGAAACTGTACTGACGTTCAATGTTATTTTATATTATATTTAATGGTATTAATGTTTATTTGTGAGGCCTAAATTAGGCGTTAATTTAGGTCCTTACAGTATGTATGTCGTCAAATCTAGTAATCAATTTTTCACCCCCTTCCCGACTACCAAGAGATCTGAAACTTTGCAATAATGCGTAGACACCAAGACAATACATGAATTAATCATAAAATATCGGATTGGACAAGAGGGCGTGGCACCGCTCATAAAACAAAGTTTTTATAAGCTTTATATTGATCTTGATTAGCTTTGGAACTAAAAGTCGTACAGCATTGAAATTTCGTATGCAGTCGCCTCTTGGATGTGTCGTCCCACTGGTAAAATTTTATGGGCGTAGGATAAGGGGCGTGGCACTTTTTTTTATCAACTCCAGATTTGTGTATAACTTTAAAACTACACATCACACATCAATGAAATTTGGTAGGAACTTACTACATATCCATATCCTTCTACTGGGAAAATAAGACGGGCAGTGGACAAGTGGGCGTGGCACCGCCCATACAAACAAAATCGTTTATATAGAATAGGTTTGGAACTAAAAGTCGTGCAGCATTGAAATTTCGTATTCATTCGCCTCTGGGATGTGTCGTCCCACTGGTAAAATTTTATGGGCGTAGGATAAGGGGTGTGGCGCTTTTCAAACATCTGATACTCATTGGGATATGCTGTCATTATGCAAATATGCATGCTTCCCATCGAATCAATGTGAACTGTGGTACAAGACTGACAAATCGACCACAGGTCAGTTAAGGATTCCCGATTTCGAGGTGAATGAGGAGATAGATAATCAGGCTTTGGTTTTGCTCGAAGATATGTGTTACCTCATGTGCACCAGTAATCAAGTTAGGAATGCGAACGCCATGTCGTGGAATGAACGGCGGTTTCAATCGAGAATTGAAACGTGAGCGTGAATACGATCGAGATGCATTGAACCAGTTAGTTTTAACGAATGTACCACCGCTGAACTCCCAACAGAAGGAAGTGAATGCAATTGCTGATGGAAATGGTGCCTTCTTTTTCCTTTGAGAATTTTGATTTGATTTAAGATATCAGAGCTCTAAATTTGAATTTATGGGAGACTAAAAAGTAGAAAATCTATATATATAAAATTCAAATTATGCAATCGATCATAATCAAATTTGGCACATAGACTATATTTGTCCCAAGGATGGTCATAGTCTATAAACAATTGTTATACATCAAGAGGGCGTGGCACCTCCCATACAACTTAAATAATTTATTTGGCATATCTTTAAAACTACAAGGTGTACAATATTAAAACTTTAAATTATGTTAGTGTTTAGATGTGTCTTCCTGATGGAAAAAATGTAGGGGCGTGGGAAAAGGGGGCTTGGCACCCCTAACTTAATTCTATGATATGGCAAATCTTTGAAAGTACAAGTCGCGCAGCATTAAAATTCCGTACGCAGTCACCTCTTGGATGAGTCGTCCCCCTGGTAAAATTATATGGGCGTAGGTCAAATCCTATACGGGTATAACTTTAGAAATATACTTCATACATCAATGAAACTCGGTAGAAACATATTACATATCCGTATCATTGAACTGGGAAAATAGGACGGGTATTGGACAAGGGGCGTGGCACCGCTCATACAAACGAAATCAATGATATCGAATAGCTTTAGAACTAAAAGTCGCGCAGTATTGAAATTCCGTATGCAAGCACCTCTTGGATGAGTCGCCCAACTGATAAAATTTTATGGGCGTAGGACAGGGGCGTGGCACTTTTCAATCAACTCTACATTTGGGTATTACTTGAGAACTATATATCATACATAAATGAAACTCCGTATTCTTCAACTGGGAAAATAGAATGGGCATTGGACACGAGGCACCCCTCATACAACTTTAATCTTTTATTTTGTATATCTTTAAAACTACAAGTCGTTCAACATTAAAATTCTGTTTTGTTAGAATTTAGTCGTGCCCTTTTGCTAATTTGCTAATAAATGTAGCGGCATGGCACAACGGGACGTGGTACCACTCATACAACTTAAATCTTTGATTTGGTATGTCTTTAGAACTACAAGTCATACAACATTAAAATTTGTATTCTGTTAGTATTTAGTTAAATATATGTACATGTGTTTACATTGTTACATTTTTACAAAATTTTGAGTTATATATATATAGATTTAGGGGCATGGGACAAGGTGGCATGGCACACCTTAAATGTATGTACCTTAAAAAAGTGGTGGTCCATGAGGAGTGAAGGGGGGTCGTGACTTCAATTTTGGCCTTCCACCAAAGGAGTAATCTACATACACAGATAGTTCTGTAAGGACCTACATTTATGACTTCCCCTACAAATATAGAGACATCACAAACATCAGCAAGAAGAAGCGCTGCTGTTCAACAGAAAACAAGAGAAACCAAGAAAAAGACAGACTGGCAAACACTGCTATTAAATTAAATACAGCAACATCCAATCAGAGCATAATTCTCATTGCGTATTTTCACAAAAACGCGGGGTGGAACCCGCGGGTAACAGCTAGTAATATTATATAAAAAAAACTTTTTAAAAATAAGCTTTAATTCATTTAATGTACTAAAAAGTAGAAAATAAATTGTTTCGAAGTCACAGGTATCTTACTATCTGTAAAGGCGAAAACTGGCAAAGGCGATGAAAATTCGTTTAAGATTGCTTTATTTGAAGATAAATGTATAGATGGCACTTTCAGCACTAATATAAAATGGCTATGCTTGCCAAAGCGTCTAAGTTTAAATTAAAGATGTATCTGCTGCTGCTGGCTGCTATTCTGGCTGTTGAGGCTGTTGTGTCCGTTGTTGAGGCTGTTGTGTCCGTTGTTTCTAGACGGTATTTTTCCGAACCTTACTCGGCGGCGGCTATTCGACAATGACCTGATTCTCTCTTTCTCGATGACAACTATTTGACATTTGTATTTTCGGGCGTTGCCATACCCTCACGACTGTTCATATTTTATAAAGTGATGCCATACCTTAACACCCCACCCCCCGTGAACCACTCCCGGGTTCACCACAGACCTTCAAAACTGCTAATCTTGTGGCTGGACGTCGGTATACCCCTTTCGCTGTCTTCACTTCTGCCAGCCGAATTTGTGAGTCTTTTGCCGGGAAAACCTTGGTTATGCGGCCCTTTGGCCACTGGCTTCGTGGCAGATTAGGATCACAAATGAGCACAAAATCATCAACTTGTAGTGGCGGTACCTTTTCGTTCCATTTCGGTCGGCAAATGAGTTGTGGAAGATATTCGGTCATCCATTTTTTCCAGAGGCGGTCTTTCAAATTTTGGGCAATGCGCCACTGTTTCCTCAGGCACACTTTTGTATCAACCGGATGTGGTGTTTGCGTTGAGTTGACACATCCCACCAGAAAATGGTTAGGCGTTAGGGGTTAATCCTCTTCGGCGGCAATCGGTATATCAGTTAACGGTCGAGAATTCAAAATATTTTCGGCTTCGACTAACACGCATCTAAGCGTCTCGACCCTCGGTGCTACCTCACGCAGAGTAAATTGCAGGAGTCTCTTGATGATTCGTATCGGGCGTTCCCAGCAACCTCCTGAGCTGGGATTGTTTGGGCAGTTGAAAACCCAGTCCATGTTAGACTTTGCAGCTTCGTCCTGCAGGCGGTCGGCATCCAGCAATGATCCTGCGTCGTTTAACTCTCGTTGGGCACCAACAAAATTTGTGCCATTGTCGCTGCGCAATCTGAGAGGCATTTACAAAGTTGCGTAGAGCCATAATGAACGCATCGGTAGACAGATTCTCAACCAGCTCCAGGTGTGCAGTAGAGGTCTGCATGAATGCATTTGAAAGAGCGACCAAGACATTCATTCGGGTTTGAATCTTTCGCTCGCATGTGCACTTATTTCCAAACACGTGTTGAATAAGCACATATGCCTTAAGAGTGAATGAGATAGCAAAACAATTGAGTAAATTGTAAGCGCAAGCACATTACTCACAAGCAGTGTACCCACTATTCAAATGTTTTGGTAAACAGAGTGCAATGCAGTGGGTGCACCGAGTATTTAAGGGGCTATACGCAATTAAGAGGCTGAGCTTATTTTTAAAGAATTTCTGATGGAAAGACGTTTTCGTGTATTAATTATAATTTCTATGCATATTGTGGTCATTTTAAACATTATTTGCCGAAGAAAAGACTTTCGGACGATGCATTACTAACCGGCGCGCAGAAGCGGCTTCGCCAAAATTCTCCAGCTTGCCATTCACTGCACCCACTTTACCCACTTCACTCACTATACAATAGCCTTGCTTTGTTACATTCGTTTTGTTTGTTTTGATTGTAGCAAATAGAGCAAGATAACAAATGCTGCTCTTACTCTCTCTGAAAATAATGGCACGAGTGGGTATTTGTTTTGGTATTGAGAGGTTTTGTGAGTGTTTCACCCATTCAAATGTTTCACTCGTGCGCCGAGTGCAATGAAATGGGTAACCGTAGTGCACAGGCAAACCAAATGCATTCATGCAGACCTCTAGTGTGCAGCTCTGGTGGTCAGGCAAGTGAAAATGCCAGCCCAACGTTTCTCCTTATGGCGACCTACGGTGACATCTAGGGGGCCAAAGAGATCTACTCCCGTATATGTAAAAGGCCGTATATACGGCGTGACGCGGTCTGCAGGCAGCTGGCCCATTAGTGGTGGTGCAGGTTTGGCTTTAGCGATGCGACATTTCAAGCAGTCACGTTTTACAGCTTTCAGCACCGACTTTGCACGAGAGATCCAATAGCGCTGACGGACTTCATTGATGATTACAGCGTTGTTCTGATGGTGAAATCTCTCGTGGTACGAGCGCATGATGAGTTGGGTGAGCTGGTGTTTCTGAGTCAAGATGATTTGTCGCCTGGCGTCCAACGGCAAGAACGCTGCTTCATCTAGGCGACCGTTAACTCGCAGTAGCCCACTGTCGTCCAGATATGGCGCAAGAGGATGAAGCGCGCTCGTTTTTGGAATGACACGCCCCTCTTTTAGCAACGTAATTTCGCTGCGAAACTTCTCGCTGCACATTGCAGCAAACTAGCTCGTCTGCCTCACATATTTCCCCTGCCGTCAATGGACCTCGGTGGCTTAGATCTCGCTTAACAAGTTTTCGAAAGCGCAATACCCATGCGATTGTGCGTTTGAGCTTCAAATAATGAGAAAACCGATTAATTTCTATAATTTCATTACTTGCCTGGTTCAGGAGGACGGTGGCAGGTCTGATTTCTTCCTCCAGTAAATTGGTTGGCGGCGAGATATTAAGGGTGGGCCATGTTTCTTCATGACCATAGATGAACTTTGATGAAAGTTGGTGTTGGCCGTGTAGCGATGTCGGCTGGATTTTGGTCGGTTGACACCCAGTGCCATTGCTCAGGTGTAGTTGATGACAAGATTTCCGATATTCGGTGTCCGACGAAAGGCTTATATTTCCGGCCGATTGAATGAATCCAACACAATACTGTGCGCGAGTCACACCAGAAGACGGTTTGCGCAATGTGGACGCAGTGGTATTGCTGGATTATTTGGCTTAGGCGTTTTCCAAGGATAGCGGCTTGGAGCTCAAGACGCGGAATAGACATCAGTTTTTGTGGGGCTGTCCGTGTTTTAGCGGCGACAAAGCTATGTATGTCTATGTTATCGTTGTGGCATATGCGGAAGTACCCAATCGCGGCGTAGGCTGCCTGGCTGGCATCGACGAAAATGTGAAGTTGTACTTCATCAGCTGCTTGTAGGTCTTGCAAACGACGGTCTTTGCGTATGTGTAGTACCACGGGACATGTTGGCTCTGGATGATGTGTGGGGTCATACGCTAACCAGCCCAGACTAGGCTTAATGGCGATCGGCTCCCGTCCGCTGTTCTTGAGAATCGTAGTGGTTGCCTGGAAGTTTCTGGCGGCGAGGTTGTCATCAACGTTGAGGTTATGAGCTGGCTGCTCCTTGAAGTTTCTGGCGGCGAGGTTAAATTTACAGGTGGTGCTTGAATTTTTCTTGTGGCGTTTGACAGCGCAACAGCGGCTGTACTTGCGACGACGATTGTGTTGGTATTTGTGATGTAGGCAACACTGCGTTTAGCTTTGTAATATAGGCCCTAATGTAATCAGCAACATTGTAAGTAGGCAACACTGCATCTTCATGCAGCTGTCATGAAATCGAAATAATAAATGCCTCTTTCCTTTTGTGACTTCAACGAGAACACACGTGTTTTACTTCGAGACATTACATTGGCGACGAGTAAATGGAAACGAGCCAAGTAAAAAAGAACCACGAGGATCAGGAAATACGTGAAAGCAGCAACAGCATTAAAGCGCCGACAAGCAGAATTGAAGCACAGATTCCAGAAACCAGCGGAGGCAAAAAAAAAAATATGGCTTTATTGGGCAGTTTATCTAATTTCATGGAATCTGAAAGCTGGACAATTTATAAAGAGCGGCTGAATCACTTTTTTGCATCAAACGAAATAACTGATGAGCACATAAAAGTATCGACCTTGCTGAACGTGATAGGCGCCGAAGCCTATAAACTAATAAGAGATTTAGTCTATCCGATTGCGCCAGGCAACAAAAAATACGAAGAACTGTGTGAACTGATGTCCAAACAGTATTTACCAAAAACTGTGCTATTTCGTTAACGGAAGAGTTTTTTTGACGCCAGAAGAGGGGTAAATGAAACAGCTGTCGTTTGGCATGCGCGTCTAAGAGCGTACGCCGCCACGTGTTCGTTCGGCATCAATTTGGAAACCCTCGTTTTGAACAAATTCATCACTGGGTTTGGAGAAGGAAAAGTGTTCGATAGACTGTGTGAAGAGGGCGACAGGTTAACTACTACCAGCGCAGCAGTGGATCTGGCCCAAAAGTATGAAGGCGCATCCGCGCCGGTTGAGGCCGACGTAAATTTCATCAGGAAAAGCAGCTACCAGAAAAGGTTTGGCAAGACACAAGGAGAGGCTAACATGCAAAAGGCTGAAGGATGCGATCATTGTGGAATGAAAAACCATAGATCGAAAGACTGTAGATATGCGGAATACACGTGCAACAAATGCGGCACTAAGGGGCACCTAGCAAAAGTGTGCAGGGCAAAAAGGGATAATGTTGTCGGAAAAACCGATAATTCGATTAGGCTAGTGAGCAACCAGGAGAGTGAATTTGACAATTTCCAGGAGAGTAAATTTGACAACTTTTCAATATTCACTTTAAGTTCAAATGTTCAAAAAAGGAATTTTTCCAACCCATTTGCAGTGAGTATTCGAATAGCGGAGGTGCTGTTGTCGGCTGACATTGACTGTGGGGCGTGTATCTGTGTGATGCCCTTACAGATATTTGAAGAAAAGTTTCCTGATCTCAAATTAAGAGCATCGCAAGCAAGGCTGCAGTGTTACGACGGAAATTTCCTAGAGGTACGCGGTGAGTTCAGTCCCTGTGTCGAATATACTGGTGTTCGTAGACGAGTGGTGTTTGTGGTGGTCAACGGTGCCCAACGGCGCGTGTTATTGGGTAGAAATTTCATCGAAGTTTTCAAACTTGAGTTAAAGCCGGTAAATCAGATAAGCGAATATAAAGCAGATAAATTAGTAGAGGCTGCAAGCAAATCGCACAGGTTGAGTTTAGAATCGGTGTTAGAGAAACATAAGTCTCTATTCGATGGTTCTTTGGGAAAATTCAAGTACGGGAAGGTGAAACTAGAATTGGCAGAGGGGGTGAAACCGGTATTTTGCAAACCTAGGCCCATTCCTTTCGCGTTAAGAAGCGAGGTTGAGAAGCAATTGGACGAATTGGTGAAACTGGGCGTGTTGACTCCCGTAGAGACAAGTGAATGGGGTACGCCTCTTGTGCCAGTTCTGAAGCCAGACGGTTCCGTCAGGATTTGTGCTGACTATAAGGTCACTTTGAATAGATTCATAAGGGATGTAAGGCATCCACTGCCCACAGTTGATGAAGTTTTCGAAACGTTACAAGGTGGAGTCAAGTTCACTAAGTTAGATTTGTCAAACGCATACAATCAGCTGGAGTTGGACGACGATTCGCAGATGATTGCCGCATGGTCAACCCACAAAGGCATCTATCGTGTGAATAGACTCCCTTTTGGGGTAAAAATCGCGACTGGCGTTTTCCAAAATCGGGCAGAAAGGGTGGTTCAGGGTATTCGTGGCGTGAGGAATCTAATTGATGATTACATAATTACGGGTGTTTAGTTCTGACAGCCCTAGCTCCTTTTGTGTAAAGCGCTGAATTAGCGGCAAGCCGAATGTGCGGCAAAAGAGACACAAAAAGAGTTAGGGCCGAACTCGTATTTTATGCTGCTGGTCGGCCACTTAACTTTGGGCGATCAAGCAGTGGTCGTGGCATCGCTTTCTCACTTACTTTTTTCTCTTTTTATTTTATGCCAACGAGAATTTTCTGCATGCAGACTCCACTGACGGCCGAATCCGGAAACTAGCTTTTTTAGCCCTTTCATTGGGCAACTAATTGACGGCTACCACCGGCAATACAGCGCGCATGCAGGCGCGAAGAACGGGTCTAGATGATAATGAGCACTTAGTGACCCTAGACAAAGTTTTACAACGGTTCGAAGATGCTGGGTTTAAGCTAAATCTTAATAAATGTGAGTTCCTGCAAGATGAAGTGCGGTTTTTGGGGCACGTTGTGAATAGATGCGGGCTAAAGAAGACAAATGAACGTGTAGAGGCGATTTCCCATGCTCCCGTGCCAAAGGATTTGTCCGAGGTTAGGTCTTTCTTAGGCATGGTTAATTATTACTCACGATTTATCCAGGATGTAGCCAAGAAGCTCGAACCGATTTATAGTCTGTTGAGAAAAGATGTTCCCTTTAAATGGACCGATAGGTGTGATAGTGCATTTAACATAATAAAGGCAGATATAGTTAGGGATGTCACCTTAGCTCATTTTGATGCCACGCTACCTACAGTGTTGGCATGCGATGCAAGCCAATATGGAATAGGTGCCGTGTTATCTCAAGTCAAGGATGGGGAAGAAAGGCCAGTAGTATTTATTTCCAGAACGTTAACGAAGGCTGAGAAAAACTACAGCACTATAGATAAAGAAGGGTTGGCGATTTTTTATGCGGTAAAGAGATTGTACCAATATCTGAAGGGAATGAAATTTAAAGTCATGACAGATCATAAACCATTATTCATGTTGTTAAATGAAGAAACGGGTATTCCCCTAATGGCAGAGAACCGAATGCAAAGATGGGCTTATTTTCTGTCAGGGTTTGATTACGTGATTCGATATAGGAAAGGTGCTGAAAATTCAAACGCCGATTTCGTTTCACGTTTGCCCCAGGCTAATGTCATAGATGATAGTTATGATGAGATAGGTTACACTGATTTTGTGGGCTACGACATATTTCCAATTGATTTTCATGCAGTTAAGGTTGCAACGGAGAACGATACTGTTTTATCGGAAGTTTTAACAGCATTAAAGAAAGGTGCAATTGAAGAGTTAATGGAAAGCAATCGTGACAAGTTCAAGGGGTTTCGGAGTCGCGCGAAGGAAATCTCTCTGGAAAAGGGGGTATTGTTGTGGGGTAACAGAGTTATCATTCCCAGATCTTTGCAAGGTGATGTTTTATCACAACTACATTCGGTGCATCAGGGCATCGTAAAAACCAAGAGCTTGGCAAGAGGGTATTTTTGGTGGCCAGGTATTGATGGCGACATAGAAAGAATGAATGGGGCTTGTAGATCTTGTGCAATGGTGAAATCGGCACCAGACAAGGCACCCTTGATACCTTGGGATGTAGAGAGAGCCCCGTGGATGCGCGTTCACGTCGATTACGCAGGACCAATAAACGGATGTTATTTTCTTATTGTAATCGATGCCTATTCTAAATGGCTGGAAGTTTTCAAGACTAAAACGATGACGGCTTCATTCACTATCGCACAGATGCGCGATTTATTTTGTAGGTACGGTATTCCGAGGAAGTTGGTCAGTGATAACGGTACCCAATTTTGCTCTAAGGAATTCGAATCATTTTTAAAAATGAATGGTGTTAAGCACATTTTGACTGCTCCGGGTTATCCGGCAACAAATGGGGCAGCCGAAAATGCTGTAAAAACTTTTAAAAATGAATTATATGCTGTGAGGATGCAATTCGAGCAAACCGGCCGGAGTATTGATTTAGATTGGGAAATTGGCAAAATATTGTTAGCAAACCGATCGACCAAGCATTGTACTACGGGTGATACACCTGCCAAGTTGTTTTTGAACCGCGAACTTAAAACGACCTTTGATCTCATTAAACCTTGTGACGATTCGGAAATTTCAGGCAACGGTCAACAAGCGAATTTAGCTGTTGAAAGGATGGTCCATGTCAAAAAAAAACAAATAGGTTACTATCGTGGCAGAAGGTTTAGAAAATTTCGAATAGGCAATAAAGTCATGGTTGAGGATCACTCAAACCCAAATCGTTTGCAGTGGCAATTAGCCCGGGTGGTAAAGGTTTTGGGTCAGAGATTTTATTTGTG
This sequence comes from Neria commutata, assembly GCA_963457695.1. Classification (NCBI taxonomy): domain Eukaryota; kingdom Metazoa; phylum Arthropoda; class Insecta; order Diptera; family Micropezidae; genus Neria; species Neria commutata. Next base: position 5,752,849 of record OY735250.1, read on the forward strand.
CCAGTTAAATAGAAACAATAAACTGATTAAAAGACATGTCAATCAAATAAAACCTATTGAGGCATCTGAAAACAATAATAGAAAGGGGGAGGTGGTAAGGAAAATAAATGAGAACATATTGCCACAACCGTCGTCGTTTACACGTATTTCGACACCGGGTACGGCTTCCGGTACTGATATGTTGCCAAAGAGCGCTGCAGATCCTTGTGCTTCAAACGGGGTCACCAGGAATGACACCCCTGTAAGTCGTATGTCAGTCGAGGATGGTCGTCCTAAACGAATTGTTATCAAACCGAGGCGATTAGGTATCGATGATTTATACCATTGAATGTATATAATATTATTTTTGGTTTAATTGATATTTTGTAATTGAAGCGAATTGCGCTAAATTATTGAAGCTAATTATTCAGTATTGTTAAGCTTGAATTTTGTATTTGGAAGCAATTGAATTCGGCTTCAGTGTTAGTATAGCTAATATAGCATAAGTTGTTAACAAAATAGTGTGAGGGTGTGATGTAGGCAACACTGCGTTTAGCTGTGTAATATAGGCCCTAATGTAATCAGCAACATTGTAAGTAGGCAACACTGCATCTTCATGCAGCTGTCATGAAATCGAAATAATAAATGCCTCTTTCCTTTTGTGACTTCAACGAGAACACACGTGTTTTACTTCGAGACATTACAGTATTTGTCGAGGCTCTTCATGTAGACACTTGTGGTGGGAGCGCGTACAACCATTGACACCACACTGCTTTCTTCTTCTGCAATCGGCTGTGGCGTGACCCCAACGAAGACAAGTAAAACAAAGACGTCGCGTTTTTACCGTTTGCCAACGTTGATTTGGATTCAACGCCTTAAAGGTATCACAATTTATGGTGAAGTGCTTCGCTCCACAGTGAGCGCACTTCCGCTGCTTCGATGAAGTTATTAGCGGGCTGCATCTGGAAGTTTCTGGCGGCGATGTTGGCAATATCGTTGAAGTTATGTGCTGGCTGCACGTGGGAATTTCTGGCAGCGATGTTGGCATCATCGTTGAGATTAGGTGCTGGCTACACGTGGGAATTCCTAGCGGCGATGTTGGCATCATCGTTGAAGTTTGGTGCTGGCTGCACGTGGGAATTTCTGGCGGCGATGTTGGCATCATCCTTGAGGTTAGGTGCTGGCTGCACGTGGGAATTTCTGGCAGCAATGTTGGCATCATCGTTGAGATTAGGTGCTGGCTGCACGTGGGAATTCCTAGCGGCGATGTTGGCATCATCGTTGAGGTTTGGTGCTGGCTGCACGTGGAAATTTCTGGCGGCGATGTTGGCATCATCCTTGAGGTTAGGTGCTGGCTGCACGTGGGAATTTCTGGCAGCGATGTTGGCATCATCGTTGAGATTAGGTGCTGGCTACACGTGGGAATTCCTAGCGGCGATGTTGGCATCATCGTTGAGGTTAGGTGCTGGCTGCACGTGGGAATTTCTGGCAGCGATGTTGGCATCATCGTTGAGATTAGGTGCTGGCTGCACGTGGGAATTCCTAGCGGCGATGTTGGCATCATCGTTGAGGTTTGGTGCTGGCTGCACGTGGGAATTTCTGGCAGCGATGTTGGCATCATCGTTGAGATTAGGTGCTGGCTGCACGTGGGAATTCCTAGCGGCGATGTTGGCATCATCGTTGAGGTTAGGTGCTGGCTGCACGTGGGAATTCCTAGCGGTGATGTTGGCATCATCGTTGAGGTTAGGTGCTGGCTGCACGTGGGAATTCCTAGCGGCGATGTTGGCATCATCGTTGGGGTTATGATCTGGAAACTTCTGGCGACGATGCTGGCAGCATCGTTGACGTTATGAGCTGGCTACTCGTGGACGCGTTGCCATACCCTCACGACTGTTCATATTTTATAAAGTGATGCCATACCTTAACACTATCAATAAAAGCTTGTGCGCTCAATATCCATATTCAAAATATCTGCATATTGCAAAAAATAATTTAAATAAAATATTGTGGTAATTGGTTGACAAATATTGAACACATGAGCGGCCCACGCTTTTATTGATAGTAATATACTGGTGACTTCGAAACAATTTATTTTCTCCTTTTTAGAACATTAAATGAATTAAAGATTATTTTTAAAAAGTTTTTTTTTATATAATACTAGCTGATCCACCCGGCTTCACCCGAGTGCCACATCATACGGGGAATCTGTGTATGTAGATTACCTATTCACGAAAACCTATTCTTCCTGTACATAATTTTCATATTATCAAAAAAATTCCTACCATAATTCAAATACATTTAAAAACAAATCTTGGAATAAAATAATTATTTTAGGCAGAACAACGTTTGCCGGGACAGCTAGTACATATGTATATAAAACCCAAATTATGTAAAAATGTTTACGTGAATGCATGACTAAATACTAACAGAATAAAAAATTTTAGTGTTGTATGACATGTAGTTTTAAAGGTATACCAAATCAAATATTTAAGTTGTATGAGGGGTGCCACGCCTCGTGTCCAATGCTCATCCCATTTTCCGAGTTGAAGGATACGGACATGTAGTAAGTTCGTAACGTGTTTCATTTATGTGTGCTGTATAGTTCTAAAGTTATACCCAAATGTATAGTTGATTGAAAAGTGCCACGCCCCTTCTCCTACGCCCATAAAATTTTACCCGTGGGACGAAGCATCTAAGAGGGGCCTGCATACGGAATTTCAATGCTGCGTGACTTGTAGTTTTAAAGATATGCCAAATCAAATATTTAAGTTGTATAGGGAGTGCCACTCCCCCTTGTCCCACGCCCCTAAATTTTTTTAAGCAAGAGGGCACGCTTAAATACTAACAGAATAAAAAATTTTAACGTTGTATGACATGTGGTTTTAAAGATATACCAAATCAAATATTTAAGTTGTATGGGAGGTGCCACGCCCTCTTGATGAATCGAAAAATTTTATATACAGTCGCCTTCCTTTGGTCTTCAACAATATTGGTATAAAGTTTGGCTGAAATCGGTCAACGCGTGTAGCTTTGTATAGCCGGACAGACAGACAGACAGACAAACAGACAAACAAACATTCATTTTTATATATTAGATTTTCTTTTTACTTTTTTCTTCAAACGCAAACTCAAACTGAAAACGGGTTAATATTTTTGACAACGCAACTGACAAGCAAGGGTATGAGAATAGAATGTCATTGCTATCTGGCACACTTGATATTATTACACTATGATTCTGCCAAGCTATCAAAGAACCGTTTTCCCATGAGTCGTAGGCGACGTTCCTGTAGTGCTGGACAGTGACAAAGAAGATGCTCAATAGTTTATATTTCCTCTTCGGCTCCGCAACTATTGCAGAAGCCACTCCGTGGGATTTGCAATCCGTCGGCCATGACGCCTGATTGCAAATCCCAATTGCAAAATTGCAGAAATAAGTTTCGGAGATAAATTTCATGGCATTAAAAAAATTAGTCTCCATCTGCAACAAAATGCATTGGAGTCGTAACAATAGCGGGGTTTAGACGATCCTACATGTCGTCCAACATGTAGGACAAGCCGGTATGTTGGATCGTGTATACGCAAGAAACAACCGCTTGTCACACATGTGGGATGGTTTTCAAAATTTTTTGATATTTCTGCTCGCTTGTCATACCATCCAACCTGTGTAAACACATGTTGGTCAAGCCTAGTGTATTTTGGCACTTTGAGAAATTGTCCGTGCTGTTAACATGATCACGGACAGTAAGAATTTCATTGAGCTGCGGCCTGCAGTTGGTTCTTACTTTGAAATATACGTTAATTAGAAAAACTTAAGGATGTATAAAATTAAATGAATAAAAATGGCTTTAAAATTTTAATGCTATAGCATTTCATTTTGCATCACTATGAAAATGAATGCTATGCACAAAAGATGCATAAAAGAGATAGCTTGAATAATTTTCCTGAAACTTGGAAAATTAATGGCGGAGTTCATAAATAGAAATAGAAACGCACAAAATAAAGTATACGTAGCGCTTTTAAAAAAACTAAAACTAAAAATGCTATCGACGAGAGCTGAGAACGCCCATTCTTTTTCAAAAGTCTCATTTGCCGTCGGTAAAAAGGCTTTGGCTGTATGCGTGCGTCTCGCTTGCCAACTTGAAGAAAGTGATGTTGTACGACATGTGGGACCGTGTATACGCAGCGGCACGTGTACAGTTATTCCTGCCGTCAAGCCATGTTGGACGACATTTAGGATCGTCTAAACCCCGCTAATGAAATTACTCGGAGACGTTTTTTTAAGAATTTAAGAATAGACCGTTTTTATCCAATACGTTTAAATATGTTTTGGCCATGCAACCCTGAACCGTTTAAAAATTGACATCACTGTTGTGTCTTGCCGAATCAGTTCTGCTTGTGAAATCAGGCCGAAAGGTCTGTGTTTTATGTTAAGCGCGTAGCAAATGTTGGTGAACCAAATGAGTATTAGCGTGGGTGAGCTCGTTGCAGTGTATTTTCAGTAATTTTTTGGTTCGTAAGCGTGTTTTCGTGGTGGGCATAAAAATAAAAGAAAATTGTAAAATTTTTTTCAGTTAAAATAGATAAGAAAATAATGGAGAAAAGAGAAAAGTAAAAAGTTTGAAGAAAGACTTCAAAAAGGTGCCAAGAAATGGCAAAAGGCATGAGAAGCAAGTTGAAAGAAATTGTTTGTGTATACGTGAATGTGTGAATGTGAAAGAAGATGTGTTAAATAGTGCATCAGAGGGAGCAAGTATCAATGGCAGCACAACCCCGAATAGCAGTATTTTAAAACACGGTTAATTGACTGAAAAGCAAAAAAGCAGCGCCTGAGTAGTGACTGAAGAAAAAGACTGTAAAGTAAACGAAGGAACAGACTTACCTTTCTTGTGCTTGTAGATTTATTGTTTTTTCCATGGTGTGGTCGTCGTCCGTGATTTGCTGTTAAAATAACTTCTGGTAGTTTGGCTATGTTTTAACGAACTGGAAATGCAGAACAAGTTTCAGACGCAAAAGAACGAAGGGTGAAAAGGAAAAGAGCAGTTATAAGATGGATATACTGAAGAATAACGCTAAAATTTGTATGTAATTGTAATATGTTCGGAAAACAAAAAATCGGATACTAGGAAGCAAACGCGTGTGTTTGATCGTGTTCACTGAAGCAGCGGCAACTCTACAAAGTAACAAAGAGCAATCAGATGTGCAAGCAGCGCAAGCATGTTAGGAAAACTCAGCACCACACTTAGTAAAAGGTAATTTTTTCAATTTCTTCAAGCCCCCATTGCCCCGAAATCCTCTTAATTGCAGAAAGCTACGCCTAAATATTTTGCCATGCACTTTTTGTCTCAGTTACGATATTCTTCAATTTTCCAACGCATATACATACATATGTATATATAAACGAAGCGGCTGTTGTAGCACCCATTTTATGCAGTGATGCCAACTACTCCGAACATGCTTCGATTCCGCATGGAATGAATAAGAATAACTTGTACGATTGCAGCCTTCATCAGCAGTAAAATAATTTGGCTTTTGGCCCAATTAACCAGCGTTTTATTTTTTTTCCGCATATTTTAATGCATTTGGAAAATAAGAGTTGACATCACTGATTTTATGTCCAGTTAGGCAATTTTGCTGCTCATAAACCAGCTTTGAATGAAGAAGCTCACGAGTGTACTTTTGTTATTGTTACTTAAAGATTCAATAAAAGCTGGTACCTTTTCCGGCCATATTTTAAGTTCTTTTTTGCCGCTCATATGCAAATGTACATACATATATGCATGTATTTATTGGTGTTGTCCTCATATGCAAATCTACATACATATATGTATGTTTTTATTGGTGTTGTCCTCTTATAATTTTTTTCACCCTTAAGTATACACACCAAAAATCAGTGATGCCAAATAGGTCTGGCTAAGCAACAATGAGCGACAGCGGGAAAATCCTTTCCCAATTTCGATCTTTTGTAAACTGGATTTTTTGTTCAGTAGATGAGCTTACATGGTACAAAATAGTGTGCGTTTTAATTTTTAATTGTAAAATCAAATTTTTTTATATTTTTTAAATTCTAATTTTGATTTGAGATAGCCCCAGAGATAAAGTTCGGAGCCGTCAGAATCGGTGGACAGACAGACCAATATAAATCAGTATTTAAGTCAAGCATCAATTATTCGAGAAAAAAAATTACATATAAAGCTGCTAGTTTAAAACTAGCCTTTTTCCTCTATATTATAAGATTCTTTCAAAATAATTGCTAACAAAATGAATTTTTTTGCTCATAGGATTTAATGCTTTAAATTATAAAATCTGCGTACAGATTCAGGAAGAAAAGGCAAGAAAGGGAGGTTCAACCACTTGTGTTTTTTGGCTGTGTTAAAAAAGAGGATATAAGTGTATTAAAATGGCAACAAATCCATTAACGGCAGCAACCAACCAATATTTGCTGCCTGTAGCTGTAAAGCAAAAAAAGGCGAGGTTATCACTTCTAGAACAGCAGTTGCTTTTAACAACAGCAGCAGCGACAATAAACCGAAAAACTGCAGCAACAATTTGCTATTGCTATGTATCAGACAGTAATAATAACAGCAAAAACGGACTGCAAAAGCAACATAAATATTGCCACACTTCGTGCACAGCAACACTGAGTGCAACGGAAAAACCATTGTCACAGCCGTCGCAGTATCAGCCGGAAACCCACCAAAAAGTGGCCGCGTTCTTCGACCAACATAATCTTATTCCGACTGCCGCCGCAAGTCAACAGCAGCAGCTCCAGTATTCTATAAAGACAGTAGGGAAAATGCTAACAACAGCAGCAGAAGGAACCACATCACCTGCCTTAAAAGTTAGTCATCGAAAGACAAAATGCAATAGCAATAACATCAACGAAAGCAGCAGCAAAAGCAAACATAAGAGTAACAAAACAACAGCAGCGCAAGAAACATCAAGAAATTCTTCTAGAGACCCATCAGCAGAAGCCAGCGCTACAACCGATCCTGCTGTTAATACTATGTCTACAACAGCCGAGTTTAAAAAGCTTGAATTTGTTGCAGCAACAAAAACAACTAGGAGTAGGAGTAGAACAGTAGCGCTGCGTTATCGCAAGAAAACATCAGCATCAGCAACAGCTTTAGTACGACCGTCCTCCTTATCGTCGTCCTGGTTCTGTTCGTCGTCGTCCTCTTTTTCACGCAAGCAATTTCATCTATTGCCCAGTTTGGGCGCAACTTCGTTCTTAACACTGCTCACGCTGGTATGTCTAGAGACTGTGCTACTGTCCACCGTTACCAATTGCGCGAAAACCTTTTACATGCATTGGAATACATCGAATAGCATGTAAGTATATCCTTTATTATATTGTAAGTATTTATTCGCCCCAGTGACTCATTGTATGAGTTGTTGATCTTTGGTTCGATTCCGAGCAAACACACCATTTAATAGAAGGGAAGGTAATTTCTTTTCCATATCGTTTCTTTGCGCGGCGCCATCTCTGAGCGTATGTATTTCCCAGGAGAAAAATCTTCTGCCGTTCCAATAAGGCTATAGAATAAATTTGTGCCTCCCGTTAACTTGTGCAAATATATGTAGAGCGAGCATACGCAAGTTAATTCGAGCAAAATATGGTACGATTTTTTTATTCTAACTTTAAGTTATTTATCAAATGTAAAATGAACTTTACCTTTTACCACCGTTTTATAAGTATATGTAGTACATATTACCTACTAATTAGGCCATTACCACTGTTGCCGGGCCGACCTCAAATATCACCTCTCTCCAGGTGTGTCGTTTCTGCGCGCCTTTAATCCCTTGCTCGTAGCTACGGCTTCTTCCACTTGGTCCCTCCACCGAAGATTCGGTCTTCCTCGGGCGTCGGCCCTCAACCCTCGCATGGAAGCATTGAATACCTTTTCTGGTTGGGCATTGTTCATTCGCTTGATGTGCTGGCTGTGCATATGAACATTATGTGTTTCATCTAATGATAGATAGTATCTCTAGATTTTTAATTAATTCCAATTTATTAAATGAGCTGTTATTTTTTAAAGTGGAATAAGTCCATATTTTACAAAAATTAAGATAATGGCAGTTATCGATACAACTTTTTATGATCTTTCTATGGGTAAACAATTTATAGTAAAAAAAAATTTGGATTCTAGTATTTGGGAGATGGAAGTTTTACCTCTTAATAGTATTGACACAGAGTGAAATGTAAACAATGAAATATCTCGCAATAACAGAAAGTGGACTTATTCCACTTTCAAAAATAACAGCTCAATTATTGAAAGGACAAAAAAGTCACGATACCTAATTAATTTTATAATTAACTAATAATTAGTTATCATAACGTAAATTTTAGCGAGCATTACTTAATGATTTCTTTCTGTCAGTGCTCGATTTGATTCTACAATCAGGGAGTTTTCCTTTAAAAGGAACTTAATTGACCTCGTTTTGCCTATACATTTTAATATGCAAACAACAGGGTGGTGTTAAGTTAGCAAGAACCCGATATGTTGCAGTGGTACTGCTCATATGAGATGGTTGTGCGTTATGGTAGGGCAGGTTCGGTAGGGTTAGTGTTTAGTTACATTTGCATATATTGCGTATGTGCAACTTTCCTTGGGCCCCTTGCGGGTTGCATTATATAAATTTTATATTTATTTATAAATGTAAAACGCATTTTTCAACAACTGCATAAGCAGCATGAGTAACGCTCACATAGACGAATCAGCAAATTTAGCATAGGAGAGAATGCACTTGAGTACATATTTCTTCGTGCAGTGCCTGCCACTACGTATTCGACTCGACTGCTTCCTTCACGATTGGAGGCAGGAAACAAAAAGCTTCCCGCACATCTGATGGTGGTGGTGGGTGATGGGTAGTGGGTGCGTGCGTACGTGCGTATGCTCTTCGTTTCTTTCAATTCCCTTCCTCTCCAATACTTTACTCCCTTATAACAGCTTTTTTTTATTATTAGTTAGTGCGTATGTAGCTTTGTCTGCTTGGTGTACTTGCTTGGTTGTTAGGTTGGCTATCTGCTACTGTTATTGACTGTAGGTAGGCTTAGGATTCTTCGTATGCGTAGTTATAACATTTTATTTTTAAGGGTTGCTCTTGAGCGGTTTCTTATCTTCTGCTTTTGCTCTTTGATTTGTAAACCAACTGAAAAACAAGAAAACAGCAGCAAAACAAGTCAGTAATTTTAGTCGGTCAAACCGACATTATTTAAAAAAATTCTTCAGTTTTAATATTTAAGGAATCTCAAATTTCTTGTATTTTTGCAATAACGAACAAAAATAAGAAATCTAAGAAACTTTCAATACGTCTATGTCTATGTCTTTAAAAAACTATCGAATACAACACACTTTGAGTTATTGTAAATGCTTTTTATAAGCTTTATATTAACTTGCATTCAGGTATCTTTGTAGTGGAATCTAGTAATCAATTTTTCACCCACTTCCCGACTACTTAGAAATCTGAAACATTGCATACATTCGTAAACACAATGACAATACATGAATCAATCATAAAAATATAAAATTTTTTACTTTAATCAAAGTTATTAGCGAAACTGCAATAGCCAATCAGAGCACAGACAGAAGAAGAAGCACGTAGGGACAGACGGGCCAGGAGCTGTTTAATCGCATTATATATAATTTTGCCGCATTTATAGAATACGAAATGTATAATGACCTAGATTTATGCCTGATTTAGGCCCGTACAAATAATATTATATAGATACTAGCTGATCCACCCGGCTTCACCCGAGTGCCACATCATACGGGAAATCTGTGTATGTAGATTACCTATTCATGAAAACCTATTCTTCCTGTACATAATTTTCATATTATCAAAAAAATTCTTACCATAATTCAAATACATTTAAAAACAAATCTTGGAATAAAATAATTATTTTAGGCAGAACAACGTTTGCCGGGACAGCTAGTACATATATAAAACCCAAATTATGTAAAAATGTTTACGTGAATGCATGACTAAATACTAACAGAATAAAAAATTTTAATGTTGTATGACATGTAGTTTTAAAGGTATACCAAATCAAATATTTAAGTTGTATGAGGGGTGCCACGCCTCGTGTCCAATGCTCATCCCATTTTCCGAGTTGAAGGATACGGACATGTAGTAAGTTCGTAACGTGTTTCATTTATGTGTGCTGTATAGTTCTAAAGTTATACACAAATGTATAGTTGATTGAAAAGTGCCACGCCCCTTTTCCTACGCCCATAAAATTTTACCCGTGGGACGAAGCATCTAAGAGGGGCCTGCATACGGAATTTCAATGCTGCGTGACTTGCAGTTTTAAAGATATGCCAAATCAGATATTTAAGTTGTATAGGGAGTGCCACTCCCCCTTGTCCCACTCCCCTAAATTTTTTTAAGCAAGAGGGCACGACTAAATACTAACAGAATACAAAATTTTAACGTTGTATGACATGTAGTTTTAAAGGTATACCAAATCAAATATTTAAGTTGTATGAGGGGTGCCACGCCCCTTGCCCAATGCCCGTCCCATTTTCCGAGTTGAAGGATACGGACATGTAGTAAGTTCGTATCGTGTTTCATTTATGTGTGCTGTATAGTTCTAAAGTTATACCCAAATGTATAGTTAATTGAAAAGTGCCACGCCCCTTGTCCTACGCCCATAAAATTTTACCCGTGGGACGAAGCATCTAAGAGGGGCCTGCATACGAAATTTCAATACTGCGTGACTTGTAGTTTTAAAGATATGCCAAATCAAATATTTAAGTTGTATAGGGAGTGCCACTCCCCCTTGTCCCACGCCCCTAAATTTTTTTAAGCAAGAGGGCACGACTAAATACTAACAATACCAAATTTTAACGTTGTATGACATGTGGTTTTAAAGATATACCAAATCAAATATTTAAGTTGTATGGGAGGTGCCACGCCCTCTTGATGAATCGAAAAATTTTATATACAGTCGCCTTCCTTTGGTCTTCAACAATATTGGTATAAAGTTTGGCTGAAATCGGTCAACGCGTGTAGCTTTGTATAGCCGGACAGACAGACAGACAGACAGACAGACAGACAGACAGACAGACAGACAGACAGACAGACAGACAGACAGACAGACAGACAGACAGACAGACAGACAGACAGACAGACAGACAGACAGACAGACAGACAGACAAACAGACAAACAAACATTCATTTTTATATATTAGACTAGCTGATTCACCCGGCTTTACCCGAGTGCCACATCATACGGGGAATCTGTGTATGTAGATTACCTATTCACGAAAACCTATTCTTCCTGTACATAATTTTCATATTATCAAAAAAATTCCTACCATTATTGAAATACATTTAAAAACAAATCTTGGAATAAAATAATTATTTTAGGCAGAACAACGTTTGCCGGGACAGCTAGTACATATATAAAACCCAAATTATGTAAAAATGTTTACGTGAATGCATGACTAAATACTAACAGAATACAAAATTTTAATGTTGTATGACATGTAGTTTTAAAGGTATACCAAATCAAATATTTAAGTTGTATGAGGGGTGCCACGCCTCGTGTCCAATGCTCATCCCATTTTCCGAGTTGAAGGATACGGACATGTAGTAAGTTCGTAACGTGTTTCATTTATGTGTGCTGTATAGTTCTAAAGTTATACCCAAATGTATAGTTGATTGAAAAGTGCCATGCCCCTTCTCCTACGCCCATAAAATTTTACCCGTGGGACGAAGCATCTAAGAGGGGCCTGCATACGGAATTTCAATGCTGCGTGACTTGTAGTTTTAAAGATATGCCAAATCAAATATTTAAGTTGTATAGGGAGTGCCACTCCCCCTTGTCCCACGCCCCTAAATTTTTTTAAGCAAGAGGGCACGACTAAATACTAACAGAATACAAAATTTTAACATTGTATGACATGTAGTTTTAAAGGTATACCAAATGAAATATTTAAGCTGTATGAGAGGTGCCACGCCCCTTGCCCAATGCCCGTCCCATTTTCCGAGTTGAAGGATACGGACATGTAGTAAGTTCGTATCGTGTTTCATTTATGTGTGCTGTATAGTTCTAAAGTTATACACAAATGTATAGTTGATTGAAAAGTGCCACGCCCCTTGTCCTACGCCCATAAAATTTTACCCGTGGGACGAAGCATCTAAGAGGGGCCTACATACGGAATTTCAATGCTGCGTGACTTGTAGTTTTAAAGATATGCCAAATCAAATATTTAAGTTGTATAGGGAGTGCCACTCCCCCTTGTCCCACGCCCCTAAATTTTTTTAAGCAAGAGGGCACGACTAAATACTAACAGAATACAAAATTTTAACATTGTATGACATGTAGTTTTAAAGGTATACCAAATGAAATATTTAAGTTGTATGAGAGGTGCCACGCCCCTTGCCCAATGCCCGTCCCATTTTCCGAGTTGAAGGATACGGACATGTAGTAAGTTCGTATCGTGTTTCATTTATGTGTGCTGTATAGTTCTAAAGTTATACACAAATGTATAGTTGATTGAAAAGTGCCACGCCCCTTGTCCTACGCCCATAAAATTTTACCCGTGGGACGAAGCATCTAAGAGGGGCCTGCATACGGAATTTCAATGCTGCGTGACTTGTAGTTTTAAAGATATGCCAAATCAAATATTTAAGTTGTATAGGGAGTGCCACTCCCCCTTGTCCCACGCCCCTAAATTTTTTTAAGCAAGAGGGCACGACTAAATACTAACAGAATAAAAAATTTTAACGTTGTATGACATGTGGTTTTAAAGATATACCAAATCAAATATTTAAGTTGTATGGGAGGTGCCACGCCCTCTTGATGAATCGAAGAATTTTATATACAGTCGCCTTCCTTTGGTTTCCAACAATATTGGTATAAAGTTTGGCTGAAATCGGTCAACGCGTGTAGCTTTGTATAGCCGGACAGACAGACAGACAGACAAACAGACAAACAAACATTCATTTTTATATATTAGATATCATTAAATCATATAAAAAACATGAACAAATGTTCTGGGGACAGACGGGCAAGGAGGAGCGCTGCTATTCAACCGAAAACCACGAAAACCGAGAACAGACAAGACGGGCAAGGAAAAGTACTCCTATTAAATTAAATAGAATTAAATTAAATTCAGCAACAGCCAATCAGAGCACAGACATGTAAGAAGAAGCACTGCTGTATATAAGGAGCGGCAGTAGCAAAAGAGGATAGAACTGTGCGAGCTGCCGAGGAAAGATATCGCCCAACAGAAGAAACTGGCTCTGAGTCTGACATTCATGTCTATCGTTGCGCAAAGGGGTCGTTGATGATTGTGTTGCTAGTTGTGATTTTGCCTTATAGCTTGGGTATTCAAATACATAACGTATTCTTTACCACTGCTGATCCTGCAATGTGCAATCTGAGAGCTTTTATATCTGTTTAACAAGGTGTGCTCAGGTATGCAAAATTCAGTACTATTTAAGTTTGAAAATTACCGGAGTACCATATCACAAAATTTCAGTACCTTTTTGTGAATATTGTGAATTGTGTATGGCTAAAAAAATTTATACATCAAGAGGGTGTGGCACCTCCCATACAACTTAAATAATTGATTTGGCATATCTTTAAAACTACAAGGTGTACAACATTAAAACTTTGTATTTTGTTAGTGTTTAGCTGTGTTTTCCTGCTCGAAAAAATGTAGGGGCGTGGGACAAGGGGGCTTGGCACACCTTAAATGTATGTACCGTAAAAAAGTGGTGGTCCATGAGGAGTGATGGGGAGGGTCAAGACTTTAATTTTGGCCTTCCACCAAAGGAGTAATCTACATACACAGATGGTTCTGTAAGGACCTATATTTATGACTTCCCCTACCAATATATAGACATCACAAGCATCAGCAAGAAGGGCTTCTTCTGTTCAATAAAAGCTTGGGCGCTCAAAACCTATTTTCACACTTATCTTTCATTACTAGAATCTATTGCAAAAAATTAATTAGATGAAATATTGTATCAATTGTTGACAAATTTTGAACACATGGCGCGCATCCAAGCTTTTATGGATAGTAAGATACAGGTGACTTGGAAGCAATTTATTTTCTACTTTTTAGTACATTAAATGAATAAAAGCTTATTCCAAAAAAGTTTTTTTTATATAATGTTATTTATGTTGAGTAATTTTTTAATTGATTTTTAGGGTTTCCCTAAAGGGAAAGAACGGAACTCTTACCGCTTTTGTTTTTGACCATATTAAGTAAATGGGTTATAAAGAATACATAGCTCAAATTGTAAAAAAGTTCCCCTTGGTCGGCTAGGTTTTTAAACTAAAATTTCGATAAAATCAGGGTAACTATGTTCTTAATATATATTATAGTAAATCTAGATCTTTCGTTTTTCGAAATGTATGTTTTTTTTTAAATGGCGATGTGTTGATATCCTCAGAAAAAATTTCTGTTGTTCATTTCATGTACGGTATCGTTAGCAAGGGATACTTCCATGGAGTCCACAAATACTTTTTCATAATTTAAGGTGTATTGGTTTCAAAGATATTGATAAAAATTTCGAGAAATGATCGCTCCCCTCACCCCTCCTCTAGGTTTCTCAAGCTTTTATGTCATAGTTACAGGAAAACTGAAGCTTCTTTCATTAGATTCATAGTTGCAAAAATATTTAATTTTCTATGAGCCAACCTATGAGATCGCTGTTAGTAATGTAAGATTAACTCTTATTTATTTATTATGGTTAATTATAAGAATACGATTCATATAACTAAATGAAAAATAAAAGCAGGGCTGCTAAGACTTTAAGCTCGTCAGAAAATAAAGGATATGATTTTAAAATCTTGGTTAGATAACGCTGACCCAGGTTATAGGTTTTAATAATAAACTATGTATGTATGTATATAGGCACAACAACCAATATGGGCCTAGGTCTAGCTTTATCGCATTTTCTTGTTGAGTGGTCGTTCTATTTTAGCATAAGATAACGGGTCCTACTCATTTATACGTCAGCCGTGTCCGAACGGGAATCGAGAAGCTTTTATTTACAAGGCAAAGGATGCTCTCGGAAAGTTGCCAACTATGTAGCTCGCGAGAAACGGCGCCGCTTGTAAAGCAACAAAGTTACTTTTTTATTAGATGTTATGAGATGGGGTTCGCTCCACGCATCAGCGACCGAGCACTTATCACCTCGTTATGCTTAAATATTTTTGAAATTTCAAAAATATTGGCTGTGCGCGAGCCCGATTCGTACTAAACTACTTTTTTATACCCTACACCTATGGTAATAGGGTATAATAACTTTGTGCGAAAATTGTAACGCATTAAAGGAGCCATCCTAGGTATAGACATAAGTATATAGAAATGCTTAGAATCACTTTGTGTGTTGATTTCCGGTTATCCGTCTGTCTGTCTTGCTGTCCGTGGTCACAGGAGAGAAAGAAGGAGTTGTCCGATTTGGACCAAATTTGGCACACAGTCGCAGTGGACCTTCCACTACTTCAAGTTCCAAGATTTTTTCAATTTTTCACCCACTTCCCGACTACTTAGAAATCTGAAACATTGCATACATTCGTAAACACAATGACAATACATGAATCGATCATAAAAATATAAAATTTTTTACTTTAATCAAAGTTATTAGCGAAACTGCAATAGCCAATCAGAGCACAGACAGAAGAAGAAGCACGTAGGGACAGACGGGCCAGGAGCTGTTTAATCGCATTATATATAATTTTGCCGCATTTATAGAATACGAAATGTATAATGACCTAGATTTATGCCTGATTTAGGCCCGTACAAATAATATTATATAGATACTAGCTGATCCACCCGGCTTCACCCGAGTGCCACATCATACGGGAAATCTGTGTATGTAGATTACCTATTCATGAAAACCTATTCTTCCTGTACATAATTTTCATATTATCAAAAAAATTCTTACCATAATTCAAATACATTTAAAAACAAATCTTGGAATAAAATAATTATTTTAGGCAGAACAACGTTTGCCGGGACAGCTAGTACATATATAAAACCCAAATTATGTAAAAATGTTTACGTGAATGCATGACTAAATACTAACAGAATAAAAAATTTTAATGTTGTATGACATGTAGTTTTAAAGGTATACCAAATCAAATATTTAAGTTGTATGAGGGGTGCCACGCCTCGTGTCCAATGCTCATCCCATTTTCCGAGTTGAAGGATACGGACATGTAGTAAGTTCGTAACGTGTTTCATTTATGTGTGCTGTATAGTTCTAAAGTTATACCCAAATGTATAGTTGATTGAAAAGTGCCACGCCCCTTTTCCTACGCCCATAAAATTTTACCCGTGGGACGAAGCATCTAAGAGGGGCCTGCATACGGAATTTCAATGCTGCGTGACGAGCCAACCTATGAGATCGCTGTTAGTAATGTAAGATTAACTCTTATTTATTTATTATGGTTAATTATAAGAATACGATTCATATAACTAAATGAAAAATAAAAGCAGGGCTGCTAAGACTTTAAGCTCGTCAGAAAATAAAGGATATGATTTTAAAATCTTGGTTAGATAACGCTGACCCAGGTTATAGGTTTTAATAATAAACTATGTATGTATGTATATAGGCACAACAACCAATATGGGCCTAGGTCTAGCTTTATCGCATTTTCTTGTTGAGTGGTCGTTCTATTTTAGCATAAGATAACGGGTCCTACTCATTTATACGTCAGCCGTGTCCGAACGGGAATCGAGAAGCTTTTATTTACAAGGCAAAGGATGCTCTCGGAAAGTTGCCAACTATGTAGCTCGCGAGAAACGGCGCCGCTTGTAAAGCAACAAAGTTACTTTTTTATTAGATGTTATGAGATGGGGTTCGCTCCACGCATCAGCGAAAGAGCACTTATCACCTCGTTATGCTTAAATATTTTTGAAATTTAAAAAATATTGGCTGTGCGCGAGCCCGATTCGTACTAAACTACTTTTTTATACCCTACACCTATGGTAATAGGGTATAATAACTTTGTGCGAAAATTGTAACGCATTAAAGGAGCCATCCTAGGTATAGACATAAGTATATAGAAATGCTTAGAATCACTTTGTGTGTTGATTTCCGGTTATCCGTCTGTCTGTCTTGCTGTCCGTGGTCACAGGAGAGAAAGAAGGAGTTGTCCGATTTGGACCAAATTTGGCACACAGTCGCAGTGGACCTTCCACTACTTCAAGTTCCAAGATTAGCAAAATCGGCCGAAGGACTCGCCCACAACGGGTTAGTAAGTCCCACTACCCCGGAATATTTCAAGGAAAATGTCTTAAATTTGTTTAATAACTCATTTAAAGGAATGGTATTTGGTATTTAAGGTAAGGTGTGGGCACTCTATGTCATACAAAAAAATGGGTATGGTCCGCCCACTATATACATAGACGGAAAGCGAAAAATCTTTATAACTTCCATAATATATACACCAGTCCGTCCATATTTGGTGACTTCACTGCTGGTAATAATACCTTTAAACGCTCCAAAAATGAGCGTGGTCCGCCCACTCAGTTAGTTGGTGTAGGGTATTACTCTGTCGGTGAAACCCGACTAATGCTTCCTTACTTGTTTATAAATATTTCATTGATTTTTTTTGTAACTTTATAACACATATACATTCTACACTTTTTTCTTACAGATTTCGTATAGATAACACAGATCATATAATTGATGTAAATAAAGGGAACTTGGCATTTGAATTCGACCAAGTTCACATAATATGTCCCGTATACGAGCCTGGTACGTTTGAAAATGATACGGAAAAGTATATTATCTATAATGTATCAAAAGTGGAGTATGAAACATGTCGGATAACGAATGCGGATCCGCGTGTTATAGCCATTTGTGATAAACCGCAGAAATTAATGTTTTTTACAATAACGTTCCGGCCATTTACACCACAACCAGGTGGTTTGGAGTTCCTACCTGGAAATGATTATTACTTCATTTGTGAGTATCTATTAAATTTTGTCATACATATCTGAAGTAAATGCAATCAAATACCCTACACTGGATTTAATTTATTATGATTTTTTAGCAACTTCATCTAAGGACGATCTTTATAGACGCATTGGTGGTAGATGTTCAACGAACAATATGAAAGTAGTTTTCAAAGTATGTTGTGCACCTGAGGAGAAAAATAAAACGATTGGCACAACTAGCAGTATAAGTGGAAGCTCAAGCACTGGTGGATCGAGTGGTAGTAAAAGTATCAATGGTGCTGGAGGTGATAATATTTCTGGTGAGGCAATTGATGCAGCACATGGAATTTCGCACATGAATAGCAATCAGCAGCAACCACATTCACCGCATCATATGAATAACATAAATACGATCGGCAATGCTAATACAGCGATATTACCTGCATCCGGAATAAATATAAACAGCAACACAAACAACAATGGTATACAACTGAATACATTAAATGGTGGTATGGGTGGCAGCACATCAATAAACACCAACATTGATCAATTTAATCGCATACCGATGCAACCAAATGGCGTAAATGTTATGAACAATAATATTGGCGGTGTTGGCCCCGGAAGCCATCATCTTGGCGGTATTAGCAATGGCATTGGTGGAATAGGCAGTGCTGGTCATGGTGGTATAATGTTGACACCTGGCGGGGGCATAAATATGATACCGAACGGTGGCATTGGTTTTCCAACTGCTGCCGGTGGTGGTATTGGTGGCCATATTGTAGGACAAACCGGTATTCGTATTAACAATGTACCATCACATCAATATCATCCTCAGCATAAGAACAATTACAACAATAATAATCACAATGGTAAGATGTAAATTTTAAGCGTATTATTAAGTTTGAATTTTTGCTCATAAAATATTGCAAGTATAGCTGCAGGTGACGCAGTTGCAAGCGATGCTAGTGATACTGTTGGTGGAGGTGGTGGTATTTTGGCAATTGATCGGTTCGGTATAAATACAAATCATAGTAACATTGTACAAAGTACAATGAATTTCTGGCCAGACTGGCATAACACTAACACACAAAGTTATCTCGATAACAACAACAACAGCAACACCAATAAGAATTATTATGAATCGTCGTATAGACCAACAACAGCAACAACTGGTACAAATAGTTATAAAAAGCCAAGCCACAAAAGTAAGTAATAACAACAATCAGAAACGCCAGATGTAGTAGTTCTCCAGATTGCAAAATATACCCACATACACCCAAACACGCTTAGATATATGTGAATGGACATACTTAGAGTTTTTGTTGTTTAAAACTACAGGAATCTAGCTTTAACTTGCTTCCAAAAGTTTAGGGTTTAATGGTGTTAATCAATGTATAGGAGAAGAAATGTCTACTTTCTGCTCATAATAATAAGTTAAGCTTGTTAAATTCTGTTCAAATCTGCACATGAAAAATTCCAGCTTAAATAATTTTATCGGGGAGCTAAATTCAATTGTTTTAAAACTATAATAAATAATTAAGTATTTGGTTTTAAGAGATCGGGGAGGTCAATTGAGTTCAAAAGGGTAATTTTAAAAGAACACACACAAATGCGTATATCCGGCATGCTTGAAATACATATAGAAATATTGCTTGAGCATTGCATATCAGTGCATATTTCCACTAAATTGTATGAATAAAAATAAAAAATAGTAACACTCCAACTGAAAATACATATATCAAACTTCCATAACTATAAATATATTTTCAGATGATCATTATGATAAGCATCCTAATGAGGTTGTTAAAAACGAGGAACTGACGTATAACAGTGCAGCTAATAGCATACATATGCGAAACCACGCCTTACTTTTCTCAACGTTCTGTTGGCGAACGGTACGCCGAAGTTGGCAGCAACTTATAGACTGGAGTTGGATGTGGAGTAGTGCTGCAGTAGAGAAGCTGCTGATAAGGGGGTCACGGTTTGCAGTTCCATTGCGACTAACCGTAACTATTAATTCAACGATGGTATTTATAACAGATGCTAATATAACTGTTAGCAGACATGTCACCTATCACAGTAAGCTTCTGTTTAGTAATTGTACCAAATTAACTCCATTAAATTTGGAAAGTTTTAATTTTAACACTTTTAATATAAGTCCACATAAACTTAAGTTTTCTTGTATGAATCTAAATCCTATTCTGGTGTTATCCTTATTACTCATAGTTTTAACATACACGACTATTCTTAAATTTAATTTAAGTACATCAGTTCTTACTAAAAAGGAAACAAAAGTAGCAAAAACAATGCATAACTTGAGAACTACAATGCCATTTTCGTGCTCAGACTCATTCCAACCGTCTTTAACATCGTCCGTGATAACACCGACATGCCAATCTGATACCCCATGCATGGCTATGACACTTGCTTCTGTTAAGAATGTGAGTCAACAAAAACAGATCGTGCAAGCGGAACAAGAAAAGTATTCAAGTGATTACAATAATATCCACTCTATATATATGCCAGTTAGTAAATCTTTTAAAAAAGGAACTGGTAGCGTAAGTAATGATACTGTGAACAATTTTAGACGGTGAATCAATTTTACTATCCTCCTTACCCTATACTAAAGGGTGGTTTTTTAGACGTGTGGTTTCAATCAAGCAATACTATTTTCGGAGTTGGTCTTTCTGACAGCTGCCACTTGATTTATGCTCAGTTTGGTTTGCCATTTCATAACGAATAGACTTACTCCTGAACAACGTTTGCAAATCGTGCAAATTTATTACCAAAATAATGGTTCGGTTCGCGAAACACATCGCGCGCTGCGTCCAATATTCGGTCGACATGATCGCCCAGCAGAGTCGGTAATTCGAGCAGCCATGGATCGGTTTCGCACCACGTTTACTCTAGTGGATAATGCGCATCCTCAGAGACGCCGTACAGTGCGCACCGAAGACGCTATTGCTGCTGTGGAGCAGAGTATCTAAGAAGACCCGAATGAGTCCATCCGCCATCGCGAGCAACAATTGGGGCTGTGCCCATCCACTTTATGGAAGATCTTGGTTTGCGGGCTTACAAAAACCAACTCGTGCAAGAATTGAAGCCGAACGACCATCAAGCGCGTCGCACGTTCGGTGAATGGGCCCAAAACGAGATGGCCACCGATCCCGATTTTCACAAGAAAATTTTGTTCAGCGATGAAGCTCACTTTTGGTTGAATGGGTACGTTAATAAGCAAAATTGTCGCATTTGGAGTGATGATAATCACCAAGCCACCAGCGTTGAGACGCCGCACACTGGCTCGTTTGGTCGAATCACGTGGCAAAAATAGCAAAAATCAATTTTTTTGTTGAAAGGTTTAGCAAAACTATTATATGCATCGAATAGGAAATTGATTGTACCTTAAGAAAGTGAAAATTTCAACTTATTTTCGTAAGCAGTTTGATCTGTAGAGCTGGTCAAAGTTGACTGATTTTTCAAACACAGCAAAAAAACGATATTTGGGAAAAAAATTTCATGTTTGAGTTAAAAAAAACCGTGATACGGCTGCGCAAAAATTAGACTTTTCAAATAGAATTAAATAAATTCGTCAAATTCAACAAAACCAAAATATCAAAAAAATTTTTTTTTTTTTTATAAATTGCATTTTTAATAACCTCATTTTTACCATTGATTTTAAATTTTGCGTTGAGTTTAAAAAAAACTTCAAATTTCTTCAGAGCATGCTTACCAGGAGACTAATAACTGATTATTTCTAAGAATATATCCAAAAAATTGTCTGCCTTTTTTTGCCTATTTGCGAGCTAGAGCGATTTTTATCGAGAGGTCTACAGATCAGCCATGTCCGTCCGACTGCATTTTACAACTATTGAACCTTAAATTTTGAGCTAGAAAGTTTAAATTTGGTGTACGACTTCCATTCATGTCGTTATAGTTAAAAATCAATAATTTTTTGGATTAGCCTTCTGCCACGCCCACTTTTAAAAAATCACATTTTCTCGTTTTTTTATATGAAAATGGGGAAATAATCGACCTTATTCAAATATAAAGGTAATCCAATTATCTAAAATGCTTTCATTTTAGTCTTAGACCACGCCCACTTCCTTGTTTTTCTACAAAAAAGATTATTTTTCAGTTTTTTTGCTGCCGGAGCGTCACAAATATTTTTATTTTGTTAAAAAAAATTGAAACAACGCATTTATTTAGAAAAAAAGAAGGTTTCTATTATATAAGTTATTAAAATTTGTATTAAAATATTTAAAAAACCGTTTTAACTTATTTTATCCCTATTGATTTTTTTGACACCTTTTAAATAATCAAAATTTTTTACGATCTTAAAATCTTGACCTCCACATTATATGTTCGCCATATGACACCCTGTATATATTTTTGCCATTATAAATGCAAATTCTTTCTAAATTTGAAATATTTCCGCATAATTTTTTATATAAAATGTGCGATTTCTTCTACCTGAAGAAAGGCGCTCTTAAACACCAGATTTCGTCGCACCCTGTATATCCACACAAGCAAATTTCGGTGTCAATAAAGCTATAACAATTTTCTGTAGAAAGCAAAAAAAATTGTTGCGATATTTCTATCCGTTCAGAAGTTATGATTTTTGCAACGTGAAAAGACAAATTGAGCCACTGTGCGCCGTTACATCCTCAAAAAGTCACTGTTTGGTGTGCTCTATGGGCAGAGGGAATCATTGGCCCATATTTCTTCAAAAATGAAGCCGGCCATAATGTTACAGTCAATGGGGAACGCTAGAGTGTGGCCTCCAAAATCGTGTGATTTAACACCGCTGGACTATTTTTTGTGGGGTTATGTGAAGTCGCTTGTCTACGCAGATAAGCCCGAGACGATTGATGCCTTGGAAGAGAATATTGGGCGCGTTATTGCTGACATACGGCTCCAATTGCTACAAAAAGTGGTCGAAAATTGGGCCTCTCGGCTGGAATTTATTCGAGCCAGCCGCGGCGGCCACGCCCGAAATTATTTTTAAAGCATAATGGCAAACCCTTATCTTTATAATAAAGCTAAATTCTTGGCCATAACATTAAATTATATGCGTTTTATTTCTTGAAAACCACACGTCTAAAAAAACACCCTTTACTATCACTTCTCTGTCCCTTGACGCCTTTCCACACACAGCAAGCTGCGGAACAGTAAACAGCTATCAGACTACAAAATTTAGTCCCCCGTTGATTTCGTGGACTTATAGTCAGTTTATGACTTTTCTCTAAGCTATTCCAACAGTTGTGTAAGCTGTGTACAAACGTATTCAATGTATTTGTGTTCTGCGTGTTATAACTCTAACGTTGGTACTCCTGAAACAACTCGAATATTTTTATAAATCGAATTTCATATGTCCAAAAACCGTAAGAACCAATTACAAGCGGGAATATCTAAAAGCATTTAATCTTTTTGACACATTTGAATTGCTTTCAAAAAGCATTCTCCAAAATCTTCAGTCTGTATATGAATACACTATTTTCCCATTTCTAATGCATTTACCACAACTAAGAGAGCAGTTAAATTTTTACATAAGTATAAACTAACACTATTTATAAAATAAAACTTATTGTTAGTTGTAAAAATAATTATGGTATGAATCTCAACAAATAAAAGAATAAAAATAAATATAAAATTAATTGATGTATTAATACACACTTAAATCTGTGCTGCTAATTTTAATTCCGAAAACGTATAACTAACTATCAGAGAAAATGACTAATGGATATTCGAGAAATCCAGAGGTAAATACAATTCTAGAAATCTTGTTTTTTTTTAATATATGAATAATTTGTAATATTTTTGAAATAAAAGTATATGCATTTATATTAAGTCAAAAAATACCGTTTCAAAGTAACAGGTTAAATCGTGAGCGGAAATTGTTAAATTAAAGAAATTATAGACTTTAAAAACATACAAATAAAAATTCATAAAATATGAACGGCAAATGTGGCAACGACGAAGACGAACGGAAAAATATATGTGTATTTATTTTTAAGCAGCAATTAAGAAAATCTATTAAATAAGAAAACTGCGTTAAATCAACTAATTTTTTATAAAACGTTTTACGCTGACACAGACTAGATGGAAAAATGTTTGATGACAGTTATATTAAATATAAGGCCTTTAACATATAAGTATAAAAATATTGCAAAACTAATAAACAAAAAACTCAAATGTCCCAGACCTTTCAAAGAAATTTAATTAAATTAAGTGAAAAGAAAAATAACGGAGCGTTAATATAAAAATAATAGTTTAAATTTAAAACCAATTAATCTTTTTTATTTTATTATTATTACATGGTAACTTGTAATAAAAATTATTAGCTACATAAATAAACAGCTATAGCAGCAATGGCCTTCAGCTGAAACCAATTTATCTGAAGTGTGAATTGAATTTTACTGTTCGGTTTTAAGTAACTACAACAATGACAAAGAAAATAAATTGTATTTAAATATCTTAACAATTTATTGCTAGTTTATGAACAATTCGTGGTTCTATGTTACTTTCGGGCTTATATTTTTTGTTTGTTTTCTATTTTCTCTGAATGTTCTTTGTAAAAAGGGGATTTTTGTACATTAAGGGCCAGTTTCACAGTGGATGTTTAAACTCTGATTGCAGTTTAAATAGGGAATTTCAGTTTCACAGTGGGAAGTTAAATACAATTTAAATGCCCGGTTGTGGGCATTTAAGTACGGCACAGAGTTGCAATCGAAAACAAATAAACAGCTGATTTCGGATGAGCAAGCAAGCTGCGTCGACAATATTGCAATTTATAAGCGGCCAAATTAAACATACAACTGCATGGTGTAGCACATATAAATGATCCCGTAGTATTATAAATAATATAAACTGTGGATTCTTTGAAGAATATCCAATAATTCACTTCTTTCGGCCGACGAAAAATTTTTAGCTCGCGCTGCCTCCATAATTGAACAATTGAACATATGTTTTTGGCAAGTTGTGCTGTGTTTAATTGTCAAATATTCGAAGTTGCCATTCATTATTCCGTATTTAAATAAATGCACTGTGAAACTCAAGAAAAGTTAAACTAGATTTAAACTCAATTCGCAAATTAGATTTAAACATCCACTGAGAAACTGGCCCTAAGCTTTTCTATTCAAATTTCGAAAGCTATTTTTAGTACTTCTTTTTCTTACTGCTCCTAATTTTGTTGTTAATGGTTATAAAAATACGCGACTATCGACACCTCTAAAAGCAACGCTGACTTGGTATTGTATTAAACATGTAACAGCAAGAAAATGTTAATTCACGTGTACATATATGCAATTATATTGAGTGCTGTCTATTCAAGCGATAATGAGCTTCAGTATTGAAAAGCAGACAAGTTCAGAGCGAAAGAGAAAGTTTACGACATACCTACACACTTAAATATGGAAATATAATATTTAGTTGGCGTAACAGTCCGTGTAACCGAGGCTAAGGCCTAGCTTTCTCGCATTAACTTGTGTGAGCTCGTACTATTTTAACACATTATAACGGGACCTACTCATTATACAGCCGTGTCCGAACGGGATTGAGAAATTTTATTTTAATGGCAAAGAATTCTCTCGCAGAGTTGCGAACTAGTTCGCAAGAGACGGCACCACGAAGTTTCTTTTTTATACCCTACACCTATGGTAAAAGGGTATAATAACTTTGTGCGAAAATTGTAACGCATTAAAGGAGCCTTCCTAGGTATAGACATAAGTATATAGAAATGCTTAGAATCACTTTCTGTCTTGATTTCCGGTTGTCCGTCTGTCCGTCTGTCTGTCTGTCCGTCTGTCCGTCTGTCTGTCTGTCTGTCTGCGTGTTCGGATAAAATAGAAAGAAGGAGTTGTCCGATTTGAACCAAAATTGGTACACAGTCACAGTGAACCTCGGGTTAGGTAAAGTGTTAAAATTAGTCAAATCGGTTAAAGGACACGCCTACAATGGGCCTGTAAGTCCCACTACCTCGGGTTTTTTGCGATCAAATCGGTGTAATTTGCCTAATTACTCATTGAAAAGAATAATACTTGGTATTCAAGTTAAAGGGGCGGTCATCTACGTTATACGGAAAAATGGGCGTGGTCCGCCCACTATATAGGCGGAAAATTTTTCCGGTAAAATGGCTCCCAAGTGACTAGTTACGAATATAAATGAATGAAATTCGGTTCCCAAGTTGATATATAGGTCTTAGATGCCATACAAGAAAATGGGCGTGGTCCGCCCACTATATAGGCGATAAACGAAAAATCCTCTTAACTTCCATAATATATACACCAGAGCGTCCAGATTTAGTTACTTCGTTCCTGGTAGGAATATCTTTTAATTCTCCAGAAATGGGCGTGGTCCGCCCACCATGGGGGCAGTAAAATAAATATGCCGATAACATCTGTTGTACACCTATCAGAGCATCAATATTTGGCATTTATTGTCCTATTAGGTATATCTTGTAGTCTGCCAAAAATGGGCGTGGTCCGCCCACCATGGGGCAGTAAAATAAATATGCCGATAACATCTGTTGTACACCTGTCAGAGCATCAATATTTGTCATATATAGTCCTATTATGTATATCTTGTAGTCTGCCAAAAATGGGCGTGGTCCGCCCACTATGTAGGTTGTAAATCAAATGCACCCACAATTTCAGTGAATTATCACCCCACTTGGGATCATGGTGTAGGGTATTACTCTGTCGGTGAAACCCGACTGATACTTCCTTACTTGTTTATAAGATGATATGAGTCGACTGGGATTTGAACCAGCGCCTCCACGCATCAGTGACCGAGCGTTTATCAACAGAGCCACGGCGACTCCGATTCTTACATATGTATGTGTAGTTCGTTATTTTCTGCCAATGTTTTACAAAATCTGCTCTATCAATTACTTAATATGAAAGGTACATAAGGGAGATAACACTGTTTAGAAAATAAGAGTTAGCTATATAAGGAAAGCTTAAATAGAATAAATAGGATGCAATTGATGATTGTAAGAGAATATAAGTAAAAGCGTAAAAAAATTTATGGAAATGTGAAATAGGCATGGATAAGCATAGCATAAAAAGAAATCTAAGGGCCAGTTTCACAGTGGATATTTAAACTCTGATTGCAGTTTAAATAGGGAATTTCAGTTTCACAGTTGGAAGTTAAATACGATTTAAATAGCCGATTCTGGATATTTAAGTACGGCACAGAGTTGCAATCGAAAACAAATAAACAGCTGATTTCGGATGTGCAAGCAAGCTGCGTCGACAATTTTGAAATTTAAAAGAGATCAAATTAAACATAAAACTGCATGGTATAGCACATATAAATGATCCCGTAGTATTATAAATGATATAAACTGTGGATTCTTTGCACAATATCCAATAATTCACTTCTTTCGGCCGACGAAAAATTTTGAGTTCGCGCTGCCTCCATAATTGAACAATTGAACATATGTTTTTAGCAAGTTGGGCCAACCTTCAACTGTCAAATATTCGAAGTTGCCATTCATTATTCCGTATTTAAATAATTAATTAAAATAATAATAAATAAATGCACTGTGAAACTCAAGAAAAGTTAAACTAGATTTAAACTCAATTCGCAAATTAGATTTAAACATCCACTGTGAAACTGGCCCTAAGGAACTTAATTTAAATGTAAATCTCAACGTGTACTCGATTAAATTAAAATTTTCAGTAATTAGTCGCAAAGGGCTGTTAGAAGGTAAAATTAACAGTGAAAAATCAACTATGGACGAGCAGAAGGATACTGCGCATAAACTGTGAAATGCCCCAAAAAATTTTCGATGCAAAAATAAACTCAACGCCTTATTTTTGGTTACTCATATATTCATCCCTATCACACAATCCATCGTAGCAATACTACGAAAATGAATTCATAGAAAAAGTTATCATACGTAAGCGAAGAATTATCCAATTATTGGCGTGATATACTTTTAGGCATATTCAAGAAAATATGCAGTATGAAAACACTTTTCCATAAAATATATTAAATCAATGTTTTTTTTAATTGTTCATTTACTTTTTTTTCGTATCTATTGTTTTTTTCTATCAATTTAAAAACTTTTCCATAAAATATATTAAATAAATGTTTTTTTAATTGTTCATTTATTTTTTTCATTTTTTTCGTATCTTTTGTTTTTTTCTATCAAATTAAAAACTTTTCCTACGAATGGCAAAACTTTTCGTAGAAAACTGCAACCAAAAGTTACGATTTGACGTTTCGAGTGAATTGTGTGATTGCACTCTACGAATTTCGAACTTCCGTTCGTAGCCTTTCGAATTGCATGATAGCATATTCGTAACTTCTACAATCGATCCACGACGGATTGTGTGTTAAGGCTCAGTTAGTATTGACGTAACCTATTTTTTCGAATTACGTATGTAAATATCTCAGACATACCTATTTCGATTATGATTTCTGCGTTACGATACGTCAAGAGCGAAGGCATGTATAGAGCTCGGGTAAAGTAGGTTTTGTAAAAATTTCGAATAAATACGATACGTCAATACCAACTTAGCCTTTAGGGGTGATTGTTACCTGAATATCGAAAAGCACTAAAATTTTTTCAAGATATAAATTTTTGCTAATTCTGATAGACCACTCTCAAATATACACCCCACAAAGAATTCAATGTGTTATGATCACAGCGAATATTACAAACAATTTAAATAAAATTGCTTATATTTATTTTTTCAGTTTTTCGTTCTGCTATAAATTAAAAAGAATTTTAGTTATGGGCTTTCTACATTAATCTTAAGATAGTATGTAGTGTACGTGCTCTATTTACATTTTACATATAACGTTCATATCACATTTAAGTTGACTACACATGATAACATATACTATGCATACATGCATACATACATTAAAAACAATAGAACTAATTCATTCATACCACTTAAATACATACCAGCCCATACATAGGCATTCATATTTTGTATGCAAACAAGGAGAGTTTCATACATACATCAAATATACGCCCCACTCAAATCTTGCACTTACTTGGGAACTTGTGCCGAATATGGTACAATTTCCATTTACTATTATACTTCTTTAATGAGCAGATATTTGGCAATTAGTTTTACAATTTTACTTTTTCATCATCTCTCATCCCGGTCTGAGGTAGCAAAATAATTTATGCAGAGGCGGGGGCGCACTGACGGTTGCTTTCTGGGTTACCAAATGCCCCTCATCTTCCAAACAGATGATATATGCGCAAAAAATGTAGAGTTCTGGTAAAAAAAAATAGAGGAGTGCCACGTTATTATAAACCATAAAGCTAAAAATTACTTTTAAGCAATGTAAGATATTGTTCGATTGAATGTTTTAGGTATTCAAAAAATGTATCTTAAACCGTCTAAATTCATTTAATAAAGGATGTAGAATGCAAGGAAAGCTGACAAAAAGGCGCAAGTTGTGAACGAACATAAAACTTAAGAAACGAAATAAATTAATTTAAGTATTGAAAAAGAAAAGGAATATTGATAAAGAAAAAATATTGATATTAAAAGAAAGAAATTAACAAAAAGAACAAATTCATATAAATAAATTAAAAATTTAAGAAGATGAAATTTAAAAATAAAAACATGAAACAATTCCAAGTATTACTCCTTTATTTATCATTTAGGCTGATGGGAGTAGGCGGAGTAGCTAACAAATGTATATTATAGAGAAGGTGCACTTTATAGGGGAGGCGTACTAAGTAGTTCTACACCAATTTAAGACAACCTTTGCCTGCCTACCTTCATTTAAGTATATTTTGATAAATTATTTTTGACACATTAACCAATATCTTGAAAGTATATTGGAAATTTAAGTACCATCCTTAGCAATAGGCCACACCCTCTGCGGCCATTTGTTACAGATCTGTTTAATGTCGCAGGTAATACCGTTAGAATTATGTGTGTTCAGTGCGGGCCTTATGATCAGTGTTGTGCGAAATTTTGTATACACTAGTAATAACTCCCGATTATCGGGTGTGCCCTATGACATAGCTAAATTAAATTTTAAAAAATGTACTTAATATTGTTGCCAAAGTTTTCCAAATCTATTCAGCAGGCTTTATCTCGAAAGGAAATAACCCAATACAAAACTTTCGAAATTAAAAACTCTAATGTTTTAGAACATTTTCAAACAATCTTCGAGAACTTATGCCTGAAAATTCATGGTGAAACTTTCAATATGGTGTATCATTCAATATTGTGCAATTCTTAAACCGTCTAGAAAAGCCCATTCTTAGAATAATAGCATGTCTGTCAAATAATAGACCTAATAGATCTTTAATAAAATTATATAAAAAAAACTTTTTAAAAATAAGCTTTAATTTATTTAATGTACTAAAAAGTAGAAAATAAATTGTTTCCAAGTCACCTGTATCTTACTATCCATAAAAGCTTGGGGCGCTCATGTGTTCAATATTTGTCAACCAGTTACCACAATATTTTATTTAAATAATTTTTTGCAAATAGATTCTAGTAATGAAAGATATTTTGAATATGGATATTGAGCGCACAAGCTTTTATTAATAGTAAGATACAGGTTACTTGGAAACAATTTATTTTCTACTTTTTAGTACATTAAATAAATTAAAGCTTATTTTTAAAAAGTTTTTTTTTATATAATTTTATTTTCTACTTTTTAGTTTTCCATAAATTCAATTTTAGAGCTCTGAAATTTTTCCCAAAAAGAATTTAAAACTTGCAGAGCAGTACACAATATTTAGGGTATTCATAGTGTCCCCTATCGTCATATCCTCAATTTAACAAATAATACGGCTGTGATCGACCCTAATATTCGTGGCATATTTGTGGCGCGGTGAGTTGTTGCTATTTTGCGTGCAAGGCGCGGCGAGTAAGTTCCTATCGTGTTTCATTGATGTGTGGTGTACCTATAATTATAAACTGAATCCCAAGTGTGTAGTTGCTTGAAAAGTGCCACGCCCCTTGTCCTACGCCCATAAAATTTTACCAGTGGGACGAAGCATCCAAGAGGGGCCTGTATACGGAATTTCAATGCTGCACGACCTTTAGTTCCAAAGCTATTCTATATAAACGATTTTGTTTGTATGAGCGGTGCCACGCCCACTTGTCCACTGCCCGTCTTATTTTTCCAGTAGAAGGATATGGATATGTAGTAAGTTCCTACCAAATTTCATTGATGTGTGATGTGTAGTTTTAAAGTTATACACAAATCTGGAGTTGATAAAAAAAAATGCCACGCCCCTTATCCTACGCCCATAAAATTTTACCAGTGGGACGACACATCCAAGAGGCGACTGCATACGAAATTTCAATGCTGCACGACCTTTATTTCCAAAGCTAATCGAGATAAAAAATTTTGTTTGTATGGGGGTGCCACGCCCCCTTATCCAGTGCCCGCCTTATTTTCTCAGTAGAAGGGTATGGATATGTAGTAAGTTCCTACCGAGTTTCATTGATGTGTAGTTCTAAAGTTATACACAAATCTGGAGTTTATAAAAAAGTGCCACTCCCCTTATCCTACGCCCATAAAATTTTACCAGTGGGACGACACATCCAAGAGGCGACTGCATACGATAATGCTTTGCTCAATAGGAAATATGGGCATCCTTTAAACCCAATTATTTCGGAAATTACTTTACCAATCGTTGATCTGATATTTTTGTGCAAATGTACTCATCGAAATCTTTAAAATGATATATAACTTATCATTCAACTCTCTCTAGATCGTCTGAAATAAGCGCCGGTCTTCAAATAAATAGTAGATGTAGAGTACATGATTTTCTATGCGTAAAAACTCTATGTATACTACGCAGAATATATAATTAGAGAGAACATAGAAAGTACTAATGCAATTAATATAAGAACTTGTGTAATTTTATGTGCCGAATCTGTTGCACAGGTTCTTGTTCTAAGTTAGGACAATACACAAGTAAATCCCAAGCCCCGTATAAAAAATTTCCAAAAATTTTTAATTTTTTTTACTGTTTTTTTTGGGCGTTTTAGATAATTTCAAATGCATATAATATAGTGCAAAAGACCACTTTTGGATATTTTAACTTATGAGCAAGTGGGACGAAAAATTATCGATTTGGGCCAAATCGAAATTTTTGACTTTTTTCTTTATGGGGGACCGTTTACTGTTTTTTTGGGCGTTTTAGTTAGTTTCAAATGCATATAATATAGTGCAGAAGACCACTTTTGGATATTTTAACTTATGAGCAAGTGGGACGAAAAATTATCGATTTGGCCCAAATCGAAATTTTTTATCTTTTTCTAATGGGGGACCGTATAAAAAATTTCAAAAAATTTAACAATTTTTTTACTGTTTTTTCGGGCGTTTTAGTTAATTTCAAATGCCTAGAATATAGTGCAGAAGACCACTTGTGGATATCTTAACTTATAAGCAAGTGGGACGAAAAATTGTCGATTTGGCCCAAATCGAAATTTTTGACTTTTTATAAGCTTTATATTAACTTCACTTTCTGTCGGTATGTCAGTAGGTCGTCAAATCTAGTAATCAATTTTTCACCCACTTCCCGACTACTTAGAGATCTGAAACTTTGCATACATGCCTAATCTAGAGCCTAATACACGAATAAATTTTATGGGCGTAGGACGAGGGGCGTGGCACTTTTTTATAAACTCCAGATTTGTGTATAACTTTAGAACTACACATCACACATCAATGAAACTCGGTAGGAACTTACTACATATCCATATCCTTCTACTGAGAAAATAAGGGGGGCACTGGATAAGGGGGCGTGGCACCCCCCATACAAACAAAATTTTTGATCTCGATTAGCTTTGGAACTAAAGGTCGTGCAGCATTGAAATTTCGTATGCAATCGCCTCTTGGATGTGTCGTCCCACTGGTAAAATTTTATGGGCGTAGGATAAGGGGACGGGGCACCCCCCATACAAACAAAATTTTTGATCTCGATTTGCTTTGGAACTAAAGGTCGTGCAGCATTGAAATTTCGTATGCAGTCGCCTCTTGGATGTGTCGTCCCACTGGTAAAATTTTATGGGCGTGGCACTTTTCAAGCAACTACACACTTGGGCTTCAGTTTATAATTATAGGTACACCACACATGAATGAAAAACGATAGGAACTTACTTGCCGCGCCCTGCTGGCAAAATAGCAACAACTCACCGCGTCACAAATATGCCACGTATTATTTGTTAAATTGAGGATATGACATATGACGATAGGAAACACTGTGAATACCCTAAATATTGTGTACTGCTCTGCAAGTTTAAAATTCTTTTTGCGAAAAATTTCAGAGCTCTAAAATTGAATTTATGGAAGACTAAAAAGTAGAAAATAAAATTATATAAAAAAAACTTTTTAAAAATAAACTTTAATGTACTAAAAAGTAGAAAATAAGTTGTTTCCAAGTCACCTGTATCTTACTATTAATAAAAGCTTGTGCGCTCAATATCCATATTCAAAATATCTTTCATTACTAGAATCTATTTGCAAAAAATTATTTAAATAAAATATTGTGGTAACTGTTTGACAAATATTGAACACATGAGCGCCCCAAGCTTTTAGGGATAGTAAGATACAGGTGACTTGGAAACAACTTATTTTCTACTTTTTAGTACATTAAAGCTTATTTTTAAAAAGTTTTTTTTTATATAATTTTTTTCTAATGGGGGACCGTATCAAAAAATTCCAAAAATTTTAAATTTTTTTACTGTTTTTTTTGGGCGTTTTAGTTAATTTCAAATGTGTATAATATAGTGCAGAAGACCACTTTTGGATATTTCAACTTATGAGCAAGTGGGACGAAAAATTATCGATTTGGCTCAAATCGAAATTTTTGACTTTTTTCTAATGGGGGACCGTATAAAAAATTTAAAAAAATTTAAAATTTTTGTTACTTTTTTTTTGGGCGTTTTAGTTAATTTCAAATGTGTATAATATAGTGCAGAAGACCACTTTTGGATATCTTAATTTATAAGCAAGTGGGACGAAAAATTATTGATGTGGCCCAAATCGAAATTTTTGACTTTTGTCTAATAATAAATATAAAAAATAAAAAATTAAAAAAATTTTTTTTACTTTTCTTTTGGGCGTTTTAGTTAATTTCAAATGCATATAATATAGTGCAGAAGACCACTTTTGGATATTTTAACTTATGAGCAAGTGGGACGAAAAATTATCGATTTGGCCCAAATCGAAATTTTTGACTTTTTTCTAATGGGCGACCGTATAAAAAATTTCAAAAAATTTTTAATTTTATTTACTGTTTTTTTTTTGGCGTTTTAGTTAATTTCAAATGTGTATAATATAGTGCAGAAGACCACTTTCGGATATCTTAACTTATAAGCAAGTGGGACGAAAAATTATCGATTTGGCCCAAATCGAAATTTTTGACTTTTTTCTAATGGGCGACCGTATAAAAAATTTCAAACAATTTTTAATTTTTTTTACTGTTTTTTTGGGCGTTTTAGATAATTTCAAATGCATATAATATAGTGCAGAAGACCACTTTTGGATATTTAAACTTATGAGCAAGTGGGACGAAAAATTATCGATTTGGCCCAAATCGAAATTTTTGACTTTTTTCTAATGGGGGACCGTATAAAAAATTTCAAAAAATTTAACATTTTTTTTCCTTTTTTTTTAGGTGTTTTAGTTAATTTCAAATGCGTATAATATAGTGAAGAAGACCACTTTTTGATATTTTAACTTATGAGCAAGTGGGACGAAAAATTATCGATTTGGCCCAAATCGAAATTTTTGACTTTTTTCTAATAAAAAATATAAAAAATAAAAAATTTCAAAAAACAAAATTTTTTTTACTTTTTTTTTGGGCGTTTTAGTTAATTTCAAATGCGTATAATATAGTGCAGAAGACCACTTTTGGATATTTTAACTTATGAGCAAGTGGGACGAAAAATTATCGATTTGGCCCAAATCGAAATTTTTGACTTTTTTCTAATGGGGGACCGTATAAAAAATTTCAAAAAATTTAACATTTTTTTTCCTTTTTTTTTGGGTGTTTTAGTTAATTTCAAATGCGTATAATATAGTGAAGAAGACCACTTTTTGATATT
Source organism: Neria commutata (assembly GCA_963457695.1). NCBI lineage: Eukaryota > Metazoa > Arthropoda > Insecta > Diptera > Micropezidae > Neria > Neria commutata. The sequence continues at coordinate 5,787,791 of OY735250.1, forward strand.
TTAACTTATGAGCAAGTGGGACGAAAAATTATCGATTTGGCCCAAATCGAAATTTTTGACTTTTTTCTAATGGGAGACCGTATAAAAAATATCAAAAAATTTAAAATTTTTTTTACTGTTTTTTCTGGCGTTTTAGTTAATTTCAAATGCCTAGAATATAGTGCAGAAGACCACTTTTGGATATCTTAACTTATAAGCAAGTGGGACGAAAAATTATCGATGTGGCCCAAATCGAAATTTTTGACTTTTTTCTAATGGGAGACCGTATAAAAAATTTCAAAAAATTAAAATTTTTTTTACTGTTTTTTTCGGGCGTTTTAGATTATTTCGAATGCCTAGAATATAGTGCAGAAGACCACTTTTGGATATTTTAACTTATAAGCAAGTGGGACGAAAAATTATCGATGTGGCCCAAATCGAAATTTTTGACTTTTTTCTAATGGGAGACCGTATAAAAAATTTCAAAAAATTAAAATTTATTTTACTGTTTTTTTCGGGCGTTTTAGATAATTTCAAATGCATAAAATATATAGAAGAAGAAGACCAATTTTTGATATTTTAACTTATGAGCAAGTGGGACGAAAAATTGTCGATTTGGCCCAAATCGAAATTTTTGACTTTTTTCTAATGGGGGACCGTATCAAAAATTTCCAAAAATTTTAAATTTTTTTTACTGTTTTTTTTGGGTGTTTTAGTTAATTTCAAATGTGTATAATATAGTGCAGAAGACCACTTTTCGATATTTTAACTTATGAGCAAGTGGGACGAAAAATTATCGATGTGGCCCAAATCGAAATTTTTGACTTTTTTCTAATGGGAGACCGTATAAAAAATTTCAAAAAATTAAAATTTATTTTACTGTTTTTTTCGGGCGTTTTAGATAATTTCAAATGCATAAAATATATAGAAGAAGAAGACCAATTTTTGATATTTTAACTTATGAGCAAGTGGGACGAAAAATTGTCGATTTGGCCCAAATCGAAATTTTTGACTTTTTTCTAATGGGGGACCGTATCAAAAATTTCCAAAAATTTTAAATTTTTTTTACTGTTTTTTTTGGGTGTTTTAGTTAATTTCAAATGTGTATAATATAGTGCAGAAGACCACTTTTCGATATTTTAACTTATGAGCAAGTGGGACGAAAAATTATCGATGTGGCCCAAATCGAAATTTTTGACTTTTTTCTAATGGGGGACCGTATAAAAAATTTCAAAAAATTTAAAATTTTTTTTTTTTGTTGTTTTTTTTGGGTGTTTTAGTTAATTTCAAATGCGTATAATATAGTGAAGAAGACCACTTTTTGATATTTTAACTTATGAGCAAGTGGGACGAAAAATTATCGATTTGGCCCAAATCGAAATTTTTGACTTTTTTCTAATAAAAAATATAAAAAATAAAAAATTTCAAAAAACAAAATTTTTTTTACTTTTTTTTTGGGCGTTTTAGTTAATTTCAAATGCGTATAATATAGTGCAGAAGACCACTTTTGGATATTTTAACTTATGAGCAAGTGGGACGAAAAATTATCGATTTGGCCCAAATCGAAATTTTTGACTTTTTTCTAATGGGGGACCGTATAAAAAATTTCAAAAAATTTAACATTTTTTTTCCTTTTTTTTTGGGTGTTTTAGTTAATTTCAAATGCGTATAATATAGTGAAGAAGACCACTTTTTGATATTTTAACTTATGAGCAAGTGGGACGAAAAATTATCGATTTGGCCCAAATCGAAATTTTTGACTTTTTTCTAATGGGAGACCGTATAAAAAATATCAAAAAATTTAAAATTTTTTTTACTGTTTTTTCTGGCGTTTTAGTTAATTTCAAATGCCTAGAATATAGTGCAGAAGACCACTTTTGGATATCTTAACTTATAAGCAAGTGGGACGAAAAATTATCGATGTGGCCCAAATCGAAATTTTTGACTTTTTTCTAATGGGAGACCGTATAAAAAATTTCAAAAAATTAAAATTTTTTTTACTGTTTTTTTCGGGCGTTTTAGATTATTTCGAATGCCTAGAATATAGTGCAGAAGACCACTTTTGGATATTTTAACTTATAAGCAAGTGGGACGAAAAATTATCGATGTGGCCCAAATCGAAATTTTTGACTTTTTTCTAATGGGAGACCGTATAAAAAATTTCAAAAAATTAAAATTTATTTTACTGTTTTTTTCGGGCGTTTTAGATAATTTCAAATGCATAAAATATATAGAAGAAGAAGACCAATTTTTGATATTTTAACTTATGAGCAAGTGGGACGAAAAATTGTCGATTTGGCCCAAATCGAAATTTTTGACTTTTTTCTAATGGGGGACCGTATCAAAAATTTCCAAAAATTTTAAATTTTTTTTACTGTTTTTTTTGGGTGTTTTAGTTAATTTCAAATGTGTATAATATAGTGCAGAAGACCACTTTTCGATATTTTAACTTATGAGCAAGTGGGACGAAAAATTATCGATGTGGCCCAAATCGAAATTTTTGACTTTTTTCTAATGGGGGACCGTATAAAAAATTTCCAAAAATTTTTAGTTTTTTTTACTGTTTTTTTTGGGCGTTTTAGATAATTTCAAATGCATATAATATAGTGCAGAAGACCACTTTTGGATATTTTAACTTATGAGCAAGTGGGACGAAAAATTATCGATGTGGCCCAAATCGAAATTTTTGACTTTTTTCTAATGGGGGACCGTATAAAAAATTTCAAAAAATTTAAAATTTTTTTTTTTGTTGGTTTTTTTGGGTGTTTTAGTTAATTTCAAATGCGTATAATATAGTGCAGAAGACCACTTTTTGATATTTTAACTTATGAGCAAGTGGGACGAAAAATTATCGATTTGGCCCAAATCGAAATTTTTGACTTTTTTCTAATGGGGGACCGTATAAAAAATTTCCAAAAATTTTTAGTTTTTTTTACTGTTTTTTTTGGGCGTTTTAGATAATTTCAAATGCATATAATATAGTGCAGAAGACCACTTTTGGATATTTTAACTTATGAGCAAGTGGGACGAAAAATTATCGATGTGGCCCAAATCGAAATTTTTGACTTTTTTCTAATGGGGGACCGTATAAAAAATTTCAAAAAATTTAAAATTTTTTTTTTTGTTGGTTTTTTTGGGTGTTTTAGTTAATTTCAAATGCGTATAATATAGTGCAGAAGACCACTTTTTGATATTTTAACTTATGAGCAAGTGGGACGAAAAATTATCGATTTGGCCCAAATCGAAATTTTTGACTTTTTTCTAATGGGAGACCGTATAAAAATTTTCAAAAATTTTTAAATTTTTTTTACTGTTTTTTTCGGGCGTTTTAGTTAATTTCAAATGCCTAGAATATAGTGCAGAAGACCACTTTTGGATATTTTAACTTATGAGCAAGTGGAACGAAAAATAATCGATGTGGCCCAAATCGAAATTTTTGACTTTTTTCTAATGGGGGACCGTATAAAAAATTTCCAAAAATTTTAAATTTTTTTTACTGTTTATATCGGGCGTTTTAGTTAATTTCAAATGCCTAGAATATAGTGCAGAAGACCACTTTTGGATATTTTAACCCTTTCATGCCCGAATTAAATTGGGCGGAGCTAAAAATTCTTTGAGGTCAGATATGTGGTAATATTGACTCAAATATGAACTGACCAAAATTTCAAAGTCCTTGGTGTCCTGGTTCGTAAGTTACAGGATGTTGCCTATAGGCAACATTGGGCAGTGGTGGTGAATTTGAAAAACCAAATAAATTATTTTTTTATGAATTTTTTATTGAAATTTAAATACGAAAAGACACAAAACCATTTTTTTGTAGATTGGAGCACAATTAAACATTGAATTTGTTGCATTTAGAGCGTGGAAAACCAGTTTGGCATAGCTTGCATCTGCTTTTTGCTCCCCATCGTACCCACTGACCGAGATATTCAGATCGTATGGATTTTATAGGTTCTGCAACGTGTGCTCTTTTACAGGAGCTTAACTCAGAGGCCATCGGAAGATCTAGGGATCATGGAGGCGGTGATAAAGATCCTGGTTATGAAGGATTTGACACCATATCTGTAAGGAGTGATTCTGGTCGACCTCCTTTCCTTGATAAAACTACTGTTAGAGTTGCGTTCAAAAGCTCGTTAGCAAGCTATATCCAACTGGAATCATATTAGTGGAATACGCTTTACTTCGCCGTCTGCATATTTGAGGTCTCTGCGATACACCAGCTATCTATCGACTACAGATGAATTCATACACCAGAATACTATGAGCATATAACATTTATTTTAGCTATGGTTTATTTAGTATAATTCTAGCAGTATGTCAGCAAGAACGCCGTTCCATTAGTTTGCATCGCATACAAGTTTGTTTAGTCATAAATCTTCTTCCAGACTCCATCTTCAAAGAAATGGGTGAAATATTCGATTGATTGTTTCACCTCATTGCTGCGCTGTCCGCTTTTCCAACTGGTATTACATTCCATTACCTCTGCACAAAATAACTTCAAACATTGCAAATAAATTTTCTCTATCACCTCCTGTACAACTTTTCATTCTAAATTTGTTTTCAGTCATTTTCTTTACTAATTAGTTCTTCATTTAGATAAATTTTCATATTTCCGCCCTTATCAATCATATTTCTCATTTTTCTTCGATGGAGTTTTCGAAGTTTACTGCTCTTCTTCTCCATTTTCCTCCTCCGCAAATCATCCCAGTTAAAGTGTAAATTTGTTTCCAATTTCTGTCGGCTTAAACGTCTTAAACGCATCGAAATATGAATATACATAATGAAATATACATTGCTCGGAAATTGCTACAGTTGCCCAATGTTGCCTATAGGCAACTGCACTTTTACAAAAATATTACAAGCAAACTAAATACTTTTCTCATGATTAGTTTTCCCTAAATAACTCTTTTACCTTTATTTATTTATAGTGTTTCCTTGGTTTTACAATAAAAAAATTATTTTAATGTTTTTAAACACTTTTAGTATAAACACTTTTTTTGCGAAACGATCTTTACAATTTCTCGTTGCGGAGATCGGCTACTGCATGAACATGTGCACAGTTTGCAATAGAGCAAGTAGCTGTAAGCTTGCACAATACATGAATCTACATTATGCCAAAAACCGCATGTAAAAAAATTTTAAATAGCGGGACTTAGAAGCCAATAAGTACAATGTTGCCTATAGGCAACATTGGGCATGAAAGGGTTAACTTATGAGCAAGTGGAACGAAAAATAATCGATGTGGCCCAAATCGAAATTTTTGACTTTTTTCTAATGGGGGACCGTATAAAAAATTTCAAAAAATTTTTAGTTTTTTTTACTGTTTTTTTTGGGCGTTTTAGATAATTTCAAATGCATATAATATAGTGCAGAAGACCACTTTTGGATATTTTAACTTATGAGCAAGTGGGACGAAAAATTATCGATTTGGGCCAAATCGAAATTTTTGACTTTTTTCTTTATGGGGGACCGTTTACTGTTTTTTTGGGCGTTTTAGTTAGGTTCAAATGCATATAATATAGTGCAGAAGACCACTTTTGGATATTTTAACTTATGAGCAAGTGGGACGAAAAATTATCTATTTGGCCCAAATCGAAATTTTTTATCTTTTTCTAATGGGGGACCGTATAAAAAATTTCAAAAAATTAAAAATAGTTTTTACTGTTTTTTTCAAAATTAATTAATTGATTTCAAAAAATTAAAAATTTTTTTTACTGTTTATATCGGGCGTTTTAGTTAATTTCAAATGCCTAGAATATAGTGCAGAAGACCACTTGTGGATATCTTAACTTATAAGCAAGTGGGACGAAAAATTGTCGATTTGGCCCAAATCGAAATTTTTGACTTTTTATAAGCTTCTGTCGGTATGTCAGTAGGTCGTCAAATCTAGTAATCAATTTTTCACCCACTTCCCGACTACTTAGAGATCTGAAACTTTGCATACATGCCTAATCTAGAGCCTAATACACGAATAAATTTTATGGGCGTAGGACGAGGGGCGTGGCACTTTTTTATAAACTCCAGATTTGTGTATAACTTTAGAACTACACATCATACATCAATGAAACTCGGTAGGAACTTACTACATATCCATATCCTTCTACTGAGAAAATAAGGGGGGCACTGGATAAGGGGGCGTGGCACCCCCCATACAGACAAAATTTTTGATCTCGATTAGCTTTGGAACTAAAGGTCGTGCAGCATTGAAATTTCGTATGCAATCGCCTCTTGGATGTGTCGTCCCACTGGTAAAATTTTATGGGCGTAGGATAAGGGGACGTGGCACCCCCCATACAAACAAAATTTTTGATCTCGATTTGCTTTGGAACTAAAGGTCGTGCAGCATTGAAATTTCGTATGCAGTCGCCTCTTGGATGTGTCGTCCCACTGGTAAAATTTTATGGGCGTGGCACTTTTCAAGCAACTACACACTTGGGCTTCAGTTTATAATTATAGGTACACCACACATGAATGAAAAACGATAGGAACTTACTTGCCGCGCCCTGCTGGCAAAATAGCAACAACTCACCGCGTCACAAATATGCCACGTATTATTTGTTAAATTGAGGATATGACATATGACGATAGGAAACACTGTGAATACCCTAAATATTGTGTACTGCTCTGCAAGTTTAAAATTCTTTTTGCGAAAAATTTCAGAGCTCTAAAATTGAATTTATGGAAGACTAAAAAGTAGAAAATAAAATTATATAAAAAAAACTTTTTAAAAATAAACTTTAATGTACTAAAAAGTAGAAAATAAGTTGTTTCCAAGTCACCTGTATCTTACTATTAATAAAAGCTTGTGCGCTCAATATCGATATTCAAAATATCTTTCATTACTAGAATCTATTTGCAAAAAATTATTTAAATAAAATATTGTGGTAACTGTTTGACAAATATTGAACACATGAGCGCCCCAAGCTTTTAGGGATAGTAAGATACAGGTGACTTGGAAACAACTTATTTTCTACTTTTTAGTACATTAAAGCTTATTTTTAAAAAGTTTTTTTTTATATAATTTTTTTCTAATGGGAGATCGTATCAAAAATTTCCAAAAATTTTAAATTTTTTTTACTGTTTTTTTTGGGCGTTTTAGTTAATTTCAAATGCGTATAATATAGTGCAGAAGACCACTTTTTGATATTTTAACTTATGAGCAAGTGGGACGAAAAATTATCGATTTGCCCAAATCGAAATTTTTGACTTTTTTCTAATGGGAGACCGTATAAAAAATTTCAAAAATTTTATAATTTTTTTTACTGTTTTTTTCGGGCGTTTTAGTTAATTTCAAATGCCTAGAATATAGTGCAGAAGACCACTTTTGGATATTTTAACTTATGAGCAAGTGGGACGAAAAATTATCGATTTGGCCCAAATCGAGATTTTTGACTTTTTTCTAATAATAAATATAAAAAATAAAAAATTAAAAAACATTTTTTTTACTGTTTTTTTCGGGCGTTTTAGTTAATTTCAAATGCCTAGAATATAGTGCAGAAGACCACTTTTGGATATTTTAACTTATGAGCAGTGGGACGAAAAATTATCGATGTGGCCCAAATCGAAATTTTTGACTTTTTTCTAATGGGAGACCGTATAAAAAATTTCCAAAAATTAAAAATTTTTTTTCTGTTTTTTTCGGGCGTTTTAGATAACTTCGAATGCCTAGAATATAGTGCAGAAGACCACTTTTGGATATTTTAACTTATAAGCAAGTGGGACGAAAAATTATCGATGTGGCCCAAATCGAAATTTTTGACTTTTTTCTAATGGGGGACCGTATAAAAAATTTCAAAGAATTAAAATTTTTTTTTTGTTGTTTTTTTTGGGTGTTTTAGTTAATTTCAAATGCGTATAATATAGTGCAGAAGACCACTTTTTGATATTTTAACTTATGAGCAAGTGGGACGAAAAATTATCGATTTGGCCCAAATCGAAATTTTTGACTTTTTTCTAATGGGGGACCGTATAAAAAATTTCAAAAAATTTAAAATTTTTTTTTTTGTTGTTTTTTTTGGGTGTTTTAGTTAATTTCAAATGCGTATAATATAGTGCAGAAGACCACTTTTTGATATTTTAACTTATGAGCAAGTGGGACGAAAAATTATCGATTTGGCCCAAATCGAAATTTTTGACTTTTTTCTAATGGGAGACCGTATAAAAATTTTCAAAAATTTTTAAATTTTTTTTACTGTTTTTTTCGGGCGTTTTAGTTAATTTCAAATGCCTAGAATATAGTGCAGAAGACCACTTTTGGATATTTTAACTTATGAGCAAGTGGAACGAAAAATAATCGATGTGGCCCAAATCGAAATTTTTGACTTTTTTCTAATGGGGGACCGTATAAAAAATTTCCAAAAATTTTAAATTTTTTTTACTGTTTATATCGGGCGTTTTAGTTAATTTCAAATGCCTAGAATATAGTGCAGAAGACCACTTTTGGATATTTTAACTTATGAGCAAGTGGAACGAAAAATAATCGATGTGGCCCAAATCGAAATTTTTGACTTTTTTCTAATGGGGGACCGTATAAAAAATTTCAAAAAATTTTTAGTTTTTTTTACTGTTTTTTTTGGGCGTTTTAGATAATTTCAAATGCATATAATATAGTGCAGAAGACCACTTTTGGATATTTTAACTTATGAGCAAGTGGGACGAAAAATTATCGATTTGGGCCAAATCGAAATTTTTGACTTTTTTCTTTATGGGGGACCGTTTACTGTTTTTTTGGGCGTTTTAGTTAGGTTCAAATGCATATAATATAGTGCAGAAGACCACTTTTGGATATTTTAACTTATGAGCAAGTGGGACGAAAAATTATCTATTTGGCCCAAATCGAAATTTTTTATCTTTTTCTAATGGGGGACCGTATAAAAAATTTCAAAAAATTTAAAAATTTTTTTACTGTTTTTTCGGGCGTTTTAGTTAATTTCAAATGCCTAGAATATAGTGCAGAAGACCACTTGTGGATATCTTAACTTATAAGCAAGTGGGACGAAAAATTGTCGATTTGGCCCAAATCGAAATTTTAGACTTTTTATAAGCTTCTGTCGGTATGTCAGTAGGTCGTCAAATCTAGTAATCAATTTTTCACCCACTTCCCGACTACTTAGAGATCTGAAACTTTGCATACATGCCTAATCTAGAGCCTAATACACGAATAAATTTTATGGGCGTAGGACGAGGGGCGTGGCACTTTTTTATAAACTCCAGATTTGTGTATAACTTTAGAACTACACATCATACATCAATGAAACTCGGTAGGAACTTACTACATATCCATATCCTTCTACTGAGAAAATAAGGGGGGCACTGGATAAGGGGGCGTGGCACCCCCCATACAAACAAAATTTTTGATCTCGATTAGCTTTGGAACTAAAGGTCGTGCAGCATTGAAATTTCGTATGCAATCGCCTCTTGGATGTGTCGTCCCACTGGTAAAATTTTATGGGCGTAGGATAAGGGGACGTGGCACCCCCCATACAAACAAAATTTTTGATCTCGATTTGCTTTGGAACTAAAGGTCGTGCAGCATTGAAATTTCGTATGCAGTCGCCTCTTGGATGTGTCGTCCCACTGGTAAAATTTTATGGGCGTGGCACTTTTCAAGCAACTACACACTTGGGCTTCAGTTTATAATTATAGGTACACCACACATGAATGAAAAACGATAGGAACTTACTTGCCGCGCCCTGCTGGCAAAATAGCAACAACTCACCGCGTCACAAATATGCCACGTATTATTTGTTAAATTGAGGATATGACATATGACGATAGGAAACACTGTGAATACCCTAAATATTGTGTACTGCTCTGCAAGTTTAAAATTCTTTTTGCGAAAAATTTCAGAGCTCTAAAATTGAATTTATGGAAGACTAAAAAGTAGAAAATAAAATTATATAAAAAAAACTTTTTAAAAATAAACTTTAATGTACTAAAAAGTAGAAAATAAGTTGTTTCCAAGTCACCTGTATCTTACTATTAATAAAAGCTTGTGCGCTCAATATCGATATTCAAAATATCTTTCATTACTAGAATCTATTTGCAAAAAATTATTTAAATAAAATATTGTGGTAACTGTTTGACAAATATTGAACACATGAGCGCCCCAAGCTTTTAGGGATAGTAAGATACAGGTGACTTGGAAACAACTTATTTTCTACTTTTTAGTACATTAAAGCTTATTTTTAAAAAGTTTTTTTTTATATAATTTTTTTCTAATGGGAGATCGTATCAAAAATTTCCAAAAATTTTAAATTTTTTTTACTGTTTTTTTTGGGCGTTTTAGTTAATTTCAAATGCGTATAATATAGTGCAGAAGACCACTTTTTGATATTTTAACTTATGAGCAAGTGGGACGAAAAATTATCGATTTGCCCAAATCGAAATTTTTGACTTTTTTCTAATGGGAGACCGTATAAAAAATTTCAAAAATTTTATAATTTTTTTTACTGTTTTTTTCGGGCGTTTTAGTTAATTTCAAATGCCTAGAATATAGTGCAGAAGACCACTTTTGGATATTTTAACTTATGAGCAAGTGGGACGAAAAATTATCGATTTGGCCCAAATCGAGATTTTTGACTTTTTTCTAATAATAAATATAAAAAATAAAAAATTAAAAAACATTTTTTTTACTGTTTTTTTCGGGCGTTTTAGTTAATTTCAAATGCCTAGAATATAGTGCAGAAGACCACTTTTGGATATTTTAACTTATGAGCAGTGGGACGAAAAATTATCGATGTGGCCCAAATCGAAATTTTTGACTTTTTTCTAATGGGAGACCGTATAAAAAATTTCCAAAAATTAAAAATTTTTTTTCTGTTTTTTTCGGGCGTTTTAGATAACTTCGAATGCCTAGAATATAGTGCAGAAGACCACTTTTGGATATTTTAACTTATAAGCAAGTGGGACGAAAAATTATCGATGTGGCCCAAATCGAAATTTTTGACTTTTTTCTAATGGGGGACCGTATAAAAAATTTCAAAGAATTAAAATTTTTTTTACTGTTTTTTTCGGGCGTTTTAGATAATTTCAAATGCATATAATATAGAGCAGAAGATCACATTTTGATATTTTAACTTATGAGCAAGTGGGACGAAAAATTATCGATTTGGCTCAAATCGAAATTTTTGACTTTTTTCTAATGGGGGACCGTATAAAAAATTTAAAAAAATTTAAAATTTTTTTTCTGTTTTTTTCGGGCGTTTTAGATAACTTCGAATGCCTAGAATATAGTGCAGAAGACCACTTTTGGATATTTTAACTTATAAGCAAGTGGGACGAAAAATTATCGATGTGGCCCAAATCGAAATTTTTGACTTTTTTCTAATGGGGGACCGTATAAAAAATTTCAAAGAATTAAAATTTTTTTTACTGTTTTTTTCGGGCGTTTTAGATAATTTCAAATGCATATAATATAGAGCAGAAGATCACATTTTGATATTTTAACTTATGAGCAAGTGGGACGAAAAATTATCGATTTGGCTCAAATCGAAATTTTTGACTTTTTTCTAATGGGGGACCGTATAAAAAATTTAAAAAAATTTAAAATTTTTTTTCTGTTTTTTTCGGGCGTTTTAGATAACTTCGAATGCCTAGAATATAGTGCAGAAGACCACTTTTGGATATTTTAACTTATAAGCAAGTGGGACGAAAAATTATCGATGTGGCCCAAATCGAAATTTTTGACTTTTTTCTAATGGGGGACCGTATCAAAAAATTCCAAAAATTTAAAATTTTTTTACTGTTTTTTTCGGGCGTTTTAGATAATTTCAAATGCATATAATATAGAGCAGAAGACCACTTTTGGATATTTTAACTTATGAGCAAGTGGGACGAAAAATTATCGATTTGGCCCAAATCGAGATTTTTGACTTTTTTCTAATAATAAATATAAAAAATAAAAAATTAAAAAACATTTTTTTTACTGTTTTTTTCGGGCGTTTTAGTTAATTTCAAATGCCTAGAATATAGTGCAGAAGACCACTTTTGGATATTTTAACTTATGAGCAGTGGGACGAAAAATTATCGATGTGGCCCAAATCGAAATTTTTGACTTTTTTCTAATGGGAGACCGTATAAAAAATTTCCAAAAATTAAAAATTTTTTTTCTGTTTTTTTCGGGCGTTTTAGATAACTTCGAATGCCTAGAATATAGTGCAGAAGACCACTTTTGGATATTTTAACTTATAAGCAAGTGGGACGAAAAATTATCGATGTGGCCCAAATCGAAATTTTTGACTTTTTTCTAATGGGGGACCGTATCAAAAAATTCCAAAAATTTAAAATTTTTTTACTGTTTTTTTTGGGCGTTTTAGTTAATTTCAAATGTGTATAATATAGTGCAGAAGACCACTTTCGGATATTTCAACTTATGAGCAAGTGGGACGAAAAATTATCGATTTGGCTCAAATCGAAATTTTTGACTTTTTTCTAATGGGGGACCGTATAAAAAATTTAAAAAAATTTAAAATTTTTGTTACTTTTTTTTTGGGCGTTTTAGTTAATTTCAAATGTGTATAATATAGTGCAGAAGACCACTTTTGGATATCTTAATTTATAAGCAAGTGGGACGAAAAATTATTGATGTGGCCCAAATCGAAATTTTTGACTTTTGTCTAATAATAAATATAAAAAATAAAAAATTAAAAAAAATTTTTTTTACTGTTTCTTTTGGGCGTTTTAGTTAATTTCAAATGCATATAATATAGTGCAGAAGACCACTTTTGGATATTTTAACTTATGAGCAAGTGGGACGAAAAATTATCGATTTGGCCCAAATCGAAATTTTTGACTTTTTTCTAATGGGCGACCGTATAAAAAATTTCAAAAAATTTTTAATTTTATTTACTGTTTTTTTTGGCGTTTTAGTTAATTTCAAATGTGTATAATATAGTGCAGAAGACCACTTTCGGATATCTTAACTTATAAGCAAGTGGGACGAAAAATTATCGATTTGGCCCAAATCGAAATTTTTGACTTTTTTCTAATGGGCGACCGTATAAAAAATTTCAAACAATTTTTAATTTTTTTTACTGTTTTTTTTGGGCGTTTTAGATAATTTCAAATGCATATAATATAGTGCAGAAGACCACTTTTGGATATTTCAACTTATGAGCAAGTGGGACGAAAAATTATCGATTTGGCTCAAATCGAAATTTTTGACTTTTTTCTAATGGGGGACCGTATAAAAAATTTTTAAAAATTTAAAATTTTTTTTACTTTTTTTTTGGGCGTTTAAGTTAATTTCAAATGCGTATAATATAGTGCAGAAGACCACTTTTGGATATTTTAACTTATGAGCAAGTGGGACGAAAAATTATCGATTTGGCCCAAATCGAAATTTTTGACTTTTTTCTAATGGGGGACCGTATAAAAAATTTCAAAAAATTTAACATTTTTTTTCCTTTTTTTTGGGTGTTTTAGTTAATTTCAAATGCGTATAATATAGTGAAGAAGACCACTTTTTGATATTTTAACTTATGAGTAAGTGGGACGAAAAATTATCGATTTGGCCCAAATCGAAATTTTTGACTTTTTTCTAATGGGAGACCGTATAAAAAATATCAAAAAATTTAAAATTTTTTTTACTGTTTTTTCTGGCGTTTTAGTTAATTTCAAATGCCTAGAATATAGTGCAGAAGACCACTTTTGGATATCTTAACTTATAAGCAAGTGGGACGAAAAATTATCGATGTGGCCCAAATCGAAATTTTTGACTTTTTTCTAATGGGAGACCGTATAAAAAATTTAAAAAAATTAAAAAATTTTTTACTGTTTTTTTCGGGCGTTTTAGATAATTTCGAATGCCTAGAATATAGTGCAGAAGACCACTTTTGGATATTTTAACTTATAAGCAAGTGGGACGAAAAATTATCGATGTGGCCCAAATCGAAATTTTTGACTTTTTTCTAATGGGGGACCGTATAAAAAATTTCAAAAAATTAAAAATTTATTTTACTGTTTTTTTGGGCGTTTTAGATAATTTCAAATGCATAAAATATATAGAAGAAGAAGACCAATTTTTGATATTTTAACTTATGAGCAAGTGGGACGAAAAATTGTCGATTTGGCCCAAATCGAAATTTTTGACTTTTTTCTAATGGGGGACCGTATCAAAAATTTCCAAAAATTTTAAATTTTTTTTACTGTTTTTTTTGGGCATTTTAGTTAATTTCAAATGTGTATAATATAGTGCAGAAGACCACTTTTCGATATTTTAACTTATGAGCAAGTGGGACGAAAAATTATCGATGTGGCCCAAATCGAAATTTTTGACTTTTTTCTAATGGGGGACCGTATAAAAAATTTCAAAAAATTTTAAATTTTTTTTACTGTTTATATCGGGCGTTTTAGTTAATTTCAAATGCCTAGAATATAGTGCAGAAGACCACTTTTGGATATTTTAACTTATGAGCAAGTGGAACGAAAAATAATCGATGTGGCCCAAATCGAAATTTTTGACTTTTTTCTAATGGGGGACCGTATAAAAAATGTCAAAAAATTTAAAATTTTTTTTTTGCTGTTTTTTTTGGGTGTTTTAGTTAATTTCAAATGCGTATAATATAGTGCAGAAGACCACTTTTGGATATTTTAACTTATGAGCAAGTGGATCGAAAAATAATCGATGTGGCCCAAATCGAAATTTTTGACTTTTTTCTAATGGGGGACCGTATAAAAAATTTCAAAAAATTTTAAATTTTTTTTACTGTTTATATCGGGCGTTTTAGTTAATTTCAAATGCCTAGAATATAGTGCAGAAGACCACTTTTGGATATTTTAACTTATGAGCAAGTGGGACGAAAAATTATCGATGTGGCCCAAATCGAAATTTTTGACTTTTTTCTAATGGGGGACCGTATAAAAAATTTCAAAAAATTTAAAATTTTTTTTACTTTTTTTTTTGGGTGTTTTAGTTAATTTCAAATGCGTATAATATAGTGCAGAAGACCACTTTTGGATATTTTAACTTATGAGCAAGTGGGACGAAAAATTATCGATGTGGCCCAAATCGAAATTTTTGACTTTTTTCTAATGGGGGACCGTATAAAAAATTTCAAAAAATTTAAAATTTTTTTTACTTTTTTTTTTGGGTGTTTTAGTTAATTTCAAATGCGTATAATATAGTGCAGAAGACCACTTTTTGATATTTTAACTTATGAGCAAGTGGGACGAAAAATTATCGATTTGGCCCAAATCGAAATTTTTGACTTTTTTCTAATGGGAGACCGTATAAAAAATTTCAAAAATTTTATAATTTTTTTTACTGTTTTTTTCGGGCGTTTTAGTTAATTTCAAATGCCTAGAATATAGTGCAGAAGACCACTTTTGGATATTTTAATTTATGAGCAAGTGGGACGAAAAATTATCGATTTGGCCCAAATCGAAATTTTTGACTTTTTTCTAATAATAAATATAAAAAATAAAAAATTAAAAAAATTTTTTTTTACTGTTTTTTTCCGGCGTTTTAGTTAATTTCAAATGCCTAGAATATAGTGCAGAAGACCACTTTTGGATATTTTAACTTATGAGCAAGTGGGACGAAAAATTATCGATGTGGCCCAAATCGAAATTTTTGACTTTTTTCTAATGGGGGACCGTATAAAAAATTTCCAAAAATTTTAAATTTTTTTTACTGTTTATATCGGGCGTTTTAGTTAATTTCAAATGCCTAGAATATAGTGCAGAAGACCACTTTTGGATATTTTAACTTATGAGCAAGTGGGACGAAAAATTATCGATTTGGCCCAAATCGAAATTTTTGACTTTTTTCTAATGGGCGACCGTATAAAAAATTTCAAAAAATTTTTAATTTTATTTACTGTTTTTTTTGGCGTTTTAGTTAATTTCAAATGTGTATAATATAGTGCAGAAGACCACTTTCGGATATCTTAACTTATAAGCAAGTGGGACGAAAAATTATCGATTTGGCCCAAATCGAAATTTTTGACTTTTTTCTAATGGGCGACCGTATAAAAAATTTCAAACAATTTTTAATTTTTTTTACTGTTTTTTTTGGGCGTTTTAGATAATTTCAAATGCATATAATATAGTGCAGAAGACCACTTTTGGATATTTCAACTTATGAGCAAGTGGGACGAAAAATTATCGATTTGGCTCAAATCGAAATTTTTGACTTTTTTCTAATGGGGGACCGTATAAAAAATTTTTAAAAATTTAAAATTTTTTTTACTTTTTTTTTGGGCGTTTTAGTTAATTTCAAATGCGTATAATATAGTGCAGAAGACCACTTTTGGATATTTTAACTTATGAGCAAGTGGGACGAAAAATTATCGATTTGGCCCAAATCGAAATTTTTGACTTTTTTCTAATGGGGGACCGTATAAAAAATTTCAAAAAATTTAACATTTTTTTTCCTTTTTTTTGGGTGTTTTAGTTAATTTCAAATGCGTATAATATAGTGAAGAAGACCACTTTTTGATATTTTAACTTATGAGTAAGTGGGACGAAAAATTATCGATTTGGCCCAAATCGAAATTTTTGACTTTTTTCTAATGGGAGACCGTATAAAAAATATCAAAAAATTTAAAATTTTTTTTACTGTTTTTTCTGGCGTTTTAGTTAATTTCAAATGCCTAGAATATAGTGCAGAAGACCACTTTTGGATATCTTAACTTATAAGCAAGTGGGACGAAAAATTATCGATGTGGCCCAAATCGAAATTTTTGACTTTTTTCTAATGGGAGACCGTATAAAAAATTTAAAAAAATTAAAAATTTTTTTACTGTTTTTTTCGGGCGTTTTAGATAATTTCGAATGCCTAGAATATAGTGCAGAAGACCACTTTTGGATATTTTAACTTATAAGCAAGTGGGACGAAAAATTATCGATGTGGCCCAAATCGAAATTTTTGACTTTTTTCTAATGGGGGACCGTATAAAAAATTTCAAAAAATTAAAAATTTATTTTACTGTTTTTTTCGGGCGTTTTAGATAATTTCAAATGCATAAAATATATAGAAGAAGAAGACCAATTTTTGATATTTTAACTTATGAGCAAGTGGGACGAAAAATTGTCGATTTGGCCCAAATCGAAATTTTTGACTTTTTTCTAATGGGGGACCGTATCAAAAATTTCCAAAAATTTTAAATTTTTTTTACTGTTTTTTTTGGGCATTTTAGTTAATTTCAAATGTGTATAATATAGTGCAGAAGACCACTTTTCGATATTTTAACTTATGAGCAAGTGGGACGAAAAATTATCGATGTGGCCCAAATCGAAATTTTTGACTTTTTTCTAATGGGGGACCGTATAAAAAATTTCAAAAAATTTTAAATTTTTTTTACTGTTTATATCGGGCGTTTTAGTTAATTTCAAATGCCTAGAATATAGTGCAGAAGACCACTTTTGGATATTTTAACTTATGAGCAAGTGGAACGAAAAATAATCGATGTGGCCCAAATCGAAATTTTTGACTTTTTTCTAATGGGGGACCGTATAAAAAATGTCAAAAAATTTAAAATTTTTTTTTGCTGTTTTTTTTGGGTGTTTTAGTTAATTTCAAATGCGTATAATATAGTGCAGAAGACCACTTTTTGATATTTTAACTTATGAGCAAGTGGGACGAAAAATTATCGATTTGGCCCAAATCGAAATTTTTGACTTTTTTCTAATGGGGGACCGTATAAAAAATTTCAAAAAATTTTAAATTTTTTTTACTGTTTATATCGGGCGTTTTAGTTAATTTCAAATGCCTAGAATATAGTGCAGAAGACCACTTTTGGATATTTTAACTTATGAGCAAGTGGAACGAAAAATAATCGATGTGGCCCAAATCGAAATTTTTGACTTTTTTCTAATGGGGGACCGTATAAAAAATGTCAAAAAATTTAAAATTTTTTTTTTGCTGTTTTTTTTGGGTGTTTTAGTTAATTTCAAATGCGTATAATATAGTGCAGAAGACCACTTTTGGATATTTTAACTTATGAGCAAGTGGATCGAAAAATAATCGATGTGGCCCAAATCGAAATTTTTGACTTTTTTCTAATGGGGGACCGTATAAAAAATTTCAAAAAATTTTAAATTTTTTTTACTGTTTATATCGGGCGTTTTAGTTAATTTCAAATGCCTAGAATATAGTGCAGAAGACCACTTTTGGATATTTTAACTTATGAGCAAGTGGGACGAAAAATTATCGATGTGGCCCAAATCGAAATTTTTGACTTTTTTCTAATGGGGGACCGTATAAAAAATTTCAAAAAATTTAAAATTTTTTTTACTTTTTTTTTTGGGTGTTTTTTGAAATTATCTAAAACGCCCGAAAAAAACAGTAAAATAAATTTTTAATTTTTTGAAATTTTTTATACGGTCCCCCATTAGAAAAAAGTCAAAAATTTCGATTTGGGCCACATCGATAATTTTTCGTCCCACTTGCTTATAAGTTAAAATATCCAAAAGTGGTCTTCTGCACTATATTCTAGGCATTCGAAATTATCTAAAACGCCCGAAAAAAACAGTAAAAAAATTTTTAATTTTTTTAAATTTTTTATGTGGCCCAAATCGAAATTTTTGACTTTTTTCTAATGGGGGACCGTATAAAAAATTTCATAAAATTTAAAATTTTTTTTACTTTTTTTTTTGGGTGTTTTAGTTAATTTCAAATGCGTATAATATAGTGCAGAAGACCACTTTTGGATATTTTAACTTATGAGCAAGTGGGACGAAAAATTATCGATGTGGCCCAAATCGAAATTTTTGACTTTTTTCTAATGGGGGACCGTATAAAAAATTTCAAAAAATTTAAAATTTTTTTTACTTTTTTTTTTGGGTGTTTTAGTTAATTTCAAATGCGTATAATATAGTGCAGAAGACCACTTTTTGATATTTTAACTTATGAGCAAGTGGGACGAAAAATTATCGATTTGGCCCAAATCGAAATTTTTGACTTTTTTCTAATGGGAGACCGTATAAAAAATTTCAAAAATTTTATAATTTTTTTTACTGTTTTTTTCGGGCGTTTTAGTTAATTTCAAATGCCTAGAATATAGTGCAGAAGACCACTTTTGGATATTTTAATTTATGAGCAAGTGGGACGAAAAATTATCGATTTGGCCCAAATCGAAATTTTTGACTTTTTTCTAATAATAAATATAAAAAATAAAAAATTAAAAAAAATTTTTTTTACTGTTTTTTTCCGGCGTTTTAGTTAATTTCAAATGCCTAGAATATAGTGCAGAAGACCACTTTTGGATATTTTAACTTATGAGCAAGTGGGACGAAAAATTATCGATGTGGCCCAAATCGAAATTTTTGACTTTTTTCTAATGGGGGACCGTATAAAAAATTTCAAAAAATTAAAAATTGTTTTTACTGTTTTTTTCAAAATTAATTAATTGATTTCAAAAAATTAAAAATTTTTTTTACTGTTTAT
The DNA here is from genome assembly GCA_963457695.1 of Neria commutata. Taxonomy (NCBI): domain Eukaryota; kingdom Metazoa; phylum Arthropoda; class Insecta; order Diptera; family Micropezidae; genus Neria; species Neria commutata. The sequence continues at coordinate 5,807,160 of OY735250.1, forward strand.
ATCGGGCGTTTTAGTTAATTTCAAATGCCTAGAATATAGTGCAGAAGACCACTTTTGGATATTTTAACTTATGAGCATGTGGGACAAAAAATTAACGATTTGCCACAAATCGAAATTTTTGACTTTTTTCTAATGGGGGACCGTATAAAAAATTTCAAAAAATTTAAAATTTTTTTTGCTGTTTTTTTCGGGCGTTTTAGATAATTTCAAATGCCTAGAATATAGTGCAAAAGACCACTTTTGGATATTTTAACTAATGAGCAAGTGGGACGAAAAATGATCGATGTGGCCCAAATCGAACTTTTTGACTTTTTTCTAATGGGGGACCGTATAAAAAATTTCAAAAAATTTTAAATTTTTTTACTGTTTTTTCGGGTGTTTTAGATAATTTCAAATGCCTAGAATATAGTGCAAAAGACCACTTTTGGATATTTTAACTTATGAGCAAGTGGGACGAAAAATTATCGATGTGGCCCAAATCGAACTTTTTGACTTTTTTCTAATGGGGGACCGTATAAAAAATTTCAAAAAATTTAAAATTTTTTTTACTGTTTTTTTCGGGCGTTTTAGTTAATTTCAAATGCCTAGAATATAGTGCAGAAGACCACTTTTGGATATTTTAACTTATGAGCAACTGGGACAAAAAATTAACGATTTGTCACAAATCGAAATTTTTGACTTTTTTCTAATGGGGGCCCGTATAAATAATTTCAAAAAATTAAAAATTTTTTTTACTCTTTTTTTCGGGCGTTTTAGTTAATTTCAAATGCCTAGAATATAGTGCAGAAGACCACTTTTGGATATTTTAACTTATGAGCAAGTGGGACGAAAAATTATCGATCTGGCCCAAATCGAAATTTTTGACTTTTTTCTAATGGGGGACCGTATAAAAAATTTCAAAAAATTTAAAATTTTTTTTACTGTTTTTTTCGGGCGTTTTAGTTAATTTCAAATGCCTAGAATATAGTGCAGAAGACCACTTTTGGATATTTTAACTTATGAGCAACTGGGACAAAAAATTAACGATTTGTCGCAAATCGAAATTTTTGACTTTTTTCTAATGGGGGCCCGTATAAATAATTTCAAAAAATTAAAAATTTTTTGTACTGTTTATATCGGGCGTTTTAGTTAATTTCAAATGCCTAGAATATAGTGCAGTAGACCACTTTTGGATATTTTAACTTATGAGCAAGTGGGACAAAAAATTAACGATTTGTCGCAAATCGAAATTTTTGACTTTTTTCTAATGGGGGCCCGTATAAATAATTTCAAAAAATTAAAAATTTTTTGTACTGTTTATATCGGGCGTTTTAGTTAATTTCAAATGCCTAGAATATAGTGCAGAAGACCACTTTTGGATATTTTAACTTATGAGCAAGTGGGACAAAAAATTAACGATTTGCCACAAATCGAAATTTTTGACTTTTTTCTAATGGGGGACCGTATAAAAAATTTCAAAAAATTTCAAATTTTTTTTACTGTTTTTTTCGGGCGTTTTAGATAATTTCAAATGCCTAGAATATAGTGCAGAAGACCACTTTTGGATATTTTAACTTATGAGCAAGTGGGACAAAAAATTAACGATTTGCTACAAATCGAAATTTTTGACTTTTTTCTAATGGGGGACCGTATAAAAAATTTCAAAAAATTTAAAATTTTTTTTACTGTTTTTTTCGGGCGTTTTAGATAATTTCAAATGCCTAGAATATAGTGCAGAAGACCACTTTTGGATATCTTAACTGACATATGTATAAGCAAGTGGGACAAAAAATTAACGATTTGTCACAAATCGAATTTTTTGACTTTTTTTCTAATGGGGGACCGTATAAAAAATTTCAAAAAATTTTAAATTTTTTTACTGTTTTTTCGGGTGTTTTAGATAATTTCAAATGCCTAGAATATAGTGCAAAAGACCACTTTTGGATATTTTAACTTATGAGCAAGTGGGACGAAAAATTATCGATGTGGCCCAAATCGAACTTTTTGACTTTTTTCTAATGGGGGACCGTATACAAAATTTCAAAAAATTTAAAATTTTTTTTACTGTTTTTTTCGGGCGTTTTAGTTAATTTCAAATGCCTAGAATATAGTGCAGAAGACCACTTTTGGATATTTTAACTTATGAGCAAGTGGGACGAAAAATTATCGATCTGGCCCAAATCGAAATTTTTGACTTTTTTTCTAATGGGGGACCGTATAAAAAATTTCAAAAAATTTTAAATTTTTTTACTGTTTTTTCGGGCGTTTTAGATAATTTCAAATGCCTAGAATATAGTGCAAAAGACCACTTTTGGATATTTTAACTTATGAGCAAGTGGGACGAAAAATTATCGATGTGGCCCAAATCGAAATTTTTGACTTTTTTCTAATGGGGGACCGTATAAAAAATTTCAAAAAATTTAAAATTTTTTTTACTGTTTTTTTCGGGCGTTTTAGTTAATTTCAAATGCCTAGAATATAGTGCAGAAGACCACTTTTGGATATTTTAACTTATGAGCAACTGGGACAAAAAATTAACGATTTGTCGCAAATCGAAATTTTTGACTTTTTTCTAATGGGGGCCCGTATAAATAATTTCAAAAAATTAAAAATTTTTTTTACTGTTTTTTTCGGGCGTTTTAGTTAATTTCAAATGCCTAGAATATAGTGCAGAAGACCACTTTTGGATATTTTAACTTATGAGCAAGTGGGACGAAAAATTATCGATGTGGCCCAAATCGAAATTTTTGACTTTTTTCTAATGGGGGACCGTATAAAAAATTTCAAAAAATTAAAAATTGTTTTTACTGTTTTTTTCAAAATTAATTAATTGATTTCAAAAAATTAAAAATTTTTTTTACTGTTTATATCGGGCGTTTTAGTTAATTTCAAATGCCTAGAATATAGTGCAGAAGACAACTTTTGGATATTTTAACTTATGAGCAAGTGGGACGAAAAATTATCGATGTGGCCCAAATCGAAATTTTTGACTTTTTTCTAATGGGGGACCGTATAAAAAATTTCAAAAAATTAAAAATTGTTTTTACTGTTTTTTTCAAAATTAATTAATTGATTTCAAAAAATTAAAAATTTTTTTTACTGTTTATATCGGGCGTTTTAGTTAATTTCAAATGCCTAGAATATAGTGCAGAAGACCACTTTTGGATATTTTAACTTATGAGCATGTGGGACAAAAAATTAACGATTTGCCACAAATCGAAATTTTTGACTTTTTTCTAATGGGGGACCGTATAAAAAATTTCAAAAAATTTAAAATTTTTTTTACTGTTTTTTTCGGGCGTTTTAGATAATTTCAAATGCCTAGAATATAGTGCAGAAGACCACTTTTGGATATTTTAACTTATGAGCAAGTGGGACAAAGAATTAACGATTTGCTACAAATCGAAATTTTTGACTTTTTTCTAATGGGGGACCGTATAAAAAATTTCAAAAAATTTAAAATTTTTTTTACTGTTTTTTTCGGGCGTTTTAGATAATTTCAAATGCCTAGAATATAGTGCAGAAGACCACTTTTGGATATCTTAACTGACATATAAGCAAGTGGGACAAAAAATTAACGATTTGTCACAAATCGAATTTTTTGACTTTTTTTCTAATGGGGGACCGTATAAAAAATTTCAAAAAATTTTAAATTTTTTTACTGTTTTTTCGGGTGTTTTAGATAATTTCAAATGCCTAGAATATAGTGCAAAAGACCACTTTTGGATATTTTAACTTATGAGCAAGTGGGACGAAAAATTATCGATGTGGCCCAAATCGAACTTTTTGACTTTTTTCTAATGGGGGACCGTATAAAAAATTTCAAAAAATTTAAAATTTTTTTTACTGTTTTTTCGGGCGTTTTAGTTAATTTCAAATGCCTAGAATATAGTGCAGAAGACCACTTTTGGATATTTTAACTTATGAGCAACTGGGACAAAAAATTAACGATTTGTCACAAATCGAAATTTTTGACTTTTTTCTAATGGGGGCCCGTATAAATAATTTCAAAAAATTAAAAATTTTTTTTACTGTTTTTTTCGGGCGTTTTAGTTAATTTCAAATGCCTAGAATATAGTGCAGAAGACCACTTTTGGATATTTTAACTTATGAGCAAGTGGGACGAAAAATTATCGACCTGGCCCAAATCGAAATTTTTGACTTTTTTCTAATGGGGACCGTATAAAAAATTTCTAAATATTTAAAATTTTTTTTACCGTTTTTTTCGGGCGTTTTAGTTAATTTCAAATGCGTATAATATAGTGCAGAAGACCACTTTTGGATATTTTAACTTATGAGCAAGTGGGACAAAAAATTAACGATTTGCCACAAATCGAAATTTTTGACTTTTTTCTAATGGGGGACCGTATAAAAAATTTAAAAAATTTAAAATTTTTTTTACTGTTTTTTTCGGGCGTTTTAGATAATTTCAAATGCCTAGAATATAGTGCAGAAGACCACTTTTGGATATCTTAACTTACATATAAGCAAGTGGGACAAAAAATTAACGATTTGTCACAAATCGAAATTTTTGACTTTTTTCTAATGGGGGACCGTATAAAAAATTTCAAAAAATTTAAAATTTTTTTTACTGTTTTTTTCGGGCGTTTTAGTTAATTTCAAATGCCTAGAATATAGTGCAGAAGACCACTTTTGGATATTTTAACTTATGAGCAAGTGGGACGAAAAATGATCGATGTGGCCCAAATCGAAATTTTTGACTTTTTTCTAATGGGGGACCGTATAAAAAATTTCAAAAAATTAAAAATTGTTTTTACTGTTTTTTTCAAAATTAATTAATTGATTTCAAAAAATTAAAAATTTTTTTTACTGTTTATATCGGGCGTTTTAGTTAATTTCAAATGCCTAGAATATAGTGCAGAAGACAACTTTTGGATATTTTAACTTATGAGCAAGTGGGACGAAAAATTATCGATGTGGCCCAAATCGAAATTTTTGACTTTTTTCTAATGGGGGACCGTATCAAAAATTTCAAAAAATTAAAAATAGTTTTTACTGTTTTTTTCAAAATTAATTAATTGATTTCAAAAAATTAAAAATTTTTTTTACTGTTTATATCGGGCGTTTTAGTTAATTTCAAATGCCTAGAATATAGTGCAGAAGACCACTTTTGGATATTTTAACTTATGAGCAAGTGGAACGAAAAATAATCGATGTGGCCCAAATCGAAATTTTTGACTTTTTTCTAATGGGGGACCGTATAAAAATTTCAAAAAATTTTACATTTTTTTTACTGTTTATATCGGGCGTTTTAGTTAACTTCAAATGCCTAGAATATAGTGCAGAAGACAGCTTTTGGATATTTTAACTTATGAGCAAGTGGGACGAAAAATTATCGATGTAGCCCAAATCGAAATTTTTGACTTTTTTCTAATGGGGGACCGTATAAAAAATTTCGAAAAATTAAAAATTGTTTTACTGTTTTTTCAAAATTAATTAATTGATTTCAAAAAATTAAAAATTTTTTTTTCTGTTTATATCGGGCGTTTTAGTTAATTTCAAATGCCTAGAATATAGTGCAGAAGACCACTTTTGGATATTTTAACTTATGAGCAAGTGGGACAAAAAATTAACGATTTGCCACAAATCGAAATTTTTGACTTTTTTCTAATGGGGGACCGTATAAAAAATTTCAAAAAATTTTACATTTTTTTTACTGTTTATATCGGGCGTTTTAGTTAATTTCAAATGCCTAGAATATAGTGCAGAAGACAACTTTTGGATATTTTAACTTATGAGCAAGTGGGACGAAAAATTATCTATGTGGCCCAAATCGAAATTTTTGACTTTTTTCTAATGGGGGACCGTATAAAAAATTTCAAAAAATTAAAAATTGTTTTTACTGTTTTTTCAAAATTAATTAATTGATTTCAAAAAATTAAAAATTTTTTTACTGTTTATATCGGGCGTTTTAGTTAATTTCAAATGCCTAGAATATAGTGCAGAAGACCACTTTTGGATATTTTAACTTATGAGCAAGTGGGACAAAAAATTAACGATTTGCCACAAATCGAAATTTTTGACTTTTTTCTAATGGGGGACCGTATAAAAAATTTCAAAAAATTTAAAATTTTTTTAACTGTTTTTTTCGGGCGTTTTAGATAATTTCAAATGCCTAGAATATAGTGCAGAAGACCACTTTTGGATATTTTAACTTATGAGCAAGTGGGACAAAAAATTAACGATTTGCCACAAATCGAAATTTTTGACTTTTTTCTAATGGGGGACCGTATAAAAAATTTCAAAAAATTTAAAATTTTTTTTACTGTTTTTTTCGGGCGTTTTAGATAATTTCAAATGCCTAGAATATAGTGCAGAAGACCACTTTTGGATATCTTAACTTACATATAAGCAAGTGGGACAAAAAATTAACGATTTGCCACAAATCGAAATTTTTGACTTTTTTCTAATGGGGGACCGTATAAAAAATTTCAAAAAATTTTACATTTTTTTTACTGTTTATATCGGGCGTTTTAGTTAATTTCAAATGCCTAGAATATAGTGCAGAAGACAACTTTTGGATATTTTAACTTATGAGCAAGTGGGACGAAAAATTATCTATGTGGCCCAAATCGAAATTTTTGACTTTTTTCTAATGGGGGACCGTATAAAAAATTTCAAAAAATTAAAAATTGTTTTTACTGTTTTTTCAAAATTAATTAATTGATTTCAAAAAATTAAAAATTTTTTTACTGTTTATATCGGGCGTTTTAGTTAATTTCAAATGCCTAGAATATAGTGCAGAAGACCACTTTTGGATATTTTAACTTATGAGCAAGTGGGACAAAAAATTAACGATTTGCCACAAATCGAAATTTTTGACTTTTTTCTAATGGGGGACCGTATAAAAAATTTCAAAAAATTTAAAATTTTTTTAACTGTTTTTTTCGGGCGTTTTAGATAATTTCAAATGCCTAGAATATAGTGCAGAAGACCACTTTTGGATATTTTAACTTATGAGCAAGTGGGACAAAAAATTAACGATTTGCCACAAATCGAAATTTTTGACTTTTTTCTAATGGGGGACCGTATAAAAAATTTCAAAAAATTTTAAATTTTTTTTACTGTTTTTTTCGGGCGTTTTAGATAATTTCAAATGCCTAGAATATAGTGCAGAAGACCACTTTTGGATATCTTAACTTACATATAAGCAAGTGGGACAAAAAATTAACGATTTGTCACAAATCGAAATTTTTGACTTTTTTCTAATAAAAAATATAAAAAATAAAAAATTTCAAAAAACAAAATATTTTTTACTGTTTTTTTCGGGCGTTTTAGTTAATTTCAAATGCGTATAATATAGTGCAGAAGACAACTTTTGGATATTTTAACTTATGAGCAAGTGGGACGAAAAATTATCGATGTGGCCCAAATCGAAATTTTTGACTTTTTTCTAATGGGGGACCGTATAAATAATTTCAAAAAATGAAAAATTTTTTTTACTGTTTTTTTCGGGCGTTTTAGTTAATTTCAAATGCCTAGAATATAGTGCAGAAGACCACTTTTGGATATTTTAACTTATGAGCAAGTGGGACAAAAAATTAACGATTTGTCACAAATCGAAATTTTTGACTTTTTTCTGATGGGGGACCGTATAAAAAATTTCAAAAAATTTCAAATTTTTTTACCGTTTTTTTCGGGCGTTTTAGTTAATTTCAAATGCCTAGAATATAGTGCAGAAGACCACTTTTGGATATCTTAACTTATAAGCAAGTGGGACAAAAAATTAACGATTTGTCACAAATCGAAATTTTTGACTTTTTTCTAATGGGGGACCGTATAAATAATTTCAAAAAATTAAAAATTTTTTTTACTGTTTTTTTCGGGCGTTTTAGTTAATTTTAAATGCCTAGAATATAGTGCAGAAGACCACTTTTGGATATTTTAACTAATGAGCAAGTGGGACAAAAAATTAACGATTTGTCACAAATCGAAATTTTTGACTTTTTTCTAATGGGGGACCGTATAAATAATTTCAAAAAATTAAAAATTTTTTTACCGTTTTTTTCGGGCGTTTTAGTTAATTTCAAATGCCTAGAATATAGTGCAGAAGACCACTTTTGGATATCTTAACTTATAAGCAAGTGGGACAAAAAATTAACGATTTGTCACAAATCGAAATTTTTGACTTTTTTCTAATAAAAAATATAAAAAATAAAAAATTTCAAAAAACAAAATATTTTTTACTGTTTTTTTCGGGCGTTTTAGTTAATTTCAAATGCGTATAATATAGTGCAGAAGACAACTTTTGGATATCTTAACTTATAAGCAGGGCAAGGGACTTCATGTAAATACATGTTTGTTGTCGTTAGCCTGAGACAAACATAAAGTAAATATCTTTACGAATCAATAAATTTGCTGTAAAATGGCATCGATTTGTTAGTGCATATTTTTGCATATTTTGCTTGAAATGCATGTTTTTGCATATTTTGCTAAAACCGCATGTTTTTCTACATATTTTTTAAAATAAAATGATTTTTTCTTTGTTTTATTTCTTTTTATCGTAAATTTTTTTTTTCATAAAAAACCGTTTTCATTTTTAATATTTCTTTGATTGCTATTTTTACGGAGTTACACATTGAAGCATTTTTATAAAATTAATTGATGATGCCGTCATTAAAATAAGAGAAGCGGAAGGTCAAATTGGTGAAAAAATTAGAGCCAAACTGGATGCAGTTTTAAACAAAAATAGTGGATTTAAAAAAATTAAAGAAATTCTAGTATTTTCGATTTACATTCTAGTGAAGAAAATATAGTAGTAAATGAATACTCTACAAAGGAGTTGGCAACTTTTAAATATGCACGTTGATGTCGAACGGTCATTTTCAATGTTTAAAACATTTTTAAGACCAAATAGAATGAGTTTTACTTTTGATAACTTAAAAAAAGACTTATTCATATATATAAATAAATCTTTATCTTAAGTTATACTACTTTTTTATACTGTTTTTACACGTTTTGTAAAATATTAAAACCAATAACACTGAATTTAATGTTCGTTATGTTTTTTTTTGTACTTTTAAGTTAAATAAATGGTGAAATAAATCAATTTTAAATGCATATTTTTTAATTTTTTATTGCATATTTTTGGATTTATAGTGCATGTTTTATGTACATAAAACGCGATTTTTAGTGCATGAACTTCCTTGCCCTGCTTATAAGCAAGTGGGACAAAAAATTAACGATTTGTCACAAATCGAAATTTTTGACTTTTTTCTAATAAAAAATATAAAAAAATAAAAAATTTCAAAAAACTTAAAATTTTTTTTACTGTTTTTTTCGGGCGTTTTAGTTAATTTCAAATGCCTAGAATATAGTGCAGAAGACCACTTTTGGATATCTTAACTTATATAATACACAACCAATTTTTATACAACCTCAACTCATATGGGATTACACACTGAATTTAAGCATATTTATGAGGGGAGGAAAAGAAACTAACAAGGATTTTCTTAGTAGCGGCGAGCGAAAAGAAAATAGTTCAGCACTAAGTCACTTTGTCTTAATGATAAATGTGAGATGCAGTGTATGGAACATCTTACATCTAGTATGAGAAATTGACGATTTAAGTCCTTCTTAAATGAGGCCATTTACCCATAGAGGGTGCCAGGCCCGTATAACGTTAATGATTACTAGAAGGTGTTTCCAAAGAGTCGTGTTGCTTGATAGTGCAGCACTAAGTGGGTGGTAAACTCCATCTAAAACTAAATATAACCATGGGACCGATAGTAAACAAGTACCGTGAGGGAAAGTTGAAAAGAACTCTGAATAGAGAGTCAACTAGTACGTGAGGTTAAGCCCGATGAACCTGAATATCCATTATGGAAAATTCATCATTATAATTGTAATATTTAATAAATATTATTGTGATGGTGTGCATTTTTTCCATATAAGGACATTGTAATCTATTAATATTATAAACATTTATTATAAGATCATTTGCACAAGTTTAAACAAATTAATTTGCTTGCAAGTTAACATAGTTTAAATGCTTATGATTTAATAAAGTGTTGATAGATTTATTATATATAATGCTTAAATTCATTTCATGAATTTTACAAAAAATGGGCCTTGTGCTCATCCTGGCAACAGGAACGACCATAAAGAAGCCGTCGAGAGATATCGGAAGAGTTTTCTTTTCTGTTTTATAATCGTACTACCATGGAAGTCTTTCGAAGAGAGATATGGTAGATGGATTAGAAGAGCATGACATTTACTGTTGTGTCGATATTTTCTCCTCGGACCTTGAAAATTTATGGTGGGGTCACGCAAACTTCTCAACAGGCCGTACCGATATCCGCAGCTGGTCTCCAAGGTGAAGAGTCTCTAGTCGATAGAATAATATAGGTAAGGGAAGTCGGCAAATTAGATCCGTAACTTCGGGATAAGGATTGGCTCTGAAGATTGAGATAATCGGGCTTGATTCGGAAGCAATAACATGGTTTTATGTACTCGTTCTGGGTAAATAGAGATTTTCACAAATCTTGTTCCCCGGATAGTAGTTACGTAGCCAATTGTGGAACTTTCTTGCTAAAATTTTTAAGGAATTATCGTAAGATATATTCTTTATTAATTATAACAATTATCAATTAACAATCAATTCAGAACTGGCACGGACTTGGGGAATCCGACTGTCTAATTAAAACAAAGCATTGTGATGGCCCTAACGGGTGTTGACACAATGTGATTTCTGCCCAGTGCTCTGAATGTCAAAGTGAAGAAATTCAAGTAAGCGCGGGTAAACGGCGGGAGTAACTATGACTCTCTTAAGGTAGCCAAATGCCTCGTCATCTAATTAGTGACGCGCATGAATGGATTAACGAGATTCCTACTGTCCCTATCTACTTAGGCCTCGATCCTTACCAAGGAGGGGAGATGTCCATTTACATTGACCCAATCGGTACCGGTAGCTTGTCTCCGGGGCGCTTATCGACGCTTAAATCGTTTACGTTGTGCTTTTGAGCGCCGTGGGATTAGGCCACACTGTGGCGGTACTCACGTTAAAAACAATACACTAGTGTCCCTATCTACTCGGGCAGGCCCCGAAAACTTCGTGCAAGTGAGTCTAGTACACTTGTATGCAATTTCGACAAATGTATGTGGTACTGTCAGATTGAACCATATCATTTCATTAGGCATTCCGTTGATAAACCTTAATTGTTTTTCAACAGCCGTAATTGAAATAGACATTTGGGAGAGAAAAAATGGATGAAAAAGGGATAAAAAAGGATGTGAGAACATGAGCGTGAATGGACGTGAATGGGTGGTGGTCACCAGTCCACGAGCTGAATGGGGCTCAACTGGTAGTAGCTCTTGCTACGAGGTCTGACCAGAGGCCCTGTCTGGTACCACGGGGGTCAGGTTGCCCATGGACTTCGGTCCACCCTGGCCTTGCGGCGGCCCTTCGGGGAGTTTCGTGGTGGCTGCGGTTCAACACCCAAATGCGGGTAGAGTTTATTCTCGGCGTGGAGTTGCGTTTCAACCGGGTGCCGGACCCATAGTACGGTAGAGGTTTAGATAACCCTCGATCCTCACCAAGGAGGGGAGATGTCCATTTACATTGACCCAATTGGTACCGGTAGCTTGTCTCCGGGGCGTTTATCGACGCTTAAATCGTTTACGCTGTGCTTTTGAGCGCCGTGGGGTTAGGCCACACTGTGGCGGTACTCACGTTAAAAACAATACACTTAGTGTCCCTATCTACTCAGTGGCGTTTTGACTTGCGACTGAGACGGACGTGTGCCTAGTGTGCGTTTATTAGGTTTTTTCCGAACTCTTTTGGCGAGCATTGATTGTGTGATTGTGTTTGTGTAATTGTACAGCGTGTACTTTTGCACAAACAAGTTCCCGTTAGGAACTCAAGTGTGTGGTTGTATTGTACAACAACGTACGACTGCTGACCTGACTGGTGAGTGTTTTGTTTTTGTTTTTTTCCTTTTTGTGCTTGTGCTTCTTGCTTGTTTTGAGTGAGTGCGCGTGTCAGTGACATGGTGCGTCGGCTAAGGCGCAAGGGTGTCGGTGGGGGGCCCTGGGGGATCTGCGGCAGAGGCGGCGGGTCGGGATGATCCGACTTCTTCTGATGCGGAGTCCGTTATGGAGATCGAGGTCGGCAAATCGCCGCCTCGGAAGACCTCTCGGTTGGTGTCCGTGTGTGAGAGTGAGGGGGCAATGGGCGTAGAGCGGCCATCCGTTGAGGGGGGTGCGGTGGTGCCCGTCTCCGTGGTTGGCGGTGATAGGCCCGGGCCCGCGAGTGTGAAGGGAGCAAGAAGCTTGGTCGAGAAGACAAAAAAGAGTGGTGGTAAGGTGGCGGTTGCTGACCAGGGGCCATCACGGCTGGAGGCACCGGCGCCGATGGTTGCCCTGAAGGCCATCACGGCCAAACTCATGGGTGTCGTGAATGGTGCGGATGGTGTTAGCGCCGCTGCAGATAGGGAAGTAGCGAGCCTCGCCCAGGAGTATGAGCTGCTGTTCATATCACTGCAGTGTGAGAACGCTAAAATGGAGGGCCGCATCGCTGGCCTAATGGAGGCTTTGGCATCGCGGGCCATGCCGGCGCCAGGTGCGGTGCGTGCGGGTGCTCCCCAAGCGGCCGTTGCCTCGGTGCCAGTACCGGTTGCGGCGTCTATGCCGACTGCGCAGTCCATGACTGCAAAGGCCGAAGCAGTGAAGTTGGCCAAGAACGCCAAATTTGACGAGCTTTGGCTTGACATTAGTGCGAATGATAAATTGGGGCCTCGAATCGTCGTCCAGGGGGTTCATTCGGAGATTACTCCGAGTGAATTCATGGAAGAGCTCTATTGATTGTGTAATTTTTTTTTTGTATTTTTTTTTTTTTTGTATTAACAACCGTACGACTGCTGACCTGACTGGTGAGTGTTTTTTTTTGGCTAGCGTAATATTGATTGTGTGATTTTGCTTTTGTAATTGTACAGCTGACCTGACTGGTGTGTGTTTTTTTTTTTTTTTTTTTTTGTATCAACAACCGTACGACTGCTGACCTGACTGGTGTTTTTTTTGTTTTTTTTTTTTTTGTTTTGGGCTAGCGTAATATTGATTGTGTGATTGTGCTTTTGTAATTGTACTTTTGCATAAACAAGTTCCCGTTAGGAACTCGCGTGATCGAGACTGTGTGGTTGTTGTTGTATTAACAACCGTACGACTGCTGACCTGACTGGTGAGTGTTTTGTTTTTTTTTTTTTTTCGGTTGGTATCCGTGTGTGAGAGTGAGATGGCAATGGGCGTAGAGCGGTCATCCGTGGAGGGGGTGCGGTGGTGCCCGTCTCCGTGGTTGGCGGTGATAGGCCCGGGCCCGCGCCTGTTAAGGAAGCAAGAAGCTTGGTCGTGAAGACCAAAAAGAGTGGTGGCAAGGTGGCGGTTGCTGACCAGGGGCCATCGCGGCTGGAGGCACCGGCGCCGATGGTTGCCCTGAAGGCCATCACGGCTAAACTCATGGGTGTCGTGAATGGTGCGGATGGTGTTAGCGCCGCTGCAGGTAGGGAAGTAGCGAGCCTTGCCCAGGAGTATGAGCTGTTGCTCATATCAATGCAGTGTGAGAACGCGAAAATAGAGGGCCGCATCGCTGGCCTAATGGAGGCTTTGGCATCGCGGGCCATGCCGGCGCCAGGTGCGGTGCGTGCGGGTGCTCCCCAAGCGGTCGTTGCCTCGGTGCCGGTACCGGTAGCGGCGTCTATGCCGACTGCGCAGCCCATGACTGCAAAGCCGGCAGAAACGTGGTCCGTTGTAGTGCGGAGTCGGCCTCTTCGTAGTGGTGGAGTGCTAATTCGCACCCCCTCAAAAGCCGAAGCAGTGAAGTTGGCCAAGAACGCAAAATTTGACGAGCTTGGGCTTGACATTAGTGCGAATGATAAATTGGGGCCTCGAATCGTCGTCCAGGGGGTTCATTCGGAGATTACTCCGAGTGAATTCATGGAGAGCTCTATTGATTGTGATTTTTTTTTTTTTTTTTTTTTTTTTGTATTAACAACCGTACGACTGCTGACCTGACTGGTGAGTGTTTTTTTTTTTTGGCTAGCGTAATATTGATTGTGTGATTGTGCTTTTGTAATTGTACTTTTGCATAAACAAGTTCCCGTTAGGAACTCGCGTGATCGAGACTGTGTGGTTGTCGTTGTATTAACAACCGTACGACTGCTGACCTGACTGGTGAGTGTTTTTTTTTCGGTTGGTGTCCGTGTGTGAGAGTGAGGGGGCAATGGGCGTAGACCGGTCATCCGTGGAGGGGGTGCGGTGGTGCCCGTCTCCGTGGTTGGCGGTGATAGGCCCGGGCCCGCGCCTGTTAAGGAAGCAAGAAGCTTGGTCGTGAAGACCAAAAAGAGTGGTGGCAAGGTGGCGGTTGCTGACCAGGGGCCATCGCGGCTGGAGGCACCGGCGCCGATGGTTGCCCTGAAGGCCATCACGGCTAAACTCATGGGTGTCGTGAATGGTGCGGATGGTGTTAGCGCCGCTGCAGGTAGGGAAGTAGCGAGCCTTGCCCAGGAGTATGAGCTGTTGCTCATATCAATGCAGTGTGAGAACGCGAAAATAGAGGGCCGCATCGCTGGCCTAATGGAGGCTTTGGCATCGCGGGCCATGCCGGCGCCAGGTGCGGTGCGTGCGGGTGCTCCCCAAGCGGCCGTTGCCTCGGTGCCGGTACCGGTAGCGGCGTCTATGCCGACTGCGCAGCCCATGACTGCAAAGCCGGCAGAAACGTGGTCCGTTGTAGTGCGGAGTCGGCCTCTTCGTAGTGGTGGAGTGCTAATTCGCACCCCCTCAAAAGCCGAAGCAGTGAAGTTGGCCAAGAACGCAAAATTTGACGAGCTTGGGCTTGACATTAGTGCGAATGATAAATTGGGGCCTCGAATCGTCGTCCAGGGGGTTCATTCGGAGATTACTCCGAGTGAATTCATGGAGAGCTCTATTGATTGTGATTTTTTTTTGTTTTTTTTTTTTTTTGTATTAACAACCGTACGACTGCTGACCTGACTGGTGAGTGTTTTTTTTTTTTGGCTAGCGTAATATTGATTGTGTGATTGTGCTTTTGTAATTGTACAGCGTGTACTTTTGCATAAACAAGTTCCCGTTAGGAACTCGCGTGATCGAGACTGTGTGGTTGTTGTTGTATTAACAACCGTACGACTGCTGACCTGACTGGTGAGTGTTTTGTTTTTTTCGGTTGGTGTCCGTGTGTGAGAGTGAGGCGGCAATGGGCGTAGAGCGGTCATCCGTGGAGGGGGGTGCGGTGGTGCCCATCTCCGTGGTTGGCGGTGATAGGCCCGGGCCCGCGCCTGTTAAGGAAGCAAGAAGCTTGGTCGTGAAGACCAAAAAGAGTGGTGGCAAGGTGGCGGTTGCTGACCAGGGGCCATCGCGGCTGGAGGCACCGGCGCCGATGGTTGCCCTGAAGGCCATCACGGCTAAACTCATGGGTGCCGTGAATGGTGCGGATGGTGTTAGCGCCGCTGCAGGTAGGGAAGTAGCGAGCCTTGCCCAGGAGTATGAGCTATTGCTCATATCAATGCAGTGTGAGAACGCGAAAATAGAGGGCCGCATCGCTGGCCTAATGGAGGCTTTGGCATCGCGGGCCATGCCGGCGCCAGGTGCGGTGCGTGCGGGTGCTCCCCAAGCGGCCGTTGAGTCGGTGCCGGTACCGGTTGCGGCGTCTATGCCGACTGCGCAGCCCATGACTGCAAAATCGGCAGAAACGTGGTCCGTTGTAGTGCGGAGTCGCAACGCAAAAACGTCGGCAAATGAGGTGGCTACCAAGGTAGTTAAAGAGGCGGGTCCTTCTCTGGGCGTGAGGGTTCACGAGGTGAAGCCACTTCGTAGTGGTGGAGTGCTGATTCGCACCCCCTCAAAGGCCGAAGCAGTGAAGTTGGCCAAGAACGCCAAATTTGACGAGCTTAGGCTTGACATTAGTGCGAATGATAAATTGGGGCCTCGAATCGTCGTCCAGGGGGTTCATTCGGAGATTACTCCGAGTGAATTCATGGAGAGCTCTATTGATTGTGTAATTTTTTTTTTTTTTTTTTTTTTTTTGTATTAACAACCGTACGACTGCTGACCTGACTGGTGAGTGTTTTTTTTTTTTTGGCTAGCGTAATATTGATTGTGTGATTGTGCTTTTGTAATTATACAGCGTGTACTTTTGCATAAACAAGTTCCCGTTAGGAACTCGCGTGATCGAGACTGTGTGGTTGTTGTTGTATTAACAACCGTACGACTGCTGACCTGACTGGTGAGTGTTTTGTTTTTTTTTTTTCGGTTGGTGTCCGTGTGTGAGAGTGAGGTGGCAATGGGCGTAGAGCGGTCATCCGTGGAGGGGGGTGCGGTGGTGCCCATCTCCGTGGTTGGCGGTGATAGGCCCGGGCCCGCGCCTGTTAAGGAAGCAAGAAGCTTGGTCGTGAAGACCAAAAAGAGTGGTGGCAAGGTGGCGGTTGCTGACCAGGGGCCATCGCGGCTGGAGGCACCGGCGCCGATGGTTGCCCTGAAGGCCATCACGGCTAAACTCATGGGTGTCGTGAATGGTGCGGATGGTGTTAGCGCCGCTGCAGGTAGGGAAGTAGCGAGCCTTGACCAGGAGTATGAGCTGCGGTTCATAACAATGCAGTGTGAGAACGCGAAAATGGAGGGCCGCATCGCTGGCCTTATGGAGGCTTTGGCATCGCGGGCCATGCCGGCGCCAGGTGCGGTGCGTGCGGGTGCTCCCCAAGCGGCCGTTGCCTCGGTGCCGGTACCGGTTGCGGCGTCTATGCCGACTGCGCAGCCCATGACTGCAAAGCCGGCAGAAACGTGGTCCGTTGTAGTGGGGAGTCGCGACGCAAAAGCGTCGGCAAATGAGGTGGCTACCTAGGTAGTTAAAGAGGCGGGTCCTTCTCTGGGCGTGAGGGTTCACGAGGTGAAGCCACTTCGTAGTGGTGGAGTGCTAATTCGCACCCCCTCAAAGGCCGAAGCAGTGAAGTTGGCCAAGAACGCCAAATTTGACGAGCTTGGGCTTGACATTAGTGCGAATGATAAATTGGGGCCTCGAATCGTCGTCCAGGGGGAGATTACTCCGAGTGAATTCATGGAAGAGCTCTATTGATTGTGTGATTTTTTTTTTTTTTTTTTTTTTTTGGCTAGCGTAATATTGATTGTGTGATTGTGCTTTTGTAATTGTACAGCTGACCTGACTGGTGAGTGTTTTGTTTTTTTTTTTTGTATCAACAGCCGTACGACTGCTGACCTGACTGGTGAGTGTTTTTTTTTTTGTTTTTTTTGTATTAACAACCGTACGACTGCTGACCAGACTGGTGAGTGTTTTTTTTTTTTTTTGTATTAACAACCGTACGACTGCTGACCAGACTGGTGAGTGTTTTGTTTTGTTTTTTTTTTCGGTTGGTGTCCGTGTGTGAGAGTGAGGGGGCAATGGGCGTAGACCGGTCATCCGTGGAGGGGGTGCGGTGGTGCCCGTCTCCGTGGTTGGCGGTGATAGGCCCGGGCCCGCGACTGTTAAGGAAGCAAGAAGCTTGGTCGTGAAGACCAAAAAGAGTGGTGGCAAGGTGGCGGTTGCTGATCAGGGGCCATCGCGGCTGGAGGCACCGGCGCCGATGGTTGTCCTGAAGGCCATCACGGCTAAACTCATGGGTGTCGTGAATGGTGCGGATGGTGTTAGCGCCGCTGCAGGTAGGGAAGTAGCGAGCCTTGCCCAGGAGTATGAGCTGCTGCTCATATAAATGCAGTGTGAGAACGCGAAAATGGAGGGCCGCATCGCTGGCCTAATGGAGGCTTTGGCATCGCGGGCCATGCCGGCGCCAGGTGCGGTGCGTGCGGGTGCTCCCCAAGCGGCCGTTGCCTCGGTGCCGGTACCGGTTGCGGCGTCTATGCCGACTGCGCAGTCCATGACTGCAAAGCCGGCAGAAACGTGGTCCGTGATCGTGCGGAGTCGCGACGCAAAAGCGTCGGCAACTGAGGTGGCTACCAAGGTAGTTAAAGAGGCGGGTCCTTCTCTGGGCGTGAGGGTTCACGAGGTGAAGCCACTTCGTAGTGGTGGAATGCTAATTCGCACCCCCTCAAAGGCCGAAGCAGTGAAGTTGGCCAAGAACGCCAAATTTGACGAGCTTGGGCTTGACATTAGTGCGAATGATAAATTGGGGCCTCGAATCGTCGTCCAGGGGGTTCATTCGGAGATTACTCCGAGTGAATTCATGGAAGAGCTCTATTGATTGTGTGATTTTTTTTTTTTTTTTTTTGTATTAACAACCGTACGACTGCTGACCTGACTGGTGAGTGTTTTATTTTGTTTTTTTTTTTCGGTTGGTGTCCGTGTGTGAGAGTGAGGGGGCAATGGGCGTAGACCGGTCATCCGTGGAGGGGGTGCGGTGGTGCCCGTCTCCGTGGTTGGCGGTGATAGGCCCGGGCCCGCGACTTTTAAGGAAGCAAGAAGCTTGGTCGTGAAAACCAAAAAGAGTGGTATCAAGGTGGCGGTTGCTGATCAGGGGCTATCGCGGCTGGAGGCACCGGCGCCGATGGTTGTCCTGAAGGCCATCACGGCTAAACTCATGGGTGTCGTGAATGGTGCGGATGGTGTTAGCGCCGCTGCAGGTAGGGAAGTAGCGAGCCTTGCCCAGGAGTATGAGCTGCTGCTCATATCAATGCAGTGTGAGAACGCGAAAATGGAGGGCCGCATCGCTGGCCTAATGGAGGCTTTGGCATCGCGGGCCATGCCGGCGCCAGGTGCGGTGCGTGCGGGTGCTCCCCAAGCGGCCGTTGCCTCGGTGCCGGTACCGGTTGCGGCGTCTATGCCGACTGCGCAGCCCATGACTGCAAAACCGGCAGAAACGTGGTCCGTTGTAGTGCGGAGTCGCGACGCAAAAGCGTCGGCAAATGAGGTGGCTACCAAGGTAGTTAAAGAGGCGGGTCCTTCTCTGGGCGTGAGGGTTCACGAGGTGAAGCCTCTTCGTAGTGGTGGAGTGCTAATTCGCACCCCCTCAAAGGCCGAAGCAGTGAAGTTGGCCAAGAACGCCAAATTTGACGAGCTTGGGCTTGACATTAGTGCGAATGATAAATTGGGGCCTCGAATCGTCGTCCAGGGGGTTCATTCGGAGATTACTCCGAGTGAATTCATGGAAGAGCTCTATTGATTGTGTGATTTTTTTTTTTTTTTTTGTATTAACAACCGTACGACTGCTGACCTGACTGGTGAGTGTTTTATTTTGTTTTTTTTTTCGGTTGGTGTCCGTGTGTGAGAGTGAGGGGGCAATGGGCGTAGACCGGTCATCCGTGGAGGGGGTGCGGTGGTGCCCGTCTCCGTGGTTGGCGGTGATAGGCCCGGGCCCGCGACTTTTAAGGAAGCAAGAAGCTTGGTCGTGAAAACCAAAAAGAGTGGTATCAAGGTGGCGGTTGCTGATCAGGGGCTATCGCGGCTGGAGGCACCGGCGCCGATGGTTGTCCTGAAGGCCATCACGGCTAAACTCATGGGTGTCGTGAATGGTGCGGATGGTGTTAGCGCCGCTGCAGGTAGGGAAGTAGCGAGCCTTGCCCAGGAGTATGAGCTGCTGCTCATATCAATGCAGTGTGAGAACGCGAAAATGGAGGGCCGCATCGCTGGCCTAATGGAGGCTTTGGCATCGCGGGCCATGCCGGCGCCAGGTGCGGTGCGTGCGGGTGCTCCCCAAGCGGCCGTTGCCTCGGTGCCGGTACCGGTTGCGGCGTCTATGCCGACTGCGCAGCCCATGACTGCAAAGCCGGCAGAAACGTGGTCCGTTGTAGTGCGGAGTCGGGACGCAAAAGCGTCGGCAAATGAGGTGGCTACCAAGGTAGTTAAAGAGGCGGGTCCTTCTCTGGGCGTGAGGGTTCACGAGGTGAAGCCTCTTCGTAGTGGTGGAGTGCTAATTCGCACCCCCTCAAAGGCCGAAGCAGTGAAGTTGGCCAACAACGCCAAATTTGACGAGCTTGGGCTTGACATTAGTGCGAATGATAAATTGGGGCCTCGAATCGTCGTCCAAGGGGTTCATTCGGAGATTACTCCGAGTGAATTCATGGAAGAGCTCTATTGATTGTGTGTTTTTTTTTTTTTTTTTGTATTAACAACCGTACGACTGCTGACCTGACTGGTGAGTGTTTTTTTTAAAAATTTTTTTTCTTTTAGGAACGACCATAAAGAAGCCGTCGAGAGATATCGGAAGAGTTTTCTTTTCTGTTTTATAATCATACTACCATGGAAGTCTTTCGAAGAGAGATATGGTAGATGGATTAGAAGAGCATGACATTTACTGTTGTGTCGATATTTTCTCCTCGGACCTTGAAAATTTATGGTGGGGTCACGCAAACTTCTCAACAGGCCGTTGTAAGGTAAGTGTATTTCTTGAAGGGCGCTATCGCTTGAGCAGCAGACCAATTCTATCTGTCTGGCCTGGGGCCTGCTGCTAACCACTTTTAGGCACAGTGGTTTATGCCGTCTTATTATTTTGGCGCCCGGAGGTGCCTGAATCTTTAGAGAATTAAAAGCACGTTGGTTCGTTGCTCAAAATAATCTGAATTTATTTGACAAAATGTGCGGCTTAAATACTAGATTCACAATTTGGACTTTGTGCTCTACAAAGTCTCCAAAAGTCTACAAAGTCAAAAAGAAAGGGGAAGTAGCGCATTCGGCCAATCAGCTAGTTGCTGACCGATCAAGAAAAGGAGTTGGGCGTTCTAATGCACTGCACATAGTATCGATACGCGCATGCATGTATGTATGTACATGCATGCCCCTACTTTTACTATGTGCGCGAGCACGCGTATTGCCGACTCAGCGAGTTCAACGTCGCTGTGTCGCATGGCGCGGTCAACGCTCGCTGCTGGCAAGCATGGAGTCAGATGTCGCATGCTAGCGTAGTGCGGGCAGTCGATACAATGTGTCACAAAGTGTGCCACTTCAAAAGGTTCAATGCTTGCTCTATATTTTGTATTTTGTTTACTTTGGCATTGTCCTATTTAAATTACGTTACTTTGTTGCCTCACTTGGCCGTATGCACTACACCCTTACCCTTTAGAGAAAATTTTTGTTACATAAGGAATAAAAATTTTGAATGAACTGAAATTGTGAGTATGTCATTGTTTACAAATTTTTGTCTTGTAATAAAATTTTGGTTTTGTTTTGGTTCTTTTATGATTCTGCTTTTAAGTGGTTGACTTTGGATTGTAGTTACATTGTTTCTTAAGTCTATTATTGTGTATGGTTTTTTCTTTTTGTTTAATTTCTATGACAGAGTTTACTCCGTCCCTACTAAGAATTTTATACGGGCCTTCATATGGGCTTTCTGATTTTTTCCGATTCTCATTTCTTACATACACTAGGTCTCCTACTTCGAAATTTACAATGTTTGAACTACTCTCATTTTTGCTTCTTTGGGTTTCTTTTGCTCTGTTGAGCAGTTGTTTTGCTGTGCTCTGAGCATGCCTCATTTTTATCTGCAACTCTGTCAAGTAGTTGTCATAATCGTAAAATTTCTGTGGTTCAACAACTTCGTTGGGTATGGCTGCCAATCTACCATATACCAATTCGAAAGGAGAGTAGCCTGTGGTGGTGTGTGGTGTGATATTGTATGCAAATGTGTAGTATGGGATCCAAGTGTCCCAATCGAAATTGTTAGTAAACGAAAGCATGTACTCATTTAGTACCCTATGATTTCTTTCTAAGGAGCCTATTGTTTCATGGTGATGTGGTGTGGATTTCAAATGTTCTATACCTAACTTACTGCATATCTTACTAAGTAATTCATTTAAAAATTCTGTGCCTCTGTCTGTTTTTATGTTTTTAAATATACCGTATTTTAAAATGAACTTTTCTACGATTGTTTTAGCAACTTCTGTTGCTTCCTTAGTTTCTAATGGGAAAGCTTCTACATACTTGGTTAGTTCGCATTGCATTGTTAGAATATACCTGTATCCGTTCGATATTTTCAATGGTCCTACAGTGTCTATTTGAACTATTTCAAAAGGAGTATTTGGGGTTTCTGTTACTTGCAGTTTTTCTTTAGTGTGTCTTACTGTTTTATTTTTACTGCATTCCTCGCATTTTCTTACATGTGCCTTTACCATTTTACTCATGTTCTTCCAAACGTATTTTTGCTTCAGTTTTGCAACTGTTCTTTTCACTCCGGTGTGACCTCCGTGTGAAGTTTCATGGTATTCTTTTATTAATTCTTCTTGTTCTTTTTTGTTTTGAATACCCTTTGGTGGATCATATAATAATATGGAAACAGGTGTTTGCCGACCTTTCAGTTTCCTCTGCAGTTCGTTATATAAATTCTTCATTTTTGCTAGCTTTATATATTTGAATATTTCATCCTTCGTGGAAAGAGCGACTTTCCCTATATTCTTATTTTTCAAAACGATAGTTAGCTTCTCCAATACTGAACCTAAATTCGAGATCGGATTATCGCCGAGTTCTATCGTGATCCACCTTTTTTCAATTATTATCTTTGGCAAACTTCCATGTGCGCGACTTTTATTCTTTTGTTTGACGTCAAATCTTATTCTTTTCATATTTCTTACGTCAGAAATCGAGATACAGTTCCACATGTAGAGATGGCCGGTCTCGTTAGCAGCACTTATATCTGACTTCTGCGTGGTCACATTTTCTAATTCCTTGGTCTTGCTTCTTGTTACTACGTTTATTGTTTTTGGCAACATGTCTTTCAAAATATCAGAATTTATTTTAATTCTGGATAATGCGTCTGAGTTAGTGTTCATTTTCCCCTGTTTGAATATAATTTCAAAATCGTAATCCATTAAATCTACTCTTATCCTAGTTAACTTTGATGAAGGATTCTTATGTGTAAATAGTGATACTAAAGGGCGGTGGTCTGTTACCACTGTAAATTTCCTTCCATATAAGTATGGTCTAAAATGATTTATTCCCCAATGTATTGCTAGTAATTCTTTCTCTATGACTGGCTTATTTATTTCATGCTTATTTAATGACCTGCTGGCATATGATATTGGTAGGTCATTGCCTATGTCACCTTGTGACAATACTGCACCTAGAGCATAATCGGATGCATCTGTTGTTAATACGAATTCTCTGTCAAAATCAGGGTACTGTAGTACTGGTGGTTGCGTTATGCTGTTTTTTAGTTTCTCAAAAGCGTCCTGGCATTCTTCTGTCCATGCGAATTTTCTGTCCTTTTTGAGAAGTTCATTTAATGGTTTTGCTATCTTTGCGAATTCTTTTACAAACCTTCTATAATAGTTGCAGAAAGCAACGAAGCGTCTTGTCTCGTCGGCGTTTGTGGGTGTGGGATATTTCGTTACTGCTTTGCATTTCTCTGGGTCACCTGTTACGCCTTTGTCAGTAATTAAATGTCCTAAATATATTACTTCTGGTTTTAGGAAGTTGCATTTTTGTGGATTCAGTTTTAAATTGTGTTTTTCTAATCTTTGGAGGACTTTTATGAGGTTGCTATTGTGGTGCTGTAATGAGCAGCCAAATGTTATTATGTCGTCAACATATAAGAATGCGTTGGAATCGAGTCCAGCTAATGCTATTGTGAGCATTCTTTGAAAGCTGTTAGATGAAATTTTTAGTCCAAATGGTAGTCGTTTGAATTGATAGTGGCCGTTATTTGCCGAAAATGCTGTGAGTGGTCGTGAAGACTTTTCCAGTTTTATCTGGTGGAAAGAGCTAGTCATATCAAGTGTTGAGAAATATTTTGCTCTGCCTATTGTATCTAGCACATCGTCTAGACGAGTGAGCGGGAATTTGTCATTTGTTAGTTTTTTGTTCAACTGTCTGTAATCTACAACCATTCTCCATTTTTTTGTGTCTGTGTCACTTTTCTTTGGAACTATGAGCAGTGGTGAATTGTACGGGCTGCAAGAAGGTTCTATTATGTCCTGGTCTATCAGTTCGTGTACTTGTTTTGCTATTTCGTCTTGTTGTGCGTGTGGTAGTCTGTAATTTTTGATGTATATTGGTGTTTTATCAGTTAATGCCAGATTTTGTGTGTAAAAATTGTTAACAGTGAGTGGTTCATTTTCTAAGTGGAATACGTCTTGATACTGTTTGCATATGCTTAGAATTGACTCTTTGGCTTTGTTATCTAGTTTATCTATTTTTAAGAGTTCTTTTAATTTGTTCCATCTTGCCTCGTTTTGTTGGTTGTTTTTTGTACTAGTGTGCTGTTTTTGAAAGTGAAAGTGATAGTTTGACAGTGGTTTTGTTTCTAGATTGAGGTGTTTTATTGTCTTTGTTTCATCTGATGTGTTTAATATCCGAATGTGTTGTATGCCTTTGGCAGGAATGATAGTGTTTGCTATGAAAGTGTTTTCGTCTAATTCCTTGTTGCATACTAAGCTGTCTTCTGTGATATCTACTCTAATAGCATGTATTATTTCTGTTCGTGGTGGTATTGTTATGTAGTTCATTTTGTTGGTCATAGGTAACACGTATTCTGTCTCGTTTGTGTAGATTGAAAAAGTGTAAGTTTCGTAATCTATTTTGGAGAAGTATTTAGTGAAAAAGTCTCGTCCGAGAATGCCGTCAGTACATAATGGAAATTCTGATTTGACTATGTGGAATTTGTGTTGTATTTTTGTATCAGAGATGCTGAATTGAATATTTGTTGTACCTAATGTTCGTATTGGTACGTTTGATATGCCAGTTAGGTTGCATGTTTCCAAGTCATTTACGTTATTAGCAATACATTCTTCCTTACATATTGATATATCTGCCCCTGTATCTATTAATAATTTTAGTAATCTATCATTACTACGGATTTTAACATAATATGGTTTCTCTTCATAACCATCGTATGTTCTTAATTCGTATTCCTTTATATTATCTAAACTTATTTTTGGTTTTAGCCCCGAGCTGTTTTCTATTGGGCATTTTCCTGGTTTTACGACTCGGGGTTTATTCCGTTTCCCTGGTCGACTAGTAATACCCTATTACTATTGTTATTGTTATACCTTCCTCTATTGTTTGGGTTGGTATTTCTGTTGTTGCTGTTATAATAATTGTTATTATTTCTATTCCTATTGTTATAGCTACTGCTGCCATAATTGTTATTTCTGTAACTGTTGTTCCTATTTCTATCAGTATTATTGTTATTGTACCTAGGATAGCTGTTCCTATTGTTGTAATTGTTTCCTTGGTAGCTTCTCTGCGGGATTCTGTTATTATACCTGTTGTTTTGGCTGGTATTGTAGTTTTGTCTGTTTCTATTATTAAAAATGTTATCCCTTCTATAATTTAATATACTATTGTTGGGTGTGCTGTCTACTTCAGCGGCTATTTGCACGGCCTCTGCGAGTTTTTTTGGCCTTGCAGCTAAAACGACAGATTTGAATGGTTCATTTAACCCATTCTTGAAAGTGTTCAACCCTATCATATCATTCAAGTTCACGATAACTTGTCTATGGGCCTCACCTTGTTCCGATATTTGTAGGTCATTTATTTGGGCTATTGCAGCTTCTATTTTTGCTGCAAATGTGTTTGGGTTTGTATTTTGTTGTGTAGTCCTATTCAACTCGTTTATGATGGTGGCTATATTTTTTTTTGGTTTAAAGGCTGTGTGCAGTGTGGTTTTTAGTGTATTTAGTGTTGTGGGTGTACTGTCGGTTAGTATTCTGTTTTTTACTTTCTCACTTAATTTTGTTGCCAAAAGGAATTTGATTAATGTAGGCCTATCCTCATTCTTTAACGAATCATGGTAAAACTCAACCATGCCCAGGAAGTTGTTGAGGTTTGAATATTCTCCCTCAAAAGTAGGGATGATTTTACTTGCTGACAGAAGGTCAAAGGAAGCCATCTTTACTAAGCTCTTATCTAGTAACTTAACAATTTCCGTTTTCAAATCTATATATGTTTTTACTGTTATCTCTAAGTTTTCTGCTGCTGTTGAATCCAGCGTTTTTTTCCAAAGTTCCTCAACTTCTAATTTTGTTTTAGCTATGTACTCTTCTGTATAAGTTCTGTTTGGATTCTTCCTTAGATTTTTAAGTAAATCTTTGATTTTGCTTAAGCCCATTGATGGTGTTATTTAAAAACAGTCTTTTTCAAATTATGTGTCTATATTCTTTTTAGACGTTGTTGCTGCTAATTATATTTCTTTTTACGTATTTTTTATAATGGCTATTTATCTTCATTATTATGATGACAATTAACAATACCAAAATGAATATTAGGATGTTGTTGTTGTCGATGTTTATGGTGCTGCTGCTGTTGCTGTTGTTATTGTTGACGTTGGCAGGTTCTTTCGATTCGCTGCTGCCCATCTTGGATTGTTGCTTGGATTTTTCGTCTGATTTCTAGTTTCTTTTCCCTGGTCGTCGCGAACGTCAAGCTTTGGTACAGCTCAGCGCGTAGTTTTCTTGCACGGACCTGTGCACCTCCACGCTTTCCTTTCTTCTTAGGTGGCTCTTTCGTGTCCTGTTTATACAGTTCCTTCCTTCTTGCTACACGTGCCCTGTACTCCTCTATTGTGAGTGGTCTCGGGCCTGCGTTCCTTGGTGTTGGTACGTACTTCGGTGGCCCAGTCTTTTGGTGTACGGCTGGTTCAGGGATATATTCTTCCTGCGGCTCGATTTGTGCCGGCACGTGAGCGTACGCCTCCTCGACTTCGTTGAGTTCTCTGGCTATGCGCTCCCACCTTTGCAATGCCTCTTGTGATGTCATCAGGGTCAGTTGTTTGTATCTTCCTTCCTCTCAGTCTTTCAGGCCCGGTTGGGCAGGATCGCCATGTAAGGTAAGTGTATTTCTTGAAGGGCGCTATCGCTTGAGCAGCAGACCAATTCTATCTGTCTGGCCTGGGGCCTGCTGCTAACCACTTTTAGGCACAGTGGTTTATGCCGTCTTATTATTTTGGCGCCCGGAGGTGCCTGAATCTTTAGAGAATTAAAAGCACGTTGGTTCGTTGCTCAAAATAATCTGAATTTATTTGACAAAATGTGCGGCTTAAATACTAGATTCACAATTTGGACTTTGTGCTCTACAAAGTCTCCAAAAGTCTACAAAGTCAAAAAGAAAGGGGAAGTAGCGCATTCGGCCAATCAGCTAGTTGCTGACCGATCAAGAAAAGGAGTTGGGCGTTCTAATGCACTGCACATAGTATCGATACGCGCATGCATGTATGTATGTACATGCATGCCCCTACTTTTACTATGTGCGCGAGCACGCGTATTGCCGACTCAGCGAGTTCAACGTCGCTGTGTCGCATGGCGCGGTCAACGCTCGCTGCTGGCAAGCATGGAGTCAGATGTCGCATGCTAGCGTAGTGCGGGCAGTCGATACAATGTGTCACAAAGTGTGCCACTTCAAAAGGTTCAATGCTTGCTCTATATTTTGTATTTTGTTTACTTTGGCATTGTCCTATTTAAATTACGTTACTTTGTTGCCTCACTTGGCCGTATGCACTACACCGTACCGATATCCGCAGCTGGTCTCCAAGGTGAAGAGTCTCTAGTCGATAGAATAATGTAGGTAAGGGAAGTCGGCAAATTAGATCCGTAACTTCGGGATAAGGATTGGCTCTGAGGATTGAGATAATCGGCAGTTGAATGTACTGCCATAGTGTGTCTATGTCTATGTGTCGGGGGTGGTCAATTGTGTGAGGTATATGTGAGAGAATGAGCACGTGAATGGGTCAAGTGCGATGCGGTGGTCACCAGTCCAAGAGCTGAATGGGGCTCAACTGGTAGTAGCTCTTGCTACGAAGTCTGACCGGAGGCTTTGTCTGGTACCACGGGCGTCAGGGTGCCCATGGACTTCGGTCCATCCTGACTTTGAGGCGGCCCTTCGGGGAGTTTCGTGGTGGCTGTGGTTCAACACCCAAATGCGGGTAGAGTTTTTGTCTCGGCGTGGAGTTGCGCTTCAACCGGGTGCCGGACCCATAGTACGGCAGAGGTTTAGATAGGCCTCGATCCTTACCAAGGAGGGGAGATGTCCATTTACATTGACCCAATGGTACCGGTAGTTCGTCTCCGGGGCGCTTATCGACGCTTAAATCGGATACGCTGTGTTTTTGAGCGCCGTGGGGTTAGGCCACTCTGTGGCGGTACTCACGTTAAAACAATACACTTAGTGTCCCTATCTACTCGGGGCAGGCCCCGAAAATTTCGTGCAAGTGAGTCTAGTACACTTGTATGCAATTTCGACAAATGTGTGTGGTACTGTCAGATTGAACCATACCATTTCATCAGGCATTCCGTTGCTAAGCTTTTATTTGTTTTTCAACCGGGGTAATTGAAATGGACATTTATGAGATGAAAAAATGGATGAAAAAGGGAGAAAAAAGGATGTGAGAACATGAGCGTGAATGGACGTGAATGGGTGGTGGTCACCAGTCCACGAGCTGAATGGGGCTCAACTGGTAGTAGCTCTTGCTACGAGGTCTGACCAGAGGCCCTGTCTGGTACCACGGGGGTCAGGTTGCCCATGGACTTCGGTCCACCTGGCCTTGCGGCGGCCCTTCGGGGAGTTTCGTGGTGGCTGTGGTTCAACACCCAAATGCGGGTAGAGTTTATTCTCGGCGTGGAGTTGCGTTTCAATCGGGTGCCGGACCCATAGTACGGCAGAGGTTTAGATAACCCTCGATCCTCACCAAGGAGGGGAGATGTCCATTTACATTGACCCAATCGGTACCGGTAGCTTGTCTCCGGGGCGCTTATCGACGCTTAAATCGTTTACGCTGTGCTTTTGAGCGCCGTGGGATTAGGCCACACTGTGGCGGTACTCACGTTAAAAACAATACACTAGTGTCCCTATCTACTCGGGCAGGCCCCGAAAACTTCGTGCAAGTGAGTCTAGTACACATGTATGCAATTTCGACAAATGTATGTGGTACTGTCAGATTGAACCATATCATTTCATTAGGCATTCCGTTGCTAAACCTTAATTGTTTTTCAACAGCCGTAATTGAAATAGACATTTGGGAGAGAAAAAATGGATGAAAAAGGGAGAAAAAAGGATGTGAGAACATGAGCGTGAATGGACGTGAATGGGTGGTGGTCACCAGTCCACGAGCTGAATGGGGCTCAACTGGTAGTAGCTCTTGCTACGAGGTCTGACCAGAGGCCCTGTCTGGTACCACGGGGGTCAGGTTGCCCATGGACTTCGGTCCACCCTGGCCTTGCGGCGGCCCTTCGGGGAGTTTCGTGGTGGCTGTGGTTCAACACCCAAATGCGGGTAGAGTTTATTCTCGGCGTGGAGTTGCGTTTCAACCGGGTGCCGGACCCATAGTACGGTAGAGGTTTAGATAACCCTCGATCCTCACCAAGGAGGGGAGATGTCCATTTACATTGACCCAATTGGTACCGGTAGCTTGTCTCCGGGGCGTTTATCGACGCTTAAATCGTTTACGCTGTGCTTTTGAGCGCCGTGGGGTTAGGCCACACTGTGGCGGTACTCACGTTAAAACAATACACTTAGTGTCCCTATCTACTCAGTGGCGTTTTGACTTGCGACTGAGACGGACGTGTGCCTAGTGTGCGTTTATTAGGTTTTTTCCGAACTCTTTTGGCGAGCATTGATTGTGTGATTGTGTTTGTGTAATTGTACAGCGTGTACTTTTGCACAAACAAGTTCCCGTTAGGAACTCAAGTGTGTGGTTGTGTTGTACAACAACGTACGACTGCTGACCTGACTGGTGAGTGTTTTGTTTTTGCTTTTTTTCTTTTTGTGCTTGTGCTTCTTGCTTGTTTTGAGTGAGTGCGCGTGTCAGTGACATGGTGCGTCGGCTAAGGCGCAAGGGTGTCGATGGGGGGCCCAGTGGGGGATCTGCGGCAGAGGCGTCGGGTCGGGATGATCCGACTTCTTCTGATGCGGAGTCCGTTATGGAGATCGAGGTCGGCAAATCGCCGCCTCGGAAGACCTCTCGGTTGGTGTCCGTGTGTGAGAGTGAGGGGGCAATGGGCGTAGAGCGGTCATCCGTGGAGGGGGTGCGGTGGTGCCCGTCTCCGTGGTTGGCGGTGATAGGCCCGGGCCCGCGCCTGTTAAGGAAGCAAGAAGCTTGGTCGTGAAGACCAAAAAGAGTGGTGGCAAGGTGGCGGTTGCTGACCAGGGGCCATCGCGGCTGTAGGCACCGGCGCCGATGGTTGCCCTGAAGGCCATCACGGCTAAACTCATGGGTGTCGTGAATGGTGCGGATGGTGTTAGCGCCGCTGCAGGTAGGGAAGTAGCGAGCCTTGCCCAGGAGTATGAGCTGTTGCTCATATCAACGCAGTGTGAGAACGCGAAAATAGAGGGCCGCATCGCTGGCCTAATGGAGGCTTTGTATCAACAGCCGTACGACTGCTGACCTGACTGGTGAGTGTTTTTTTTTTTTTTGTTTTTTTTGTATTAACAACCGTACGACTGCTGACCAGACTGGTGAGTGTTTTTTTTTTTTTTTGTATTAACAACCGTACGACTGCTGACCAGACTGGTGAGTGTTTTGTTTTGTTTTTTTTTTCGGTTGGTGTCCGTGTGTGAGAGTGAGGGGGCAATGGGCGTAGACCGGTCATCCGTGGAGGGGGTGCGGTGGTGCCCGTCTCCGTGGTTGGCGGTGATAGGCACGGGCCCGCGACTGTTAAGGAAGCAAGAAGCTTGGTCGTGAAGACCAAAAAGAGTGGTGGCAAGGTGGCGGTTGCTTATCAGGGGCCATCGCGGCTGGAGGCACCGGCGCCGATGGTTGTCCTGAAGGCCATCACGGCTAAACTCATGGGTGTCGTGAATGGTGCGGATGGTGTTAGCGCCGCTGCAGGTAGGGAAGTAGCGAGCCTTGCCCAGGAGTATGAGCTGCTGCTCATATAAATGCAGTGTGAGAACGCGAAAATGGAGGGCCGCATCGCTGGCCTTATGGAGGCTTTGGCATCGCGGGCCATGCCGGCGCCAGGTGCGGTGCGTGCGGGTGCTCCCCAAGCGGCCGTTGCCTCGGTGCCGGTACCGGTTGCGGCGTCTATGCCGACTGCGCAGTCCATGACTGCAAAGCCGGCAGAAACGTGGTCCGTGATTGTGCGGAGTCGCGACGCAAAAGCGTCGGCAACTGAGGTGGCTACCAAGGTAGTTAAAGAGGCGGGTCCTTCTCTGGGCATGAGGGTTCACGAGGTGAAGCCACTTCGTAGTGGTGGAATGCTAATTCGCACCCCCTCAAAGGCCGAAGCAGTGAAGTTGGCCAAGAACGCCAAATTTGACGAGCTTGGGCTTGACATTAGTGCGAATGATAAATTGGGGCCTCGAATCGTCGTCCAAGGGGTTCATTCGGAGATTACTCCGAGTGAATTCATGGAAGAGCTCTATTGATTGTGTGATTTTTTTTTTTTTTTTTGTATTAACAACCATACGACTGCTGACCTGACTGGTGAGTGTTTTTTTTTAAATTTTTTTTTTTTTAGGAACGACCATAAAGAAGCCGTCGAGAGATATCGGAAGAGTTTTCTTTTCTGTTTTATAATCATACTACCATGGAAGTCTTTCGAAGAGAGATATGGTAGATGGATTAGAAGAGCATGACATTTACTGTTGTGTCGATATTTTCTCCTCGGACCTTGAAAATTTATGGTGGGGTCACGCAAACTTCTCAACAGGCCGTACCGATATCCGCAGCTGGTCTCCAAGGTGAAGAGTCTCTAGTCGATAGAATAATGTAGGTAAGGGAAGTCGGCAAATTAGATCCGTAACTTCGGGATAAGGATTGGCTCTGAGGATTGAGATAATCGGCAGTTGAATGTACTGCCATAGTGTGTCTATGTCTATGTGTCGGGGGTGGTCAATTGTGTGAGGTATATGTGAGAGAATGAGCACGTGAATGGGTCAAGTGCGATGCGGTGGTCACCAGTCCAAGAGCTGAATGGGGCTCAACTGGTAGTAGCTCTTGCTACGAAGTCTGACCGGAGGCTTTGTCTGGTACCACGGGCGTCAGGGTGCCCATGGACTTCGGTCCATCCTGACTTTGAGGCGGCCCTTCGGGGAGTTTCGTGGTGGCTGTGGTTCAACACCCAAATGCGGGTAGAGTTTTTGTCTCGGCGTGGAGTTGCGCTTCAACCGGGTGCCGGACCCATAGTACGGCAGAGGTTTAGATAGGCCTCGATCCTTACCAAGGAGGGGAGATGTCCATTTACATTGACCCAATGGTACCGGTAGTTCGTCTCCGGGGCGCTTATCGACGCTTAAATCGGATACGCTGTGCTTTTGAGCGCCGTGGGGTTAGGCCACTCTGTGGCGGTACTCACGTTAAAACAATACACTTAGTGTCCCTATCTACTCGGGGCAGGCCCCGAAAATTTCGTGCAAGTGAGTCTAGTGCACTTGTATGCAATTTCGACAAATGTGTGTGGTACTGTCAGATTGAACCATACCATTTCATCAGGCATTCCGTTGCTAAGCTTTTATTTGTTTTTCAACCGGGGTAATTGAAATAGACATTTATGAGATGAAAAAATGGATGAAAAAGGGAGAAAAAAGGATGTGAGAACATGAGCGTGAATGGACGTGAATGGGTGGTGGTCACCAGTCCACGAGCTGAATGGGGCTCAACTGGTAGTAGCTCTTGCTACGAGGTCTGACCAGAGGCCCTGTCTGGTACCACGGGGGTCAGGTTGCCCATGGACTTCGGTCCACCTGGCCTTGCGGCGGCCCTTCGGGGAGTTTCGTGGTGGCTGTGGTTCAACACCCAAATGTGGGTAGAGTTTATTCTCGGCGTGGAGTTGCGTTTCAACCGGGTGCCGGACCCATAGTACGGCAGAGGTTTAGATAACCCTCGATCCTCACCAAGGAGGGGAGATGTCCATTTACATTGACCCAATCGGTACCGGTAGCTTGTCTCCGGGGCGCTTATCGACGCTTAAATCGTTTACGCTGTGCTTTTGAGCGCCGTGGGATTAGGCCACACTGTGGCGGTACTCACGTTAAAAACAATACACTAGTGTCCCTATCTACTCGGGCAGGCCCCGAAAACTTCGTGCAAGTGAGTCTAGTACACATGTATGCAATTTCTACAAATGTATGTGGTACTGTCAGATTGAACCATATCATTTCATTAGGCATTCCTTTGCTAAACCTTAATTGTTTTTCAACAGCCGTAATTGAAATAGACATTTGGGAGAGAAAAAATGGATGAAAAAGGGAGAAAAAAGGATGTGAGAACATGAGCGTGAATGGACGTGAATGGGTGGTGGTCACCAGTCCACGAGCTGAATGGGGCTCAACTGGTAGTAGCTCTTGCTACGAGGTCTGACCAGAGGCCCTGTCTGGTACCACGGGGGTCAGGTTGCCCATGGACTTCGGTCCACCCTGGCCTTGCGGCGGCCCTTCGGGGAGTTTCGTGGTGGCTGTGGTTCAACACCCAAATGCGGGTAGAGTTTATTCTCGGCGTGGAGTTGCGTTTCAACCGGGTGCCGGACCCATAGTACGGTAGAGGTTTAGATAACCCTCGATCCTCACCAAGGAGGGGAGATGTCCATTTACATTGACCCAATTGGTACCGGTAGCTTGTCTCCGGGGCGTTTATCGACGCTTAAATCGTTTACGCTGTGCTTTTGAGCGCCGTGGGGTTAGGCCACACTGTGGCGGTACTCACGTTAAAAACAATACACTTAGTGTCCCTATCTACTCAGTGGCGTTTTGACTTGCGACTGAGACGGACGTGTGCCTAGTGTGCGTTTATTAGGTTTTTTCCGAACTCTTTTGGCGAGCATTGATTGTGTGATTGTGTTTGTGTAATTGTACAGCGTGTACTTTTGCACAAACAAGTTCCCGTTAGGAACTCAAGTGTGTGGTTGTGTTGTACAACAACGTACGACTGCTGACCTGACTGGTGAGTGTTTTGTTTTTGCTTTTTTTCTTTTTGTGCTTGTGCTTCTTGCTTGTTTTGAGTGAGTGCGCGTGTCAGTGACATGGTGCGTCGGCTAAGGCGCAAGGGTGTCGATGGGGGGCCCAGTGGGGGATCTGCGGCAGAGGCGTCGGGTCGGGATGATCCGACTTCTTCTGATGCGGAGTCCGTTATGGAGATCGAGGTCGGCAAATCGCCGCCTCGGAAGACCTCTCGGTTGGGGTCCGTGTGTGAGAGTGAGGGGGCAATGGGCGTAGAGCGGCCATCCGTTGAGGGGGGTGCGGTGGTGCCCGTCTCCGTGGTTGGCGGTGATAGGCCCGGGCCCGCGAGTGTGAAGGGAGCAAGAAGCTTGGTCGAGAAGACAAAAAAGAGTGGTGGTAAGGTGGCGGTTGCTGACCAGGGGCCATCACGGCTGGAGGCACCGGCGCCGATGGTTGCCCTGAAGGCCATCACGGCCAAACTCATGGGTGTCGTGAATGGTGCGGATGGTGTTAGCGCCGCTGCAGATAGGGAAGTAGCGAGCCTCGCCCAGGAGTATGAGCTGCTGTTCATATCACTGCAGTGTGAGAACGCTAAAATGGAGGGCCGCATCGCTGGCCTAATGGAGGCTTTGGCATCGCGGGCCATGCCGGCGCCAGGTGCGGTGCGTGCGGGTGCTCCCCAAGCGGCCGTTGCCTCGGTGCCAGTACCGGTTGCGGCGTCTATGCCGACTGCGCAGTCCATGACTGCAAAGGCCGAAGCAGTGAAGTTGGCCAAGAACGCCAAATTTGACGAGCTTGGGCTTGACATTAGTGCGAATTATAAATTGGGGCCTCGAATCGTCGTCCAGGGGGTTCATTCGGAGATTACTCCGAGTGAATTCATGGAAGAGCTCTATTGATTGTGTGATTTTTTTTTTTTTTTTGTATTAACAACCGTACGACTGCTGACCTGACTGGTGAGTGTTTTTTTTTTGGCTAGCGTAATATTGATTGTGTGATTGTGCTTTTGTAATTGTACAGCTGACCTGACTGGTGTTTTTTGTTTTTTTGTTTTTTGTTTTGGGCTAGCGTAATATTGATTGTGTGATTGTGCTTTTGTAATTGTACTTTTGCATAAACAAGTTCCCGTTATGAACTCGCGTGATCGAGACTGTGTGGTTGTTGTTGTATTAACAACCGTACGACTGCTGACCTGACTGGTGAGTGTTTTTTTTTCGGTTGGTGTCCGTGTGTGAGAGTGAGGGGGCAATGGGCGTAGAGCGGTCATCCGTGGAGGGGGGTGCGGTGGTGCCCGTCTCCGTGGTTGGCGGTGATAGGCCCGGGCCCGCGCCTGTTAAGGAAGCAAGAAGCTTGGTCGTGAAGACCAAAAAGAGTGGTGGCAAGGTGGCGGTTGCTGACCAGGGGCCATCGCGGCTGGAGGCACCGGCGCCGATGGTTGCCCTGAAGGCCATCACGGCCAAACTCATAGGTGTCGTGAATGGTGCGGATGGTGTTAGCGCCGCTGCAGATAGGGAAGTAGCGAGCCTCGCCCAGGAGTATGAGCTGCTGTTCATATCACTGCAGTGTGAGAACGCTAAAATGGAGGGCCGCATCGCTGGCCTAATGGAGGCTTTGGCATCGCGGGCCATGCCGGCGCCAGGTGCGGTGCGTGCGGGTGCTCCCCAAGCGGCCGTTGCCTCGGTGCCGGTACCGGTTGCGGCGTCTATGCCGACTGCGCAGTCCATGACTGCAAAGCCGGCAGAAACGTGGTCCGTGATTGTGCGGAGTCGCGACGCAAAAGCGTCGGCAACTGAGGTGGCTACCAAGGTAGTTAAAGAGGCGGGTCCTTCTCTGGGCGTGAGGGTTCACGAGGTGAAGCCACTTCGTAGTGGTGGAGTGCTAATTCGCACCCCCTCAAAGGCCGAAGCAGTGAAGTTGGCCAAGAACGCCAAATTTGACGAGATTGGGCTTGACATTAGTGCGAATGATAAATTGGGGCCTCGAATCGTCGTCCAGGGGGTTCATTCGGAGATTACTCCGAGTGAATTCATGGAAGAGCTCTATTGATTGTGTGATTTTTTTTTTTTTTTGTATTAACAACCGTACGACTGCTGACCTGACTGGTGAGTGTTTTTTTTTTGGCTAGCGTAATATTGATTGTGTAATTTTGCTTTTGTAATTGTACAGCTGACCTGACTGGTGTGTTTTTTTTTTTTTTTTTTGTATCAACAACCGTACGACTGCTGACCTGACTGGTGTTTTTTTTGTTTTTTTTTTTTTTGTTTTGGGCTAGCGTAATATTGATTGTGTGATTGTGCTTTTGTAATTGTACTTTTGCATAAACAAGTTCCCGTTAGGAACTCGCGTGATCGAGACTGTGTGGTTGTTGTTGTATTAACAACCGTACGACTGCTGACCTGACTGGTGAGTGTTTTGTTTTGTTTTTTTTTTCCGTTGGTGTCCGTGTGTGAGAGTGAGGGGGCAATGGGCGTAGACCGGTCATCCGTGGAGGGGGTGCGGTGGTGCCCGTCTCCGTGGTTGGCGGTGATAGGCCCGGGCCCGCGACTTTTAAGGAAGCAAGAAGCTTGGTCGTGAAAACCAAAAAGAGTGGTATCAAGGAGGCGGTTGCTGATCAGGGGCTATCGCGGCTGGAGGCACCGGCGCCGATGGTTGCCCTGAAGGCCATCACGGCGAAACTCATGGGTGTCGTGAATGGTGCGGATGGTGTTAGCGCCGCTGCAGATAGGGAAGTAGCGAGCCT
The DNA here is from genome assembly GCA_963457695.1 of Neria commutata. Lineage (NCBI taxonomy): Eukaryota > Metazoa > Arthropoda > Insecta > Diptera > Micropezidae > Neria > Neria commutata. Next base: position 5,843,648 of record OY735250.1, read on the forward strand.
CGCCCAGGAGTATGAGCTGCTGTTCATATCACTGCAGTGTGAGAACGCTAAAATGGAGGGCCGCATCGCTGGCCTAATGGAGGCTTTGGCATCGCGGGCCATGCCGGCGCCAGGTGCGGTGCGTGCGGGTGCTCCCCAAGCGGCCGTTGCCTCGGTGCCAGTACCGGTTGCGGCGTCTATGCCGACTGCGCAGTCCATGACTGCAAAGGCCGAAGCAGTGAAGTTGGCCAAGAACGCCAAATTTGACGAGCTTGGGCTTGACATTAGTGCGAATTATAAATTGGGGCCTCGAATCGTCGTCCAGGGGGTTCATTCGGAGATTACTCCGAGTGAATTCATGGAAGAGCTCTATTGATTGTGTGATTTTTTTTTTTTTTTTGTATTAACAACCGTACGACTGCTGACCTGACTGGTGAGTGTTTTTTTTTTGGCTAGCGTAATATTGATTGTGTGATTGTGCTTTTGTAATTGTACAGCTGACCTGACTGGTGTGTTTTTTTTTTTTTTTTTTTTTTTTTTGTATCAACAACCGTACGACTGCTGGCCTGACTGGTGTTTTTTGTTTTTTTGTTTTTTGTTTTGGGCTAGCGTAATATTGATTGTGTGATTGTGCTTTTGTAATTGTACTTTTGCATAAACAAGTTCCCGTTATGAACTCGCGTGATCGAGACTGTGTGGTTGTTGTTGTATTAACAACCGTACGACTGCTGACCTGACTGGTGAGTGTTTTTTTTTTGGCTAGCGTAATATTGATTGTGTAATTTTGCTTTTGTAATTGTACAGCTGACCTGACTGGTGTGTTTTTTTTTTTTTTTTTGTATCAACAACCGTACGACTGCTGACCTGACTGGTGTTTTTTTTGTTTTTTTTTTTTTGTTTTGGGCTAGCGTAATATTGATTGTGTGATTGTGCTTTTGTAATTGTACTTTTGCATAAACAAGTTCCCGTTAGGAACTCGCGTGATCGAGACTGTGTGGTTGTTGTTGTATTAACAACCGTACGACTGCTGACCTGACTGGTGAGTGTTTTGTTTTGTTTTTTTTTTCCGTTGGTATCCGTGTGTGAGAGTGAGGGGGCAATGGGCGTAGAGCGGTCATCCGTGGAGGGGGTGCGGTGGTGCCCGTCTCCGTGGTTGGCGGTGATAGGCCCGGGCCCGCGCCTGTTAAGGAAGCAAGAAGCTTGGTCGTGAAGACCAAAAAGAGTGGTGGCAAGGTGGCGGTTGCTGACCAGGGGCCATCGCGGCTGTAGGCACCGGCGCCGATGGTTGCCCTGAAGGCCATCACGGCTAAACTCATGGGTGTCGTGAATGGTGCGGATGGTGTTAGCGCCGCTGCAGGTAGGGAAGTAGCGAGCCTTGCCCAGGAGTATGAGCTGTTGCTCATATCAATGCAGTGTGAGAACGCGAAAATAGAGGGCCGCATCGCTGGCCTAATGGAGGCTTTGGCATCGCGGGCCATGCCGGCGCCAGGTGCGGTGCGTGCGGGTGCTCCCCAAGCGGCCGTTGCCTCGGTGCCGGTACCGGTTGCGGCGTCTATGCCGACTGCGCAGCCCATGACTGCAAAGCCGGCAGAAACGTGGTCCATTGTAGTGCGGAGTCGCGACGCAAAAGCGTCGGCAAATGAGGTGGCTACCAAGGTAGTTAAAGAGGCGGGTCCTTCTCTGGGCGTGAGGGTTCACGAGGTGAAGCCACTTCGTAGTGGTGGAGTGCTAATTCGCACCCCCTCAAAGGCCGAAGCAGTGAAGTTGGCCAAGAACGCCAAATTTTACGAGCTTGGGCTTGACATTAGTGCGAATGATAAATTGGGGCCTCGAATCGTCGCCCAGGGGGTTCATTCGGAGATTACTCCGAGTGAATTCATGGAAGAGCTCTATTGATTGTGTGATTTTTTTGTTTTTTTTTTTTCTTTTTTTTTTTTTTGAAACTCATGGGTGTCGTGAATGGTGCGGATGGTGTTAGCGCCGCTGCAGGTAGGGAAGTAGCGAGCCTTGCCCAGGAGTATGAGCTGCTGCTCATATCAATGCAGTGTGAGAACGCGAAAATGGAGCGCCGCATAGCTGGCCTAATGGAGGCTTTGGCATCGCGGGCCATGCCGGCGCCAGGTGCGGTGCGTGCGGGTGCTCCCCAAGCGGCCGTTGCCTCGGTGCCGGTACCGGTTGCGGCGTCTATGCTGACTGCGCAGCCCATGACTGCAAAGCCGGCAGAAACGTGGTCCGTTGTAGTGCGGAGTCGCGACGCAAAAGCGTCGGCAAATGAGGTGGCTACCAAGGTAGTTAAAGAGGCGGGTCCTTCTCTGGGCGTGAGGGTTCACGAGGTGAAGCCACTTCGTAGTGGTGGAGTGCTGATTCGCACCCCCTCAAAGGCCGACTGCGCAGCCCATGACTGCAAAGCCGGCAGAAACGTGGTCCGTTGTAGTGCGGAGTCGGCCTCTTCGTAGTGGTGGAGTGCTAATTCGCACCCCCTCAAAGGCCGAAGCAGTGAAGTTGGCCAAGAACGCCAAATTTGACGAGCTTGGGCTTGACATTAGTGCGAATGATAAATTGGGGCCTCGAATCGTCGTCCAGGGGGTTCATTCGGAGATTACTCCGAGTGAATTCATGGAAGAGCTCTTTTGATTGTGTGATTTTTTTTTTTTTTTTTTATTAACAACCGTACGACTGCTGACCTGACTGGTGAGTGTTTTTTTTTTTGGCTAGCGTAATATTGATTGTGTGATTGTGCTTTTGTAATTGTACTTTTGCATAAACAAGTTCCCGTTAGGAACTCGCGTGATCGAGACTGTGTGGTTGTCGTTGTATTAACAACCGTACGACTGCTGACCTGACTGGTGAGTGTTTTGTTTTGTTTTTTTTTTCGGTTGGTGTCCGTGTGTGAAAGTGAGGGGGCAATGGGCGTAGACCGGTCATCCGTGGAGGGGGTGCGGTGGTGCCCGTCTCCGTGGTTGGCGGTGATAGGCCCGGGCCCGCGCCTGTTAAGGAAGCAAGAAGCTTGGTCGTGAAGACCAAAAAGAGTGGTGGCAAGGTGGCGGTTGCTGACCAGGGGCCATCGCGGCTGGAGGCACCGGCGCCGATGGTTGCCCTGAAGGCCATCACGGCTAAACTCATGGGTGTCGTGAATGGTGCGGATGGTGTTAGCGCCGCTGCAGGTAGGGAAGTAGCGAGCCTTGCCCAGGAGTATGAGCTGTTGCTCATATCAATGCAGTGTGAGAACGCGAAAATAGAGGGCCGCATCGCTGGCCTAATGGAGGCTTTGGCATCGCGGGCCATGCCGGCGCCAGGTGCGGTGCGTGCGGGTGCTCCCCAAGCGGCCGTTGCCTCGGTGCCGGTACCGGTAGCGGCGTCTATGCCGACTGCGCAGCCAATGACTGCAAAGCCGGCAGAAACGTGGTCCGTTGTAGTGCGGAGTCGGCCTCTTCGTAGTGGTGGAGTGCTAATTCGCACCCCCTCAAAAGCCGAAGCAGTGAAGTTGGCCAAGAACGCAAAATTTGACGAGCTTGGGCTTGACATTAGTGCGAATGATAAATTGGGGCCTCGAATCGTCGTCCAGGGGGTTCATTCGGAGATTACTCCGAGTGAATTCATGGAGAGCTCTATTGATTGTGTGATTTTTTTTTTTTTTTTTTTTTTTTTTGTATTAACAACCGTACGACTGCTGACCTGACTGGTGAGTGTTTTTTTTTTTGGCTAGCGTAATATTGATTGTGTGATTGTGCTTTTGTAATTGTACAGCGTGTACTTTTGCATAAACAAGTTCCCGTTAGGAACTCGCGTGATCGAGACTGTGTGGTTGTTGTTGTATTAACAACCGTACGACTGCTGACCTGACTGGTGAGTGTTTTGTTTTTTTCGGTTGGTGTCCGTGTGTGAGAGTGAGGCGGCAATGGGCGTAGAGCGGTCATCCGTGGAGGGGGGTGCGGTGGTGCCCATCTCCGTGGTTGGCGGTGATAGGCCCGGGCCCGCGCCTGTTAAGGAAGCAAGAAGCTTGGTCGTGAAGACCAAAAAGAGTGGTGGCAAGGTGGCGGTTGCTGACCAGGGGCCATCGCGGCTGGAGGCACCGGCGCCGATGGTTGCCCTGAAGGCCATCACGGCTAAACTCATGGGTGTCGTGAATGGTGCGGATGGTGTTAGCGCCGCTGCAGGTAGGGAAGTAGCGAGCCTTGCCCAGGAGTATGAGCTGTTGCTCATAGCAATGCAGTGTGAGAACGCGAAAATAGAGGGCCGCATCGCTGGCCTAATGGAGGCTTTGGCATCGCGGGCCATGCCGGCGCCAGGTGCGGTGCGTGCGGGTGCTCCCCAAGCGGCCGTTGCCTCGGTGCCGGTACCGGTTGCGGCGTCTATGCCGACTGCGCAGCCCATGACTGCAAAATCGGCAGAAACGTGGTCCGTTGTAGTGCGGAGTCGCAACGCAAAAGCGTCGGCAAATGAGGTGGCTACCAAGGTAGTTAAAGAGGCGGGTCCTTCTCTGGGCGTGAGGGTTCACGAGGTGAAGCCACTTCGTAGTGGTGGAGTGCTGATTCGCACCCCCTCAAAGGCCGAAGCAGTGAAGTTGGCCAAGAACGCCAAATTTGACGAGCTTGGGCTTGACATTAGTGCGAATGATAAATTGGGGCCTCGAATCGTCGTCCAGGGGGTTCATTCGGAGATTACTCCGAGTGAATTCATGGAGAGCTCTATTGATTGTGTGATTTTTTATTTATTTATTTTTTTTTGTATTAACAACCGTACGACTGCTGACCTGACTGGTGAGTGTTTTTTTTTTTTTTGGCTAGCGTAATATTGATTGTGTGATTGTGCTTTTGCAATTATACAGCGTGTACTTTTGCATAAACAAGTTCCCGTTAGGAACTCGCGTGATCGAGACTGTGTGGTTGTTGTTGTATTAACAACCGTACGACTGCTGACCTGACTGGTGAGTGTTTTGTTTTTTTTTTTCGGTTGGTGTCCGTGTGTGAGAGTGAGGCGGCAATGGGCGTAGAGCGGTCATCCGTGGAGGGGGGTGCGGTGGTGCCCATCTCCGTGGTTGGGGGTGATAGGCCCGGGCCCGCGCCTGTTAAGGAAGCAAGAAGCTTGGTCGTGAAGACCAAAAAGAGTGGTGGCAAGGTGGCGGTTGCTGACCAGGGGCCATCGCGGCTGGAGGCACCGGCGCCGATGGTTGCCCTGAAGGCCATCACGGCTAAACTCATGGGTGTCGTGAATTGTGCGGATGGTGTTAGCGCCGCTGCAGGTAGGGAAGTAGCGAGCCTTGCCCAGGAGTATGAGCTGCGGTTCATAACAATGCAGTGTGAGAACGCGAAAATGGAGGGCCGCATCGCTGGCCTTATGGAGGCTTTGGCATCGCGGGCCATGCCGGCGCCAGGTGCGGTGCGTGCGGATGCTCCCCAAGCGGCCGTTGCCTCGGTGCCGGTACCGGTTGCGGCGTCTATGCCGACTGCGCAGCCCATGACTGCAAAGCCGGCAGAAACGTGGTCCGTTGTAGTGCGGAGTCGCGACGCAAAAGCGTCGGCAAATGAGGTGGCTACCTAGGTAGTTAAAGAGGCGGGTCCTTCTCTGGGCGTGAGGGTTCACGAGGTGAAGCCACTTCGTAGTGGTGGAGTGCTAATTCGCACCCCCTCAAAGGCCGAAGCAGTGAAGTTGGCCAAAAACGCCAAATTTGACGAGCTTGGGCTTGACATTAGTGCGAATGATAAATTGGGGCCTCGAATCGTCGTCCAGGGGGAGATTACTCCGAGTGAATTCATGGAAGAGCTCTATTGATTGAGTGTTTTTTTTTTTTTTTTTTTTTTTGGCTAGCGTAATATTGATTGTGTGATTGTGCTTTTGTAATTGTACAGCTGACCTGACTGGTGAGTGTTTTTTTTTTTTTTTTTTGTATCAACAACCGTACGACTGCTGACCAGACTGGTGACTGTTTTTTTTTTTTTTTGTATTAACAACCGTACGACTGCTGACCAGACTGGAGAGTGTTTTGTTTTGTTTTTTTTTTCGGTTGGTGTCCGTGTGTGAGAGTGGGGGGGCAATGGGCGTAGACCGGTCATCCGTGGAGGGGGTGCGGTGGTGCCCGTCTCCGTGGTTGGCGGTGATAGGCCCGGGCCCGCGACTGTTAAGGAAGCAAGAAGCTTGGTCGTGAAGTCCAAAAAGAGTGGTGGCAAGGTGGCGGTTGCTGATCAGGGGCCATCGCGGCTGGAGGCACCGGCGCCGATGGTTGTCCTGAAGGCCATCACGGCTAAACTCATGGGTGTCGTGAATGGTGCGGATGGTGTTAGCGCCGCTGCAGGTAGGGAAGTAGCGAGCCTTGCCCAGGAGTATGAGCTGCTGCTCATATAAATGCAGTGTGAGAACGCGAAAATGGAGGGCCGCATCGCTGGCCTAATGGAGGCTTTGGCATCGCGGGCCATGCCGGCGCCAGGTGCGGTGCGAGCGGGTGCTCCCCAAGCGGCCGTTGCCTCGGTGCCGGTACCGGTTGCGGCGTCTATGCCGACTGCGCAGTCCATGACTGCAAAGCCGGCAGAAACGTGGTCCGTGATTGTGCGGAGTCGCGACGCAAAAGCGTCGGCAACTGAGGTGGCTACCAAGGTAGTTAAAGAGGCGGGTCCTTCTCTGGGCGTGAGGGTTCACGAGGTGAAGCCACTTCGTAGTGGTGGAATGCCAATTCGCACCCCCTCAAAGGCCGAAGCAGTGAAGTTGGCCAATAACGCCAAATTTGACGAGCTTGGGCTTGACATTAGTGCGAATGATAAATTGGGGCCTCGAATCGTCGTCCAGGGGGTTCATTCGGAGATTACTCCGAGTGAATTCATGGAAGAGCTCTATTGATTGTGTAATTTTTTTTTTTTTTTTTTTTGTATTAACAACGTTTTTTAGGAACGACCATAAAGAAACCGTCGAGAGATATCGGAAGAGTTTTCTTTTCTGTTTTATAATCATACTACCATGGAAGTCTTTCGAAGAGAGATATGGTAGATGGATTAGAAGAGCATGACATTTACTGTTGTGTCGATATTTTCTCCTCGGACCTTGAAAATTTATGGTGGGGTCACGCAAACTTCTCAACAGGCCGTACCGATATCCGCAGCTGGTCTCCAAGGTGAAGAGTCTCTAGTCGATAGAATAATGTAGGTAAGGGAAGTCGGCAAATTAGATCCGTAACTTCGGGATAAGGATTGGCTCTGAGGATTGAGATAATCGGCAGTTGAATGTACTGCCATAGTGTGTCTATGTCTATGTGTCGGGGGTGGTCAATTGTGTGAGGTATATGTGAGAGAATGAGCACGTGAATGGGTCAAGTGCGATGCGGTGGTCACCAGTCCAAGAGCTGAATGGGGCTCAACTGGTAGTAGCTCTTGCTACGAAGTCTGACCGGAGGCTTTGTCTGGTACCACGGGCGTCAGGGTGCCCATGGACTTCGGTCCATCCTGACTTTGAGGCGGCCCTTCGGGGAGTTTCGTGGTGGCTGTGGTTCAACACCCAAATGCGGGTAGAGTTTTTGTCTCGGCGTGGAGTTGCGCTTCAACCGGGTGCCGGACCCATAGTACGGCAGAGGTTTAGATAGGCCTCGATCCTTACCAAGGAGGGGAGATGTCCATTTACATTGACCCAATGGTACCGGTAGTTCGTCTCCGGGGCGCTTATCGACGCTTAAATCGGATACGCTGTGCTTTTGAGCGCCGTGGGGTTAGGCCACTCTGTGGCGGTACTCACGTTAAAACAATACACTTAGTGTCCCTATCTACTCGGGGCAGGCCCCGAAAATTTCGTGCAAGTGAGTCTAGTACACTTGTATGCAATTTCGACAAATGTGTGTGGTACTGTCAGATTGAACCATACCATTTCATCAGACATTCCGTTGCTAAGCTTTTATTTGTTTTTCAACCGGGGTAATTGAAATGGACATTTATGAGATGAAGAAATGGATGAAAAAGGGAGAAAAAAGGATGTGAGAACATGAGCGTGAATGGACGTGAATGGGTGGTGGTCACCAGTCCACGAGCTGAATGGGGCTCAACTGGTAGTAGCTCTTGCTACGAGGTCTGACCAGAGGCCCTGTCTGGTACCACGGGGGTCAGGTTGCCCATGGACTTCGGTCCACCTGGCCTTGCGGCGGCCCTTCGGGGAGTTTAGTGGTGGCTGTGGTTCAACACCCAAATGCGGGTAGAGTTTATTCTCGGCGTGGAGTTGCGTTTCAACCGGGTGCCGGACCCATAGTACGGCAGAGGTTTAGATAACCCTCGATCCTCACCAAGGAGGGGAGATGTCCATTTACATTGACCCAATCGGTACCGGTAGCTTGTCTCCGGGGCGCTTATCGACGCTTAAATCGTTTACGCTGTGCTTTTGAGCGCCGTGGGATTAGGCCACACTGTGGCGGTACTCACGTTAAAAACAATACACTAGTGTCCCTATCTACTCGGGCAGGCCCCGAAAACTTCGTGCAAGTGAGTCTAGTACACATGTATGCAATTTCGACAAATGTATGTGGTACTGTCAGATTGAACCATATCATTTCATTAGGCATTCCGTTGCTAAACCTTAATTGTTTTTCAACAGCCGTAATTGAAATAGACATTTGGGAGAGAAAAAATGGATGAAAAAGGGAGAAAAAAGGATGTGAGAACATGAGCGTGAATGGACGTGAATGGGTGGTGGTCACCAGTCCACGAGCTGAATGGGGCTCAACTGGTAGTAGCTCTTGCTACGAGGTCTGACCAGAGGCCCTGTCTGGTACCACGGGGGTCAGGTTGCCCATGGACTTCGGTCCACCCTGGCCTTGCGGCGGCCCTTCGGGGAGTTTCGTGGTGGCTGTGGTTCAACACCCAAATGCGGGTAGAGTTTATTCTCGGCGTGGAGTTGCGTTTCAACCGGGTGCCGGACCCATAGTACGGTAGAGGTTTAGATAACCCTCGATCCTCACCAAGGAGGGGAGATGTCCATTTACATTGACCCAATTGGTACCGGTAGCTTGTCTCCGGGGCGTTTATCGACGCTTAAATCGTTTACGCTGTGCTTTTGAGCGCCGTGGGGTTAGGCCACACTGTGGCGGTACTCACGTTAAAAACAATACACTTAGTGTCCCTATCTACTCAGTGGCGTTTTGACTTGCGACTGAGACGGACGTGTGCCTAGTGTGCGTTTATTAGGTTTTTTCCGAACTCTTTTGGCGAGCATTGATTGTGTGATTGTGTTTGTGTAATTGTACAGCGTGTACTTTTGCACAAACAAGTTCCCGTTAGGAACTCAAGTGTGTGGTTGTGTTGTACAACAACGTACGACTGCTGACCTGACTGGTGAGTGTTTTGTTTTTGCTTTTTTTCTTTTTGTGCTTGTGCTTCTTGCTTGTTTTGAGTGAGTGCGCGTGTCAGTGACATGCTGCGTCGGCTAAGGCGCAAGGGTGTCGATGGGGGGCCCAGTGGGGGATCTGCGGCAGAGGCGTCGGGTCGGGATGATCCGACTTCTTCTGATGCGGAGTCCGTTATGGAGATCGAGGTCGGCAAATCGCCGCCTCGGAAGACTTCTCGGTTGGTGTCCGTGTGTGAGAGTGAGGGGGCAATGGGCGTAGAGCGGCCATCCGTTGAGGGGGGTGCGGTGGTGCCCGTCTCCGTGGTTGGCGGTGATAGGCCCGGGCCCGCGAGTGTGAAGGGAGCAAGAAGCTTGGTCGAGAAGACAAAAAAGAGTGGTGGTAAGGTGGCGGTTGCTGACCAGGGGCCATCGCGGCTGGAGGCACCGGCGCCGATGGTTGCCCTGAGGGCCATCACGGCTAAACTCATGGGTGTCGTGAATGGTGCGGATGGTGTTAGCGCCGCTGCAGATAGGGAAGTAGCGAGCCTCGCCCAGGAGTATGAGCTGCTGTTCATATCACTGCAGTGTGAGAACGCTAAAATGGAGGGCCGCATCGCTGGCCTAATGGAGGCTTTGGCATCGCGGGCCATGCCGGCGCCAGGTGCGGTGCGTGCGGGTGCTCCCCAAGCGGCCGTTGCCTCGGTGCCAGTACCGGTTGCGGCGTCTATGCCGACTGCGCAGTCCATGACTGCAAAGGCCGAAGCAGTGAAGTTGGCCAAGAACGCCAAATTTGACGAGCTTGGGCTTGACATTAGTGCGAATTATAAATTGGGGCCTCGAATCGTCGTCCAGGGGGTTCATTCGGAGATTACTCCGAGTGAATTCATGGAAGAGCTCTATTGATTGTGTGATTTTTTTTTTTTTTTTTTTTGTATTAACAACCGTACGACTGCTGACCTGACTGGTGAGTGTTTTGTTTTGTTTTTTTTTTCGGTTGGTGTCCGTGTGTGAGAGTGAGGGGGCAATGGGCGTAGACCGGTCATCCGTGGAGGGGGTGCGGTGGTGCCCGTCTCCGTGGTTGGCGGTGATAGGCCCGGGCCCGCGACTTTTAAGGAAGCAAGAAGCTTGGTCGTGAAAACCAAAAAGAGTGGTATCAAGGAGGCGGTTGCTGATCAGGGGCTATCGCGGCTGGAGGCACCGGCGCCGATGGTTGCCCTGAAGGCCATCACGGCCAAACTCATGGGTGTCGTGAATGGTGCGGATGGTGTTAGCGCCGCTGCAGATAGGGAAGTAGCGAGCCTCGCCCAGGAGTATGAGCTGCTGTTCATATCACTGCAGTGTGAGAACGCTAAAATGGAGGGCCGCATCGCTGGCCTAATGGAGGCTTTGGCATCGCGGGCCATGCCGGCGCCAGGTGCGGTGCGTGCGGGTGCTCCCCAAGCGGCCGTTGCCTCGGTGCCAGTACCGTTTGCGGCGTCTATGCCGACTGCGCAGTCCATGACTGCAAAGGCCGAAGCAGTGAAGTTGGCCAAGAACGCCAAATTTGACGAGCTTGGGCTTGACATTAGTGCGAATTATAAATTGGGGCCTCGAATCGTCGTCCAGGGGGTTCATTCGGAGATTACTCCGAGTGAATTCATGGAAGAGCTCTATTGATTGTGTGATTTTTTTTTTTTTTTGGATTTTTTTTTTTTTTTGTATTAACAACCGTACGACTGCTGACCTGACTGGTGAGTGTTTTTTTTTTTGGCTAGCGTAATATTGATTGTGTGATTGTGCTTTTGTAATTGTACAGCTGACCTGACTGGTGAGTGTTTTTTTTTTTTGATTTTTTTTTTTTTTGTATCAACAACCGTACGACTGCTGACCTGACTGGTGTTTTTTGTTTTTTTGTTTTTTGTTTTGGGCTAGCGTAATATTGATTGTGTGATTGTGCTTTTGTAATTGTACTTTTGCATAAACAAGTTCCCGTTATGAACTCGCGTGATCGAGACTGTGTGGTTGTTGTTGTATTAACAACCGTACGACTGCTGACCTGACTGGTGAGTGTTTTTTTTTTCGGTTGGTGTCCGTGTGTGAGAGTGAGGGGGCAATGGGCGTAGAGCGGTCATCCGTGGAGGGGGGTGCGGTGGTGCCCGTCTCCGTGGTTGGCGGTGATAGGCCCGGGCCCGCGCCTGTTAAGGAAGCAAGCAGCTTGGTCGTGAAGACCAAAAAGAGTGGTGGCAAGGTGGCGGTTGCTGACCAGGGGCCATCGCGGCTGGAGGCACCGGCGCCGATGGTTGCCCTGAAGGCCATCACGGCTAAACTCATGGGTGTCGTGAATGGTGCGGATGGTGTTAGCGCCGCTGCAGGTAGGGAAGTAGCGAGCCTTGCCCAGGAGTATGAGCTGCTGCTCATATCAATGCAGTGTGAGAACGCGAAAATGGAGGGCCGCATCGCTGGCCTTATGGAGGCTTTGGCATCGCGGGCCATGCCGGCGCCAGGTGCGGTGCGTGCGGGTGCTCCCCAAGCGGCCGTTGCTTCGGTGCCGGTACCGGTTGCGGCGTCTATGCCGACTGCGCAGTCCATGACTGCAAAGGCCGAAGCAGTGAAGTTGGCCAAGAACGCCAAATTTGACGAGCTTGGGCTTGACATTAGTGCGAATGATAAATTGGGGCCTCGAATCGTCGTCCAGGGGGTTCATTCGGAGATTACTCCCAGTGAATTCATGGAAGAGCTCTATTGATAGTGTGATTTTTTTTTTTTTGGCTAGCGTAATTTGTACTTTTGCATAAACAAGTTCCCGTTATGAACTCGCGTGATCGAGACTGTGTGGTTGTTGTTGTATTAACAACCGTACGACTGCTGACCTGACTGGTGAGTGTTTTTTTTTTCGGTTGGTGTCCGTGTGTGAGAGTGAGGGGGCAATGGGCGTAGACCGGTCATCCGTGGAGGGGGTGCGGTGGTGCCCATCTCCGTGGTTGGCGGTGATAGGCCCGGGCCCGCGCCTGTTAAGGAAGCAAGCAGCTTGGTCGTGAAGACCAAAAAGAGTGGTGGCAAGGTGGCGGTTGCTGACCAGGGGCCATCGCGGCTGGAGGAACCGGCGCCGATGGTTGCCCTGAAGGCCATCACGGCTAAACTCATGGGTGTCGTGAATGGTGCGGATGGTGTTAGCGCCGCTGCAGGTAGGGAAGTAGCGAGCCTTGCCCAGGAGTATGAGCTGCGGTTCATATCAATGCAGTGTGAGAACGCGAAAATGGAGGGCTGCATCGCTGGCCTTATGGAGGCTTTGGCATCGCGGGCCATGCCGGCGCCAGGTGCGGTGCGTGCGGGTGCTCCCCAAGCGGCCGTTGCCTCGGTGCCGGTACCGGTTGCGGCGTCTATGCCGACTGCGCAGTCCATGACTGCAAAGGCCGAAGCAGTGAAGTTGGCCAAGAACGCCAAATTTGACGAGCTTGGGCTTGACATTAGTGCGAATGATAAATTGGGGCCTCGAATCGTCGTCCAGGGGGTTCATTCGGAGATTACTCCGAGTGAATTCATGGAAGAGCTCTATTGATTGTGTGATTGTGTGATTTTTTTTTTTTTTTTTTTTGGCTAGCGTAATATTGATTGTGTGATTGTGCTTTTGTAATTGTACTTTTGCATAAACAAGTTCCCGTTAGGAACTCGCGTGATCGAGACTGTGTGGTTGTTGTTGTATTAACAACCGTACGACTGCTGACCTGACTGGTGAGTGTTTTGTTTTTTTTTTCGGTTGGTGTCCGTGTGTGAGAGTGAGGCGGCAATGGGCGTAGAGCGGTCATCCGTGGAGAGGGGTGCGGTGGTGCCCATCTCCGTGGTTGGCGGTGATAGGCCCGGGCCCGCGCCTGTTAAGGAAGCAAGAAGCTTGGTCGTGAAGACCAAAAAGAGTGGTGGCAAGGTGGCGGTTGCTGACCAGGGGCCATCGCGGCTGGAGGCACCGGCGCCGATGGTTGCCCTGAAGGCCATCACGGCTAAACTCATGGGTGTCGTGAATGGTGCGGATGGTGTTAGCGCCGCTGCAGGTAGGGAAGTAGCGAGCCTTGCCCAGGAGTATGAGCTGCGGTTCATATCAATGCAGTGTGAGAACGCGAAAATGGAGGGCCGCATCGCTGGCCTTATGGAGGCTTTGGCATCGCGGGCCATGCCGGCGCCAGGTGCGGTGCGTGCGGGTGCTCCCCAAGCGGCCGTTGCCTCGGTGCCGGTACCGGTTGCGGCGTCTATGCCGACAGCGCAGTCCATGACTGCAAAGGCCGAAGCAGTGAAGTTGGCCAAGAACGCCAAATTTGACGAGCTTGGGCTTGACATTAGTGCGAATGATAAATTGGGGCCTCGAATCGTCGTCCAGGGGGTTCATTCGGAGATTACTCCGAGTGAATTCATGGAAGAGCTCTATTGATACTGTGATTTTTTTTTTTTTGGCTAGCGTAATTTGTACTTTTGCATAAACAAGTTCCCGTTATGAACTCGCGTGATCGAGACTGTGTGGTTGTTGTTGTATTAACAACCGTACGACTGCTGACCTGACTGGTGAGATTTTTTTTTTCGGTTGGTGTCCGTGTGTGAGAGTGAGGGGGCAATGGGCGTAGAGCGGTCATCCGTGGAGGGGGGTGCGGTGGTGCCCATCTCCGTGGTTGGCGGTGATAGGCCCGGGCCCGCGCCTGTTAAGGAAGCAAGAAGCTTGGTCGTGAAGACCAAAAAGAGTGGTGGCAAGGTGGCGGTTGCTGATCAGGGGCCATCGCGGCTGGAGGCACCGGCGCCGATGGTTGCCCTGAAGGCCATCCCGGCTAAACTCATGGGTGTCGTGAATGGTGCGGATGGTGTTAGCGCCGCTGCAGGTAGGGAAGTAGCGAGCCTTGCCCAGGAGTATGAGCTGCGGTTCATATCAATGCAGTGTGAGAACGCGAAAATGGAGGGCCGCATCGCTGGCCTTATGGAGGCTTTGGCATCGCGGGCCATGCCGGCGCCAGGTGCGGTGCGTGCGGGTGCTCCCCAAGCGGCCGTTGCCTCGGTGCCGGTACCGGTTGCGGCGTCTATGCCGACTGCGCAGCCCATGACTGCAAAGCCGGCAGAAACGTGGTCCGTTGTAGTGCGGAGTCGCGACGCAAAAGCGTCGGCAAATGAGTTGGCTACCTAGGTAGTTAAAGAGGCGGGTCCTTCTCTGGGCGTGAGGGTTCAAGAGGTGAAGCCACTTCGTAGTGGTGGAGTGCTAATTCGCACCCCCTCAAAGGCCGAAGCAGTGAAGTTGGCCAAGAACGCCAAATTTGACGAGCTTGGGCTTGACATTAGTGCGAATGATAAATTGGGGCCTCGAATCGTCGTCCAGGGGGTTCATTCGGAGATTACTCCGAGTGAATTCATGGAAGAGCTCTATTGATAGTGTGATTTTTTTTTTTATTTTTTTTTTTTTATTTGGCTAGCGTAATATTGATTGTGTGATTGTGCTTTTGTAATTGTACAGCTGACCTGACTGGTGAGTGTTTTGTTTTTTTTTTTTTGTATCAACAGCCGTACGACTGCTGACCTGACTGGTGAGTGTTTTTTTTTTTTTGTTTGTATTAACAACCGTACGACTGCTGACCAGACTGGTGAGTGTTTTTTTTTTTTTTTTGGCTAGCGTAATATTGATTGTGTGATTGTGCTTTTGTAATTGTACTTTTGCATAAACAAGTTCCCGTTATGAACTCGCGTGATCGAGACTGTGTGGTTGTTGTTGTATTAACAACCGTACGACTGCTGACCTGACTGGTGAGTGTTTTTTTTTCGGTTGGTGTCCGTGTGTGAGAGTGAGGGGGCAATGGGCGTAGAGCGGTCATCCGTGGAGGGGGGTGCGGTGGTGCCCGTCTCCGTGGTTGGCGGTGATAGGCCCGGGCCCGCGCCTGTTAAGGAAGCAAGAAGCTTGGTCGTGAAGACCAAAAAGAGTGGTGGCAAGGTGGCGGTTGCTGACCAGGGGCCATCGCGGCTGGAGGCACCGGCGCCGATGGTTGCCCTGAAGGCCATCACGGCTAAACTCATGGGTGTCGTGAATGGTGCGGATGGTGTTAGCGCCGCTGCAGGTAGGGAAGTAGCGAGCCTTGCCCAGGAGTATGAGCTGCTGCTCATATCAATGCAGTGTGAGAACGCGAAAATGGAGGGCCGCATCGCTGGCCTAATGGAGGCTTTGGCATCGCGGGCCATGCCGGCGCCAGGTGCGGTGCGTGCGGGTGCTCCCCAAGCGGCCGTTGCTTCGGTGCCGGTACCGGTTGCGGCGTCTATGCCGACTGCGCAGCCCATGACTGCAAAGCCGGCAGAAACGTGGTCCGTTGTAGTGCGGAGTCGCGACGCAAAAGCGTCGGCAAATGAGGTGGCTACCAAGGTAGTTAAAAAGGCGGGTCCTTCTCTGGGCGTGAGGGTTCACGAGGTGAAGCCACTTCGTAGTGGTGGAGTGCTAATTCGCACCCCCTCAAAGGCCGAAGCAGTGAAGTTGGCCAAGAACGCCAAATTTGACGAGCTTGGGCTTGACATTAGTGCGAATGATAAATTGGGGCCTCGAATCGTCGTCCAGGGGGTTCATTCGGAGATTACTCCGAGTGAATTCATGGAAGAGCTCTATTGATTGTGTGATTTTTTTTTTTTTTTGGCTAGCGTAATATTGATTGTGTGATTGTGCTTTTGTAATTGTACTTTTGCATAAACAAGTTCCCGTTAGGAACTCGCGTGATCGAGACTGTGTGGTTGTTGTTGTATTAACAACCGTACGACTGCTGACCTGACTGGTGAGTGTTTTGTTTTTTTTTTCGGTTGGTGTCCGTGTGTGAGAGTGAGGCGGCAATGGGCGTAGAGCGGTCATCCGTGGAGGGGGGTGCGGTGGTGCCCATCTCCGTGATTGGCGGTGATAGGCCCGGGCCCGCGCCTATTAAGGAAGCAAGAAGCTTGGTCGTGAAGACCAAAAAGAGTGGTGGCAAGGTGGCGGTTGCTGACCAGGGGCCATCGCGGCTGGAGGCACCGGCGCCGATGGTTGCCCTGAGGGCCATCACGGCTAAACTCATGGGTGTCGTGAATGGTGCGGATGGTGTTAGCGCCGCTGCAGGTAGGGAAGTAGCGAGCCTTGCCCAGGAGTATGAGCTGCGGTTCATATCAATGCAGTGTGAGAACGCGAAAATGGAGGGCCGCATCGCTGGCCTTATGGAGGCTTTGGCATCGCGGGCCATGCCGGCGCCAGGTGCGGTGCGTGCGGGTGCTCCCCAAGCGGCCGTTGCCTCGGTGGCGGTACCGGTTGCGGCGTCTATGCCGACTGCGCAGCCCATGACTGCAAAGCCGGCAGAAACGTGGTCCGTTGTAGTGCGGAGTCGCGACGCAAAAGCGTCGGCAAATGAGGTGGCTACCTAGGTAGTTAAAGAGGCGGGTCCTTCTCTGGGCGTGAGGGTTCAAGAGGTGAAGCCACTTCGTAGTGGTGGAGTGCTAATTCGCACCCCCTCAAAGGCCGAAGCAGTGAAGTTGGCCAAGAACGCCAAATTTGACGAGCTTGGGCTTGACATTAGTGCGAATGATAAATTGGGGCCTCGAATCGTCGTCCAGGGGGTTCATTCGGAGATTACTCCGAGTGAATTCATGGAAGAGCTCTATTGATAGTGTGATTTTTTTTTTTTTTTTTTTTTTTTTTTTTTTTTTGGCTAGTGTAATATTGATTGTGTGATTGTGCTTTTGTAATTGTACAGCTGACCTGACTGGTGAGTGTTTTGTTTTTTTTTTTTGTATCAACAGCCGTACGACTGCTGACCTGACTGGTGAGTGTTTTTTTTTTTTTGTATTAACAACCGTACGACTGCTGACCAGACTGGTGAGTGTTTTTTTTTTTTTTTTTTTGGCTAGCGTAATATTGATTGTGTGATTGTACTTTTGCATAAACAAGTTCCCGTTATGAACTCGCGTGATCGAGACTGTGTGGTTGTTGTTGTATTAACAACCGTACGACTGCTGACCTGACTGGTGAGTGTTTTGTTTTTTTTTTCGGTTGGTGTCCGTGTGTGAGAGTGAGGGGGCAATGGGCGTAGAGCGGTCATCCGTGGAGGGGGGTGCGGTGGTGCCCGTCTCCGTGGTTGGCGGTGATAGGCCCGGGCCCGCGCCTGTTAAGGAAGCAAGAAGCTTGGTCGTGAAGACCAAAAAGAGTGGTGGCAAGGTGGCGGTTGCTGACCAGGGGCCATCGCGGCTGGAGGCACCGGCGCCGATGGTTGCCCTGAAGGCCATCACGGCTAAACTCATGGGTGTCGTGAATGGTCCGGATGGTGTTAGCGCCGCTGCAGGTAGGGAAGTAGCGAGCCTTGCCCAGGAGTATGAGCTGCTGCTCATATCAATGCAGTGTGAGAACGCGAAAATGGAGGGCCGCATCGCTGGCCTAATGGAGGCTTTGGCATCGCGGGCCATGCCGGCGCCAGGTGCGGTGCGTGCGGGTGCTCCCCAAGCGGCCGTTGCTTCGGTGCCGGTACCGGTTGCGGCGTCTATGCCGACTGCGCAGCCCATGACTGCAAAGCCGGCAGAAACGTGGTCCGTTGTAGTGCGGAGTCGTGACGCAAAAGCGTCGGCAAATGAGGTGGCTACCAAGGTAGTTAAAGAGGCGGGTCCTTCTCTGGGCGTGAGGGTTCACGAGGTGAAGCCACTTCGTAGTGGTGGAGTGCTAATTCGCACCCCCTCAAAGGCCGAAGTAGTGAAGTTGGCCAAGAACGCCAAATTTGACGAGCTTGGGCTTGACATTAGTGCGAATGATAAATTGGGGCCTCGAATCGTCGTCCAGGGGGTTCATTCGGAGATTACTCCGAGTGAATTCATGGAAGAGCTCTATTGATTGTGTGATTTTTTTTTTTTTTTTTTGGCTAGCGTAATATTGATTGTGTGATTGTGCTTTTGTAATTGTACTTTTGCATAAACAAGTTCCCGTTAGGAACTCGCGTGATCGAGACTGTGTGGTTGTTGTTGTATTAACAACCGTACGACTGCTGACCTGACTGGTGAGTGTTTTGTTTTTGTTTTTTTTTTCGGTTGGTGTCCGTGTGTGAGAGTGAGGGGGCAATGGGCGTAGAGCGGTCATCCGTGGAGGGGGGTTCGGTGGTGCCCGTCTCCGTGGTTGGCGGTGATAGGCCCGGGCCCGCGCCTGTTAAGGAAGCAAGAAGCTTGGTCGTGAAGACCAAAAAGAGTGGTGGCAAGGTGGCGGTTGCTGACCAGGGGCCATGCGGCTGGAGGCACCGGCGCCGATGGTTGCCCTGAAGGCCATCACGGCTAAACTCATGGGTGTCGTGAATGGTTCGGATGGTGTTAGCGCCGCTGCAGGTAGGGAAGTAGCGAGCCTTGCCCAGGAGTATGAGCTGCTGCTCATATCAATGCAGTGTGAGAACGCGAAAATGGAGGGCCGCATCGCTGGCCTAATGGAGGCTTTGGCATCGCGGGCCATGCCGGCGCCAGGTGCGGTGCGTGCGGGTGCTCCCCAAGCGGCCGTTGCCTCGGTGCCGGTACCTGTAGCGGCGTCTATGCCGGCTGCGCAGCCCATGACTGCAAAGCCGGCAGAAACGTGGTCCGTTGTAGTGCGGAGTCGCGACGCAAAAGCGTCGGCAAATGAGGTGGCTACCAAGGTAGTTAAAAAGGCGGGTCCTCCTCTGGGCGTGAGGGTTCACGAGGTGAAGCCTCTTCGTAGTGGTGGAGTGCTAATTCGCACCCCCTCAAAGGCCGAAGCAGTGAAGTTGGCCAAGAACGCGAAATTTGACGAGCTTGGGCTTGACATTAGTGCGAATGATAAATTGGGGCCTCGAATCGTCGTCCAGGGGGTTCATTCGGAGATTACTCCGAGTGAATTCATGGAAGAGCTCTATTGATTGTGTGATTTTTTTTTTTTTTTTTTTTTTGGCTAGCGTAATATTGATTGTGTGATTGTGCTTTTGTAATTGTACAGCTGACCTGACTGGTGTTTTTTTTTTTTTTTTTTTTTTTTTTTTTTTTGGCTAGCGTAATATTGATTGTGTGATTGTGCTTTTGTAATTGTACTTTTGCATAAACAAGTTCCCGTTAGGAACTCGCGTGATCGAGACTGTGTGGTTGTTTTTGTATTAACAACCGTACGACTGCTGACCTGACTGGTGAGTGTTTTGTTTTTGTTTTTTTTTCGGTTGGTGTCCGTGTGTGAGAGTGAGGGGGCAATGGGCGTAGAGCGGTCATCCGTGGAGGGGGGTGCGGTGGTGCCCGTCTCCGTGGTTGGCGGTGATAGGCCCGGGCCCGCGCCTGTTAAGGAAGCAAGAAGCTTGGTCGTGAAGACCAAAAAGAGTGGTGGCAAGGTGGCGGTTGCTGACCAGGGGCCATCGCGGCTGGAGGCACCGGCGCCGATGGTTGCCCTGAAGGCCATCACGGCTAAACTCATGGGTGTCGTGAATGGTGCGGATGGTGTTAGCGCCGCTGCAGGTAGGGAAGTAGCGAGCCTTGCCCAGGAGTATGAGCTGCTGCTCATATCAATGCAGTGTGAGATCGCGAAAATGGAGGGCCGCATCGCTGGCCTAATGGAGGCTTTGGCATCGCGGGCCATGCCGGCGCCAGGTGCGGTGCGTGCGGGTGCTCCCCAAGCGGCCGTTGCTTCGGTGCCGGTACCGGTTGCGGCGTCTATGCCGACTGCGCAGCCCATGACTGCAAAGCCGGCAGAAACGTGGTCCGTTGTAGTGCGGAGTCGCGACGCAAAAGCGTCGGCAAATGAGGTGGCTACCAAGGTAGTTAAAAAGGCGGGTCCTTCTCTGGGCGTGAGGGTTCACGAGGTGAAGCCACTTCGTAGTGGTGGAGTGCTAATTCGCACCCCCTCAAAGGCCGAAGCAGTGAAGTTGGCCAAGAACGCCAAATTTGACGAGCTTGGGCTTGACATTAGTGCGAATGATAAATTGGGGCCTCGAATCGTCGTCCAGGGGGTTCATTCGGAGATTACTCCGAGTGAATTCATGGAAGAGTTCTATTGATTGTGTGATTTTTTTTTTTTTTTTTTTTTTTGGCTAGCGTAATATTGATTGTGTGATTGTGCTTTTGTAATTGTACTTTTGCATAAACAAGTTCCTGTTAGGAACTCGCGTGATCGAGACTGTGTGGTTGTTGTTGTATTAACAACCGTACGACTGCTGACCTGACTGGTGAGTGTTTTGTTTTTTTTTCGGTTGGTGTCCGTGTGTGAGAGTGAGGCGGCAATGGGCGTAGAGCGGTCATCCGTGGAGGGGGGTGCGGTGGTGCCCATCTCCGTGATTGGCGGTGATAGGCCCGGGCCCGCGCCTATTAAGGAAGCAAGAAGCTTGGTCGTGAAGACCAAAAAGAGTGGTGGCAAGGTGGCGGTTGCTGACCAGGGGCCATCGCGGCTGGAGGCACCGGCGCCGATGGTTGCCCTGAGGGCCATCACGGCTAAACTCATGGGTGTCGTGAATGGTGCGGATGGTGTTAGCGCCGCTGCAGGTAGGGAAGTAGCGAGCCTTGCCCAGGAGTATGAGCTGCGGTTCATATCAATGCAGTGTGAGAACGCGAAAATGGAGGGCCGCATCGCTGGCCTTATGGAGGCTTTGGCATCGCGGGCCATGCCGGCGCCAGGTGCGGTGCGTGCGGGTGCTCCCCAAGCGGCCGTTGCCTCGGTGCCGGTACCGGTTGCGGCGTCTATGCCGACTGCGCAGCCCATGACTGCAAAGCCGGCAGAAACGTGGTCCGTTGTAGTGCGGAGTCGCGACGCAAAAGCGTCGGCAAATGAGGTGGCTACCTAGGTAGTTAAAGAGGCGGGTCCTTCTCTGGGCGTGAGGGTTCAAGAGGTGAAGCCACTTCGTAGTGGTGGAGTGCTAATTCGCACCCCCTCAAAGGCCGAAGCAGTGAAGTTGGCCAAGAACGCCAAATTTGACGAGCTTGGGCTTGACATTAGTGCGAATGATAAATTGGGGCCTCGAATCGTCGTCCAGGGGGTTCATTCGGAGATTACTCCGAGTGAATTCATGGAAGAGCTCTATTGATAGTGTGATTTTTTTTTTTTTTTTTTTTTTTTTTTGGCTAGCGTAATATTGATTGTGTGATTGTGCTTTTGTAATTGTACAGCTGACCTGACTGGTGAGTGTTTTGTTTTTTTTTTTTGTATCAACAGCCGTACGACTGCTGACCTGACTGGTGAGTGTTTTTTTTTTTTGTATTAACAACCGTACGACTGCTGACCAGACTGGTGAGTGTTTTTTTTTTTTTTTTTTTGGCTAGCGTAATATTGATTGTGTGATTGTACTTTTGCATAAACAAGTTCCCGTTAGGAACTCGCGTGATCGAGACTGTGTGGTTGTTGTTGTATTAACAACCGTACGACTGCTGACCTGACTGGTGAGTGTTTTTTTTTTCGGTTGGTGTCCGTGTGTGAGAGTGAGGGGGCAATGGGCGTAGAGCGGTCATCCGTGGAGGGGGGTGCGGTGGTGCCCGTCTCCGTGGTTGGCGGTGATAGGCCCGGGCCCGCGCCTGTTAAGGAAGCAAGAAGCTTGGTCGTGAACACCAAAAAGAGTGGTGGCAAGGTGGCGGTTGCTGACCAGGGGCCATGCGGCTGGAGGCACCGGCGCCGATGGTTGCCCTGAAGGCCATCACGGCTAAACTCATGGGTGTCGTGAATGGTTCGGATGGTGTTAGCGCCGCTGCAGGTAGGGAAGTAGCGAGCCTTGCCCAGGAGTATGAGCTGCTGCTCATATCAATGCAGTGTGAGAACGCGAAAATGGAGGGCCGCATCGCTGGCCTAATGGAGGCTTTGGCATCGCGGGCCATGCCGGCGCCAGGTGCGGTGCGTGCGGGTGCTCCCCAAGCGGCCGTTGCTTCGTTGCCGGTACCGGTTGCGGCGTCTATGCCGACTGCGCAGCCCATGACTGCAAAGCCGGCAGAAACGTGGTCCGTTGTAGTGCGGAGTCGTGACGCAAAAGCGTCGGCAAATGAGGTGGCTACCAAGGTAGTTAAAGAGGCGGGTCCTTCTCTGGGCGTGAGGGTTCACGAGGTGAAGCCACTTCGTAGTGGTGGAGTGCTAATTCGCACCCCCTCAAAGGCCGAAGTAGTGAAGTTGGCCAAGAACGCCAAATTTGACGAGCTTGGGCTTGACATTAGTGCGAATGATAAATTGGGGCCTCGAATCGTCGTCCAGGGGGTTCATTCGGAGATTACTCCGAGTGAATTCATGGAAGAGCTCTATTGATTGTGTGATTGTGTGATTTTTTTTATTTTTTTTTTTGGCTAGCGTAATATTGATTGTGTGATTGTGCTTTTGTAATTGTACTTTTGCATAAACAAGTTCCCGTTAGGAACTCGCGTGATCGAGACTGTGTGGTTGTTGTTGTATTAACAACCGTACGACTGCTGACCTGACTGGTGAGTGTTTTGTTTTTGTTTTTTTTTTCGGTTGGTGTCCGTGTGTGAGAGTGAGGGGGCAATGGGCGTAGAGCGGTCATCCGTGGAGGGGGGTTCGGTGGTGCCCGTCTCCGTGGTTGGCGGTGATAGGCCCGGGCCCGCGCCTGTTAAGGAAGCAAGAAGCTTGGTCGTGAAGACCAAAAAGAGTGGTGGCAAGGTGGCGGTTGCTGACCAGGGGCCATGCGGCTGGAGGCACCGGCGCCGATGGTTGCCCTGAAGGCCATCACGGCTAAACTCATGGGTGTCGTGAATGGTTCGGATGGTGTTAGCGCCGCTGCAGGTAGGGAAGTAGCGAGCCTTGCCCAGGAGTATGAGCTGCTGCTCATATCAATGCAGTGTGAGAACGCGAAAATGGAGGGCCGCATCGCTGGCCTAATGGAGGCTTTGGCATCGCGGGCCATGCCGGCGCCAGGTGCGGTGCGTGCGGGTGCTCCCCAAGCGGCCGTTGCCTCGGTGCCGGTACCGGTAGCGGCGTCTATGCCGGCTGCGCAGCCCATGACTGCAAAGCCGGCAGAAACGTGGTCCGTTGTAGTGCGGAGTCGCGACGCAAAAGCGTCGGCAAATGAGGTGGCTACCAAGGTAGTTAAAGAGGCGGGTCCTTCTCTGGGCGTGAGGGTTCACGAGGTGAAGCCTCTTCGTAGTGGTGGAGTGCTAATTCGCACCCCCTCAAAGGCCGAAGCAGTGAAGTTGGCCAAGAACGCGAAATTTGACGAGCTTGGGCTTGACATTAGTGCGAATGATAAATTGGGGCCTCGAATCGTCGTCCAGGGGGTTCATTCGGAGATTACTCCGAGTGAATTCATGGAAGAGCTCTATTGATTGTGTGATTTTTTTTTTTTTTTTTTTTTTTGGCTAGCGTAATATTGATTGTGTGATTGTGCTTTTGTAATTGTACAGCTGACCTGACTGGTGTGTTTTTTTTTTTTTTTTTTTTTTTTTTTGGCTAGCGTAATATTGATTGTGTGATTGTGCTTTTGTAATTGTACTTTTGCATAAACAAGTTCCCGTTAGGAACTCGCGTAATCGAGACTGTGTGGTTGTTTTTGTATTAACAACCGTACGACTGCTGACCTGACTGGTGAGTGTTTTGTTTTTGTTTTTTTTTCGGTTGGTGTCCGTGTGTGAGAGTGAGGGGGCAATGGGCGTAGAGCGGTCATCCGTGGAGGGGGGTGCGGTGGTGCCCGTCTCCGTGGTTGGCGGTGATAGGCCCGGGCCCGCGCCTGTTAAGGAAGCAAGAAGCTTGGTCGTGAAGACCAAAAAGAGTGGTGGCAAGGTGGCGGTTGCTGACCAGGGGCCATCGCGGCTGGAGGCACCGGCGCCGATGGTTGCCCTGAAGGCCATCACGGCTAAACTCATGGGTGTCGTGAATGGTTCGGATGGTGTTAGCGCCGCTGCAGGTAGGGAAGTAGCGAGCCTTGCCCAGGAGTATGAGCTGCTGCTCATATCAATGCAGTGTGAGAACGCGAAAATGGAGGGCCGCATCGCTGGCCTAATGGAGGCTTTGGCATCGCGGGCCATGCCGGCGCCAGGTGCGGTGCGTGCGGGTGCTCCCCAAGCGGCCGTTGCTTCGGTGCCGGTACCGGTTGCGGCGTCTATGCCGACTGCGCAGCCCATGACTGCAAAGCCGGCAGAAACGTGGTCCGTTGTAGTGCGGAGTCGCGACGCAAAAGCGTCGGCAAATGAGGTGGCTACCAAGGTAGTTAAAAAGGCGGGTCCTTCTCTGGGCGTGAGGGTTCACGAGGTGAAGCCACTTCGTAGTGGTGGAGTGCTAATTCGCACCCCCTCAAAGGCCGAAGCAGTGAAGTTGGCCAAGAACGCCAAATTTGACGAGCTTGGGCTTGACATTAGTGCGAATGATAAATTGGGGCCTCGAATCGTCGTCCAGGGGGTTCATTCGGAGATTACTCCGAGTGAATTCATGGAAGAGCTCTATTGATTGTGTGATTTTTTTTTTTTTTTTTTTTTTGGCTAGCGTAATATTGATTGTGTGATTGTGCTTTTGTAATTGTACTTTTGCATAAACAAGTTCCCGTTAGGAACTCGCGTGATCGAGACTGTGTGGTTGTTGTTGTATTAACAACCGTACGACTGCTGACCTGACTGGTGAGTGTTTTGTTTTTTTTTCGGTTGGTGTCCGTGTGTGAGAGTGAGGCGGCAATGGGCGTAGAGCGGTCATCCGTGGAGGGGGGTGCGGTGGTGCCCATCTCCGTGATTGGCGGTGATAGGCCCGGGCCCGCGCCTATTAAGGAAGCAAGAAGCTTGGTCGTGAAGACCAAAAAGAGTGGTGGCAAGGTGGCGGTTGCTGACCAGGGGCCATCGCGGCTGGAGGCACCGGCGCCGATGGTTGCCCTGAGGGCCATCACGGCTAAACTCATGGGTGTCGTGAATGGTGCGGATGGTGTTAGCGCCGCTGCAGGTAGGGAAGTAGCGAGCCTTGCCCAGGAGTATGAGCTGCGGTTCATATCAATGCAGTGTGAGAACGCGAAAATGGAGGGCCGCATCGCTGGCCTTATGGAGGCTTTGGCATCGCGGGCCATGCCGGCGCCAGGTGCGGTGCGTGCGGGTGCTCCCCAAGCGGCCGTTGCCTCGGTGCCGGTACCGGTTGCGGCGTCTATGCCGACTGCGCAGCCCATGACTGCAAAGCCGGCAGAAACGTGGTCCGTTGTAGTGCGGAGTCGCGACGCAAAAGCGTCGGCAAATGAGGTGGCTACCTAGGTAGTTAAAGAGGCGGGTCCTTCTCTGGGCGTGAGGGTTCAAGAGGTGAAGCCACTTCGTAGTGGTGGAGTGCTAATTCGCACCCCCTCAAAGGCCGAAGCAGTGAAGTTGGCCAAGAACGCCAAATTTGACGAGCTTGGGCTTGACATTAGTGCGAATGATAAATTGGGGCCTCGAATCGTCGTCCAGGGGGTTCATTCGGAGATTACTCCGAGTGAATTCATGGAAGAGCTCTATTGATAGTGTGATTTTTTTTTTTTTTTTTTTTTTTTTTTGGCTAGCGTAATATTGATTGTGTGATTGTGCTTTTGTAATTGTACAGCTGACCTGACTGGTGAGTGTTTTGGTTTTTTTTTTTGTATCAACAGCCGTACGACTGCTGACCTGACTGGTGAGTGTTTTTTTTTTTTTGTATTAACAACCGTACGACTGCTGACCAGACTGGTGAGTGTTTTTTTTTTTTTTTTTTGGCTAGCGTAATATTGATTGTGTGATTGTGCTTTTGTAATTGTACTTTTGCATAAACAAGTTCCCGTTATGAACTCGCGTGATCGAGACTGTGTGGTTGTTGTTGTATTAACAACCGTACGACTGTTGACCTGACTGGTGAGTGTTTTTTTTTTCGGTTGGTGTCCGTGTGTGAGAGTGAGGGGGCAATGGGCGTAGAGCGGTCATCCGTGGAGGGGGGTGCGGTGGTGCCCGTCTCCGTGGTTGGCGGTGATAGGCCCGGGCCCGCGCCTATTAAGGAAGCAAGAAGCTTGGTCGTGAAGACCAAAAAGAGTGGTGGCAAGGTGGCGGTTGCTGACCAGGGGCCATCGCGGCTGGAGGCACCGGCGCCGATGGTTGCCCTGAAGGCCATCACGGCTAAACTCATGGGTGTCGTGAATGGTCCGGATGGTGTTAGCGCCGCTGCAGGTAGGGAAGTAGCGAGCCTTGCCCAGGAGTATGAGCTGCTGCTCATATCAATGCAGTGTGAGAACGCGAAAATGGAGGGCCGCATCGCTGGCCTAATGGAGGCTTTGGCATCGCGGGCCATGCCGGCGCCAGGTGCGGTGCGTGCGGGTGCTCCCCAAGCGGCCGTTGCTTCGGTGCCGGTACCGGTTGCGGCGTCTATGCCGACTGCGCAGCCCATGACTGCAAAGCCGGCAGAAACGTGGTCCGTTGTAGTGCGGAGTCGTGACGCAAAAGCGTCGGCAAATGAGGTGGCTACCAAGGTAGTTAAAGAGGCGGGTCCTTCTCTGGGCGTGAGGGTTCACGAGGTGAAGCCACTTCGTAGTGGTGGAGTGCTAATTCGCACCCCCTCAAAGGCCGAAGTAGTGAAGTTGGCCAAGAACGCCAAATTTGACGAGCTTGGGCTTGACATTAGTGCGAATGATAAATTGGGGCCTCGAATCGTCGTCCAGGGGGTTCATTCGGAGATTACTCCGAGTGAATTCATGGAAGAGCTCTATTGATTGTGTGATTGTGTGATTTTTTTTTTTTTTTTTTTTTGGCTAGCGTAATATTGATTGTGTGATTGTGCTTTTGTAATTGTACTTTTGCATAAACAAGTTCCCGTTAGGAACTCGCGTGATCGAGACTGTGTGGTTGTTGTTGTATTAACAACCGTACGACTGTTGACCTGACTGGTGAGTGTTTTTTTTTTCGGTTGGTGTCCGTGTGTGAGAGTGAGGGGGCAATGGGCGTAGAGCGGTCATCCGTGGAGGGGGGTGCGGTGGTGCCCGTCTCCGTGGTTGGCGGTGATAGGCCCGGGCCCGCGCCTGTTAAGGAAGCAAGAAGCTTGGTCGTGAAGACCAAAAAGAGTGGTGGCAAGGTGGCGGTTGCTGACCAGGGGCCATGCGGCTGGAGGCACCGGCGCCGATGGTTGCCCTGAAGGCCATCACGGCTAAACTCATGGGTGTCGTGAATGTTTCGGATGGTGTTAGCGCCGCTGCAGGTAGGGAAGTAGCGAGCCTTGCCCAGGAGTATGAGCTGCTGCTCATATCAATGCAGTGTGAGAACGCGAAAATGGAGGGCCGCATCGCTGGCCTAATGGAGGCTTTGGCATCGCGGGCCATGCCGGCGCCAGGTGCGGTGCGTGCGGGTGCTCCCCAAGCGGCCGTTGCCTCGGTGCCGGTACCGGTAGCGGCGTCTATGCCGGCTGCGCAGCCCATGACTGCAAAGCCGGCAGAAACGTGGTCCGTTGTAATGCGGAGTCGCGACGCAAAAGCGTCGGCAAATGAGGTGGCTACCAAGGTAGTTAAAGAGGCGGGTCCTTCTCTGGGCGTGAGGGTTCACGAGGTGAAGCCTCTTCGTAGTGGTGGAGTGCTAATTCGCACCCCCTCAAAGGCCGAAGCAGTGAAGTTGGCCAAGAACGCGAAATTTGACGAGCTTGGGCTTGACATTAGTGCGAATGATAAATTGGGGCCTCGAATCGTCGTCCAGGGGGTTCATTCGGAGATTACTCCGAGTGAATTCATGGAAGAGCTCTATTGATTGTGTGATTTTTTTTTTTTTTTTTTTTTGTATTAACAACCGTACGACTGCTGACCTGACTGGTGTGTTTTTTTTTTTTTTTTTTTTTTTTTTAGGTACGACCATAAAGAAGCCGTCGAGAGATATCGGAAGAGTTTTCTTTTCTGTTTTATAATCGTACTACCATGGGAGTCTTTCGAAGAGATATATGGTAGATGGATTAGAAGAGCATGACATTTACTGTTGTGTCGATATTTTCTCCTCGGACCTTGAAAATTTATGGTGGTGTCACGCAAACTTCTCAACAGGCCGTACCGATATCCGCAGCTGGTCTCCAAGGTGAAGAGTCTCTAGTCGATAGAATAATGTAGGTAAGGGAAGTCGGCAAATTAGATCCGTAACTTCGGGATAAGGATTGGCTCTGAAGATTGAGATAATCGGGCTTGATTGGGAAGCAATAACATGGTTTTATGTACTCGTTCTGGGTAAATAGAGATTTTCACAAATCTTGTTCCCCGGATAGTAGTTACGTAGCCAATTGTGGAACTTTCTTGCTAAAATTTTTAAGGAATGATCGTAAGATATATTCTTTATTAATTATAACGATTATCAATTAACAATCAATTCAGAACTGGCACGGACTTGGGGAATCCGACTGTCTAATTAAAACAAAGCATTGTGATGGCCCTAACGGGTGTTGACACAATGTGATTTCTGCCCAGTGCTCTGAATGTCAAAGTGAAGAAATTCAAGTAAGCGCGGGTAAACGGCGAGAGTAACTATGACTCTCTTAAGGTAGCCAAATGCCTCGTCATCTAATTAGTGACGCGCATGAATGGATTAACGAGATTCCTACTGTCCCTATCTACTGGGGCAGGCCCCGAAAACTTCGTGCAAGTGAGTCTGGTACACTTGTATGAAATTTCGACAAATGTATGTGGTACTGCCAGATTGAACCATATCATTTCATTCGGCATTCCGTTGCTAAACCTTAATTGTTTTTCAACAGCCGTAATCGAAATAGACATTTGTGGTCACCAGTCCACGAGCTGAATGGGGCTCAACTGGTAGTAGCTCTTGCTACGAGGTCTGACCAGAGGCCCTGTCTGGTACCACGGGGGTCAGGTTGCCCATGGACTTCGGTCCACCCTGGCCTTGCGGCGGCCCTTCGGGGAGTTTCGTGGTGGCTGTGGTTCAACACCCAAATGCGGGTAGAGTTCATTCTCGTAGTGGAGTTGCGGTTCAACCGGGTGCCGGACCCATAGTACGGCAGAGGTTTAGATAACCCTCGATCCTCACCAAGGAGGGGAGATGTCCATTTACATTGACCCAATTGGTACCGGTAGCTTGTCTCCGGGGCGCTTATCGACGCTTAAATCGTTTACGCTGTGCTTTTGAGTGCCGTGGGATTAGGCCACACTGTGGCGGTGCTCACGTTAAAAACAATAGACTTAGTGTCCCTATCTACTCGGGCAGGCCCCGAAAACTTCGTGCAAGTGAGTCTAGTACACTTGTATGCAATTTCGACAAATGTGTATGGTACTGTCAGATTGAACCATACCATTTCATTCGGCATTTCGTTGCTAAACCTTAATTGTTTTTCAACAGCCGTAATTGAAATAGACATTTGGGAGAAAAAAATGGATGAAAAAGGGAGAAAAAAGGATGTGAGAACATGAGCGTGAATGGACGTGAATGGGTGGTGGTCACCAGTCCACGAGCTGAATGGGGCTCAACTGGTAGTAGCTCTTGCTACGAGGTCTGACCAGAGGCCCTGTCTGGTACCACGGGGGTCAGGTTGCCCATGGACTTCGGTCCACCCTGGCCTTGCGGCGGCCCTTCGGGGAGTTTCGTGGTGGCTGTGGTTCAACACCCAAATGCGGGTAGAGTTTATTCTCGGCGTGGAGTTGCGTTTCAACCGGGTGCCGGACCCATAGTACGGCAGAGGTTTAGATAACCCTCGATCCTCACCAAGGAGGGGAGATGTCCATTTACATTGACCCAATCGGTACCGGCAGCTTGTTTCCGGGGCGCTTATCGACGCTTAAATCGTTTACGCTGTGCTTTTGAGCGCCGTGGGATTAGGCCACACTGTGGCGGTACTCACGTTAAAAACAATACACTAGTGTCCCTATCTACTCAGGGGCGTTTTGACTTGCGACTGAGACGGACGTGTGCCTAGTGTGCGTTTGTTGGTTTTTTCGGAACTCTTTTGGCGAGCATTGATTGTGTGAGTGTGTTTGTGTAATTGTGCAGCGTGTACTTTTGCACAAACAAGTTCCCGTTAGGAACTCGCGTGATCGTGAGTGTGTTGTTGTTGTTGTACTAACAACAGTACGACTGCTGACTAGACTGGTGAGTGTTTTTGTTTTTGCTTTTTTGTTCTTCTTGTGCTTGTGCTTCTTGCTTGTTTTGAGTGAGTGCGCGCGTCAGTGGCATGGTGCCGCGGCCAAGGCGCAAGGGTGTCCGTGGGGGGGCCAGTGGGGGATCCGAGGCAGAGGCGTCGGGTCGGGATGATCCGACTCCGACTTCTTCTGACGCAGAGTCCGTCATGGAGGTCGAGGTCGGCAAATCGCCGCCTCGGAAGACCTCTCGGTTGTCCGTGTGTGTGAAGGAGGGGGAAACGGGCGTAGAGCAGTCATCCGTTGAGGGGGGTGCGGTGGTGCCCGTCTCCGTGGTTGGCGGTGATAGGCCCGGGCCCCCGCCTGTCAGGGAAGCAAGAGGCGTGGTCGAGAAGACCAAAAAGAGTGGTGGTAAGGTGGCGGTTGCTGACCAGGGGCCATCGCGGCTGGAGGCACCGGCGCCGATGGTTGCCCTGAAGGCCATCACGGCGAAACTCATGGGTGTCGTGAATGGTGCGGATGGTGTCAGCGCCGCTGCAGGTAGAGAATTAGCGAGCCTCGCCCAGGAGTATGAGCTGCTGCTTATATCGATGCAGTGTGAGAACGCTAAAATGGAGGGCCGCATCGCTGGCCTAATGGAGGCTTTAGCATCGCGGGCCATGCCGGCGCCAGGTGCGGTGCGTGCGGGTGCGTGCGGGTGCTCCCCAAGCGGCCGTTGCTTCGGTGCCGGTACCGGTTGCGGCGTCTATCCGACTGCGCAGCCCATGACTGCAAAGCCGGCAGAAACGTGGTCCGTTGTAGTGCGGAGTCGCGACGCAAAAGCGTCGGCAAATGAGGTGGCTACCAAGGTAGTTAAAGAGGCGGGTCCTTCTCTGGGCGTGAGGGTTCACGAGGTGAAGCCACTTCGTAGTGGTGGAGTGCTAATTCGCACCCCCTCAAAGGCCGAAGCAGTGAAGTTGGCCAAGAACGCCAAATTTGACGAGCTTGGGCTTGACATTAGTGCGAATGATAAATTGGGGCCTCGAATCGTCGTCCAGGGGGTTCATTCGGAGATTACTCCGAGTGAATTCATGGAAGAGCTCTATTGATTGTGTGATTTTTTTTTTTTTTTTTTGTATTAACAACCGTACGACTGCTGACCTGACTGGTGAGTGTTTTGTTTTGTTTTTTTTTCGGTTGGTGTCCGTGTGTGAGAGTGAGGGGGCAATGGGCGTAGACCGGTCATCCGTGGAGGGAGTGCGGTGGTGCCCATCTCCGTGGTTGGCGGTGATAGGCCCGGGCCCGCGCCTGTTAAGGAAGCAAGAAGCTTGGTCGTGAAGACCAAAAAGAGTGGTGGCAAGGTGGCTGTTGCTGACCAGGGGCCATCGCGGCTGGAGGCACCGGCGCCGATGGTTGCCCTGAAGGCCATCACGGCTAAACTCATGGGTGTCGTGAATGGTGCGGATGGTGTTAGCGCCGCTGCAGGTAGGGAAGTAGCGAGCCTTGCCCAGGAGTATGAGCTGCGGTTCATATCAATGCAGTGTGAGAACGCGAAAATGGAGGGCCGCATCGCTGGCCTTATGGAGGCTTTGGCATCGCGGGCCATGCCGGCGCCAGGTGCGGTGCGTGCGGGTGCTCCCCAAGCGGCCATTGCCTCGGTGCCGGTACCGGTTGCGGCGTCTATGCCGACTGCGCAGTCCATGACTGCAAAGGCCGAAGCAGTGAAGTTGGCCAAGAACGCCAAATTTGACGAGCTTGGGCTTGACATTAGTGCGAATGATAAATTGGGGCCTCGAATCGTCGTCCAGGGGGTTCATTCGGAGATTACTCCCAGTGAATTCATGGAAGAGCTCTATTGATAGTGTGATTTTTTTTTTTTTTGGCTAGCGTAATTTGTACTTTTGCATAAACAAGTTCCCGTTATGAACTCGCGTGATCGAGACTGTGTGGTTGTTGTTGTATTAACAACCGTACGACTGCTGACCTGACTGGTGAGTGTTTTTTTTTTCGGTTGGTGTCCGTGTGTGAGAGTGAGGGGGCAATGGGCGTAGAGCGGTCATCCGTGGAGGGGGGTGCGGTGGTGCCCGTCTCCGTGGTTGGCGGTGATAGGCCCGGGCCCGCGCCTGTTAAGGAAGCAAGCAGCTTGGTCGTGAAGACCAAAAAGAGTGGTGGCAAGGTGGCGGTTGCTGACCAGGGGCCATCGCGGCTGGAGGAACCGGCGCCGATGGTTGCCCTGAAGGCCATCACGGCTAAACTCATGG
This sequence comes from Neria commutata, assembly GCA_963457695.1. NCBI lineage: Eukaryota > Metazoa > Arthropoda > Insecta > Diptera > Micropezidae > Neria > Neria commutata. The sequence goes on from OY735250.1 coordinate 5,876,061, forward strand.
GTGTCGTGAATGGTGCGGATGGTGTTAGCGCCGCTGCAGGTAGGGAAGTAGCGAGCCTTGCCCAGGAGTATGAGCTGCGGTTCATATCAATGCAGTGTGAGAACGCGAAAATGGAGGGCCGCATCGCTGGCCTTATGGAGGCTTTGGCATCGCGGGCCATGCCGACGCCAGGTGCGGTGCGTGCGGGTGCTCCCCAAGCGGCCGTTGCCTCGGTGCCGGTACCGGTTGCGGCGTCTATGCCGACTGCGCAGTCCATGACTGCAAAGGCCGAAGCAGTGAAGTTGGCCAAGAACGCCAAATTTGACGAGCTTGGGCTTGACATTAGTGCGAATGATAAATTGGGGCCTCGAATCGTCGTCCAGGGGGTTCATTCGGAGATTACTCCGAGTGAATTCATGGAAGAGCTCTATTGATTGTGTGATTGTGTGATTTTTTTTTTTTTTTTTTTTGGCTAGCGTAATATTGATTGTGTGATTGTGCTTTTGTAATTGTACTTTTGCATAAACAAGTTCCCGTTAGGAACTCGCGTGATCGAGACTGTGTGGTTGTTGTTGTATTAACAACCGTACGACTGCTGACCTGACTGGTGAGTGTTTTGTTTTTTTTTCGGTTGGTGTCCGTGTGTGAGAGTGAGGCGGCAATGGGCGTAGAGCGGTCATCCGTGGAGGGGGGTGCGGTGGTGCCCATCTCCGTGGTTGGCGGTGATAGGCCCGGGCCCGCGCCTGTTAAGGAAGCAAGAAGCTTGGTCGTGAAGACCAAAAAGAGTGGTGGCAAGGTGGCGGTTGCTGACCAGGGGCCATCGCGGCTGGAGGCACCGGCGCCGATGGTTGCCCTGAAGGCCATCACGGCTAAACTCATGGGTGTCGTGAATGGTGCGGATGGTGTTAGCGCCGCTGCAGGTAGGGAAGTAGCGAGCCTTGCCCAGGAGTATGAGCTGCGGTTCATATCAATGCAGTGTGAGAACGCGAAAATGGAGGGCCGCATCGCTGGCCTTATGGAGGCTTTGGCATCGCGGGCCATGCCGGCGCCAGGTGCGGTGCGTGCGGGTGCTCCCCAAGCGGCCGTTGCCTCGGTGCCGGTACCGGTTGCGGCGTCTATGCCGACTGCGCAGTCCATGACTGCAAAGGCCGAAGCAGTGAAGTTGGCCAAGAACGCCAAATTTGACGAGCTTGGGCTTGACATTAGTGCGAATGATAAATTGGGGCCTCGAATCGTCGTCCAGGGGGTTCATTCGGAGATTACTCCGAGTGAATTCATGGAAGAGCTCTATTGATACTGTGATTTTTTTTTTTTTGGCTAGCGTAATTTGTACTTTTGCATAAACAAGTTCCCGTTATGAACTCGCGTGATCGAGACTGTGTGGTTGTTGTTGTATTAACAACCGTACGACTGCTGACCTGACTGGTGAGATTTTTTTTTTCGGTTGGTGTCCGTGTGTGAGAGTGAGGGGGCAATGGGCGTAGAGCGGTCATCCGTGGAGGGGGGTGCGGTGGTGCCCATCTCCGTGGTTGGCGGTGATAGGCCCGGGCCCGCGCCTGTTAAGGAAGCAAGAAGCTTGGTCGTGAAGACCAAAAAGAGTGGTGGCAAGGTGGCGGTTGCTGATCAGGGGCCATCGCGGCTGGAGGCACCGGCGCCGATGGTTGCCCTGAAGGCCATCCCGGCTAAACTCATGGGTGTCGTGAATGGTGCGGATGGTGTTAGCGCCGCTGCAGGTAGGGAAGTAGCGAGCCTTGCCCAGGAGTATGAGCTGCGGTTCATATCAATGCAGTGTGAGAACGCGAAAATGGAGGGCCGCATCGCTGGCCTTATGGAGGCTTTGGCATCGCGGGCCATGCCGGCGCCAGGTGCGGTGCGTGCGGGTGCTCCCCAAGCGGCCGTTGCCTCGGTGCCGGTACCGGTTGCGGCGTCTATGCCGACTGCGCAGCCCATGACTGCAAAGCCGGCAGAAACGTGGTCCGTTGTAGTGCGGAGTCGCGACGCAAAAGCGTCGGCAAATGAGTTGGCTACCTAGGTAGTTAAAGAGGCGGGTCCTTCTCTGGGCGTGAGGGTTCAAGAGGTGAAGCCACTTCGTAGTGGTGGAGTGCTAATTCGCACCCCTTCAAAGGCCGAAGCAGTGAAGTTGGCCAAGAACGCCAAATTTGACGAGCTTGGGCTTGACATTAGTGCGAATGATAAATTGGGGCCTCGAATCGTCGTCCAGGGGGTTCATTCGGAGATTACTCCGAGTGAATTCATGGAAGAGCTCTATTGATAGTGTGATTTTTTTTTTTATTTTTTTTTTTTTATTTGGCTAGCGTAATATTGATTGTGTGATTGTGCTTTTGTAATTGTACAGCTGACCTGACTGGTGAGTGTTTTGTTTTTTTTTTTTGTATCAACAGCCGTACGACTGCTGACCTGACTGGTGAGTGTTTTTTTTTTTTGTTTGTATTAACAACCGTACGACTGCTGACCAGACTGGTGAGTGTTTTTTTTTTTTTTTTGGCTAGCGTAATATTGATTGTGTGATTGTGCTTTTGTAATTGTACTTTTGCATAAACAAGTTCCCGTTATGAACTCGCGTGATCGAGACTGTGTGGTTGTTGTTGTATTAACAACCGTACGACTGCTGACCTGACTGGTGAGTGTTTTGTTTTTTTTTCGGTTGGTGTCCGTGTGTGAGAGTGAGGGGGCAATGGGCGTAGAGCGGTCATCCGTGGAGGGGGGTGCGGTGGTGCCCGTCTCCGTGGTTGGCGGTGATAGGCCCGGGCCCGCGCCTGTTAAGGAAGCAAGAAGCTTGGTCGTGAAGACCAAAAAGAGTGGTGGCAAGGTGGCGGTTGCTGACCAGGGGCCATCGCGGCTGGAGGCACCGGCGCCGATGGTTGCCCTGAAGGCCATCACGGCTAAACTCATGGGTGTCGTGAATGGTGCGGATGGTGTTAGCGCCGCTGCAGGTAGGGAAGTAGCGAGCCTTGCCCAGGAGTATGAGCTGCTGCTCATATCAATGCAGTGTGAGAACGCGAAAATGGAGGGCCGCATCGCTGGCCTAATGGAGGCTTTGGCATCGCGGGCCATGCCGGCGCCAGGTGCGGTGCGTGCGGGTGCTCCCCAAGCGGCCGTTGCTTCGGTGCCGGTACCGGTTGCGGCGTCTATGCCGACTGCGCAGCCCATGACTGCAAAGCCGGCAGAAACGTGGTCCGTTGTAGTGCGGAGTCGCGACGCAAAAGCGTCGGCAAATGAGGTGGCTACCAAGGTAGTTAAAAAGGCGGGTCCTTCTCTGGGCGTGAGGGTTCACGAGGTGAAGCCACTTCGTAGTGGTGGAGTGCTAATTCGCACCCCCTCAAAGGCCGAAGCAGTGAAGTTGGCCAAGAACGCCAAATTTGACGAGCTTGGGCTTGACATTAGTGCGAATGATAAATTGGGGCCTCGAATCGTCGTCCAGGGGGTTCATTCGGAGATTACTCCGAGTGAATTCATGGAAGAGCTCTATTGATTGTGTGATTTTTTTTTTTTTTTTTTTTTTGGCTAGCGTAATATTGATTGTGTGATTGTGCTTTTGTAATTGTACTTTTGCATAAACAAGTTCCCGTTAGGAACTCGCGTGATCGAGACTGTGTGGTTGTTGTTGTATTAACAACCGTACGACTGCTGACCTGACTGGTGAGTGTTTTGTTTTTTTTTCGGTTGGTGTCCGTGTGTGAGAGTGAGGCGGCAATGGGCGTAGAGCGGTCATCCGTGGAGGGGGGTGCGGTGGTGCCCATCTCCGTGATTGGCGGTGATAGGCCCGGGCCCGCGCCTATTAAGGAAGCAAGAAGCTTGGTCGTGAAGACCAAAAAGAGTGGTGGCAAGGTGGCGGTTGCTGACCAGGGGCCATCGCGGCTGGAGGCACCGGCGCCGATGGTTGCCCTGAGGGCCATCACGGCTAAACTCATGGGTGTCGTGAATGGTGCGGATGGTGTTAGCGCCGCTGCAGGTAGGGAAGTAGCGAGCCTTGCCCAGGAGTATGAGCTGCGGTTCATATCAATGCAGTGTGAGAACGCGAAAATGGAGGGCCGCATCGCTGGCCTTATGGAGGCTTTGGCATCGCGGGCCATGCCGGCGCCAGGTGCGGTGCGTGCGGGTGCTCCCCAAGCGGCCGTTGCCTCGGTGCCGGTACCGGTTGCGGCGTCTATGCCGACTGCGCAGCCCATGACTGCAAAGCCGGCAGAAACGTGGTCCGTTGTAGTGCGGAGTCGCGACGCAAAAGCGTCGGCAAATGAGGTGGCTACCTAGGTAGTTAAAGAGGCGGGTCCTTCTCTGGGCGTGAGGGTTCAAGAGGTGAAGCCACTTCGTAGTGGTGGAGTGCTAATTCGCACCCCCTCAAAGGCCGAAGCAGTGAAGTTGGCCAAGAACGCCAAATTTGACGAGCTTGGGCTTGACATTAGTGCGAATGATAAATTGGGGCCTCGAATCGTCGTCCAGGGGGTTCATTCGGAGATTACTCCGAGTGAATTCATGGAAGAGCTCTATTGATAGTGTGATTTTTTTTTTTTTTTTTTTTGGCTAGCGTAATATTGATTGTGTGATTGTGCTTTTGTAATTGTACAGCTGACCTGACTGGTGAGTGTTTTGTTTTTTTTTTTTGTATCAACAGCCGTACGACTGCTGACCTGACTGGTGAGTGTTTTTTTTTTTTTTGTATTAACAACCGTACGACTGCTGACCAGACTGGTGAGTGTTTTTTTTTTTTTTTTTTTGGCTAGCGTAATATTGATTGTGTGATTGTACTTTTGCATAAACAAGTTCCCGTTATGAACTCGCGTGATCGAGACTGTGTGGTTGTTGTTGTATTAACAACCGTACGACTGCTGACCTGACTGGTGAGTGTTTTGTTTTTTTTTTCGGTTGGTGTCCGTGTGTGAGAGTGAGGGGGCAATGGGCGTAGAGCGGTCATCCGTGGAGGGGGGTGCGGTGGTGCCCGTCTCCGTGGTTGGCGGTGATAGGCCCGGGCCCGCGCCTGTTAAGGAAGCAAGAAGCTTGGTCGTGAAGACCAAAAAGAGTGGTGGCAAGGTGGCGGTTGCTGACCAGGGGCCATCGCGGCTGGAGGCACCGGCGCCGATGGTTGCCCTGAAGGCCATCACGGCTAAACTCATGGGTGTCGTGAATGGTCCGGATGGTGTTAGCGCCGCTGCAGGTAGGGAAGTAGCGAGCCTTGCCCAGGAGTATGAGCTGCTGCTCATATCAATGCAGTGTGAGAACGCGAAAATGGAGGGCCGCATCGCTGGCCTAATGGAGGCTTTGGCATCGCGGGCCATGCCGGCGCCAGGTGCGGTGCGTGCGGGTGCTCCCCAAGCGGCCGTTGCTTCGGTGCCGGTACCGGTTGCGGCGTCTATGCCGACTGCGCAGCCCATGACTGCAAAGCCGGCAGAAACGTGGTCCGTTGTAGTGCGGAGTCGTGACGCAAAAGCGTCGGCAAATGAGGTGGCTACCAAGGTAGTTAAAGAGGCGGGTCCTTCTCTGGGCGTGAGGGTTCACGAGGTGAAGCCACTTCGTAGTGGTGGAGTGCTAATTCGCACCCCCTCAAAGGCCGAAGTAGTGAAGTTGGCCAAGAACGCCAAATTTGACGAGCTTGGGCTTGACATTAGTGCGAATGATAAATTGGGGCCTCGAATCGTCGTCCAGGGGGTTCATTCGGAGATTACTCCGAGTGAATTCATGGAAGAGCTCTATTGATTGTGTGATTTTTTTTTTTTTTTTTTTTTTGCTAGCGTAATATTGATTGTGTGATTGTGCTTTTGTAATTGTACTTTTGCATAAACAAGTTCCCGTTAGGAACTCGCGTGATCGAGACTGTGTGGTTGTTGTTGTATTAACAACCGTACGACTGCTGACCTGACTGGTGAGTGTTTTGCTTTTGTTTTTTTTTTCGGTTGGTGTCCGTGTGTGAGAGTGAGGGGGCAATGGGCGTAGAGCGGTCATCCGTGGAGGGGGGTTCGGTGGTGCCCGTCTCCGTGGTTGGCGGTGATAGGCCCGGGCCCGCGCCTGTTAAGGAAGCAAGAAGCTTGGTCGTGAAGACCAAAAAGAGTGGTGGCAAGGTGGCGGTTGCTGACCAGGGGCCATGCGGCTGGAGGCACCGGCGCCGATGGTTGCCCTGAAGGCCATCACGGCTAAACTCATGGGTGTCGTGAATGGTTCGGATGGTGTTAGCGCCGCTGCAGGTAGGGAAGTAGCGAGCCTTGCCCAGGAGTATGAGCTGCTGCTCATATCAATGCAGTGTGAGAACGCGAAAATGGAGGGCCGCATCGCTGGCCTAATGGAGGCTTTGGCATCGTGGGCCATGCCGGCGCCAGGTGCGGTGCGTGCGGGTGCTCCCCAAGCGGCCGTTGCCTCGGTGCCGGTACCTGTAGCGGCGTCTATGCCGGCTGCGCAGCCCATGACTGCAAAGCCGGCAGAAACGTGGTCCGTTGTAGTGCGGAGTCGCGACGCAAAAGCGTCGGCAAATGAGGTGGCTACCAAGGTAGTTAAAAAGGCGGGTCCTCCTCTGGGCGTGAGGGTTCACGAGGTGAAGCCTCTTCGTAGTGGTGGAGTGCTAATTCGCACCCCCTCAAAGGCCGAAGCAGTGAAGTTGGCCAAGAACGCGAAATTTGACGAGCTTGGGCTTGACATTAGTGCGAATGATAAATTGGGGCCTCGAATCGTCGTCCAGGGGGTTCATTCGGAGATTACTCCGAGTGAATTCATGGAAGAGCTCTATTGATTGTGTGATTGTGTGATTTTTTTTTTTTTTTTTTTGGCTAGCGTAATATTGATTGTGTGATTGTGCTTTTGTAATTGTACAGCTGACCTGACTGGTGTTTTTTTTTTTTTTTTTTTTTTTTTTTGGCTAGCGTAATATTGATTGTGTGATTGTGCTTTTGTAATTGTACTTTTGCATAAACAAGTTCCCGTTAGGAACTCGCGTGATCGAGACTGTGTGGTTGTTTTTGTATTAACAACCGTACGACTGCTGACCTGACTGGTGAGTGTTTTGTTTTTGTTTTTTTTTCGGTTGGTGTCCGTGTGTGAGAGTGAGGGGGCAATGGGCGTAGAGCGGTCATCCGTGGAGGGGGGTGCGGTGGTGCCCGTCTCCGTGGTTGGCGGTGATAGGCCCGGGCCCGCGCCTGTTAAGGAAGCAAGAAGCTTGGTCGTGAAGACCAAAAAGAGTGGTGGCAAGGTGGCGGTTGCTGACCAGGGGCCATCGCGGCTGGAGGCACCGGCGCCGATGGTTGCCCTGAAGGCCATCACGGCTAAACTCATGGGTGTCGTGAATGGTGCGGATGGTGTTAGCGCCGCTGCAGGTAGGGAAGTAGCGAGCCTTGCCCAGGAGTATGAGCTGCTGCTCATATCAATGCAGTGTGAGAACGCGAAAATGGAGGGCCGCATCGCTGGCCTAATGGAGGCTTTGGCATCGCGGGCCATGCCGGCGCCAGGTGCGGTGCGTGCGGGTGCTCCCCAAGCGGCCGTTGCTTCGGTGCCGGTACCGGTTGCGGCGTCTATGCCGACTGCGCAGCCCATGACTGCAAAGCCGGCAGAAACGTGGTCCGTTGTAGTGCGGAGTCGCGACGCAAAAGCGTCGGCAAATGAGGTGGCTACCAAGGTAGTTAAAAAGGCGGGTCCTTCTCTGGGCGTGAGGGTTCACGAGGTGAAGCCACTTCGTAGTGGTGGAGTGCTAATTCGCACCCCCTCAAAGGCCGAAGCAGTGAAGTTGGCCAAGAACGCCAAATTTGACGAGCTTGGGCTTGACATTAGTGCGAATGATAAATTGGGGCCTCGAATCGTCGTCCAGGGGGTTCATTCGGAGATTACTCCGAGTGAATTCATGGAAGAGCTCTATTGATTGTGTGATTTTTTTTTTTTTTTTTTTTTTGGCTAGCGTAATATTGATTGTGTGATTGTGCTTTTGTAATTGTACTTTTGCATAAACAAGTTCCCGTTAGGAACTCGCGTGATCGAGACTGTGTGGTTGTTGTTGTATTAACAACCGTACGACTGCTGACCTGACTGGTGAGTGTTTTGTTTTTTTTTTCGGTTGGTGTCCGTGTGTGAGAGTGAGGCGGCAATGGGCGAAGAGCGGTCATCCGTGGAGGGGGGTGCGGTGGTGCCCATCTCCGTGATTGGCGGTGATAGGCCCGGGCCCGCGCCTATTAAGGAAGCAAGAAGCTTGGTCGTGAAGACCAAAAAGAGTGGTGGCAAGGTGGCGGTTGCTGACCAGGGGCCATCGCGGCTGGAGGCACCGGCGCCGATGGTTGCCCTGAGGGCCATCACGGCTAAACTCATGGGTGTCGTGAATGGTGCGGATGGTGTTAGCGCCGCTGCAGGTAGGGAAGTAGCGAGCCTTGCCCAGGAGTATGAGCTGCGGTTCATATCAATGCAGTGTGAGAACGCGAAAATGGAGGGCCGCATCGCTGGCCTTATGGAGGCTTTGGCATCGCGGGCCATGCCGGCGCCAGGTGCGGTGCGTGCGGGTGCTCCCCAAGCGGCCGTTGCCTCGGTGCCGGTACCGGTTGCGGCGTCTATGCCGACTGCGCAGCCCATGACTGCAAAGCCGGCAGAAACGTGGTCCGTTGTAGTGCGGAGTCGCGACGCAAAAGCGTCGGCAAATGAGGTGGCTACCTAGGTAGTTAAAGAGGCGGGTCCTTCTCTGGGCGTGAGGGTTCAAGAGGTGAAGCCACTTCGTAGTGGTGGAGTGCTAATTCGCACCCCCTCAAAGGCCGAAGCAGTGAAGTTGGCCAAGAACGCCAAATTTGACGAGCTTGGGCTTGACATTAGTGCGAATGATAAATTGGGGCCTCGAATCGTCGTCCAGGGGGTTCATTCGGAGATTACTCCGAGTGAATTCACGGAAGAGCTCTATTGATAGTGTGATTTTTTTTTTTTTTTTTTTTTTTTTTGGCTAGCGTAATATTGATTGTGTGATTGTGCTTTTGTAATTGTACAGCTGACCTGACTGGTGAGTGTTTTGTTTTTTTTTTTTGTATCAACAGCCGTACGACTGCTGACCTGACTGGTGAGTGTTTTTTTTTTTTTGTATTAACAACCGTACGACTGCTGACCAGACTGGTGAGTGTTTTTTTTTTTTTTTTTTTGGCTAGCGTAATATTGATTGTGTGATTGTACTTTTGCATAAACAAGTTCCCGTTAGGAACTCGCGTGATCGAGACTGTGTGGTTGTTGTTGTATTAACAACCGTACGACTGCTGACCTGACTGGTGAGTGTTTTTTTTTTCGGTTGGTGTCCGTGTGTGAGAGTGAGGGGGCAATGGGCGTAGAGCGGTCATCCGTGGAGGGGGGTGCGGTGGTGCCCGTCTCCGTGGTTGGTGGTGATAGGCCCGGGCCCGCGCCTGTTAAGGAAGCAAGAAGCTTGGTCGTGAAGACCAAAAAGAGTGGTGGCAAGGTGGCGGTTGCTGACCAGGGGCCATGCGGCTGGAGGCACCGGCGCCGATGGTTGCCCTGAAGGCCATCACGGCTAAACTCATGGGTGTCGTGAATGGTTCGGATGGTGTTAGCGCCGCTGCAGGTAGGGAAGTAGCGAAGCTTGCCCAGGAGTATGAGCTGCTGCTCATATCAATGCAGTGTGAGAACGCGAAAATGGAGGGCCGCATCGCTGGCCTAATGGAGGCTTTGGCATCGCGGGCCATGCCGGCGCCAGGTGCGGTGCGTGCGGGTGCTCCCCAAGCGGCCGTTGCTTCGTTGCCGGTACCGGTTGCGGCGTCTATGCCGACTGCGCAGCCCATGACTGCAAAGCCGGCAGAAACGTGGTCCGTTGTAGTGCGGAGTCGTGACGCAAAAGCGTCGGCAAATGAGGTGGCTACCAAGGTAGTTAAAGAGGCGGGTCCTTCTCTGGGCGTGAGGGTTCACGAGGTGAAGCCACTTCGTAGTGGTGGAGTGCTAATTCGCACCCCCTCAAAGGCCGAAGTAGTGAAGTTGGCCAAGAACGCCAAATTTGACGAGCTTGGGCTTGACATTAGTGCGAATGATAAATTGGGGCCTCGAATCGTCGTCCAGGGGGTTCATTCGGAGATTACTCCGAGTGAATTCATGGAAGAGCTCTATTGATTGTGTGATTGTGTGATTTTTTTTTTTTTTTTTTTTGGCTAGCGTAATATTGATTGTGTGATTGTGCTTTTGTAATTGTACTTTTGCATAAACAAGTTCCCGTTAGGAACTCGCGTGATCGAGACTGTGTGGTTGTTGTTGTATTAACAACCGTACGACTGCTGACCTGACTGGTGAGTGTTTTGTTTTTGTTTTTTTTTTCGGTTGGTGTCCGTGTGTGAGAGTGAGGGGGCAATGGGCGTAGAGCGGTCATCCGTGGAGGGGGGTTCGGTGGTGCCCGTCTCCGTGGTTGGCGGTGATAGGCCCGGGCCCGCGCCTGTTAAGGAAGCAAGAAGCTTGGTCGTGAAGACCAAAAAGAGTGGTGGCAAGGTGGCGGTTGCTGACCAGGGGCCATGCGGCTGGAGGCACCGGCGCCGATGGTTGCCCTGAAGGCCATCACGGCTAAACTCATGGGTGTCGTGAATGGTTCGGATGGTGTTAGCGCCGCTGCAGGTAGGGAAGTAGCGAGCCTTGCCCAGGAGTATGAGCTGCTGCTCATATCAATGCAGTGTGAGAACGCGAAAATGGAGGGCCGCATCGCTGGCCTAATGGAGGCTTTGGCATCGCGGGCCATGCCGGCGCCAGGTGCGGTGCGTGCGGGTGCTCCCCAAGCGGCCGTTGCTTCGGTGCCGGTACCGGTTGCGGCGTCTATGCCGACTGCGCAGCCCATGACTGCAAAGCCGGCAGAAACGTGGTCCGTTGTAGTGCGGAGTCGCGACGCAAAAGCGTCGGCAAATGAGGTGGCTACCAAGGTAGTTAAAAAGGCGGGTCCTTGTCTGGGCGTGAGGGTTCACGAGGTGAAGCCACTTCGTAGTGGTGGAGTGCTAATTCGCACCCCCTCAAAGGCCGAAGCAGTGAAGTTGGCCAAGAACGCCAAATTTGACGAGCTTGGGCTTGACATTAGTGCGAATGATAAATTGGGGCCTCGAATCGTCGTCCAGGGGGTTCATTCGGAGATTACTCCGAGTGAATTCATGGAAGAGCTCTATTGATTGTGTGATTTTTTTTTTTTTTTTTTTTTTGGCTAGCGTAATATTGATTGTGTGATTGTGCTTTTGTAATTGTACTTTTGCATAAACAAGTTCCCGTTAGGAACTCGCGTGATCGAGACTGTGTGGTTGTTGTTGTATTAACAACCGTACGACTGCTGACCTGACTGGTGAGTGTTTTGTTTTTGTTTTTTTTTTCGGTTGGTGTCCGTGTGTGAGAGTGAGGCGGTAATGGGCGAAGAGCGGTCATCCGTGGAGGGGGGTGCGGTGGTGCCCATCTCCGTGATTGGCGGTGATAGGCCCGGGCCCGCGCCTATTAAGGAAGCAAGAAGCTTGGTCGTGAAGACCAAAAAGAGTGGTGGCAAGGTGGCGGTTGCTGACCAGGGGCCATCGCGGCTGGAGGCACCGGCGCCGATGGTTGCCCTGAGGGCCATCACGGCTAAACTCATGGGTGTCGTGAATGGTGCGGATGGTGTTAGCGCCGCTGCAGGTAGGGAAGTAGCGAGCCTTGCCCAGGAGTATGAGCTGCGGTTCATATCAATGCAGTGTGAGAACGCGAAAATGGAGGGCCGCATCGCTGGCCTTATGGAGGCTTTGGCATCGCGGGCCATGCCGGCGCCAGGTGCGGTGCGTGCGGGTGCTCCCCAAGCGGCCGTTGCCTCGGTGCCGGTACCGGTTGCGGCGTCTATGCCGACTGCGCAGCCCATGACTGCAAAGCCGGCAGAAACGTGGTCCGTTGTAGTGCGGAGTCGCGACGCAAAAGCGTCGGCAAATGAGGTGGCTACCTAGGTAGTTAAAGAGGCGGGTCCTTCTCTGGGCGTGAGGGTTCAAGAGGTGAAGCCACTTCGTAGTGGTGGAGTGCTAATTCGCACCCCCTCAAAGGCCGAAGCAATGAAGTTGGCCAAGAACGCCAAATTTGACGAGCTTGGGCTTGACATTAGTGCGAATGATAAATTGGGGCCTCGAATCGTCGTCCAGGGGGTTCATTCGGAGATTACTCCGAGTGAATTCATGGAAGAGCTCTATTGATAGTGTGATTTTTTTTTTTTTTTTTTTTTTTTTTGGCTAGCGTAATATTGATTGTGTGATTGTGCTTTTGTAATTGTACAGCTGACCTGACTGGTGAGTGTTTTGTTTTTTTTTTTTGTATCAACAGCCGTACGACTGCTGACCTGACTGGTGAGTGTTTTTTTTTTTTTGTATTAACAACCGTACGACTGCTGACCAGACTGGTGAGTGTTTTTTTTTTTTTTTTTTTGGCTAGCGTAATATTGATTGTGTGATTGTACTTTTGCATAAACAAGTTCCCGTTAGGAACTCGCGTGATCGAGACTGTGTGGTTGTTGTTGTATTAACAACCGTACGACTGCTGACCTGACTGGTGAGTGTTTTTTTTTTCGGTTGGTGTCCGTGTGTGAGAGTGAGGGGGCAATGGGCGTAGAGCGGTCATCCGTGGAGGGGGGTGCGGTGGTGCCCGTCTCCGTGGTTGGCGGTGATAGGCCCGGGCCCGCGCCTGTTAAGGAAGCAAGAAGCTTGGTCGTGAAGACCAAAAAGAGTGGTGGCAAGGTGGCGGTTGCTGACCAGGGGCCATGCGGCTGGAGGCACCGGCGCCGATGGTTGCCCTGAAGGCCATCACGGCTAAACTCATGGGTGTCGTGAATGGTTCGGATGGTGTTAGCGCCGCTGCAGGTAGGGAAGTAGCGAGCCTTGCCCAGGAGTATGAGCTGCTGCTCATATCAATGCAGTGTGAGAACGCGAAAATGGAGGGCCGCATCGCTGGCCTAATGGAGGCTTTGGCATCGCGGGCCATGCCGGCGCCAGGTGCGGTGCGTGCGGGTGCTCCCCAAGCGGCCGTTGCTTCGTTGCCGGTACCGGTTGCGGCGTCTATGCCGACTGCGCAGCCCATGACTGCAAAGCCGGCAGAAACGTGGTCCGTTGTAGTGCGGAGTCGTGACGCAAAAGCGTCGGCAAATGAGGTGGCTACCAAGGTAGTTAAAGAGGCGGGTCCTTCTCTGGGCGTGAGGGTTCACGAGGTGAAGCCACTTCGTAGTGGTGGAGTGCTAATTCGCACCCCCTTAAAAGCCGAAGTAGTGAAGTTGGCCAATAACGCCAAATTTGACGAGCTTGGGCTTGACATTAGTGCGAATGATAAATTGGGGCCTCGAATCGTCGTCCAGGGGGTTCATTCGGAGATTACTCCGAGTGAATTCATGGAAGAGCTCTATTGATTGTGTGATTGTGTGATTTTTTTTTTTTTTTTTTTTGGCTAGCGTAATATTGATTGTGTGATTGTGCTTTTGTAATTGTACTTTTGCATAAACAAGTTCCCGTTAGGAACTCGCGTGATCGAGACTGTGTGGTTGTTGTTGTATTAACAACCGTACGACTGCTGACCGGACTGGTGAGTGTTTTGTTTTTGTTTTTTTTTTCGGTTGGTGTCCGTGTGTGAGAGTGAGGGGGCAATGGGCGTAGAGCGGTCATCCGTGGAGGGGGGTTCGGTGGTGCCCGTCTCCGTGGTTGGCGGTGATAGGCCCGGGCCCGCGCCTGTTAAGGAAGCAAGAAGCTTGGTCGTGAAGACCAAAAAGAGTGGTGGCAAGGTGGCGGTTGCTGACCAGGGGCCATGCGGCTGGAGGCACCGGCGCCGATGGTTGCCCTGAAGGCCATCACGGCTAAACTCATGGGTGTCGTGAATGGTTCGGATGGTGTTAGCGCCGCTGCAGGTAGGGAAGTAGCGAGCCTTGCCCAGGAGTATGAGCTGCTGCTCATATCAATGCAGTGTGAGAACGCGAAAATGGAGGGCCGCATCGCTGGCCTAATGGAGGCTTTGGCATCGCGGGCCATGCCGGCGCCAGGTGCGGTGCGTGCGGGTGCTCCCCAAGCGGCCGTTGCCTCGGTGCCGGTACCGGTAGCGGCGTCTATGCCGGCTGCGCAGCCCATGACTGCAAAGCCGGCAGAAACGTGGTCCGTTGTAGTGCGGAGTCGCGACGCAAAAGCGTCGGCAAATGAGGTGGCTACCAAGGTAGTTAAAGAGGCGGGTCCTTCTCTGGGCGTGAGGGTTCACGAGGTGAAGCCTCTTCGTAGTGGTGGAGTGCTAATTCGCACCCCCTCAAAGGCCGAAGCAGTGAAGTTGGCCAAGAACGCGAAATTTGACGAGCTTGGGCTTGACATTAGTGCGAATGATAAATTGGGGCCTCGAATCGTCGTCCAGGGGGTTCATTCGGAGATTACTCCGAGTGAATTCATGGAAGAGCTCTATTGATTGTGTGATTTTTTTTTTTTTTTTTTTTTGGCTAGCGTAATATTGATTGTGTGATTGTGCTTTTGTAATTGTACAGCTGACCTGACTGGTGTGTTTTTTTTTTTTTTTTTTTTTTTTTGGCTAGCGTAATATTGATTGTGTGATTGTGCTTTTGTAATTGTACTTTTGCATAAACAAGTTCCCGTTAGGAACTCGCGTGATCGAGACTGTGTGGTTGTTTTTGTATTAACAACCGTACGACTGCTGACCTGACTGGTGAGTGTTTTGTTTTTGTTTTTTTTTCGGTTGGTGTCCGTGTGTGAGAGTGAGGGGGCAATGGGCGTAGAGCGGTCATCCGTGGAGGGGGGTGCGGTGGTGCCCGTCTCCGTGGTTGGCGGTGATAGGCCCGGGCCCGCGCCTGTTAAGGAAGCAAGAAGCTTGGTCGTGAAGACCAAAAAGAGTGGTGGCAAGGTGGCGGTTGCTGACCAGGGGCCATCGCGGCTGGAGGCACCGGCGCCGATGGTTGCCCTGAAGGCCATCACGGCTAAACTCATGGGTGTCGTGAATGGTTCGGATGGTGTTAGCGCCGCTGCAGGTAGGGAAGTAGCGAGCCTTGCCCAGGAGTATGAGCTGCTGCTCATATCAATGCAGTGTGAGAACGCGAAAATGGAGGGCCGCATCGCTGGCCTAATGGAGGCTTTGGCATCGCGGGCCATGCCGGCGCCAGGTGCGGTGCGTGCGGGTGCTCCCCAAGCGGCCGTTGCTTCGGTGCCGGTACCGGTTGCGGCGTCTATGCCGACTGCGCAGCCCATGACTGCAAAGCCGGCAGAAACGTGGTCCGTTGTAGTGCGGAGTCGCGACGGAAAAGCGTCGGCAAATGAGGTGGCTACCAAGGTAGTTAAAAAGGCGGGTCCTTCTCTGGGCGTGAGGGTTCACGAGGTGAAGCCACTTCGTAGTGGTGGAGTGCTAATTCGCACCCCCTCAAAGGCCGAAGCAGTGAAGTTGGCCAAGAACGCCAAATTTGACGAGCTTGGGCTTGACATTAGTGCGAATGATAAATTGGGGCCTCGAATCGTCGTCCAGGGGGTTCATTCGGAGATTACTCCGAGTGAATTCATGGAAGAGCTCTATTGATTGTGTGATTTTTTTTTTTTTTTTTTTTTTTTTTGGCTAGCGTAATATTGATTGTGTGATTGTGCTTTATAATTGTACTTTTGCATAAACAAGTTCCCGTTAGGAACTCGCGTGATCGAGACTGTGTGGTTGTTGTTGTATTAACAACCGTACGACTGCTGACCTGACTGGTGAGTGTTTTGTTTTTTTTTTCGGTTGGTGTCCGTGTGTGAGAGTGAGGCGGCAATGGGCGTAGAGCGGTCATCCGTGGAGGGGGGTGCGGTGGTGCCCATCTCCGTGATTGGCGGTGATAGGCCCGGGCCCGCGCCTATTAAGGAAGCAAGAAGCTTGGTCGTGAAGACCAAAAAGAGTGGTGGCAAGGTGGCGGTTGCTGACCAGGGGCCATCGCGGCTGGAGGCACCGGCGCCGATGGTTGCCCTGAGGGCCATCACGGCTAAACTCATGGGTGTCGTGAATGGTGCGGATGGTGTTAGCGCCGCTGCAGGTAGGGAAGTAGCGAGCCTTGCCCAGGAGTATGAGCTGCGGTTCATATCAATGCAGTGTGAGAACGCGAAAATGGAGGGCCGCATCGCTGGCCTTATGGAGGCTTTGGCATCGCGGGCCATGCCGGCGCCAGGTGCGGTGCGTGCGGGTGCTCCCCAAGCGGCCGTTGCCTCGGTGCCGGTACCGGTTGCGGCGTCTATGCCGACTGCGCAGCCCATGACTGCAAAGCCGGCAAAAACGTGGTCCGTTGTAGTGCGGAGTCGCGACGCAAAAGCGTCGGCAAATGAGGTGGCTACCTAGGTAGTTAAAGAGGCGGGTCCTTCTCTGGGCGTGAGGGTTCAAGAGGTGAAGCCACTTCGTAGTGGTGGAGTGCTAATTCGCACCCCCTCAAAGGCCGAAGCAGTGAAGTTGGCCAAGAACGCCAAATTTGACGAGCTTGGGCTTGACATTAGTGCGAATGATAAATTGGGGCCTCGAATCGTCGTCCAGGGGGTTCATTCGGAGATTACTCCGAGTGAATTCATGGAAGAGCTCTATTGATAGTGTGATTTTTTTTTTTTTTTTTTTTTTTTTGGCTAGCGTAATATTGATTGTGTGATTGTGCTTTTGTAATTGTACAGCTGACCTGACTGGTGAGTGTTTTGTTTTTTTTTTTTTGTATCAACAGCCGTACGACTGCTGACCTGACTGGTGAGTGTTTTTTTTTTTTTTGTATTAACAACCGTACGACTGCTGACCAGACTGGTGAGTGTTTTTTTTTTTTTTTTTTTTTGGCTAGCGTAATATTGATTGTGTGATTGTGCTTTTGTAATTGTACTTTTGCATAAACAAGTTCCCGTTATGAACTCGCGTGATCGAGACTGTGTGGTTGTTGTTGTATTAACAACCGTACGACTGTTGACCTGACTGGTGAGTGTTTTTTTTTTTTTTTTTTTTGGCTAGCGTAATATTGATTGTGTGATTGTGCTTTTGTAATTGTACTTTTGCATAAACAAGTTCCCGTTATGAACTCGCGTGATCGAGACTGTGTGGTTGTTGTTGTATTAACAACCGTACGACTGTTGACCTGACTGGTGAGTGTTTTTTTTTTCGGTTGGTGTCCGTGTGTGAGAGTGAGGGGGCAATGGGCGTAGAGCGGTCATCCGTGGAGGGGGGTGCGGTGGTGCCCGTCTCCGTGGTTGGCGGTGATAGGCCCGGGCCCGCGCCTGTTAAGGAAGCAAGAAGCTTGGTCGTGAAGACCAAAAAGAGTGGTGGCAAGGTGGCGGTTGCTGACCAGGGGCCATCGCGGCTGGAGGCACCGGCGCCGATGGTTGCCCTGAAGGCCATCACGGCTAAACTCATGGGTGTCGTGAATGGTTCGGATGGTGTTAGCGCCGCTGCAGGTAGGGAAGTAGCGAGCCTTGCCCAGGAGTATGAGCTGCTGCTCATATCAATGCAGTGTGAGAACGCGAAAATGGAGGGCCGCATCGCTGGCCTAATGGAGGCTTTGGCATCGCGGGCCATGCCGGCGCCAGGTGCGGTGCGTGCGGGTGCTCCCCAAGCGGCCGTTGCTTCGGTGCCGGTACCGGTTGCGGCGTCTATGCCGACTGCGCAGCCCATGACTGCAAAGCCGGCAGAAACGTGGTCCGTTGTAGTGCGGAGTCGCGACGGAAAAGCGTCGGCAAATGAGGTGGCTACCAAGGTAGTTAAAAAGGCGGGTCCTTCTCTGGGCGTGAGGGTTCACGAGGTGAAGCCACTTCGTAGTGGTGGAGTGCTAATTCGCACCCCCTCAAAGGCCGAAGCAGTGAAGTTGGCCAAGAACGCCAAATTTGACGAGCTTGGGCTTGACATTAGTGCGAATGATAAATTGGGGCCTCGAATCGTCGTCCAGGGGGTTCATTCGGAGATTACTCCGAGTGAATTCATGGAAGAGCTCTATTGATTGTGTGATTTTTTTTTTTTTTTTTTTTTTTTTGGCTAGCGTAATATTGATTGTGTGATTGTGCTTTATAATTGTACTTTTGCATAAACAAGTTCCCGTTAGGAACTCGCGTGATCGAGACTGTGTGGTTGTTGTTGTATTAACAACCGTACGACTGCTGACCTGACTGGTGAGTGTTTTGTTTTTTTTTTCGGTTGGTGTCCGTGTGTGAGAGTGAGGCGGCAATGGGCGTAGAGCGGTCATCCGTGGAGGGGGGTGCGGTGGTGCCCATCTCCGTGATTGGCGGTGATAGGCCCGGGCCCGCGCCTATTAAGGAAGCAAGAAGCTTGGTCGTGAAGACCAAAAAGAGTGGTGGCAAGGTGGCGGTTGCTGACCAGGGGCCATCGCGGCTGGAGGCACCGGCGCCGATGGTTGCCCTGAGGGCCATCACGGCTAAACTCATGGGTGTCGTGAATGGTGCGGATGGTGTTAGCGCCGCTGCAGGTAGGGAAGTAGCGAGCCTTGCCCAGGAGTATGAGCTGCGGTTCATATCAATGCAGTGTGAGAACGCGAAAATGGAGGGCCGCATCGCTGGCCTTATGGAGGCTTTGGCATCGCGGGCCATGCCGGCGCCAGGTGCGGTGCGTGCGGGTGCTCCCCAAGCGGCCGTTGCCTCGGTGCCGGTACCGGTTGCGGCGTCTATGCCGACTGCGCAGCCCATGACTGCAAAGCCGGCAAAAACGTGGTCCGTTGTAGTGCGGAGTCGCGACGCAAAAGCGTCGGCAAATGAGGTGGCTACCTAGGTAGTTAAAGAGGCGGGTCCTTCTCTGGGCGTGAGGGTTCAAGAGGTGAAGCCACTTCGTAGTGGTGGAGTGCTAATTCGCACCCCCTCAAAGGCCGAAGCAGTGAAGTTGGCCAAGAACGCCAAATTTGACGAGCTTGGGCTTGACATTAGTGCGAATGATAAATTGGGGCCTCGAATCGTCGTCCAGGGGGTTCATTCGGAGATTACTCCGAGTGAATTCATGGAAGAGCTCTATTGATAGTGTGATTTTTTTTTTTTTTTTTTTTTTTTTTGGCTAGCGTAATATTGATTGTGTGATTGTGCTTTTGTAATTGTACAGCTGACCTGACTGGTGAGTGTTTTGTTTTTTTTTTTTTGTATCAACAGCCGTACGACTGCTGACCTGACTGGTGAGTGTTTTTTTTTTTTTGTATTAACAACCGTACGACTGCTGACCAGACTGGTGAGTGTTTTTTTTTTTTTTTTTTTGGCTAGCGTAATATTGATTGTGTGATTGTGCTTTTGTAATTGTACTTTTGCATAAACAAGTTCCCGTTATGAACTCGCGTGATCGAGACTGTGTGGTTGTTGTTGTATTAACAACCGTACGACTGTTGACCTGACTGGTGAGTGTTTTTTTTTTCGGTTGGTGTCCGTGTGTGAGAGTGAGGGGGCAATGGGCGTAGAGCGGTCATCCGTGGAGGGGGGTGCGGTGGTGCCCGTCTCCGTGGTTGGCGGTGATAGGCCCGGGCCCGCGCCTGTTAAGGAAGCAAGAAGCTTGGTCGTGAAGACCAAAAAGAGTGGTGGCAAGGTGGCGGTTGCTGACCAGGGGCCATCGCGGCTGGAGGCACCGGCGCCGATGGTTGCCCTGAAGGCCATCACGGCTAAACTCATGGGTGTCGTGAATGGTTCGGATGGTGTTAGCGCCGCTGCAGGTAGGGAAGTAGCGAGCCTTGCCCAGGAGTATGAGCTGCTGCTCATATCAATGCAGTGTGAGAACGCGAAAATGGAGGGCCGCATCGCTGGCCTAATGGAGGCTTTGGCATCGCGGGCCATGCCGGCGCCAGGTGCGGTGCGTGCGGGTGCTCCCCAAGCGGCCGTTGCTTCGGTGCCGGTACCGGTTGCGGCGTCTATGCCGACTGCGCAGCCCATGACTGCAAAGCCGGCAGAAACGTGGTCCGTTGTAGTGCGGAGTCGCGACGGAAAAGCGTCGGCAAATGAGGTGGCTACCAAGGTAGTTAAAAAGGCGGGTCCTTCTCTGGGCGTGAGGGTTCACGAGGTGAAGCCACTTCGTAGTGGTGGAGTGCTAATTCGCACCCCCTCAAAGGCCGAAGCAGTGAAGTTGGCCAAGAACGCCAAATTTGACGAGCTTGGGCTTGACATTAGTGCGAATGATAAATTGGGGCCTCGAATCGTCGTCCAGGGGGTTCATTCGGAGATTACTCCGAGTGAATTCATGGAAGAGCTCTATTGATTGTGTGATTTTTTTTTTTTTTTTTTTTTTTTTGGCTAGCGTAATATTGATTGTGTGATTGTGCTTTATAATTGTACTTTTGCATAAACAAGTTCCCGTTAGGAACTCGCGTGATCGAGACTGTGTGGTTGTTGTTGTATTAACAACCGTACGACTGCTGACCTGACTGGTGAGTGTTTTGTTTTTTTTTTCGGTTGGTGTCCGTGTGTGAGAGTGAGGCGGCAATGGGCGTAGAGCGGTCATCCGTGGAGGGGGGTGCGGTGGTGCCCATCTCCGTGATTGGCGGTGATAGGCCCGGGCCCGCGCCTATTAAGGAAGCAAGAAGCTTGGTCGTGAAGACCAAAAAGAGTGGTGGCAAGGTGGCGGTTGCTGACCAGGGGCCATCGCGGCTGGAGGCACCGGCGCCGATGGTTGCCCTGAGGGCCATCACGGCTAAACTCATGGGTGTCGTGAATGGTGCGGATGGTGTTAGCGCCGCTGCAGGTAGGGAAGTAGCGAGCCTTGCCCAGGAGTATGAGCTGCGGTTCATATCAATGCAGTGTGAGAACGCGAAAATGGAGGGCCGCATCGCTGGCCTTATGGAGGCTTTGGCATCGCGGGCCATGCCGGCGCCAGGTGCGGTGCGTGCGGGTGCTCCCCAAGCGGCCGTTGCCTCGGTGCCGGTACCGGTTGCGGCGTCTATGCCGACTGCGCAGCCCATGACTGCAAAGCCGGCAAAAACGTGGTCCGTTGTAGTGCGGAGTCGCGACGCAAAAGCGTCGGCAAATGAGGTGGCTACCTAGGTAGTTAAAGAGGCGGGTCCTTCTCTGGGCGTGAGGGTTCAAGAGGTGAAGCCACTTCGTAGTGGTGGAGTGCTAATTCGCACCCCCTCAAAGGCCGAAGCAGTGAAGTTGGCCAAGAACGCCAAATTTGACGAGCTTGGGCTTGACATTAGTGCGAATGATAAATTGGGGCATCGAATCGTCGTCCAGGGGGTTCATTCGGAGATTACTCCGAGTGAATTCATGGAAGAGCTCTATTGATAGTGTGATTTTTTTTTTTTTTTTTTTTTTTTTTTGGCTAGCGTAATATTGATTGTGTGATTGTGCTTTTGTAATTGTACAGCTGACCTGACTGGTGAGTGTTTTGTTTTTTTTTTTTTGTATCAACAGCCGTACGACTGCTGACCTGACTGGTGAGTGTTTTTTTTTTTTTTGTATTAACAACCGTACGACTGCTGACCAGACTGGTGAGTGTTTTTTTTTTTTTTTTTTTTGGCTAGCGTAATATTGATTGTGTGATTGTGCTTTTGTAATTGTACTTTTGCATAAACAAGTTCCCGTTATGAACTCGCGTGATCGAGACTGTGTGGTTGTTGTTGTATTAACAACCGTACGACTGTTGACCTGACTGGTGAGTGTTTTTTTTTCGGTTGGTGTCCGTGTGTGAGAGTGAGGGGGCAATGGGCGTAGAGCGGTCATCCGTGGAGGGGGGTGCGGTGGTGCCCGTCTCCGTGGTTGGCGGTGATAGGCCCGGGCCCGCGCCTGTTAAGGAAGCAAGAAGCTTGGTCGTGAAGACCAAAAAGAGTGGTGGCAAGGTGGCGGTTGCTGACCAGGGGCCATCGCGGCTGGAGGCACCGGCGCCGATGGTTGCCCTGAAGGCCATCACGGCTAAACTCATGGGTGTCGTGAATGGTTCGGATGGTGTTAGCGCCGCTGCAGGTAGGGAAGTAGCGAGCCTTGCCCAGGAGTATGAGCTGCTGCTCATATCAATGCAGTGTGAGAACGCGAAAATGGAGGGCCGCATCGCTGGCCTAATGGAGGCTTTGGCATCGCGGGCCATGCCGGCGCCAGGTGCGGTGCGTGCGGGTGCTCCCCAAGCGGCCGTTGCTTCGGTGCCGGTACCGGTTGCGGCGTCTATGCCGACTGCGCAGCCCATGACTGCAAAGCCGGCAGAAACGTGGTCCGTTGTAGTGCGGAGTCGCGACGGAAAAGCGTCGGCAAATGAGGTGGCTACCAAGGTAGTTAAAAAGGCGGGTCCTTCTCTGGGCGTGAGGGTTCACGAGGTGAAGCCACTTCGTAGTGGTGGAGTGCTAATTCGCACCCCCTCAAAGGCCGAAGCAGTGAAGTTGGCCAAGAACGCCAAATTTGACGAGCTTGGGCTTGACATTAGTGCGAATGATAAATTGGGGCCTCGAATCGTCGTCCAGGGGGTTCATTCGGAGATTACTCCGAGTGAATTCATGGAAGAGCTCTATTGATTGTGTGATTTTTTTTTTTTTTTTTTTTTTTTTGGCTAGCGTAATATTGATTGTGTGATTGTGCTTTATAATTGTACTTTTGCATAAACAAGTTCCCGTTAGGAACTCGCGTGATCGAGACTGTGTGGTTGTTGTTGTATTAACAACCGTACGACTGCTGACCTGACTGGTGAGTGTTTTGTTTTTTTTTTCGGTTGGTGTCCGTGTGTGAGAGTGAGGCGGCAATGGGCGTAGAGCGGTCATCCGTGGAGGGGGGTGCGGTGGTGCCCATCTCCGTGATTGGCGGTGATAGGCCCGGGCCCGCGCCTATTAAGGAAGCAAGAAGCTTGGTCGTGAAGACCAAAAAGAGTGGTGGCAAGGTGGCGGTTGCTGACCAGGGGCCATCGCGGCTGGAGGCACCGGCGCCGATGGTTGCCCTGAGGGCCATCACGGCTAAACTCATGGGTGTCGTGAATGGTGCGGATGGTGTTAGCGCCGCTGCAGGTAGGGAAGTAGCGAGCCTTGCCCAGGAGTATGAGCTGCGGTTCATATCAATGCAGTGTGAGAACGCGAAAATGGAGGGCCGCATCGCTGGCCTTATGGAGGCTTTGGCATCGCGGGCCATGCCGGCGCCAGGTGCGGTGCGTGCGGGTGCTCCCCAAGCGGCCGTTGCCTCGGTGCCGGTACCGGTTGCGGCGTCTATGCCGACTGCGCAGCCCATGACTGCAAAGCCGGCAAAAACGTGGTCCGTTGTAGTGCGGAGTCGCGACGCAAAAGCGTCGGCAAATGAGGTGGCTACCTAGGTAGTTAAAGAGGCGGGTCCTTCTCTGGGCGTGAGGGTTCAAGAGGTGAAGCCACTTCGTAGTGGTGGAGTGCTAATTCGCACCCCCTCAAAGGCCGAAGCAGTGAAGTTGGCCAAGAACGCCAAATTTGACGAGCTTGGGCTTGACATTAGTGCGAATGATAAATTGGGGCCTCGAATTGTCGTCCAGGGGGTTCATTCGGAGATTACTCCGAGTGAATTCATGGAAGAGCTCTATTGATAGTGTGATTTTTTTTTTTTTTTTTTTTTTTTTTTGGCTAGCGTAATATTGATTGTGTGATTGTGCTTTTGTAATTGTACAGCTGACCTGACTGGTGAGTGTTTTGTTTTTTTTTTTTTGTATCAACAGCCGTACGACTGCTGACCTGACTGGTGAGTGTTTTTTTTTTTTTGTATTAACAACCGTACGACTGCTGACCAGACTGGTGAGTGTTTTTTTTTTTTTTTTTTTTGGCTAGCGTAATATTGATTGTGTGATTGTGCTTTTGTAATTGTACTTTTGCATAAACAAGTTCCCGTTATGAACTCGCGTGATCGAGACTGTGTGGTTGTTGTTGTATTAACAACCGTACGACTGTTGACCTGACTGGTGAGTGTTTTTTTTTTCGGTTGGTGTCCGTGTGTGAGAGTGAGGGGGCAATGGGCGTAGAGCGGTCATCCGTGGAGGGGGGTGCGGTGGTGCCCGTCTCCGTGGTTGGCGGTGATAGGCCCGGGCCCGCGCCTGTTAAGGAAGCAAGAAGCTTGGTCGTGAAGACCAAAAAGAGTGGTGGCAAGGTGGCGGTTGCTGACCAGGGGCCATCGCGGCTGGAGGCACCGGCGCCGATGGTTGCCCTGAAGGCCATCACGGCTAAACTCATGGGTGTCGTGAATGGTTCGGATGGTGTTAGCGCCGCTGCAGGTAGGGAAGTAGCGAGCCTTGCCCAGGAGTATGAGCTGCTGCTCATATCAATGCAGTGTGAGAACGCGAAAATGGAGGGCCGCATCGCTGGCCTAATGGAGGCTTTGGCATCGCGGGCCATGCCGGCGCCAGGTGCGGTGCGTGCGGGTGCTCCCCAAGCGGCCGTTGCTTCGGTGCCGGTACCGGTTGCGGCGTCTATGCCGACTGCGCAGCCCATGACTGCAAAGCCGGCAGAAACGTGGTCCGTTGTAGTGCGGAGTCGCGACGGAAAAGCGTCGGCAAATGAGGTGGCTACCAAGGTAGTTAAAAAGGCGGGTCCTTCTCTGGGCGTGAGGGTTCACGAGGTGAAGCCACTTCGTAGTGGTGGAGTGCTAATTCGCACCCCCTCAAAGGCCGAAGCAGTGAAGTTGGCCAAGAACGCCAAATTTGACGAGCTTGGGCTTGACATTAGTGCGAATGATAAATTGGGGCCTCGAATCGTCGTCCAGGGGGTTCATTCGGAGATTACTCCGAGTGAATTCATGGAAGAGCTCTATTGATTGTGTGATTTTTTTTTTTTTTTTTTTTTTTTTGGCTAGCGTAATATTGATTGTGTGATTGTGCTTTATAATTGTACTTTTGCATAAACAAGTTCCCGTTAGGAACTCGCGTGATCGAGACTGTGTGGTTGTTGTTGTATTAACAACCGTACGACTGCTGACCTGACTGGTGAGTGTTTTGTTTTTTTTTTTCGGTTGGTGTCCGTGTGTGAGAGTGAGGCGGCAATGGGCGTAGAGCGGTCATCCGTGGAGGGGGGTGCGGTGGTGCCCATCTCCGTGATTGGCGGTGATAGGCCCGGGCCCGCGCCTATTAAGGAAGCAAGAAGCTTGGTCGTGAAGACCAAAAAGAGTGGTGGCAAGGTGGCGGTTGCTGACCAGGGGCCATCGCGGCTGGAGGCACCGGCGCCGATGGTTGCCCTGAGGGCCATCACGGCTAAACTCATGGGTGTCGTGAATGGTGCGGATGGTGTTAGCGCCGCTGCAGGTAGGGAAGTAGCGAGCCTTGCCCAGGAGTATGAGCTGCGGTTCATATCAATGCAGTGTGAGAACGCGAAAATGGAGGGCCGCATCGCTGGCCTTATGGAGGCTTTGGCATCGCGGGCCATGCCGGCGCCAGGTGCGGTGCGTGCGGGTGCTCCCCAAGCGGCCGTTGCCTCGGTGCCGGTACCGGTTGCGGCGTCTATGCCGACTGCGCAGCCCATGACTGCAAAGCCGGCAAAAACGTGGTCCGTTGTAGTGCGGAGTCGCGACGCAAAAGCGTCGGCAAATGAGGTGGCTACCTAGGTAGTTAAAGAGGCGGGTCCTTCTCTGGGCGTGAGGGTTCAAGAGGTGAAGCCACTTCGTAGTGGTGGAGTGCTAATTCGCACCCCCTCAAAGGCCGAAGCAGTGAAGTTGGCCAAGAACGCCAAATTTGACGAGCTTGGGCTTGACATTAGTGCGAATGATAAATTGGGGCCTCGAATCGTCGTCCAGGGGGTTCATTCGGAGATTACTCCGAGTGAATTCATGGAAGAGCTCTATTGATAGTGTGATTTTTTTTTTTTTTTTTTTTTTTTTTTGGCTAGCGTAATATTGATTGTGTGATTGTGCTTTTGTAATTGTACAGCTGACCTGACTGGTGAGTGTTTTGTTTTTTTTTTTTTGTATCAACAGCCGTACGACTGCTGACCTGACTGGTGAGTGTTTTTTTTTTTTGTATTAACAACCGTACGACTGCTGACCAGACTGGTGAGTGTTTTTTTTTTTTTTTTTTGGCTAGCGTAATATTGATTGTGTGATTGTGCTTTTGTAATTGTACTTTTGCATAAACAAGTTCCCGTTAGGAACTCGCGTGATCGAGACTGTGTGGTTGTTGTTGTATTAACAACCGTACGACTGCTGACCTGACTGGTGAGTGTTTTGTTTTTTTTTTCGGTTGGTGTCCGTGTGTGAGAGTGAGGCGGCAATGGGCGTAGAGCGGTCATCCGTGGAGGGGGGTGCGGTGGTGCCCATCTCCGTGATTGGCGGTGATAGGCCCGGGCCCGCGCCTATTAAGGAAGCAAGAAGCTTGGTCGTGAAGACCAAAAAGAGTGGTGGCAAGGTGGCGGTTGCTGACCAGGGGCCATCGCGGCTGGAGGCACCGGCGCCGATGGTTGCCCTGAGGGCCATCACGGCTAAACTCATGGGTGTCGTGAATGGTGCGGATGGTGTTAGCGCCGCTGCAGGTAGGGAAGTAGCGAGCCTTGCCCAGGAGTATGAGCTGCGGTTCATATCAATGCAGTGTGAGAACGCGAAAATGGAGGGCCGCATCGCTGGCCTTATGGAGGCTTTGGCATCGCGGGCCATGCCGGCGCCAGGTGCGGTGCGTGCGGGTGCTCCCCAAGCGGCCGTTGCCTCGGTGCCGGTACCGGTTGCGGCGTCTATGCCGACTGCGCAGCCCATGACTGCAAAGCCGGCAAAAACGTGGTCCGTTGTAGTGCGGAGTCGCGACGCAAAAGCGTCGGCAAATGAGGTGGCTACCTAGGTAGTTAAAGAGGCGGGTCCTTCTCTGGGCGTGAGGGTTCAAGAGGTGAAGCCACTTCGTAGTGGTGGAGTGCTAATTCGCACCCCCTCAAAGGCCGAAGCAGTGAAGTTGGCCAAGAACGCCAAATTTGACGAGCTTGGGCTTGACATTAGTGCGAATGATAAATTGGGGCCTCGAATCGTCGTCCAGGGGGTTCATTCGGAGATTACTCCGAGTGAATTCATGGAAGAGCTCTATTGATAGTGTGATTTTTTTTTTTTTTTTTTTTTTTTTTTGGCTAGCGTAATATTGAGTGTGTGATTGTGCTTTTGTAATTATACAGCTGACCTGACTGGTGAGTGTTTTGTTTTTTTTTTTTTGTATCAACAGCCGTACGACTGCTGACCTGACTGGTGAGTGTTTTTTTTTTTTTGTATTAACAACCGTACGACTGCTGACCAGACTGGTGAGTGTTTTTTTTTTTTTTTTTTTTGGCTAGCGTAATATTGATTGTGTAAACTACTTAATTTCTGAATCAACCCTGTTCTACAATGATTGTGAATTACTTCGGAATCAACCCTGTTCTATACTTATTGTGACTTACTTCTGAATCAACCCTGTAACAAAATGGTTTCCGGTCGCTCTCTTCCGGCTGACATTTGACAAGAACGCACGCATTAGACGTCGCTGAATAAAATCTTCAACAATCAAGCCTCAATCTTCATCGTTTTTATCTCAGATGTGGGGTTAAAGACTCTACGTGCTTGCATCTTTAAAAACCTGACAATATTTTCATCGATTTTGAAGACATCAAGAAAATGTCGCAACGTTTGACCAAGCAAATCATCATGGACGAATTGACAACAGCCGGGGTGGTATTCCCATCATCGGCCTCTTTTGTGCAGCTAAAGCGTTTATACGCTGAGAACTGCGCCCAGGGTCAATTGGAAGACGATCCTGAAACTGCCGAATATGACGAGGACGGACCAAATCAGACTTCTGCCGCTGCTGCTGCTGCTACTACTACCGACGAAGATGCCGCTGCTGCTATCGACAAAGCCCCTCCGACTGCCGGAACTAACTTTAATAGTGCTGCTATCATGCCTATCGGCGCCACAAAGGTACTGGTTGGTACTGCCGTTGAAGAAGCTCCTCGCGCCGCAAATAGTTACGCTAGTGCCGCCAATACGTCTGAAAGCGTAATATCTGACGATGATGTATTGGACCGAGAGCTACAAGCATTAAAGAAGCGTAAGGAAATCCTGGAACTGAGACGCCAAATTCAGGAACTGGAAGGAGTTGCAGTTGTTAACAGCGAACATAAGCCGGATTACAGAGACATCGAGCATGCCATTCCAAAATTTAGTGGCGATGACATGGGACAATCCGTGCATAATTTTCTGCAGGATTTTGAGGAGATTATGTACTCCGCAAACGCAGACGAACGGCTAAAATTATTGTGCCTGCGTCGATCTCTTTCCGGAACTGCACGGGTGTTCCTAACAACAACTTCCGCATTAAACTTCAAGGAACTTAAAGCGGCGCTCATCGTCGAATTCGATATTGCCGTGACTCGTCAGGACGTCTACCGCATGATGAGTCAAAGACGGTGGAACAAGCTGGAAGAATCGCTGCATTGCTACGTACTCACCATGCAGTCCATCGCGAAGCGCTCTGACATCCAGGAGACAGAAGTCATCGATTTTATAATTGACGGTATTGGAGACAACGTATCCAACATAAATCTTTTAATGGGTGCGCGGAATATTGGAGAGCTAAAGAGGCTCATCAATCGATTTGAGCAAAAATATTTGAACCAGAGGACTGGCACTGCCGTGGGACGAAATACGGCCACAACCTCTACGAAGACGGATTTTGCAACATCTCAAAGAAATGCCGAAAAGCGACGTGACAACAATGCCGTGCTATGCTTTAACTGCTCGCAGACGGGGCACATCAAGCCCAACTGCCCTTTCCCATTGCGACAAAATGGATCGTGCTTCAAATGCTGGCAAATGGGGCATGACCACCGCTCGTGCCCTAATCCAAGACGGGTTCTGAAAGCAGCCGCTAGTAAGCAGGTTGCAATTGTTGCCGACTACCTTGACGAAGACGTCGTAAATGCATATAATTTAGTGAGTATAGCTTTTAAGAGTGTTGCGGTAAAAAGTACAGATTTTGTTAAGCTTATGTCTCTTTTCGATACCGGTAGCCCAATTAGTTTCGTGAAACGGTCTTATGTCCCATACGTTGTGGTAAAAGCACCATGTACGCAGGATTTGAATTACTATGCTATAGGTGGACAAAAATTGCAGATACTTTATGATATTGAATGTACCATAAACTTTAGAAACCAGATTAGAAATCTTAAATTGAACGTCTTACCAGATGACATGATGCTTGGACCAATTGTCTTGGGGCGTGACTTTTTACAAACCTTCAATATACATTTGACGCAATTAAAATTTAAATATGTAAAAGAAAATCTCTTGTTCTTAAAGAATAAAAATTCAATCTGCACTTTGCCGCACAATTTATGTAAAACTCTAAGTACGAAACCCATTGTAAAAAATATTTATTTGCCTCCGGTCGAAACTGAGCCCGTATTTGACGAGCCATTAGAGGCAGAACATGACCCCAATTCCGCTATAACATACATTGTACCAGACATATTTAATATTGACTGCAGTTTTGACGACGCTAAATTCGACATAGATTGTAAATTAAAAAAACGCTTTAGAACCGAATTGAATGATTTGATCGTAGATTCTTATGCAAGACATAAAAATAAAGCAACAGTGCCGTACAAATATGAAATGAAAATCCATTTAACTTCTGATATCCCTTTTTATTGCGCGCCTCGGCGACTTTCATATTTAGAGCGAGGAAATGTACAAAACATACTTAACGAACTACAGGCAGACGGGATTATACGCCCAAGTAATTCACCGTATGCATCACCCATTGTTTTAGTTAGGAAAAGAAGTGGGCAAACACGATTATGCATTGACTATCGGGGCCTGAACAAAATAACTGTACGTGACAGTTATCCATTGCCGCTCATTGAGGACTGTATCGACTACCTGGAAGGAAAGGAAATATTTTCGGTTTTAGATCTGAAAAATGGGTTTCATCAGGTAGATATTTCTCCATGTTCAATTCCGTACACTGCGTTTGTAACGCCAAATGGGCAATATGAGTACTTAAAAATGCCGTTCGGACTTAAAAATGCGCCAGCTGTATTTCAGCGATTCATCAATAATATATTCAGGGATCTAATCGACGAGAGAAAAATTATAATTTATATGGATGACATATTGGTCGCAACTGCAAATTTCGCCGAACATAAAATATTACTTCAGAAGGTATTACAACGTATCTCCTCACGAGGATTAAAACTGAATTTAGAGAAATGTAAATTTGGGTATGATAAAATAGAATACTTAGGTTATTCGGTGTGCCGCTCAGGAATTGCCCTAAGTGATTCTCATACAGCTGCCGTAAAGAGATATCCCGTTCCGACTAATCAGAAGGAGTTACAATCATGTCTTGGATTGTTTTCGTATTTTAGACGATTCGTCCCATCATTCTCCCGAATTGCCAAACCACTCCAAAATTTGTTGAAAAGACATTCCGACTATAACTTTGATGAACATTGCATGAATGCATTTAATGACTTGAAAACCAAATTAATTGAAGCTCCAATTTTAGCAATTTACAATCCTGCAAAAGACACGGAACTGCATTGCGATGCCAGTACAATTGGTTTTGGGGCAGTACTACTCCAGCGACAGGATAATGAAAGATTTCATCCGATATCATACTTTTCGAAGACCACTTCGCCAGCCGAAGCAAAATACCATAGCTTCGAGCTGGAGACACTGGCAATCATTTACGCGTTAAGACGATTTAGAGTGTACTTGGAAGGCATAGCCTTCAGAATTGTTACTGATTGTAATTCGCTAACAATGACGCTAGGTAGAAAACAAGTAAACCCGCGGATCGCCAGATGGGCCTTAGAGTTAGAAAATTATAACTACACTATACAACATCGCCGTGGCATGTCAATGGGACATGTTGATGCACTAAGTCGATGCCAGATCTCTTCGGTGCTAGCCACCACTGATGTAGACTTCCAAATTCAGATCGCTCAGGAAAGAGATGAAAGAATTAAAAGTATACGAGAACGGATAGAACAGGAGGAAGTTAGGGGATTTGATCTAGTCGATGGTCTCATTTATAGGTTAAAAGATA
The DNA here is from genome assembly GCA_963457695.1 of Neria commutata. NCBI lineage: Eukaryota > Metazoa > Arthropoda > Insecta > Diptera > Micropezidae > Neria > Neria commutata. The sequence goes on from OY735250.1 coordinate 5,906,868, forward strand.
GTGGGCATAAGGCTTTGTACGTTCCAATGGAAATGGAAGATAATGTAATCCGTTCGACCCACGAGAAAATTGGCCATCAAGCTGTAGAAAAAACATACGATAAAATTAGCCAATGCTACTGGTTTCCAAGTATGAGAAATAAAATCGAGTGCTTCATTAAAAACTGTCTAAAATGCATTTACTATGCTGCACCAGTACGACCAACCGAACATTGTTTGTATAACATCCCGAAAAACCCACTGCCGTTTGACACAATTCACGTGGATCATTTTGGTCCGTTGCCATCATTAAAGTCAAAAAGAAAGCACATTTTAGTTATTATTGACGGCTTTACAAAATTCGTGAAATTATATCCGACAAACTCAACTAGCACGCGAGAGGTAACTGCCGCTCTAGATAAATATTTTACCTATTACAGCCGACCTAGACGAATTATCTCAGATAGGGGAACTTGTTTTACGTCATTACAATTTGAAGAATTTTTATTGAGAAAAAATATACTGCACGTAAAGGTGGCCGTGGCTTCTCCACAAGCAAATGGCCAAGTAGAGCGAGTTAATAGAGTAATTAAGTCAATGTTGGGGAAGTTAAGTGATCCGATAGACCACTCTGACTGGTCTAACAAGCTTACTCAGGTAGAATATGCGATCAATAATTCAATTCATGGTACTACAAGAAATACGCCTAGCATGCTCCTCTTTGGTACAGAGCAGCGAGGTCCGCAGATAGACGAACTTACTGAATACTTGGACGAAAAACATGACCTGAACCGAGACCGCGACCTAACACAGATCCGTTCTAATGCTGAAAGAGCGATACTGAAAAAACAAGACGATAGCTTAAATTATTTTTTAAAACATAGCACCAATGCAAAACAATATAATGTTGGCGATTTTGTGGTCATACGTAATGTCGACACAGTTGTTGGCACGAATAAGAAATTTGTACCCAAATACAGAGGGCCGTATGCCATTCATAAGATCCTGGGCAATGATAGATATGTCGTCCGCGACATAGATAACTGCCAATTGACGCAGTTGCCGTATGACGGAGTAGTGGAGGCAAATAAATTGCGTAAATGGTTACTGAAACCAAATGAAGAGACCAATAGTGTAAATAGTTAAGACAAGTTGTTAATCATAAGTAATAGTGTTTAAGCAATGTACATATATGATTGTTTTATATTATGATCGAGGACGATCAAATGTCAGATTGGCCGAGTTGTAAACTACTTAATTTCTGAATCAACCCTGTTCTACAATGATTGTGAATTACTTCGGAATCAACCCTGTTCTATACTTATTGTGACTTACTTCTGAATCAACCCTGTAACAAAATGGTTTCCGGTCGCTCTCTTCCGGCTGACATTTGACAAGAACGCACGCATTAGACGTCGCTGAATAAAATCTTCAACAATCAAGCCTCAATCTTCATCGTTTTTAATTGTGTGATTGTGCTTTTGTAATTGTACTTTTGCATAAACAAGTTCCCGTTATGAACTCGCGTGATCGAGACTGTGTGGTTGTTGTTGTATTAACAACCGTACGACTGTTGACCTGACTGGTGAGTGTTTTTTTTTTCGGTTGGTGTCCGTGTGTGAGAGTGAGGGGGCAATGGGCGTAGAGCGGTCATCCGTGGAGGGGGGTGCGGTGGTGCCCGTCTCCGTGGTTGGCGGTGATAGGCCCGGGCCCGCGCCTGTTAAGGAAGCAAGAAGCTTGGTCGTGAAGACCAAAAAGAGTGGTGGCAAGGTGGCGGTTGCTGACCAGGGGCCATCGCGGCTGGAGGCACCGGCGCCGATGGTTGCCCTGAAGGCCATCACGGCTAAACTCATGGGTGTCGTGAATGGTTCGGATGGTGTTAGCGCCGCTGCAGGTAGGGAAGTAGCGAGCCTTGCCCAGGAGTATGAGCTGCTGCTCATATCAATGCAGTGTGAGAACGCGAAAATGGAGGGCCGCATCGCTGGCCTAATGGAGGCTTTGGCATCGCGGGCCATGCCGGCGCCAGGTGCGGTGCGTGCGGGTGCTCCCCAAGCGGCCGTTGCTTCGGTGCCGGTACCGGTTGCGGCGTCTATGCCGACTGCGCAGCCCATGACTGCAAAGCCGGCAGAAACGTGGTCCGTTGTAGTGCGGAGTCGCGACGGAAAAGCGTCGGCAAATGAGGTGGCTACCAAGGTAGTTAAAAAGGCGGGTCCTTCTCTGGGCGTGAGGGTTCACGAGGTGAAGCCACTTCGTAGTGGTGGAGTGCTAATTCGCACCCCCTCAAAGGCCGAAGCAGTGAAGTTGGCCAAGAACGCCAAATTTGACGAGCTTGGGCTTGACATTAGTGCGAATGATAAATTGGGGCCTCGAATCGTCGTCCAGGGGGTTCATTCGGAGATTACTCCGAGTGAATTCATGGAAGAGCTCTATTGATTGTGTGATTTTTTTTTTTTTTTTTTTTTTTTTGGCTAGCGTAATATTGATTGTGTGATTGTGCTTTATAATTGTACTTTTGCATAAACAAGTTCCCGTTAGGAACTCGCGTGATCGAGACTGTGTGGTTGTTGTTGTATTAACAACCGTACGACTGCTGACCTGACTGGTGAGTGTTTTGTTTTTTTTTTCGGTTGGTGTCCGTGTGTGAGAGTGAGGCGGCAATGGGCGTAGAGCGGTCATCCGTGGAGGGGGGTGCGGTGGTGCCCATCTCCGTGATTGGCGGTGATAGGCCCGGGCCCGCGCCTATTAAGGAAGCAAGAAGCTTGGTCGTGAAGACCAAAAAGAGTGGTGGCAAGGTAGCGGTTGCTGACCAGGGGCCATCGCGGCTGGAGGCACCGGCGCCGATGGTTGCCCTGAGGGCCATCACGGCTAAACTCATGGGTGTCGTGAATGGTGCGGATGGTGTTAGCGCCGCTGCAGGTAGGGAAGTAGCGAGCCTTGCCCAGGAGTATGAGCTGCGGTTCATATCAATGCAGTGTGAGAACGCGAAAATGGAGGGCCGCATCGCTGGCCTTATGGAGGCTTTGGCATCGCGGGCCATGCCGGCGCCAGGTGCGGTGCGTGCGGGTGCTCCCCAAGCGGCCGTTGCCTCGGTGCCGGTACCGGTTGCGGCGTCTATGCCGACTGCGCAGCCCATGACTGCAAAGCCGGCAAAAACGTGGTCCGTTGTAGTGCGGAGTCGCGACGCAAAAGCGTCGGCAAATGAGGTGGCTACCTAGGTAGTTAAAGAGGCGGGTCCTTCTCTGGGCGTGAGGGTTCAAGAGGTGAAGCCACTTCGTAGTGGTGGAGTGCTAATTCGCACCCCCTCAAAGGCCGAAGCAGTGAAGTTGGCCAAGAACGCCAAATTTGACGAGCTTGGGCTTGACATTAGTGCGAATGATAAATTGGGGCCTCGAATCGTCGTCCAGGGGGTTCATTCGGAGATTACTCCGAGTGAATTCATGGAAGAGCTCTATTGATAGTGTGATTTTTTTTTTTTTTTTTTTTTTTTTTTGGCTAGCGTAATATTGATTGTGTGATTGTGCTTTTGTAATTGTACAGCTGACCTGACTGGTGAGTGTTTTGTTTTTTTTTTTTTGTATCAACAGCCGTACGACTGCTGACCTGACTGGTGAGTGTTTTTTTTTTTTTGTATTAACAACCGTACGACTGCTGACCAGACTGGTGAGTGTTTTTTTTTTTTTTTTTTTTGGCTAGCGTAATATTGATTGTGTGATTGTGCTTTTGTAATTGTACTTTTGCATAAACAAGTTCCCGTTATGAACTCGCGTGATCGAGACTGTGTGGTTGTTGTTGTATTAACAACCGTACGACTGTTGACCTGACTGGTGAGTGTTTTTTTTTTCGGTTGGTGTCCGTGTGTGAGAGTGAGGGGGCAATGGGCGTAGAGCGGTCATCCGTGGAGGGGGGTGCGGTGGTGCCCGTCTCCGTGGTTGGCGGTGATAGGCCCGGGCCCGCGCCTGTTAAGGAAGCAAGAAGCTTGGTCGTGAAGACCAAAAAGAGTGGTGGCAAGGTGGCGGTTGCTGACCAGGGGCCATCGCGGCTGGAGGCACCGGCGCCGATGGTTGCCCTGAAGGCCATCACGGCTAAACTCATGGGTGTCGTGAATGGTTCGGATGGTGTTAGCGCCGCTGCAGGTAGGGAAGTAGCGAGCCTTGCCCAGGAGTATGAGCTGCTGCTCATATCAATGCAGTGTGAGAACGCGAAAATGGAGGGCCGCATCGCTGGCCTAATGGAGGCTTTGGCATCGCGGGCCATGCCGGCGCCAGGTGCGGTGCGTGCGGGTGCTCCCCAAGCGGCCGTTGCTTCGGTGCCGGTACCGGTTGCGGCGTCTATGCCGACTGCGCAGCCCATGACTGCAAAGCCGGCAGAAACGTGGTCCGTTGTAGTGCGGAGTCGCGACGGAAAAGCGTCGGCAAATGAGGTGGCTACCAAGGTAGTTAAAAAGGCGGGTCCTTCTCTGGGCGTGAGGGTTCACGAGGTGAAGCCACTTCGTAGTGGTGGAGTGCTAATTCGCACCCCCTCAAAGGCCGAAGCAGTGAAGTTGGCCAAGAACGCCAAATTTGACGAGCTTGGGCTTGACATTAGTGCGAATGATAAATTGGGGCCTCGAATCGTCGTCCAGGGGGTTCATTCGGAGATTACTCCGAGTGAATTCATGGAAGAGCTCTATTGATTGTGTGATTTTTTTTTTTTTTTTTTTTTTTTTGGCTAGCGTAATATTGATTGTGTGATTGTGCTTTATAATTGTACTTTTGCATAAACAAGTTCCCGTTAGGAACTCGCGTGATCGAGACTGTGTGGTTGTTGTTGTATTAACAACCGTACGACTGCTGACCTGACTGGTGAGTGTTTTGTTTTTTTTTTCGGTTGGTGTCCGTGTGTGAGAGTGAGGCGGCAATGGGCGTAGAGCGGTCATCCGTGGAGGGGGGTGCGGTGGTGCCCATCTCCGTGATTGGCGGTGATAGGCCCGGGCCCGCGCCTATTAAGGAAGCAAGAAGCTTGGTCGTGAAGACCAAAAAGAGTGGTGGCAAGGTGGCGGTTGCTGACCAGGGGCCATCGCGGCTGGAGGCACCGGCGCCGATGGTTGCCCTGAGGGCCATCACGGCTAAACTCATGGGTGTCGTGAATGGTGCGGATGGTGTTAGCGCCGCTGCAGGTAGGGAAGTAGCGAGCCTTGCCCAGGAGTATGAGCTGCGGTTCATATCAATGCAGTGTGAGAACGCGAAAATGGAGGGCCGCATCGCTGGCCTTATGGAGGCTTTGGCATCGCGGGCCATGCCGGCGCCAGGTGCGGTGCGTGCGGGTGCTCCCCAAGCGGCCGTTGCCTCGGTGCCGGTACCGGTTGCGGCGTCTATGCCGACTGCGCAGCCCATGACTGCAAAGCCGGTGCTAATTCGCACCCCCTCAAAGGCCGAAGCAGTGAAGTTGGCCAAGAACGCCAAATTTGACGAGCTTGGGCTTGACATTAGTGCGAATGATAAATTGGGGCCTCGAATCGTCGTCCAGGGGGTTCATTCGGAGATTACTCCGAGTGAATTCATGGAAGAGCTCTATTGATAGTGTGATTTTTTTTTTTTTTTTTTTTTTTTTTGGCTAGCGTAATATTGATTGTGTGATTGTGCTTTTGTAATTGTACAGCTGACCTGACTGGTGAGTGTTTTGTTTTTTTTTTTTTGTATCAACAGCCGTACGACTGCTGACCTGACTGGTGAGTGTTTTTTTTTTTTTGTATTAACAACCGTACGACTGCTGACCAGACTGGTGAGTGTTTTTTTTTTTTTTTTTTTTCGCTAGCGTAATATTGATTGTGTGATTGTGCTTTTGTAATTGTACTTTTGCATAAACAAGTTCCCGTTATGAACTCGCGTGATCGAGACTGTGTGGTTGTTGTTGTATTAACAACCGTACGACTGTTGACCTGACTGGTGAGTGTTTTTTTTTCGGTTGGTGTCCGTGTGTGAGAGTGAGGGGGCAATGGGCGTAGAGCGGTCATCCGTGGAGGGGGGTGCGGTGGTGCCCGTCTCCGTGGTTGGCGGTGATAGGCCCGGGCCCGCGCCTGTTAAGGAAGCAAGAAGCTTGGTCGTGAAGACCAAAAAGAGTGGTGGCAAGGTGGCGGTTGCTGACCAGGGGCCATCGCGGCTGGAGGCACCGGCGCCGATGGTTGCCCTGAAGGCCATCACGGCTAAACTCATGGGTGTCGTGAATGGTTCGGATGGTGTTAGCGCCGCTGCAGGTAGGGAAGTAGCGAGCCTTGCCCAGGAGTATGAGCTGCTGCTCATATCAATGCAGTGTGAGAACGCGAAAATGGAGGGCCGCATCGCTGGCCTAATGGAGGCTTTGGCATCGCGGGCCATGCCGGCGCCAGGTGCGGTGCGTGCGGGTGCTCCCCAAGCGGCCGTTGCTTCGGTGCCGGTACCGGTTGCGGCGTCTATGCCGACTGCGCAGCCCATGACTGCAAAGCCGGCAGAAACGTGGTCCGTTGTAGTGCGGAGTCGCGACGGAAAAGCGTCGGCAAATGAGGTGGCTACCAAGGTAGTTAAAAAGGCGGGTCCTTCTCTGGGCGTGAGGGTTCACGAGGTGAAGCCACTTCGTAGTGGTGGAGTGCTAATTCGCACCCCCTCAAAGGCCGAAGCAGTGAAGTTGGCCAAGAACGCCAAATTTGACGAGCTTGGGCTTGACATTAGTGCGAATGATAAATTGGGGCCTCGAATCGTCGTCCAGGGGGTTCATTCGGAGATTACTCCGAGTGAATTCATGGAAGAGCTCTATTGATTGTGTGATTTTTTTTTTTTTTTTTTTTTTTTTGGCTAGCGTAATATTGATTGTGTGATTGTGCTTTATAATTGTACTTTTGCATAAACAAGTTCCCGTTAGGAACTCGCGTGATCGAGACTGTGTGGTTGTTGTTGTATTAACAACCGTACGACTGCTGACCTGACTGGTGAGTGTTTTGTTTTTTTTTTCGGTTGGTGTCCGTGTGTGAGAGTGAGGCGGCAATGGGCGTAGAGCGGTCATCCGTGGAGGGGGGTGCGGTGGTGCCCATCTCCGTGATTGGCGGTGATAGGCCCGGGCCCGCGCCTATTAAGGAAGCAAGAAGCTTGGTCGTGAAGACCAAAAAGAGTGGTGGCAAGGTGGCGGTTGCTGACCAGGGGCCATCGCGGCTGGAGGCACCGGCGCCGATGGTTGCCCTGAGGGCCATCACGGCTAAACTCATGGGTGTCGTGAATGGTGCGGATGGTGTTAGCGCCGCTGCAGGTAGGGAAGTAGCGAGCCTTGCCCAGGAGTATGAGCTGCGGTTCATATCAATGCAGTGTGAGAACGCGAAAATGGAGGGCCGCATCGCTGGCCTTATGGAGGCTTTGGCATCGCGGGCCATGCCGGCGCCAGGTGCGGTGCGTGCGGGTGCTCCCCAAGCGGCCGTTGCCTCGGTGCCGGTACCGGTTGCGGCGTCTATGCCGACTGCGCAGCCCATGACTGCAAAGCCGGCAAAAACGTGGTCCGTTGTAGTGCGGAGTCGCGACGCAAAAGCGTCGGCAAATGAGGTGGCTACCTAGGTAGTTAAAGAGGCGGGTCCTTCTCTGGGCGTGAGGGTTCAAGAGGTGAAGCCACTTCGTAGTGGTGGAGTGCTAATTCGCACCCCCTCAAAGGCCGAAGCAGTGAAGTTGGCCAAGAACGCCAAATTTGACGAGCTTGGGCTTGACATTAGTGCGAATGATAAATTGGGGCCTCGAATCGTCGTCCAGGGGGTTCATTCGGAGATTACTCCGAGTGAATTCATGGAAGAGCTCTATTGATAGTGTGATTTTTTTTTTTTTTTTTTTTTTTTTGGCTAGCGTAATATTGATTGTGTGATTGTGCTTTTGTAATTGTACAGCTGACCTGACTGGTGAGTGTTTTGTTTTTTTTTTTTTGTATCAACAGCCGTACGACTGCTGACCTGACTGGTGAGTGTTTTTTTTTTTTTGTATTAACAACCGTACGACTGCTGACCAGACTGGTGAGTGTTTTTTTTTTTTTTTTTTTTGGCTAGCGTAATATTGATTGTGTGATTGTGCTTTTGTAATTGTACTTTTGCATAAACAAGTTCCCGTTATGAACTCGCGTGATCGAGACTGTGTGGTTGTTGTTGTATTAACAACCGTACGACTGTTGACCTGACTGGTGAGTGTTTTTTTTTTCGGTTGGTGTCCGTGTGTGAGAGTGAGGGGGCAATGGGCGTAGAGCGGTCATCCGTGGAGGGGGGTGCGGTGGTGCCCGTCTCCGTGGTTGGCGGTGATAGGCCCGGGCCCGCGCCTGTTAAGGAAGCAAGAAGCTTGGTCGTGAACCAAAAAGAGTGGTGGCAAGGTGGCGGTTGCTGACCAGGGGCCATCGCGGCTGGAGGCACCGGCGCCGATGGTTGCCCTGAAGGCCATCACGGCTAAACTCATGGGTGTCGTGAATGGTTCGGATGGTGTTAGCGCCGCTGCAGGTAGGGAAGTAGCGAGCCTTGCCCAGGAGTATGAGCTGCTGCTCATATCAATGCAGTGTGAGAACGCGAAAATGGAGGGCCGCATCGCTGGCCTAATGGAGGCTTTGGCATCGCGGGCCATGCCGGCGCCAGGTGCGGTGCGTGCGGGTGCTCCCCAAGCGGCCGTTGCTTCGGTGCCGGTACCGGTTGCGGCGTCTATGCCGACTGCGCAGCCCATGACTGCAAAGCCGGCAGAAACGTGGTCCGTTGTAGTGCGGAGTCGCGACGGAAAAGCGTCGGCAAATGAGGTGGCTACCAAGGTAGTTAAAAAGGCGGGTCCTTCTCTGGGCGTGAGGGTTCACGAGGTGAAGCCACTTCGTAGTGGTGGAGTGCTAATTCGCACCCCCTCAAAGGCCGAAGCAGTGAAGTTGGCCAAGAACGCCAAATTTGACGAGCTTGGGCTTGACATTAGTGCGAATGATAAATTGGGGCCTCGAATCGTCGTCCAGGGGGTTCATTCGGAGATTACTCCGAGTGAATTCATGGAAGAGCTCTATTGATTGTGTGATTTTTTTTTTTTTTTTTTTTTTTTTGGCTAGCGTAATATTGATTGTGTGATTGTGCTTTATAATTGTACTTTTGCATAAACAAGTTCCCGTTAGGAACTCGCGTGATCGAGACTGTGTGGTTGTTGTTGTATTAACAACCGTACGACTGCTGACCTGACTGGTGAGTGTTTTGTTTTTTTTTTCGGTTGGTGTCCGTGTGTGAGAGTGAGGCGGCAATGGGCGTAGAGCGGTCATCCGTGGAGGGGGGTGCGGTGGTGCCCATCTCCGTGATTGGCGGTGATAGGCCCGGGCCCGCGCCTATTAAGGAAGCAAGAAGCTTGGTCGTGAAGACCAAAAAGAGTGGTGGCAAGGTGGCGGTTGCTGACCAGGGGCCATCGCGGCTGGAGGCACCGGCGCCGATGGTTGCCCTGAGGGCCATCACGGCTAAACTCATGGGTGTCGTGAATGGTGCGGATGGTGTTAGCGCCGCTGCAGGTAGGGAAGTAGCGAGCCTTGCCCAGGAGTATGAGCTGCGGTTCATATCAATGCAGTGTGAGAACGCGAAAATGGAGGGCCGCATCGCTGGCCTTATGGAGGCTTTGGCATCGCGGGCCATGCCGGCGCCAGGTGCGGTGCGTGCGGGTGCTCCCCAAGCGGCCGTTGCCTCGGTGCCGGTACCGGTTGCGGCGTCTATGCCGACTGCGCAGCCCATGACTGCAAAGCCGGCAAAAACGTGGTCCGTTGTAGTGCGGAGTCGCGACGCAAAAGCGTCGGCAAATGAGGTGGCTACCTAGGTAGTTAAAGAGGCGGGTCCTTCTCTGGGCGTGAGGGTTCAAGAGGTGAAGCCACTTCGTAGTGGTGGAGTGCTAATTCGCACCCCCTCAAAGGCCGAAGCAGTGAAGTTGGCCAAGAACGCCAAATTTGACGAGCTTGGGCTTGACATTAGTGCGAATGATAAATTGGGGCCTCGAATCGTCGTCCAGGGGGTTCATTCGGAGATTACTCCGAGTGAATTCATGGAAGAGCTCTATTGATAGTGTGATTTTTTTTTTTTTTTTTTTTTTTTTTTGGCTAGCGTAATATTGATTGTGTGATTGTGCTTTTGTAATTGTACAGCTGACCTGACTGGTGAGTGTTTGGTTTTTTTTTTTTTGTATCAACAGCCGTACGACTGCTGACCTGACTGGTGAGTGTTTTTTTTTTTTTGTATTAACAACCGTACGACTGCTGACCAGACTGGTGAGTGTTTTTTTTTTTTTTTTTTTTGGCTAGCGTAATATTGATTGTGTGATTGTGCTTTTGTAATTGTACTTTTGCATAAACAAGTTCCCGTTATGAACTCGCGTGATCGAGACTGTGTGGTTGTTGTTGTATTAACAACCGTACGACTGTTGACCTGACTGGTGAGTGTTTTTTTTTTCGGTTGGTGTCCGTGTGTGAGAGTGAGGGGGCAATGGGCGTAGAGCGGTCATCCGTGGAGGGGGGTGCGGTGGTGCCCGTCTCCGTGGTTGGCGGTGATAGGCCCGGGCCCGCGCCTGTTAAGGAAGCAAGAAGCTTGGTCGTGAAGACCAAAAAGAGTGGTGGCAAGGTGGCGGTTGCTGACCAGGGGCCATCGCGGCTGGAGGCACCGGCGCCGATGGTTGCCCTGAAGGCCATCACGGCTAAACTCATGGGTGTCGTGAATGGTTCGGATGGTGTTAGCGCCGCTGCAGGTAGGGAAGTAGCGAGCCTTGCCCAGGAGTATGAGCTGCTGCTCATATCAATGCAGTGTGAGAACGCGAAAATGGAGGGCCGCATCGCTGGCCTAATGGAGGCTTTGGCATCGCGGGCCATGCCGGCGCCAGGTGCGGTGCGTGCGGGTGCTCCCCAAGCGGCCGTTGCTTCGGTGCCGGTACCGGTTGCGGCGTCTATGCCGACTGCGCAGCCCATGACTGCAAAGCCGGCAGAAACGTGGTCCGTTGTAGTGCGGAGTCGCGACGGAAAAGCGTCGGCAAATGAGGTGGCTACCAAGGTAGTTAAAAAGGCGGGTCCTTCTCTGGGCGTGAGGGTTCACGAGGTGAAGCCACTTCGTAGTGGTGGAGTGCTAATTCGCACCCCCTCAAAGGCCGAAGCAGTGAAGTTGGCCAAGAACGCCAAATTTGACGAGCTTGGGCTTGACATTAGTGCGAATGATAAATTGGGGCCTCGAATCGTCGTCCAGGGGGTTCATTCGGAGATTACTCCGAGTGAATTCATGGAAGAGCTCTATTGATTGTGTGATTTTTTTTTTTTTTTTTTTTTTTTTGGCTAGCGTAATATTGATTGTGTGATTGTGCTTTATAATTGTACTTTTGCATAAACAAGTTCCCGTTAGGAACTCGCGTGATCGAGACTGTGTGGTTGTTGTTGTATTAACAACCGTACGACTGCTGACCTGACTGGTGAGTGTTTTGTTTTTTTTTTCGGTTGGTGTCCGTGTGTGAGAGTGAGGCGGCAATGGGCGTAGAGCGGTCATCCGTGGAGGGGGGTGCGGTGGTGCCCATCTCCGTGATTGGCGGTGATAGGCCCGGGCCCGCGCCTATTAAGGAAGCAAGAAGCTTGGTCGTGAAGACCAAAAAGAGTGGTGGCAAGGTGGCGGTTGCTGACCAGGGGCCATCGCGGCTGGAGGCACCGGCGCCGATGGTTGCCCTGAGGGCCATCACGGCTAAACTCATGGGTGTCGTGAATGGTGCGGATGGTGTTAGCGCCGCTGCAGGTAGGGAAGTAGCGAGCCTTGCCCAGGAGTATGAGCTGCGGTTCATATCAATGCAGTGTGAGAACGCGAAAATGGAGGGCCGCATCGCTGGCCTTATGGAGGCTTTGGCATCGCGGGCCATGCCGGCGCCAGGTGCGGTGCGTGCGGGTGCTCCCCAAGCGGCCGTTGCCTCGGTGCCGGTACCGGTTGCGGCGTCTATGCCGACTGCGCAGCCCATGACTGCAAAGCCGGCAAAAACGTGGTCCGTTGTAGTGCGGAGTCGCGACGCAAAAGCGTCGGCAAATGAGGTGGCTACCTAGGTAGTTAAAGAGGCGGGTCCTTCTCTGGGCGTGAGGGTTCAAGAGGTGAAGCCACTTCGTAGTGGTGGAGTGCTAATTCGCACCCCCTCAAAGGCCGAAGCAGTGAAGTTGGCCAAGAACGCCAAATTTGACGAGCTTGGGCTTGACATTAGTGCGAATGATAAATTGGGGCCTCGAATCGTCGTCCAGGGGGTTCATTCGGAGATTACTCCGAGTGAATTCATGGAAGAGCTCTATTGATAGTGTGATTTTTTTTTTTTTTTTTTTTTTTTTTTGGCTAGCGTAATATTGATTGTGTGATTGTGCTTTTGTAATTGTACAGCTGACCTGACTGGTGAGTGTTTTGTTTTTTTTTTTTTGTATCAACAGCCGTACGACTGCTGACCTGACTGGTGAGTGTTTTTTTTTTTTTGTATTAACAACCGTACGACTGCTGACCAGACTGGTGAGTGTTTTTTTTTTTTTTTTTTTTGGCTAGCGTAATATTGATTGTGTGATTGTGCTTTTGTAATTGTACTTTTGCATAAACAAGTTCCCGTTATGAACTCGCGTGATCGAGACTGTGTGGTTGTTGTTGTATTAACAACCGTACGACTGTTGACCTGACTGGTGAGTGTTTTTTTTTTCGGTTGGTGTCCGTGTGTGAGAGTGAGGGGGCAATGGGCGTAGAGCGGTCATCCGTGGAGGGGGGTGCGGTGGTGCCCGTCTCCGTGGTTGGCGGTGATAGGCCCGGGCCCGCGCCTGTTAAGGAAGCAAGAAGCTTGGTCGTGAAGACCAAAAAGAGTGGTGGCAAGGTGGCGGTTGCTGACCAGGGGCCATCGCGGCTGGAGGCACCGGCGCCGATGGTTGCCCTGAAGGCCATCACGGCTAAACTCATGGGTGTCGTGAATGGTTCGGATGGTGTTAGCGCCGCTGCAGGTAGGGAAGTAGCGAGCCTTGCCCAGGAGTATGAGCTGCTGCTCATATCAATGCAGTGTGAGAACGCGAAAATGGAGGGCCGCATCGCTGGCCTAATGGAGGCTTTGGCATCGCGGGCCATGCCGGCGCCAGGTGCGGTGCGTGCGGGTGCTCCCCAAGCGGCCGTTGCTTCGGTGCCGGTACCGGTTGCGGCGTCTATGCCGACTGCGCAGCCCATGACTGCAAAGCCGGCAGAAACGTGGTCCGTTGTAGTGCGGAGTCGCGACGGAAAAGCGTCGGCAAATGAGGTGGCTACCAAGGTAGTTAAAAAGGCGGGTCCTTCTCTGGGCGTGAGGGTTCACGAGGTGAAGCCACTTCGTAGTGGTGGAGTGCTAATTCGCACCCCCTCAAAGGCCGAAGCAGTGAAGTTGGCCAAGAACGCCAAATTTGACGAGCTTGGGCTTGACATTAGTGCGAATGATAAATTGGGGCCTCGAATCGTCGTCCAGGGGGTTCATTCGGAGATTACTCCGAGTGAATTCATGGAAGAGCTCTATTGATTGTGTGATTTTTTTTTTTTTTTTTTTTTTTTTGGCTAGCGTAATATTGATTGTGTGATTGTGCTTTATAATTGTACTTTTGCATAAACAAGTTCCCGTTAGGAACTCGCGTGATCGAGACTGTGTGGTTGTTGTTGTATTAACAACCGTACGACTGCTGACCTGACTGGTGAGTGTTTTGTTTTTTTTTTCGGTTGGTGTCCGTGTGTGAGAGTGAGGCGGCAATGGGCGTAGAGCGGTCATCCGTGGAGGGGGGTGCGGTGGTGCCCATCTCCGTGATTGGCGGTGATAGGCCCGGGCCCGCGCCTATTAAGGAAGCAAGAAGCTTGGTCGTGAAGACCAAAAAGAGTGGTGGCAAGGTGGCGGTTGCTGACCAGGGGCCATCGCGGCTGGAGGCACCGGCGCCGATGGTTGCCCTGAGGGCCATCACGGCTAAACTCATGGGTGTCGTGAATGGTGCGGATGGTGTTAGCGCCGCTGCAGGTAGGGAAGTAGCGAGCCTTGCCCAGGAGTATGAGCTGCGGTTCATATCAATGCAGTGTGAGAACGCGAAAATGGAGGGCCGCATCGCTGGCCTTATGGAGGCTTTGGCATCGCGGGCCATGCCGGCGCCAGGTGCGGTGCGTGCGGGTGCTCCCCAAGCGGCCGTTGCCTCGGTGCCGGTACCGGTTGCGGCGTCTATGCCGACTGCGCAGCCCATGACTGCAAAGCCGGCAAAAACGTGGTCCGTTGTAGTGCGGAGTCGCGACGCAAAAGCGTCGGCAAATGAGGTGGCTACCTAGGTAGTTAAAGAGGCGGGTCCTTCTCTGGGCGTGAGGGTTCAAGAGGTGAAGCCACTTCGTAGTGGTGGAGTGCTAATTCGCACCCCCTCAAAGGCCGAAGCAGTGAAGTTGGCCAAGAACGCCAAATTTGACGAGCTTGGGCTTGACATTAGTGCGAATGATAAATTGGGGCCTCGAATCGTCGTCCAGGGGGTTCATTCGGAGATTACTCCGAGTGAATTCATGGAAGAGCTCTATTGATAGTGTGATTTTTTTTTTTTTTTTTTTTTTTTTTGGCTAGCGTAATATTGATTGTGTGATTGTGCTTTTGTAATTGTACAGCTGACCTGACTGGTGAGTGTTTTGTTTTTTTTTTTTTGTATCAACAGCCGTACGACTGCTGACCTGACTGGTGAGTGTTTTTTTTTTTTTTGTATTAACAACCGGACGACTGCTGACCAGACTGGTGAGTGTTTTTTTTTTTTTTTTTTTGGCTAGCGTAATATTGATTGTGTGATTGTGCTTTTGTAATTGTACTTTTGCATAAACAAGTTCCCGTTATGAACTCGCGTGATCGAGACTGTGTGGTTGTTGTTGTATTAACAACCGTACGACTGTTGACCTGACTGGTGAGTGTTTTTTTTTTCGGTTGGTGTCCGTGTGTGAGAGTGAGGGGGCAATGGGCGTAGAGCGGTCATCCGTGGAGGGGGGTGCGGTGGTGCCCGTCTCCGTGGTTGGCGGTGATAGGCCCGGGCCCGCGCCTGTTAAGGAAGCAAGAAGCTTGGTCGTGAAGACCAAAAAGAGTGGTGGCAAGGTGGCGGTTGCTGACCAGGGGCCATCGCGGCTGGAGGCACCGGCGCCGATGGTTGCCCTGAAGGCCATCACGGCTAAACTCATGGGTGTCGTGAATGGTTCGGATGGTGTTAGCGCCGCTGCAGGTAGGGAAGTAGCGAGCCTTGCCCAGGAGTATGAGCTGCTGCTCATATCAATGCAGTGTGAGAACGCGAAAATGGAGGGCCGCATCGCTGGCCTAATGGAGGCTTTGGCATCGCGGGCCATGCCGGCGCCAGGTGCGGTGCGTGCGGGTGCTCCCCAAGCGGCCGTTGCTTCGGTGCCGGTACCGGTTGCGGCGTCTATGCCGACTGCGCAGCCCATGACTGCAAAGCCGGCAGAAACGTGGTCCGTTGTAGTGCGGAGTCGCGACGGAAAAGCGTCGGCAAATGAGGTGGCTACCAAGGTAGTTAAAAAGGCGGGTCCTTCTCTGGGCGTGAGGGTTCACGAGGTGAAGCCACTTCGTAGTGGTGGAGTGCTAATTCGCACCCCCTCAAAGGCCGAAGCAGTGAAGTTGGCCAAGAACGCCAAATTTGACGAGCTTGGGCTTGACATTAGTGCGAATGATAAATTGGGGCCTCGAATCGTCGTCCAGGGGGTTCATTCGGAGATTACTCCGAGTGAATTCATGGAAGAGCTCTATTGATTGTGTGATTTTTTTTTTTTTTTTTTTTTTTTTGGCTAGCGTAATATTGATTGTGTGATTGTGCTTTATAATTGTACTTTTGCATAAACAAGTTCCCGTTAGGAACTCGCGTGATCGAGACTGTGTGGTTGTTGTTGTATTAACAACCGTACGACTGCTGACCTGACTGGTGAGTGTTTTGTTTTTTTTTTCGGTTGGTGTCCGTGTGTGAGAGTGAGGCGGCAATGGGCGTAGAGCGGTCATCCGTGGAGGGGGGTGCGGTGGTGCCCATCTCCGTGATTGGCGGTGATAGGCCCGGGCCCGCGCCTATTAAGGAAGCAAGAAGCTTGGTCGTGAAGACCAAAAAGAGTGGTGGCAAGGTGGCGGTTGCTGACCAGGGGCCATCGCGGCTGGAGGCACCGGCGCCGATGGTTGCCCTGAGGGCCATCACGGCTAAACTCATGGGTGTCGTGAATGGTGCGGATGGTGTTAGCGCCGCTGCAGGTAGGGAAGTAGCGAGCCTTGCCCAGGAGTATGAGCTGCGGTTCATATCAATGCAGTGTGAGAACGCGAAAATGGAGGGCCGCATCGCTGGCCTTATGGAGGCTTTGGCATCGCGGGCCATGCCGGCGCCAGGTGCGGTGCGTGCGGGTGCTCCCCAAGCGGCCGTTGCCTCGGTGCCGGTACCGGTTGCGGCGTCTATGCCGACTGCGCAGCCCATGACTGCAAAGCCGGCAAAAACGTGGTCCGTTGTAGTGCGGAGTCGCGACGCAAAAGCGTCGGCAAATGAGGTGGCTACCTAGGTAGTTAAAGAGGCGGGTCCTTCTCTGGGCGTGAGGGTTCAAGAGGTGAAGCCACTTCGTAGTGGTGGAGTGCTAATTCGCACCCCCTCAAAGGCCGAAGCAGTGAAGTTGGCCAAGAACGCCAAATTTGACGAGCTTGGGCTTGACATTAGTGCGAATGATAAATTGGGGCCTCGAATCGTCGTCCAGGGGGTTCATTCGGAGATTACTCCGAGTGAATTCATGGAAGAGCTCTATTGATAGTGTGATTTTTTTTTTTTTTTTTTTTTTTTTTTGGCTAGCGTAATATTGATTGTGTGATTGTGCTTTTGTAATTGTACAGCTGACCTGACTGGTGAGTGTTTTGTTTTTTTTTTTTGTATCAACAGCCGTACGACTGCTGACCTGACTGGTGAGTGTTTTTTTTTTTTTGTATTAACAACCGTACGACTGCTGACCAGACTGGTGAGTGTTTTTTTTTTTTTTTTTTTTGGCTAGCGTAATATTGATTGTGTGATTGTGCTTTTGTAATTGTACTTTTGCATAAACAAGTTCCCGTTATGAACTCGCGTGATCGAGACTGTGTGGTTGTTGTTGTATTAACAACCGTACGACTGTTGACCTGACTGGTGAGTGTTTTTTTTTTCGGTTGGTGTCCGTGTGTGAGAGTGAGGGGGCAATGGGCGTAGAGCGGTCATCCGTGGAGGGGGGTGCGGTGGTGCCCGTCTCCGTGGTTGGCGGTGATAGGCCCGGGCCCGCGCCTGTTAAGGAAGCAAGAAGCTTGGTCGTGAAGACCAAAAAGAGTGGTGGCAAGGTGGCGGTTGCTGACCAGGGGCCATCGCGGCTGGAGGCACCGGCGCCGATGGTTGCCCTGAAGGCCATCACGGCTAAACTCATGGGTGTCGTGAATGGTTCGGATGGTGTTAGCGCCGCTGCAGGTAGGGAAGTAGCGAGCCTTGCCCAGGAGTATGAGCTGCTGCTCATATCAATGCAGTGTGAGAACGCGAAAATGGAGGGCCGCATCGCTGGCCTAATGGAGGCTTTGGCATCGCGGGCCATGCCGGCGCCAGGTGCGGTGCGTGCGGGTGCTCCCCAAGCGGCCGTTGCTTCGGTGCCGGTACCGGTTGCGGCGTCTATGCCGACTGCGCAGCCCATGACTGCAAAGCCGGCAGAAACGTGGTCCGTTGTAGTGCGGAGTCGCGACGGAAAAGCGTCGGCAAATGAGGTGGCTACCAAGGTAGTTAAAAAGGCGGGTCCTTCTCTGGGCGTGAGGGTTCACGAGGTGAAGCCACTTCGTAGTGGTGGAGTGCTAATTCGCACCCCCTCAAAGGCCGAAGCAGTGAAGTTGGCCAAGAACGCCAAATTTGACGAGCTTGGGCTTGACATTAGTGCGAATGATAAATTGGGGCCTCGAATCGTCGTCCAGGGGGTTCATTCGGAGATTACTCCGAGTGAATTCATGGAAGAGCTCTATTGATTGTGTGATTTTTTTTTTTTTTTTTTTTTTTTTGGCTAGCGTAATATTGATTGTGTGATTGTGCTTTATAATTGTACTTTTGCATAAACAAGTTCCCGTTAGGAACTCGCGTGATCGAGACTGTGTGGTTGTTGTTGTATTAACAACCGTACGACTGCTGACCTGACTGGTGAGTGTTTTGTTTTTTTTTTCGGTTGGTGTCCGTGTGTGAGAGTGAGGCGGCAATGGGCGTAGAGCGGTCATCCGTGGAGGGGGGTGCGGTGGTGCCCATCTCCGTGATTGGCGGTGATAGGCCCGGGCCCGCGCCTATTAAGGAAGCAAGAAGCTTGGTCGTGAAGACCAAAAAGAGTGGTGGCAAGGTGGCGGTTGCTGACCAGGGGCCATCGCGGCTGGAGGCACCGGCGCCGATGGTTGCCCTGAGGGCCATCACGGCTAAACTCATGGGTGTCGTGAATGGTGCGGATGGTGTTAGCGCCGCTGCAGGTAGGGAAGTAGCGAGCCTTGCCCAGGAGTATGAGCTGCGGTTCATATCAATGCAGTGTGAGAACGCGAAAATGGAGGGCCGCATCGCTGGCCTTATGGAGGCTTTGGCATCGCGGGCCATGCCGGCGCCAGGTGCGGTGCGTGCGGGTGCTCCCCAAGCGGCCGTTGCCTCGGTGCCGGTACCGGTTGCGGCGTCTATGCCGACTGCGCAGCCCATGACTGCAAAGCCGGCAAAAACGTGGTCCGTTGTAGTGCGGAGTCGCGACGCAAAAGCGTCGGCAAATGAGGTGGCTACCTAGGTAGTTAAAGAGGCGGGTCCTTCTCTGGGCGTGAGGGTTCAAGAGGTGAAGCCACTTCGTAGTGGTGGAGTGCTAATTCGCACCCCCTCAAAGGCCGAAGCAGTGAAGTTGGCCAAGAACGCCAAATTTGACGAGCTTGGGCTTGACATTAGTGCGAATGATAAATTGGGGCCTCGAATCGTCGTCCAGGGGGTTCATTCGGAGATTACTCCGAGTGAATTCATGGAAGAGCTCTATTGATAGTGTGATTTTTTTTTTTTTTTTTTTTTTTTTTGGCTAGCGTAATATTGATTGTGTGATTGTGCTTTTGTAATTGTACAGCTGACCTGACTGGTGAGTGTTTTGTTTTTTTTTTTTTGTATCAACAGCCGTACGACTGCTGACCTGACTGGTGAGTGTTTTTTTTTTTTTGTATTAACAACCGGACGACTGCTGACCAGACTGGTGAGTGTTTTTTTTTTTTTTTTTTTTGGCTAGCGTAATATTGATTGTGTGATTGTGCTTTTGTAATTGTACTTTTGCATAAACAAGTTCCCGTTATGAACTCGCGTGATCGAGACTGTGTGGTTGTTGTTGTATTAACAACCGTACGACTGTTGACCTGACTGGTGAGTGTTTTTTTTTTCGGTTGGTGTCCGTGTGTGAGAGTGAGGGGGCAATGGGCGTAGAGCGGTCATCCGTGGAGGGGGGTGCGGTGGTGCCCGTCTCCGTGGTTGGCGGTGATAGGCCCGGGCCCGCGCCTGTTAAGGAAGCAAGAAGCTTGGTCGTGAAGACCAAAAAGAGTGGTGGCAAGGTGGCGGTTGCTGACCAGGGGCCATCGCGGCTGGAGGCACCGGCGCCGATGGTTGCCCTGAAGGCCATCACGGCTAAACTCATGGGTGTCGTGAATGGTTCGGATGGTGTTAGCGCCGCTGCAGGTAGGGAAGTAGCGAGCCTTGCCCAGGAGTATGAGCTGCTGCTCATATCAATGCAGTGTGAGAACGCGAAAATGGAGGGCCGCATCGCTGGCCTAATGGAGGCTTTGGCATCGCGGGCCATGCCGGCGCCAGGTGCGGTGCGTGCGGGTGCTCCCCAAGCGGCCGTTGCTTCGGTGCCGGTACCGGTTGCGGCGTCTATGCCGACTGCGCAGCCCATGACTGCAAAGCCGGCAGAAACGTGGTCCGTTGTAGTGCGGAGTCGCGACGGAAAAGCGTCGGCAAATGAGGTGGCTACCAAGGTAGTTAAAAAGGCGGGTCCTTCTCTGGGCGTGAGGGTTCACGAGGTGAAGCCACTTCGTAGTGGTGGAGTGCTAATTCGCACCCCCTCAAAGGCCGAAGCAGTGAAGTTGGCCAAGAACGCCAAATTTGACGAGCTTGGGCTTGACATTAGTGCGAATGATAAATTGGGGCCTCGAATCGTCGTCCAGGGGGTTCATTCGGAGATTACTCCGAGTGAATTCATGGAAGAGCTCTATTGATTGTGTGATTTTTTTTTTTTTTTTTTTTTTTTTGGCTAGCGTAATATTGATTGTGTGATTGTGCTTTATAATTGTACTTTTGCATAAACAAGTTCCCGTTAGGAACTCGCGTGATCGAGACTGTGTGGTTGTTGTTGTATTAACAACCGTACGACTGCTGACCTGACTGGTGAGTGTTTTGTTTTTTTTTTCGGTTGGTGTCCGTGTGTGAGAGTGAGGCGGCAATGGGCGTAGAGCGGTCATCCGTGGAGGGGGGTGCGGTGGTGCCCATCTCCGTGATTGGCGGTGATAGGCCCGGGCCCGCGCCTATTAAGGAAGCAAGAAGCTTGGTCGTGAAGACCAAAAAGAGTGGTGGCAAGGTGGCGGTTGCTGACCAGGGGCCATCGCGGCTGGAGGCACCGGCGCCGATGGTTGCCCTGAGGGCCATCACGGCTAAACTCATGGGTGTCGTGAATGGTGCGGATGGTGTTAGCGCCGCTGCAGGTAGGGAAGTAGCGAGCCTTGCCCAGGAGTATGAGCTGCGGTTCATATCAATGCAGTGTGAGAACGCGAAAATGGAGGGCCGCATCGCTGGCCTTATGGAGGCTTTGGCATCGCGGGCCATGCCGGCGCCAGGTGCGGTGCGTGCGGGTGCTCCCCAAGCGGCCGTTGCCTCGGTGCCGGTACCGGTTGCGGCGTCTATGCCGACTGCGCAGCCCATGACTGCAAAGCCGGCAAAAACGTGGTCCGTTGTAGTGCGGAGTCGCGACGCAAAAGCGTCGGCAAATGAGGTGGCTACCTAGGTAGTTAAAGAGGCGGGTCCTTCTCTGGGCGTGAGGGTTCAAGAGGTGAAGCCACTTCGTAGTGGTGGAGTGCTAATTCGCACCCCCTCAAAGGCCGAAGCAGTGAAGTTGGCCAAGAACGCCAAATTTGACGAGCTTGGGCTTGACATTAGTGCGAATGATAAATTGGGGCCTCGAATCGTCGTCCAGGGGGTTCATTCGGAGATTACTCCGAGTGAATTCATGGAAGAGCTCTATTGATAGTGTGATTTTTTTTTTTTTTTTTTTTTTTTTTGGCTAGCGTAATATTGATTGTGTGATTGTGCTTTTGTAATTGTACAGCTGACCTGACTGGTGAGTGTTTTGTTTTTTTTTTTTGTATCAACAGCCGTACGACTGCTGACCTGACTGGTGAGTGTTTTTTTTTTTTTGTATTAACAACCGTACGACTGCTGACCAGACTGGTGAGTGTTTTTTTTTTTTTTTTTTTGGCTAGCGTAATATTGATTGTGTGATTGTGCTTTTGTAATTGTACTTTTGCATAAACAAGTTCCCGTTATGAACTCGCGTGATCGAGACTGTGTGGTTGTTGTTGTATTAACAACCGTACGACTGTTGACCTGACTGGTGAGTGTTTTTTTTTTCGGTTGGTGTCCGTGTGTGAGAGTGAGGGGGCAATGGGCGTAGAGCGGTCATCCGTGGAGGGGGGTGCGGTGGTGCCCGTCTCCGTGGTTGGCGGTGATAGGCCCGGGCCCGCGCCTGTTAAGGAAGCAAGAAGCTTGGTCGTGAAGACCAAAAAGAGTGGTGGCAAGGTGGCGGTTGCTGACCAGGGGCCATCGCGGCTGGAGGCACCGGCGCCGATGGTTGCCCTGAAGGCCATCACGGCTAAACTCATGGGTGTCGTGAATGGTTCGGATGGTGTTAGCGCCGCTGCAGGTAGGGAAGTAGCGAGCCTTGCCCAGGAGTATGAGCTGCTGCTCATATCAATGCAGTGTGAGAACGCGAAAATGGAGGGCCGCATCGCTGGCCTAATGGAGGCTTTGGCATCGCGGGCCATGCCGGCGCCAGGTGCGGTGCGTGCGGGTGCTCCCCAAGCGGCCGTTGCTTCGGTGCCGGTACCGGTTGCGGCGTCTATGCCGACTGCGCAGCCCATGACTGCAAAGCCGGCAGAAACGTGGTCCGTTGTAGTGCGGAGTCGCGACGGAAAAGCGTCGGCAAATGAGGTGGCTACCAAGGTAGTTAAAAAGGCGGGTCCTTCTCTGGGCGTGAGGGTTCACGAGGTGAAGCCACTTCGTAGTGGTGGAGTGCTAATTCGCACCCCCTCAAAGGCCGAAGCAGTGAAGTTGGCCAAGAACGCCAAATTTGACGAGCTTGGGCTTGACATTAGTGCGAATGATAAATTGGGGCCTCGAATCGTCGTCCAGGGGGTTCATTCGGAGATTACTCCGAGTGAATTCATGGAAGAGCTCTATTGATTGTGTGATTTTTTTTTTTTTTTTTTTTTTTTGGCTAGCGTAATATTGATTGTGTGATTGTGCTTTATAATTGTACTTTTGCATAAACAAGTTCCCGTTAGGAACTCGCGTGATCGAGACTGTGTGGTTGTTGTTGTATTAACAACCGTACGACTGCTGACCTGACTGGTGAGTGTTTTGTTTTTTTTTTCGGTTGGTGTCCGTGTGTGAGAGTGAGGCGGCAATGGGCGTAGAGCGGTCATCCGTGGAGGGGGGTGCGGTGGTGCCCATCTCCGTGATTGGCGGTGATAGGCCCGGGCCCGCGCCTATTAAGGAAGCAAGAAGCTTGGTCGTGAAGACCAAAAAGAGTGGTGGCAAGGTGGCGGTTGCTGACCAGGGGCCATCGCGGCTGGAGGCACCGGCGCCGATGGTTGCCCTGAGGGCCATCACGGCTAAACTCATGGGTGTCGTGAATGGTGCGGATGGTGTTAGCGCCGCTGCAGGTAGGGAAGTAGCGAGCCTTGCCCAGGAGTATGAGCTGCGGTTCATATCAATGCAGTGTGAGAACGCGAAAATGGAGGGCCGCATCGCTGGCCTTATGGAGGCTTTGGCATCGCGGGCCATGCCGGCGCCAGGTGCGGTGCGTGCGGGTGCTCCCCAAGCGGCCGTTGCCTCGGTGCCGGTACCGGTTGCGGCGTCTATGCCGACTGCGCAGCCCATGACTGCAAAGCCGGCAAAAACGTGGTCCGTTGTAGTGCGGAGTCGCGACGCAAAAGCGTCGGCAAATGAGGTGGCTACCTAGGTAGTTAAAGAGGCGGGTCCTTCTCTGGGCGTGAGGGTTCAAGAGGTGAAGCCACTTCGTAGTGGTGGAGTGCTAATTCGCACCCCCTCAAAGGCCGAAGCAGTGAAGTTGGCCAAGAACGCCAAATTTGACGAGCTTGGGCTTGACATTAGTGCGAATGATAAATTGGGGCCTCGAATCGTCGTCCAGGGGGTTCATTCGGAGATTACTCCGAGTGAATTCATGGAAGAGCTCTATTGATAGTGTGATTTTTTTTTTTTTTTTTTTTTTTTTTTTGGCTAGCGTAATATTGATTGTGTGATTGTGCTTTTGTAATTGTACAGCTGACCTGACTGGTGAGTGTTTTGTTTTTTTTTTTTTGTATCAACAGCCGTACGACTGCTGACCTGACTGGTGAGTGTTTTTTTTTTTTTTGTATTAACAACCGTACGACTGCTGACCAGACTGGTGAGTGTTTTTTTTTTTTTTTTTTTTGGCTAGCGTAATATTGATTGTGTGATTGTGCTTTTGTAATTGTACTTTTGCATAAACAAGTTCCCGTTATGAACTCGCGTGATCGAGACTGTGTGGTTGTTGTTGTATTAACAACCGTACGACTGTTGACCTGACTGGTGAGTGTTTTTTTTTTCGGTTGGTGTCCGTGTGTGAGAGTGAGGGGGCAATGGGCGTAGAGCGGTCATCCGTGGAGGGGGGTGCGGTGGTGCCCGTCTCCGTGGTTGGCGGTGATAGGCCCGGGCCCGCGCCTGTTAAGGAAGCAAGAAGCTTGGTCGTGAAGACCAAAAAGAGTGGTGGCAAGGTGGCGGTTGCTGACCAGGGGCCATCGCGGCTGGAGGCACCGGCGCCGATGGTTGCCCTGAAGGCCATCACGGCTAAACTCATGGGTGTCGTGAATGGTTCGGATGGTGTTAGCGCCGCTGCAGGTAGGGAAGTAGCGAGCCTTGCCCAGGAGTATGAGCTGCTGCTCATATCAATGCAGTGTGAGAACGCGAAAATGGAGGGCCGCATCGCTGGCCTAATGGAGGCTTTGGCATCGCGGGCCATGCCGGCGCCAGGTGCGGTGCGTGCGGGTGCTCCCCAAGCGGCCGTTGCTTCGGTGCCGGTACCGGTTGCGGCGTCTATGCCGACTGCGCAGCCCATGACTGCAAAGCCGGCAGAAACGTGGTCCGTTGTAGTGCGGAGTCGCGACGGAAAAGCGTCGGCAAATGAGGTGGCTACCAAGGTAGTTAAAAAGGCGGGTCCTTCTCTGGGCGTGAGGGTTCACGAGGTGAAGCCACTTCGTAGTGGTGGAGTGCTAATTCGCACCCCCTCAAAGGCCGAAGCAGTGAAGTTGGCCAAGAACGCCAAATTTGACGAGCTTGGGCTTGACATTAGTGCGAATGATAAATTGGGGCCTCGAATCGTCGTCCAGGGGGTTCATTCGGAGATTACTCCGAGTGAATTCATGGAAGAGCTCTATTGATTGTGTGATTTTTTTTTTTTTTTTTTTTTTTTTGGCTAGCGTAATATTGATTGTGTGATTGTGCTTTATAATTGTACTTTTGCATAAACAAGTTCCCGTTAGGAACTCGCGTGATCGAGACTGTGTGGTTGTTGTTGTATTAACAACCGTACGACTGCTGACCTGACTGGTGAGTGTTTTGTTTTTTTTTTCGGTTGGTGTCCGTGTGTGAGAGTGAGGCGGCAATGGGCGTAGAGCGGTCATCCGTGGAGGGGGGTGCGGTGGTGCCCATCTCCGTGATTGGCGGTGATAGGCCCGGGCCCGCGCCTATTAAGGAAGCAAGAAGCTTGGTCGTGAAGACCAAAAAGAGTGGTGGCAAGGTGGCGGTTGCTGACCAGGGGCCATCGCGGCTGGAGGCACCGGCGCCGATGGTTGCCCTGAGGGCCATCACGGCTAAACTCATGGGTGTCGTGAATGGTGCGGATGGTGTTAGCGCCGCTGCAGGTAGGGAAGTAGCGAGCCTTGCCCAGGAGTATGAGCTGCGGTTCATATCAATGCAGTGTGAGAACGCGAAAATGGAGGGCCGCATCGCTGGCCTTATGGAGGCTTTGGCATCGCGGGCCATGCCGGCGCCAGGTGCGGTGCGTGCGGGTGCTCCCCAAGCGGCCGTTGCCTCGGTGCCGGTACCGGTTGCGGCGTCTATGCCGACTGCGCAGCCCATGACTGCAAAGCCGGCAAAAACGTGGTCCGTTGTAGTGCGGAGTCGCGACGCAAAAGCGTCGGCAAATGAGGTGGCTACCTAGGTAGTTAAAGAGGCGGGTCCTTCTCTGGGCGTGAGGGTTCAAGAGGTGAAGCCACTTCGTAGTGGTGGAGTGCTAATTCGCACCCCCTCAAAGGCCGAAGCAGTGAAGTTGGCCAAGAACGCCAAATTTGACGAGCTTGGGCTTGACATTAGTGCGAATGATAAATTGGGGCCTCGAATCGTCGTCCAGGGGGTTCATTCGGAGATTACTCCGAGTGAATTCATGGAAGAGCTCTATTGATAGTGTGATTTTTTTTTTTTTTTTTTTTTTTTTTTGGCTAGCGTAATATTGATTGTGTGATTGTGCTTTTGTAATTGTACAGCTGACCTGACTGGTGAGTGTTTTGTTTTTTTTTTTTTGTATCAACAGCCGTACGACTGCTGACCTGACTGGTGAGTGTTTTTTTTTTTTTGTATTAACAACCGTACGACTGCTGACCAGACTGGTGAGTGTTTTTTTTTTTTTTTTTTTTGGCTAGCGTAATATTGATTGTGTGATTGTGCTTTTGTAATTGTACTTTTGCATAAACAAGTTCCCGTTATGAACTCGCGTGATCGAGACTGTGTGGTTGTTGTTGTATTAACAACCGTACGACTGTTGACCTGACTGGTGAGTGTTTTTTTTTCGGTTGGTGTCCGTGTGTGAGAGTGAGGGGGCAATGGGCGTAGAGCGGTCATCCGTGGAGGGGGGTGCGGTGGTGCCCGTCTCCGTGGTTGGCGGTGATAGGCCCGGGCCCGCGCCTGTTAAGGAAGCAAGAAGCTTGGTCGTGAAGACCAAAAAGAGTGGTGGCAAGGTGGCGGTTGCTGACCAGGGGCCATCGCGGCTGGAGGCACCGGCGCCGATGGTTGCCCTGAAGGCCATCACGGCTAAACTCATGGGTGTCGTGAATGGTTCGGATGGTGTTAGCGCCGCTGCAGGTAGGGAAGTAGCGAGCCTTGCCCAGGAGTATGAGCTGCTGCTCATATCAATGCAGTGTGAGAACGCGAAAATGGAGGGCCGCATCGCTGGCCTAATGGAGGCTTTGGCATCGCGGGCCATGCCGGCGCCAGGTGCGGTGCGTGCGGGTGCTCCCCAAGCGGCCGTTGCTTCGGTGCCGGTACCGGTTGCGGCGTCTATGCCGACTGCGCAGCCCATGACTGCAAAGCCGGCAGAAACGTGGTCCGTTGTAGTGCGGAGTCGCGACGGAAAAGCGTCGGCAAATGAGGTGGCTACCAAGGTAGTTAAAAAGGCGGGTCCTTCTCTGGGCGTGAGGGTTCACGAGGTGAAGCCACTTCGTAGTGGTGGAGTGCTAATTCGCACCCCCTCAAAGGCCGAAGCAGTGAAGTTGGCCAAGAACGCCAAATTTGACGAGCTTGGGCTTGACATTAGTGCGAATGATAAATTGGGGCCTCGAATCGTCGTCCAGGGGGTTCATTCGGAGATTACTCCGAGTGAATTCATGGAAGAGCTCTATTGATTGTGTGATTTTTTTTTTTTTTTTTTTTTTTTGGCTAGCGTAATATTGATTGTGTGATTGTGCTTTATAATTGTACTTTTGCATAAACAAGTTCCCGTTAGGAACTCGCGTGATCGAGACTGTGTGGTTGTTGTTGTATTAACAACCGTACGACTGCTGACCTGACTGGTGAGTGTTTTGTTTTTTTTTTCGGTTGGTGTCCGTGTGTGAGAGTGAGGCGGCAATGGGCGTAGAGCGGTCATCCGTGGAGGGGGGTGCGGTGGTGCCCATCTCCGTGATTGGCGGTGATAGGCCCGGGCCCGCGCCTATTAAGGAAGCAAGAAGCTTGGTCGTGAAGACCAAAAAGAGTGGTGGCAAGGTGGCGGTTGCTGACCAGGGGCCATCGCGGCTGGAGGCACCGGCGCCGATGGTTGCCCTGAGGGCCATCACGGCTAAACTCATGGGTGTCGTGAATGGTGCGGATGGTGTTAGCGCCGCTGCAGGTAGGGAAGTAGCGAGCCTTGCCCAGGAGTATGAGCTGCGGTTCATATCAATGCAGTGTGAGAACGCGAAAATGGAGGGCCGCATCGCTGGCCTTATGGAGGCTTTGGCATCGCGGGCCATGCCGGCGCCAGGTGCGGTGCGTGCGGGTGCTCCCCAAGCGGCCGTTGCCTCGGTGCCGGTACCGGTTGCGGCGTCTATGCCGACTGCGCAGCCCATGACTGCAAAGCCGGCAAAAACGTGGTCCGTTGTAGTGCGGAGTCGCGACGCAAAAGCGTCGGCAAATGAGGTGGCTACCTAGGTAGTTAAAGAGGCGGGTCCTTCTCTGGGCGTGAGGGTTCAAGAGGTGAAGCCACTTCGTAGTGGTGGAGTGCTAATTCGCACCCCCTCAAAGGCCGAAGCAGTGAAGTTGGCCAAGAACGCCAAATTTGACGAGCTTGGGCTTGACATTAGTGCGAATGATAAATTGGGGCCTCGAATCGTCGTCCAGGGGGTTCATTCGGAGATTACTCCGAGTGAATTCATGGAAGAGCTCTATTGATTGTGTGATTTTTTTTTTTTTTTTTTTTTTTTTGGCTAGCGTAATATTGATTGTGTGATTGTGCTTTATAATTGTACTTTTGCATAAACAAGTTCCCGTTAGGAACTCGCGTGATCGAGACTGTGTGGTTGTTGTTGTATTAACAACCGTACGACTGCTGACCTGACTGGTGAGTGTTTTGTTTTTTTTTTCGGTTGGTGTCCGTGTGTGAGAGTGAGGCGGCAATGGGCGTAGAGCGGTCATCCGTGGAGGGGGGTGCGGTGGTGCCCATCTCCGTGATTGGCGGTGATAGGCCCGGGCCCGCGCCTATTAAGGAAGCAAGAAGCTTGGTCGTGAAGACCAAAAAGAGTGGTGGCAAGGTGGCGGTTGCTGACCAGGGGCCATCGCGGCTGGAGGCACCGGCGCCGATGGTTGCCCTGAGGGCCATCACGGCTAAACTCATGGGTGTCGTGAATGGTGCGGATGGTGTTAGCGCCGCTGCAGGTAGGGAAGTAGCGAGCCTTGCCCAGGAGTATGAGCTGCGGTTCATATCAATGCAGTGTGAGAACGCGAAAATGGAGGGCCGCATCGCTGGCCTTATGGAGGCTTTGGCATCGCGGGCCATGCCGGCGCCAGGTGCGGTGCGTGCGGGTGCTCCCCAAGCGGCCGTTGCCTCGGTGCCGGTACCGGTTGCGGCGTCTATGCCGACTGCGCAGCCCATGACTGCAAAGCCGGCAAAAACGTGGTCCGTTGTAGTGCGGAGTCGCGACGCAAAAGCGTCGGCAAATGAGGTGGCTACCTAGGTAGTTAAAGAGGCGGGTCCTTCTCTGGGCGTGAGGGTTCAAGAGGTGAAGCCACTTCGTAGTGGTGGAGTGCTAATTCGCACCCCCTCAAAGGCCGAAGCAGTGAAGTTGGCCAAGAACGCCAAATTTGACGAGCTTGGGCTTGACATTAGTGCGAATGATAAATTGGGGCCTCGAATCGTCGTCCAGGGGGTTCATTCGGAGATTACTCCGAGTGAATTCATGGAAGAGCTCTATTGATAGTGTGATTTTTTTTTTTTTTTTTTTTTTTTTTTGGCTAGCGTAATATTGATTGTGTGATTGTGCTTTTGTAATTGTACAGCTGACCTGACTGGTGAGTGTTTTGTTTTTTTTTTTTTGTATCAACAGCCGTACGACTGCTGACCTGACTGGTGAGTGTTTTTTTTTTTTTGTATTAACAACCGTACGACTGCTGACCAGACTGGTGAGTGTTTTTTTTTTTTTTTTTTTTGGCTAGCGTAATATTGATTGTGTGATTGTGCTTTTGTAATTGTACTTTTGCATAAACAAGTTCCCGTTATGAACTCGCGTGATCGAGACTGTGTGGTTGTTGTTGTATTAACAACCGTACGACTGTTGACCTGACTGGTGAGTGTTTTTTTTTTCGGTTGGTGTCCGTGTGTGAGAGTGAGGGGGCAATGGGCGTAGAGCGGTCATCCGTGGAGGGGGGTGCGGTGGTGCCCGTCTCCGTGGTTGGCGGTGATAGGCCCGGGCCCGCGCCTGTTAAGGAAGCAAGAAGCTTGGTCGTGAAGACCAAAAAGAGTGGTGGCAAGGTGGCGGTTGCTGACCAGGGGCCATCGCGGCTGGAGGCACCGGCGCCGATGGTTGCCCTGAAGGCCATCACGGCTAAACTCATGGGTGTCGTGAATGGTTCGGATGGTGTTAGCGCCGCTGCAGGTAGGGAAGTAGCGAGCCTTGCCCAGGAGTATGAGCTGCTGCTCATATCAATGCAGTGTGAGAACGCGAAAATGGAGGGCCGCATCGCTGGCCTAATGGAGGCTTTGGCATCGCGGGCCATGCCGGCGCCAGGTGCGGTGCGTGCGGGTGCTCCCCAAGCGGCCGTTGCTTCGGTGCCGGTACCGGTTGCGGCGTCTATGCCGACTGCGCAGCCCATGACTGCAAAGCCGGCAGAAACGTGGTCCGTTGTAGTGCGGAGTCGCGACGGAAAAGCGTCGGCAAATGAGGTGGCTACCAAGGTAGTTAAAAAGGCGGGTCCTTCTCTGGGCGTGAGGGTTCACGAGGTGAAGCCACTTCGTAGTGGTGGAGTGCTAATTCGCACCCCCTCAAAGGCCGAAGCAGTGAAGTTGGCCAAGAACGCCAAATTTGACGAGCTTGGGCTTGACATTAGTGCGAATGATAAATTGGGGCCTCGAATCGTCGTCCAGGGGGTTCATTCGGAGATTACTCCGAGTGAATTCATGGAAGAGCTCTATTGATTGTGTGATTTTTTTTTTTTTTTTTTTTTTTTTGGCTAGCGTAATATTGATTGTGTGATTGTGCTTTATAATTGTACTTTTGCATAAACAAGTTCCCGTTAGGAACTCGCGTGATCGAGACTGTGTGGTTGTTGTTGTATTAACAACCGTACGACTGCTGACCTGACTGGTGAGTGTTTTGTTTTTTTTTTCGGTTGGTGTCCGTGTGTGAGAGTGAGGCGGCAATGGGCGTAGAGCGGTCATCCGTGGAGGGGGGTGCGGTGGTGCCCATCTCCGTGATTGGCGGTGATAGGCCCGGGCCCGCGCCTATTAAGGAAGCAAGAAGCTTGGTCGTGAAGACCAAAAAGAGTGGTGGCAAGGTGGCGGTTGCTGACCAGGGGCCATCGCGGCTGGAGGCACCGGCGCCGATGGTTGCCCTGAGGGCCATCACGGCTAAACTCATGGGTGTCGTGAATGGTGCGGATGGTGTTAGCGCCGCTGCAGGTAGGGAAGTAGCGAGCCTTGCCCAGGAGTATGAGCTGCGGTTCATATCAATGCAGTGTGAGAACGCGAAAATGGAGGGCCGCATCGCTGGCCTTATGGAGGCTTTGGCATCGCGGGCCATGCCGGCGCCAGGTGCGGTGCGTGCGGGTGCTCCCCAAGCGGCCGTTGCCTCGGTGCCGGTACCGGTTGCGGCGTCTATGCCGACTGCGCAGCCCATGACTGCAAAGCCGGCAAAAACGTGGTCCGTTGTAGTGCGGAGTCGCGACGCAAAAGCGTCGGCAAATGAGGTGGCTACCTAGGTAGTTAAAGAGGCGGGTCCTTCTCTGGGCGTGAGGGTTCAAGAGGTGAAGCCACTTCGTAGTGGTGGAGTGCTAATTCGCACCCCCTCAAAGGCCGAAGCAGTGAAGTTGGCCAAGAACGCCAAATTTGACGAGCTTGGGCTTGACATTAGTGCGAATGATAAATTGGGGCCTCGAATCGTCGTCCAGGGGGTTCATTCGGAGATTACTCCGAGTGAATTCATGGAAGAGCTCTATTGATAGTGTGATTTTTTTTTTTTTTTTTTTTTTTTTTTTGGCTAGCGTAATATTGATTGTGTGATTGTGCTTTTGTAATTGTACAGCTGACCTGACTGGTGAGTGTTTTGTTTTTTTTTTTTTGTATCAACAGCCGTACGACTGCTGACCTGACTGGTGAGTGTTTTTTTTTTTTTGTATTAACAACCGTACGACTGCTGACCAGACTGGTGAGTGTTTTTTTTTTTTTTTTTTTTGGCTAGCGTAATATTGATTGTGTGATTGTGCTTTTGTAATTGTACTTTTGCATAAACAAGTTCCCGTTATGAACTCGCGTGATCGAGACTGTGTGGTTGTTGTTGTATTAACAACCGTACGACTGTTGACCTGACTGGTGAGTGTTTTTTTTTTCGGTTGGTGTCCGTGTGTGAGAGTGAGGGGGCAATGGGCGTAGAGCGGTCATCCGTGGAGGGGGGTGCGGTGGTGCCCGTCTCCGTGGTTGGCGGTGATAGGCCCGGGCCCGCGCCTGTTAAGGAAGCAAGAAGCTTGGTCGTGAAGACCAAAAAGAGTGGTGGCAAGGTGGCGGTTGCTGACCAGGGGCCATCGCGGCTGGAGGCACCGGCGCCGATGGTTGCCCTGAAGGCCATCACGGCTAAACTCATGGGTGTCGTGAATGGTTCGGATGGTGTTAGCGCCGCTGCAGGTAGGGAAGTAGCGAGCCTTGCCCAGGAGTATGAGCTGCTGCTCATATCAATGCAGTGTGAGAACGCGAAAATGGAGGGCCGCATCGCTGGCCTAATGGAGGCTTTGGCATCGCGGGCCATGCCGGCGCCAGGTGCGGTGCGTGCGGGTGCTCCCCAAGCGGCCGTTGCTTCGGTGCCGGTACCGGTTGCGGCGTCTATGCCGACTGCGCAGCCCATGACTGCAAAGCCGGCAGAAACGTGGTCCGTTGTAGTGCGGAGTCGCGACGGAAAAGCGTCGGCAAATGAGGTGGCTACCAAGGTAGTTAAAAAGGCGGGTCCTTCTCTGGGCGTGAGGGTTCACGAGGTGAAGCCACTTCGTAGTGGTGGAGTGCTAATTCGCACCCCCTCAAAGGCCG
Source organism: Neria commutata (assembly GCA_963457695.1). NCBI lineage: Eukaryota > Metazoa > Arthropoda > Insecta > Diptera > Micropezidae > Neria > Neria commutata. The sequence continues at coordinate 5,939,115 of OY735250.1, forward strand.
AAGCAGTGAAGTTGGCCAAGAACGCCAAATTTGACGAGCTTGGGCTTGACATTAGTGCGAATGATAAATTGGGGCCTCGAATCGTCGTCCAGGGGGTTCATTCGGAGATTACTCCGAGTGAATTCATGGAAGAGCTCTATTGATTGTGTGATTTTTTTTTTTTTTTTTTTTTTTTTGGCTAGCGTAATATTGATTGTGTGATTGTGCTTTATAATTGTACTTTTGCATAAACAAGTTCCCGTTAGGAACTCGCGTGATCGAGACTGTGTGGTTGTTGTTGTATTAACAACCGTACGACTGCTGACCTGACTGGTGAGTGTTTTGTTTTTTTTTTCGGTTGGTGTCCGTGTGTGAGAGTGAGGCGGCAATGGGCGTAGAGCGGTCATCCGTGGAGGGGGGTGCGGTGGTGCCCATCTCCGTGATTGGCGGTGATAGGCCCGGGCCCGCGCCTATTAAGGAAGCAAGAAGCTTGGTCGTGAAGACCAAAAAGAGTGGTGGCAAGGTGGCGGTTGCTGACCAGGGGCCATCGCGGCTGGAGGCACCGGCGCCGATGGTTGCCCTGAGGGCCATCACGGCTAAACTCATGGGTGTCGTGAATGGTGCGGATGGTGTTAGCGCCGCTGCAGGTAGGGAAGTAGCGAGCCTTGCCCAGGAGTATGAGCTGCGGTTCATATCAATGCAGTGTGAGAACGCGAAAATGGAGGGCCGCATCGCTGGCCTTATGGAGGCTTTGGCATCGCGGGCCATGCCGGCGCCAGGTGCGGTGCGTGCGGGTGCTCCCCAAGCGGCCGTTGCCTCGGTGCCGGTACCGGTTGCGGCGTCTATGCCGACTGCGCAGCCCATGACTGCAAAGCCGGCAAAAACGTGGTCCGTTGTAGTGCGGAGTCGCGACGCAAAAGCGTCGGCAAATGAGGTGGCTACCTAGGTAGTTAAAGAGGCGGGTCCTTCTCTGGGCGTGAGGGTTCAAGAGGTGAAGCCACTTCGTAGTGGTGGAGTGCTAATTCGCACCCCCTCAAAGGCCGAAGCAGTGAAGTTGGCCAAGAACGCCAAATTTGACGAGCTTGGGCTTGACATTAGTGCGAATGATAAATTGGGGCCTCGAATCGTCGTCCAGGGGGTTCATTCGGAGATTACTCCGAGTGAATTCATGGAAGAGCTCTATTGATAGTGTGATTTTTTTTTTTTTTTTTTTTTTTTTTTGGCTAGCGTAATATTGATTGTGTGATTGTGCTTTTGTAATTGTACAGCTGACCTGACTGGTGAGTGTTTTGTTTTTTTTTTTTTGTATCAACAGCCGTACGACTGCTGACCTGACTGGTGAGTGTTTTTTTTTTTTTGTATTAACAACCGTACGACTGCTGACCAGACTGGTGAGTGTTTTTTTTTTTTTTTTTTTTGGCTAGCGTAATATTGATTGTGTGATTGTGCTTTTGTAATTGTACTTTTGCATAAACAAGTTCCCGTTATGAACTCGCGTGATCGAGACTGTGTGGTTGTTGTTGTATTAACAACCGTACGACTGTTGACCTGACTGGTGAGTGTTTTTTTTTTCGGTTGGTGTCCGTGTGTGAGAGTGAGGGGGCAATGGGCGTAGAGCGGTCATCCGTGGAGGGGGGTGCGGTGGTGCCCGTCTCCGTGGTTGGCGGTGATAGGCCCGGGCCCGCGCCTGTTAAGGAAGCAAGAAGCTTGGTCGTGAAGACCAAAAAGAGTGGTGGCAAGGTGGCGGTTGCTGACCAGGGGCCATCGCGGCTGGAGGCACCGGCGCCGATGGTTGCCCTGAAGGCCATCACGGCTAAACTCATGGGTGTCGTGAATGGTTCGGATGGTGTTAGCGCCGCTGCAGGTAGGGAAGTAGCGAGCCTTGCCCAGGAGTATGAGCTGCTGCTCATATCAATGCAGTGTGAGAACGCGAAAATGGAGGGCCGCATCGCTGGCCTAATGGAGGCTTTGGCATCGCGGGCCATGCCGGCGCCAGGTGCGGTGCGTGCGGGTGCTCCCCAAGCGGCCGTTGCTTCGGTGCCGGTACCGGTTGCGGCGTCTATGCCGACTGCGCAGCCCATGACTGCAAAGCCGGCAGAAACGTGGTCCGTTGTAGTGCGGAGTCGCGACGGAAAAGCGTCGGCAAATGAGGTGGCTACCAAGGTAGTTAAAAAGGCGGGTCCTTCTCTGGGCGTGAGGGTTCACGAGGTGAAGCCACTTCGTAGTGGTGGAGTGCTAATTCGCACCCCCTCAAAGGCCGAAGCAGTGAAGTTGGCCAAGAACGCCAAATTTGACGAGCTTGGGCTTGACATTAGTGCGAATGATAAATTGGGGCCTCGAATCGTCGTCCAGGGGGTTCATTCGGAGATTACTCCGAGTGAATTCATGGAAGAGCTCTATTGATTGTGTGATTTTTTTTTTTTTTTTTTTTTTTTTGGCTAGCGTAATATTGATTGTGTGATTGTGCTTTATAATTGTACTTTTGCATAAACAAGTTCCCGTTAGGAACTCGCGTGATCGAGACTGTGTGGTTGTTGTTGTATTAACAACCGTACGACTGCTGACCTGACTGGTGAGTGTTTTGTTTTTTTTTTCGGTTGGTGTCCGTGTGTGAGAGTGAGGCGGCAATGGGCGTAGAGCGGTCATCCGTGGAGGGGGGTGCGGTGGTGCCCATCTCCGTGATTGGCGGTGATAGGCCCGGGCCCGCGCCTATTAAGGAAGCAAGAAGCTTGGTCGTGAAGACCAAAAAGAGTGGTGGCAAGGTGGCGGTTGCTGACCAGGGGCCATCGCGGCTGGAGGCACCGGCGCCGATGGTTGCCCTGAGGGCCATCACGGCTAAACTCATGGGTGTCGTGAATGGTGCGGATGGTGTTAGCGCCGCTGCAGGTAGGGAAGTAGCGAGCCTTGCCCAGGAGTATGAGCTGCGGTTCATATCAATGCAGTGTGAGAACGCGAAAATGGAGGGCCGCATCGCTGGCCTTATGGAGGCTTTGGCATCGCGGGCCATGCCGGCGCCAGGTGCGGTGCGTGCGGGTGCTCCCCAAGCGGCCGTTGCCTCGGTGCCGGTACCGGTTGCGGCGTCTATGCCGACTGCGCAGCCCATGACTGCAAAGCCGGCAAAAACGTGGTCCGTTGTAGTGCGGAGTCGCGACGCAAAAGCGTCGGCAAATGAGGTGGCTACCTAGGTAGTTAAAGAGGCGGGTCCTTCTCTGGGCGTGAGGGTTCAAGAGGTGAAGCCACTTCGTAGTGGTGGAGTGCTAATTCGCACCCCCTCAAAGGCCGAAGCAGTGAAGTTGGCCAAGAACGCCAAATTTGACGAGCTTGGGCTTGACATTAGTGCGAATGATAAATTGGGGCCTCGAATCGTCGTCCAGGGGGTTCATTCGGAGATTACTCCGAGTGAATTCATGGAAGAGCTCTATTGATAGTGTGATTTTTTTTTTTTTTTTTTTTGGCTAGCGTAATATTGATTGTGTGATTGTGCTTTTGTAATTGTACAGCTGACCTGACTGGTGAGTGTTTTGTTTTTTTTTTTTTGTATCAACAGCCGTACGACTGCTGACCTGACTGGTGAGTGTTTTTTTTTTTTTGTATTAACAACCGTACGACTGCTGACCAGACTGGTGAGTGTTTTTTTTTTTTTTTTTTTTGGCTAGCGTAATATTGATTGTGTGATTGTGCTTTTGTAATTGTACTTTTGCATAAACAAGTTCCCGTTATGAACTCGCGTGATCGAGACTGTGTGGTTGTTGTTGTATTAACAACCGTACGACTGTTGACCTGACTGGTGAGTGTTTTTTTTTTCGGTTGGTGTCCGTGTGTGAGAGTGAGGGGGCAATGGGCGTAGAGCGGTCATCCGTGGAGGGGGGTGCGGTGGTGCCCGTCTCCGTGGTTGGCGGTGATAGGCCCGGGCCCGCGCCTGTTAAGGAAGCAAGAAGCTTGGTCGTGAAGACCAAAAAGAGTGGTGGCAAGGTGGCGGTTGCTGACCAGGGGCCATCGCGGCTGGAGGCACCGGCGCCGATGGTTGCCCTGAAGGCCATCACGGCTAAACTCATGGGTGTCGTGAATGGTTCGGATGGTGTTAGCGCCGCTGCAGGTAGGGAAGTAGCGAGCCTTGCCCAGGAGTATGAGCTGCTGCTCATATCAATGCAGTGTGAGAACGCGAAAATGGAGGGCCGCATCGCTGGCCTAATGGAGGCTTTGGCATCGCGGGCCATGCCGGCGCCAGGTGCGGTGCGTGTGGGTGCTCCCCAAGCGGCCGTTGCTTCGGTGCCGGTACCGGTTGCGGCGTCTATGCCGACTGCGCAGCCCATGACTGCAAAGCCGGCAGAAACGTGGTCCGTTGTAGTGCGGAGTCGCGACGGAAAAGCGTCGGCAAATGAGGTGGCTACCAAGGTAGTTAAAAAGGCGGGTCCTTCTCTGGGCGTGAGGGTTCACGAGGTGAAGCCACTTCGTAGTGGTGGAGTGCTAATTCGCACCCCCTCAAAGGCCGAAGCAGTGAAGTTGGCCAAGAACGCCAAATTTGACGAGCTTGGGCTTGACATTAGTGCGAATGATAAATTGGGGCCTCGAATCGTCGTCCAGGGGGTTCATTCGGAGATTACTCCGAGTGAATTCATGGAAGAGCTCTATTGATTGTGTGATTTTTTTTTTTTTTTTTTTTTTTTTGGCTAGCGTAATATTGATTGTGTGATTGTGCTTTATAATTGTACTTTTGCATAAACAAGTTCCCGTTAGGAACTCGCGTGATCGAGACTGTGTGGTTGTTGTTGTATTAACAACCGTACGACTGCTGACCTGACTGGTGAGTGTTTTGTTTTTTTTTTCGGTTGGTGTCCGTGTGTGAGAGTGAGGCGGCAATGGGCGTAGAGCGGTCATCCGTGGAGGGGGGTGCGGTGGTGCCCATCTCCGTGATTGGCGGTGATAGGCCCGGGCCCGCGCCTATTAAGGAAGCAAGAAGCTTGGTCGTGAAGACCAAAAAGAGTGGTGGCAAGGTGGCGGTTGCTGACCAGGGGCCATCGCGGCTGGAGGCACCGGCGCCGATGGTTGCCCTGAGGGCCATCACGGCTAAACTCATGGGTGTCGTGAATGGTGCGGATGGTGTTAGCGCCGCTGCAGGTAGGGAAGTAGCGAGCCTTGCCCAGGAGTATGAGCTGCGGTTCATATCAATGCAGTGTGAGAACGCGAAAATGGAGGGCCGCATCGCTGGCCTTATGGAGGCTTTGGCATCGCGGGCCATGCCGGCGCCAGGTGCGGTGCGTGCGGGTGCTCCCCAAGCGGCCGTTGCCTCGGTGCCGGTACCGGTTGCGGCGTCTATGCCGACTGCGCAGCCCATGACTGCAAAGCCGGCAAAAACGTGGTCCGTTGTAGTGCGGAGTCGCGACGCAAAAGCGTCGGCAAATGAGGTGGCTACCTAGGTAGTTAAAGAGGCGGGTCCTTCTCTGGGCGTGAGGGTTCAAGAGGTGAAGCCACTTCGTAGTGGTGGAGTGCTAATTCGCACCCCCTCAAAGGCCGAAGCAGTGAAGTTGGCCAAGAACGCCAAATTTGACGAGCTTGGGCTTGACATTAGTGCGAATGATAAATTGGGGCCTCGAATCGTCGTCCAGGGGGTTCATTCGGAGATTACTCCGAGTGAATTCATGGAAGAGCTCTATTGATAGTGTGATTTTTTTTTTTTTTTTTTTTTTTTTTTTGGCTAGCGTAATATTGATTGTGTGATTGTGCTTTTGTAATTGTACAGCTGACCTGACTGGTGAGTGTTTTGTTTTTTTTTTTTTGTATCAACAGCCGTACGACTGCTGACCTGACTGGTGAGTGTTTTTTTTTTTTTGTATTAACAACCGTACGACTGCTGACCAGACTGGTGAGTGTTTTTTTTTTTTTTTTTTTTGGCTAGCGTAATATTGATTGTGTGATTGTGCTTTTGTAATTGTACTTTTGCATAAACAAGTTCCCGTTATGAACTCGCGTGATCGAGACTGTGTGGTTGTTGTTGTATTAACAACCGTACGACTGTTGACCTGACTGGTGAGTGTTTTTTTTTTCGGTTGGTGTCCGTGTGTGAGAGTGAGGGGGCAATGGGCGTAGAGCGGTCATCCGTGGAGGGGGGTGCGGTGGTGCCCGTCTCCGTGGTTGGCGGTGATAGGCCCGGGCCCGCGCCTGTTAAGGAAGCAAGAAGCTTGGTCGTGAAGACCAAAAAGAGTGGTGGCAAGGTGGCGGTTGCTGACCAGGGGCCATCGCGGCTGGAGGCACCGGCGCCGATGGTTGCCCTGAAGGCCATCACGGCTAAACTCATGGGTGTCGTGAATGGTTCGGATGGTGTTAGCGCCGCTGCAGGTAGGGAAGTAGCGAGCCTTGCCCAGGAGTATGAGCTGCTGCTCATATCAATGCAGTGTGAGAACGCGAAAATGGAGGGCCGCATCGCTGGCCTAATGGAGGCTTTGGCATCGCGGGCCATGCCGGCGCCAGGTGCGGTGCGTGCGGGTGCTCCCCAAGCGGCCGTTGCTTCGGTGCCGGTACCGGTTGCGGCGTCTATGCCGACTGCGCAGCCCATGACTGCAAAGCCGGCAGAAACGTGGTCCGTTGTAGTGCGGAGTCGCGACGGAAAAGCGTCGGCAAATGAGGTGGCTACCAAGGTAGTTAAAAAGGCGGGTCCTTCTCTGGGCGTGAGGGTTCACGAGGTGAAGCCACTTCGTAGTGGTGGAGTGCTAATTCGCACCCCCTCAAAGGCCGAAGCAGTGAAGTTGGCCAAGAACGCCAAATTTGACGAGCTTGGGCTTGACATTAGTGCGAATGATAAATTGGGGCCTCGAATCGTCGTCCAGGGGGTTCATTCGGAGATTACTCCGAGTGAATTCATGGAAGAGCTCTATTGATTGTGTGATTTTTTTTTTTTTTTTTTTTTTTTTGGCTAGCGTAATATTGATTGTGTGATTGTGCTTTATAATTGTACTTTTGCATAAACAAGTTCCCGTTAGGAACTCGCGTGATCGAGACTGTGTGGTTGTTGTTGTATTAACAACCGTACGACTGCTGACCTGACTGGTGAGTGTTTTGTTTTTTTTTTCGGTTGGTGTCCGTGTGTGAGAGTGAGGCGGCAATGGGCGTAGAGCGGTCATCCGTGGAGGGGGGTGCGGTGGTGCCCATCTCCGTGATTGGCGGTGATAGGCCCGGGCCCGCGCCTATTAAGGAAGCAAGAAGCTTGGTCGTGAAGACCAAAAAGAGTGGTGGCAAGGTGGCGGTTGCTGACCAGGGGCCATCGCGGCTGGAGGCACCGGCGCCGATGGTTGCCCTGAGGGCCATCACGGCTAAACTCATGGGTGTCGTGAATGGTGCGGATGGTGTTAGCGCCGCTGCAGGTAGGGAAGTAGCGAGCCTTGCCCAGGAGTATGAGCTGCGGTTCATATCAATGCAGTGTGAGAACGCGAAAATGGAGGGCCGCATCGCTGGCCTTATGGAGGCTTTGGCATCGCGGGCCATGCCGGCGCCAGGTGCGGTGCGTGCGGGTGCTCCCCAAGCGGCCGTTGCCTCGGTGCCGGTACCGGTTGCGGCGTCTATGCCGACTGCGCAGCCCATGACTGCAAAGCCGGCAAAAACGTGGTCCGTTGTAGTGCGGAGTCGCGACGCAAAAGCGTCGGCAAATGAGGTGGCTACCAAGGTAGTTAAAGAGGCGGGTCCTTCTCTGGGCGTGAGGGTTCACGAGGTGAAGCCTCTTCGTAGTGGTGGAGTGCTAATTCGCACCCCCTCAAAGGCCGAAGCAGTGAAGTTGGCCAAGAACGCGAAATTTGACGAGCTTGGGCTTGACATTAGTGCGAATGATAAATTGGGGCCTCGAATCGTCGTCCAGGGGGTTCATTCGGAGATTACTCCGAGTGAATTCATGGAAGAGCTCTATTGATTGTGTGATTGTGTGATTTTTTTTTTTTTTTTTTTTGGCTAGCGTAATATTGATTGTGTGATTGTGCTTTTGTAATTGTACTTTTGCATAAACAAGTTCCCGTTAGGAACTCGCGTGATCGAGACTGTGTGGTTGTTGTATTAACAACCGTACGACTGCTGACCTGACTGGTGAGTGTTTTGTTTTTGTTTTTTTTTTCGGTTGGTGTCCGTGTGTGAGAGTGAGGGGGCAATGGGCGTAGAGCGGTCATCCGTGGAGGGGGGTTCGGTGGTGCCCGTCTCCGTGGTTGGCGGTGATAGGCCCGGGCCCGCGCCTGTTAAGGAAGCAAGAAGCTTGGTCGTGAAGACCAAAAAGAGTGGTGGCAAGGTGGCGGTTGCTGACCAGGGGCCATGCGGCTGGAGGCACCGGCGCCGATGGTTGCCCTGAAGGCCATCACGGCTAAACTCATGGGTGTCGTGAATGTTTCGGATGGTGTTAGCGCCGCTGCAGGTAGGGAAGTAGCGAGCCTTGCCCAGGAGTATGAGCTGCTGCGCATATCAATGCAGTGTGAGAACGCGAAAATGGAGGGCCGCATCGCTGGCCTAATGGAGGCTTTGGCATCGCGGGCCATGCCGGCGCCAGGTGCGGTGCGTGCGGGTGCTCCCCAAGCGGCCGTTGCCTCGGTGCCGGTACCGGTAGCGGCGTCTATGCCGGCTGCGCAGCCCATGACTGCAAAGCCGGCAGAAACGTGGTCCGTTGTAGTGCGAAGTCGCGACGCAAAAGCGTCGGCAAATGAGGTGGCTACCAAGGTAGTTAAAGAGGCGGGTCCTTCTCTGGGCGTGAGGGTTCACGAGGTGAAGCCTCTTCGTAGTGGTGGAGTGCTAATTCGCACCCCCTCAAAGGCCGAAGCAGTGAAGTTGGCCAAGAACGCGAAATTTGACGAGCTTGGGCTTGACATTAGTGCGAATGATAAATTGGGGCCTCGAATCGTCGTCCAGGGGGTTCATTCGGAGATTACTCCGAGTGAATTCATGGAAGAGCTCTATTGATTGTGTGATTTTTTTTTTTTTTTTGTATTAACAACCGTACGACTGCTGACCTGACTGGTGTGTTTTTTTTTTTTTTTTTTTTTTTTTAGGTACGACCATAAAGAAGCCGTCGAGAGATATCGGAAGAGTTTTCTTTTCTGTTTTATAATCGTACTACCATGGGAGTCTTTCGAAGAGATATATGGTAGATGGATTAGAAGAGCATGACATTTACTGTTGTGTCGATATTTTCTCCTCGGACCTTGAAAATTTATGGTGGGGTCACGCAAACTTCTCAACAGGCCGTACCGATATCCGCAGCTGGTCTCCAAGGTGAAGAGTCTCTAGTCGATAGAATAATGTAGGTAAGGGAAGTCGGCAAATTAGATCCGTAACTTCGGGATAAGGATTGGCTCTGAAGATTGAGATAATCGGGCTTGATTGGGAAGCAATAACATGGTTTTATGTACTCGTTCTGGGTAAATAGAGATTTTCACAAATCTTGTTCCCCGGATAGTAGTTACGTAGCCAATTGTGGAACTTTCTTGCTAAAATTTTTAAGGAATGATCGTAAGATATATTCTTTATTAATTATAACGATTATCAATTAACAATCAATTCAGAACTGGCACGGACTTGGGGAATCCGACTGTCTAATTAAAACAAAGCATTGTGATGGCCCTAACGGGTGTTGACACAATATGATTTCTGCCCAGTGCTCTGAATGTCAAAGTGAAGAAATTCAAGTAAGCGCGGGTAAACGGCGAGAGTAACTATGACTCTCTTAAGGTAGCCAAATGCCTCGTCATCTAATTAGTGACGCGCATGAATGGATTAACGAGATTCCTACTGTCCCTATCTACTGGGGCAGGCCCCGAAAACTTCGTGCAAGTGAGTCTGGTACACTTGTATGAAATTTCGACAAATGTATGTGGTACTGCCAGATTAAACCATACCATTTCATTCGGCATTCCGTTGCTAAACCTTAATTGTTTTTCAACAGCCGTAATCGAAATAGACATTTGTGGTCACCAGTCCACGAGCTGAATGGGGCTCAACTGGTAGTAGCTCTTGCTACGAGGTCTGACCAGAGGCCTTGTCTGGTACCACGGGGGTCAGGATGCTCATGGACTTCGGTCCACCCTGGCCTTGCGGCGGCCCTTCGGGGAGTTTCGTGGTGGCTGTGGTTCAACACCCAAATGCGGGTAGAGTTCATTCTCGTAATGGAGTTGTGGTTCAACCGGGTGCCGGACCCATAGTACGGCAGAGGTTTAGATAACCCTCGATCCTCACCAAGGAGGGGAGATGTCCATTTACATTGACCCAATTGGTACCGGTAGCTTGTCTCCGGGGCGCTTATCGACGCTTAAATCGTTTACGCTGTGCTTTTGAGTGCCGTGGGATTAGGCCACACGGTGGCGGTGCTCACGTTAAAAACAATAGACTTAGTGTCCCTATCTACTCAGTGTCGTTTTGACTTGCGACTGTGACGGACGTGTGCCTGGGTTTTTTTCTGAGCTTTGGCTATTGTGTGATTTGCGTAAACAAGTTCCCGTTAGGAACTCGCGTGATCGTGCTGTGTGGTTGTTGTTGTACGAACAACAGTACGACTGCTGACTAGACTGGTGAGTGTTTTTGTTTTTGCTTTTTTGTTCTTCTTGTGCTTGTGCTTCTTGCTTGTTTTGAGTGAGTGCGCGCGTCAGTGGCATGGTGCCGCGGCCAAGGCGCAAGGGTGTCCGTGGGGGGGCCAGTGGGGGATCCGAGGCAGAGGCGTCGGGTCGGGATGATCCGACTCCGACTTCTTCTGACGCGGAGTCCGTCATGGAGGTCGAGGTCGGCAAATCGCCGCCTCGGAAGACCGGTTGTCCGTGTGTGTGAATGAGGGGGAAACGGGCGTAGAGCAGTCATCCGTGGAGGGGGGTACGGTGGTGCCCGTCTCCGTGGTTGGCGGTGATAGGCCCGGGCCCCCGCCTGTCAGGGAAGCAAGAGGCGTGGTCGAGAAGACCAAAAAGAGTGGTGGTAAGGTGGCGGTTGCTGACCAGGGGCCATCGCGGCTGGAGGCACCGGCGCCGATGGTTGCCCTGAAGGCCATCACGGCGAAACTCATGGGTGTCGTGAATGGTGCGGATGGTGTCAGCGCCGCTGCAGGTAGAGAATTAGCGAGCCTCGCCCAGGAGTATGAGCTGCTGCTCATATCGATGCAGTGTGAGAACGCTAAAATGGAGGGCCGCATCGCTGGCCTAATGGAGGCTTTGGCATCGCGGGCCATGCCGGCGCCAGGTGCGGTGCGTGCGGGTGCTCCCCAAGCGGCCGTTGCCTCGGGGCCGGTACCGGTTGCGGCGTCTATGCCGACTGCGCAGCCCATGACTGCAAAGCCGGCAGAAACGTGGTCCGTCGTAGTGCGGAGTCGCGACGCAAAAGCGTCGGCTAATGAGGTGGCTACCAAGGTAGTTAAAGAGGCGGGTCCTTCTCTGGGCGTGAGGGTTCACGAGGTGAAGCCACTTCGTAGTGGTGGAGTGCTAATTCGCACCCCCTCAAAGGCCGAAGCAGCGAAGTTGGCCAAGAACGCCAAATTTGACGAGCTTGGGCTTGACATCAGCGCGAACGAGAAATTGGGGCCTCGAATCGTCGTCCAGGGGGTTCATTCGGAGATTACTCCGAGTGAATTCATGGAAGAGCTCTATGAGTTGAACCTCAAAGAGCAGATGAGTCCGGCTGCCTTTAAGCAGGGCATCCGCATGGTCAGTCGGCCATGGACGGTGGGCGCTGGTGGGGCATCCAATGTCGTGTTGGAGGGTAACGAGGGAGCTCTCTCGTCCCTTCTCAAGGCAGAAAGATGCTACATTAAGTGGTTCTCTTTCCGTGTGCGGCCCTCCATGCTGATGCCTGGCTGTTTCAGGTGTCTGAGCTTTGACCACAGAGTGTCTGAGTGTTGGGTGAAAGAGGACGTTTGTCGACGCTGTGGACAGTCTGGGCACCGAGTCCAACAGTGTGCCAATGAGGTGCGCTGCCGGAACTGCGCATTCAAGGGGAAGCCGGCAGGACATTACATGATGTCCTGTGATTGCCCGGTGTACAGCCAGATCTTGGCCAGGGCGGAGGCTCGTCATTGATGGATCTCCAGGCAGTACAATTGAACTGTCAGGGCGCATACGCCGTAATGTGCGAATTAGGTGCATGTATGTGTGAAGGTGACACTGCTGTTGCCCTGGTGCAGGAACCGTATGCCACCAATGGTGTTGTACGTGGATTGCCCGCCTCAATGCGGGTATTCCCTGACACTAGGGCCAATGCGGCTGTTGTTGTGAACGATGCGCGACTGGAATGTATGGTTCTGTGCGCGAATGAGTATGGTGTATGTGTGTCAGTAGAGAGTGACTTTGGCAAAGTGGTGCTTTGCAGTGTTTACTGCAAGTACGGTGAGGCTCTAGAGCCCTACTTGGAATATCTGGGTACGGTGCTCCGTCTTGCTGGCGGGGTACCTGCCCTGATAGGTATGGATGCAAATGCCTCATCCCCCCTGTGGTTCAGCAAGGTATCTCGGCATTCCGCCGGTTACCAGAGCCACAGTCGCGGTGAGGTGCTGAGTGAATGGGTGGTTTCGCGAGACGTTCACGTCCTCAACGAATCAAGTGAATGGTATACGTTTGATGGGCCTAGAGGAGTGAGTGACATTGACGTGACGCTAGTGAATGAGGCAGCAAGAAGAATGTTTGATTTTAGCTGGCGCATTAGAGGTGGGTGGGGAGTTAGTGACCACAATTTGATTCAAATTGTGGCTACTGTCCTCACTCGCAGTTTGAATAATGGGGCGGGTCTGAATGAGAGACGATGGCGCACCTGCGGTGTGAATTGGGACACCTACGGTGTCCATGTCCGGGAAGTGATGTGTGAAACACCACTTGGTGTGTTTCAAAGCATGGAAGTAGACGACCAGGTCGCTAAAATAACAGAATGTGCCTGGAGTGTGAACGACACTTTGTTTGAAAGATGGGAGCGTGTGAACGATAGGCGTGTGAAATGGTGGACGAGTGAGCTGAGTGCGAAGAGGCGATCGGTCAGGCGACTGAGGCGAAAGTTTCAGAGCGCCAGGGCGGCCAACTCTGAGCACTTGGCCCAGCGCAGGTATGAATTTAATCGTTGTATGAATGAGTACAAGGTTATGCTTGTCCGCGTAAAGGAAGACAATTGGAGGGAGTTTGTGACGGACCATAGAGATGATCCCTGGGGTCATGTCTATCGGATCTGCCGCGGTAGGAAGAAGCAGGTGGATGTGAGCGCCCTCAGGGTGGGTGACAATGTCACCTCATCCTGGAGGGATAGTGTGAACGTTCTCTTAGCCGAGTTCTTTCCTAGGGCGGCCGAGCAGGTGCCACCGGCACAGGTGGCGGCTGCAGAGCCATTAGAAGCTGGGGAGCTAGAGGCGGCGTTTGGCCTGGTTAGGTCTAGGCGGTCGCCAGGTATAGATGGATTGACCGGGGACATGTGCAAAGCACTGTTCAAGGTCATTCCGGAGTATCTGGTGGCCATCTATGAGAAATGCCTTTGGGAGGCTTATTTTCCACTCGAGTGGAAAATAGCTAGGGTCGTGGTGCTATTGAAGTCCCCTGAGAGGATCAGGAGCCACCCCCGGTCATACCGGGGTATCTGCCTCCTCCCAGTACTTGGAAAAGTATTGGAAAGGATTATGGTGGATCGGCTTCAAGAGCAACTGGGCGGGTTGTCGGATAGGCAGTTTGGGTTCAGGAAGCGACTCGGTGTGGAAGATGCGTGGATGTATCTTAAATCGGCGGTGCGTGAGAGTAGTGGAAAATATGTTCTTGGTGTGTTTGTAGATTTCAAGGGGGCTTTTGATTACCTGCGCTGGGATAAGGTGTTAGAATGGTTGAATGACGCCAACTGCAACGAAACGGCTCTTTGGAAGAGCTATTTCGTTGACAGGAAGGCATGTGTGATAGGGAGGAATGACAGGGTTGATATAAGTGTGGCTCGTGGTTGCCCGCAGGGGTCTGTCTGTGGTCCATATATATGGAACTACATGATGGATCCATTACTGCGGCGTCTCGCAGCAGAATGCAAGTGTTGTGCGTATGCGGATGACCTGCTTATCCTTGTGGAGGGCAGATCAAGAGCGGATATAGAGCGCTTGGGGGAACACTATATGTGCATGGTGCGTGAATGGGGTGAATCGGTTGGTGTCGATGTGGCGATGGAGAAGACTATGACCATGCTGCTTAAAGGCAAATTGGCTCTCAGCCGCACTCCTATCGTACGTGTGAATGGGATCGCGCTCCGGTATGCGACGCAAGTCAAGTATCTGGGGCTAACGGTCGGCGAGCGAATCAGTTTTGTTCCCCACCTGGTCAGACTGAAAGAGAGAGTTGTGAGCATGATGGGTCAGGTGCGCCGGATACTCAGGAGTGACTGGGGTCTCGGTCGGCGTGCGGTTCGTGTCATCTACCACGGCCTGTTCGTAGCTTGCGCTGCGTTCGGGGCGTCGGCGTGGCACGAGCTCGCTGCATCGGGTCTGGGCCGCAGGCACCTCCTGTCTATTCAGCGTGTTTTGTTGCTAGGGTGTATGCCTGTGTGCCGCACTGTGTCAACTGATGCTTTGCAGGTGTTGATGGGTGCGGCCCCTCTGGACCTTGTCGTGCAGCGGCGTGCCGTTGCCTTCGAGCTAAAGAGGGGGAGAAGAGAGGTGCTGCTGCAGTACGAATGGTTACGCGGCGAAAATGTGGAGAGCGCTGATAGTGTGAAGCGTAAGCACATTTTGACGGAAGGACTTTTACGGCGCTGGCAGCAACGCTGGGACGAAAGTCCCCGAGGAAGAACGACATACGAGTACATCAGGGATGTGCGGTTCGTAGTAGGGCTCAAGGACTTCGGTTTCAGCCTGAGCCTTGGGTTCCTGCTCACGGGCCATGGGTCACTCAATGCATTTTTGCATAAGAGAGCCCTGTGTGATAGTGCCGAGTGTAGGTGTGGGGCTGAGTGTGAGGACTGGGTGCATGTGTTATGCGAGTGCCCGTTGTACTCGGATTTGAGGGACCTTGGGAGGATGGGGATTAGTCGGACGGACGGTGAGTGGTGCGTGCGCGAAGCTCTCTCCACTAGTCAGCTGGTTGCCATACTGAATGAGTACGCAGTGGAAGTTTTTAAGCGGCGCCGGCAGTTGAATGTACTGCCATAGTGTGTCTATGTCTATGTGTCGGGGGGTGGTCAATTGTGTGAGGTATATGTGAGAGAATGAGCACGTGAATGGGTCAAGTGCGATGCGGTGGTCACCAGTCCACGAGCTGAATGGGGCTCAACTGGTAGTAGCTCTTGCTACGAAGTCTGACCGGAGGCTTTGTCTGGTACCACGGGCGTCAGGGTGCCCATGGACTTCGGTCCATCCTGACTTTGAGGCGGCCCTTCGGGGAGTTTCGTGGTGGCTGTGGTTCAACACCCAAATGCGGGTAGAGTTTTTGTCTCGGCGTGGAGTTGCGCTTCAACCGGGTGCCGGACCCATAGTACGGCAGAGGTTTAGATAGGCCTCGATCCTTACCAAGGAGGGGAGATGTCCATTTACATTGACCCAATGGTACCGGTAGTTCGTCTCCGGGGCGCTTATCGACGCTTAAATCGGATACGCTGTGCTTTTGAGCGCCGTGGGGTTAGGCCACTCTGTGGCGGTACTCACGTTAAAACAATACACTTAGTGTCCCTATCTACTGGGGCAGGCCCCGAAAACTTCGTGCAAGTGAGTCTGGTACACTTGTATGAAATTTCGACAAATGTATGTGGTACTGCCAGATTGAACCATATCATTTCATTCGGCATTCCGTTGCTAAACCTTAATTGTTTTTCAACAGCCGTAATCGAAATAGACATTTGTGGTCACCAGTCCACGAGCTGAATGGGGCTCAACTGGTAGTAGCTCTTGCTACGAGGTCTGACCAGAGGCCCTGTCTGGTACCACGGGGGTCAGGTTGCCCATGGACTTCGGTCCACCCTGGCCTTGCGGCGGCCCTTCGGGGAGTTTCGTGGTGGCTGTGGTTCAACACCCAAATGCGGGTAGAGTTTATTCTCGGCGTGGAGTTGCGTTTCAACCGGGTGCCGGACCCATAGTACGGCAGAGGTTTAGATAACCCTCGATCCTCACCAAGGAGGGGAGATGTCCATTTACATTGACCCAATCGGTACCGGCAGCTTGTTTCCGGGGCGCTTATCGACGCTTAAATCGTTTACGCTGTGCTTTTGAGCGCCGTGGGATTAGGCCACACTGTGGCGGTACTCACGTTAAAAACAATACACTAGTGTCCCTATCTACTCAGGGGCGTTTTGACTTGCGACTGAGACGGACGTGTGCCTAGTGTGCGTTTGTCGGTTTTTTCGGAACTCTTTTGGCGAGCATTGATTGTGTGAGTGTGTTTGTGTAATTGTGCAGCGTGTACTTTTGCACAAACAAGTTCCCGTTAGGAACTCGCGTGATCGTGAGTGTGTTGTTGTTGTTGTACTAACAACAGTACGACTGCTGACTAGACTGGTGAGTGTTTTTGCTTTTTTGTTCTTCTTGTGCTTGTGCTTCTTGCTTGTTTTGAGTGAGTGCGCGCGTCAGTGGCATGGTGCCGCGGCCAAGGCGCAAGGGTGTCCGTGGGGGGGGCCAGTGGGGGATCCGAGGCAGAGGCGTCGGGTCGGGATGATCCGACTCCGACTTCTTCTGACGCAGAGTCCGTCATGGAGGTCGAGGTCGGCAAATCGCCGCCTCGGAAGACCTCTCGGTTGTCCGTGTGTGTGAAGGAGGGGGAAACGGGCGTAGAGCAGTCATCCGTTGAGGGGGGTGCGGTGGTGCCCGTCTCCGTGGTTGGCGGTGATAGGCCCGGGCCCCCGCCTGTCAGGGAAGCAAGAGGCGTGGTCGAGAAGACCAAAAAGAGTGGTGGTAAGGTGGCGGTTGCTGACCAGGGGCCATCGCGGCTGGAGGCACCGGCGCCGATGGTTGCCCTGAAGGCCATCACGGCGAAACTCATGGGTGTCGTGAATGGTGCGGATGGTGTCAGCGCCGCTGCAGGTAGAGAATTAGCGAGCCTCGCCCAGGAGTATGAGCTGCTGCTTATATCGATGCAGTGTGAGAACGCTAAAATGGAGGGCCGCATCGCTGGCCTAATGGAGGCTTTAGCATCGCGGGCCATGCCGGCGCCAGGTGCGGTGCGTGCGGGTGCGTGCGGGTGCTCCCCAAGCGGCCGTTGCCTCGGTGCCGGTACCGGTTGCGGCGTCTATGCCGACTGCGCAGCCCATGACTGCAAAGCCGGCAGAAACGTGGTCCGTCGTAGTGCGGAGTCGCGACGCAAAAGCGTCGGCTAATGAGGTGGCTACCAAGGTAGTTAAAGAGGCGGGTCCTTCTCTGGGCGTGAGGGTTCACGAGGTGAAGCCACTTCATAGTGGTGGAGTGCTAATTCGCACCCCCTCAAAGGCCGAAGCAGCGAAGTTGGCCAAGAACGCCAAATTTGACGAGCTTGGGCTTGACATCAGCGCGAACGAGAAACTGGGGCCTCGAATCGTCGTCCAGGGGGTTCATTCGGAGATTTCTCCGAGTGAATTCATGGAAGAGCTCTATGAGTTGAACCTCAAAGAGCAGATGAGTCCGGCTGCTTTTAAACAGGGCATCCGTATGGTGAGTCGTCCATGGACGGTGGGCACTGGTGAGGCATCCAACGTCGTGCTGGAGGGTAACGAGGGAGCTATCTCGTCCCTCCTCAAGGCAGAAAGATGCTACATCCGGTGGTTCTCTTTCCGTATGCGGCCCTCCACGCTGATGCCTGGTTGTTTCAGGTGTTTGAGCTTTGACCACAGAGTGTCTGAGTGTAGGGTGAAAGAGGACGTTTGTCGACGCTGTGGACAGTCTGGGCACCGAGTCCAGCAGTGTGCCAATGAGGTGCGCTGCCGGAACTGCGCATTCAAGGGGAAGCCGGCAGGACATTACATGATGTCCTGTGAATGCCCGGTGTACAGCCAGATCTTGGCCAGGGCGGAGGCTCGTCATTGATGGATCTCCAAGCAGTACAATTGAACTGTCAGGGCGCATACGCCGTAATGTGCGAACTAGGTGCATGTATGTGTGAAGGTGACACTGCTGTTGCCCTGGTGCAGGAACCGTATGCCACCAATGGTGTTGTACGTGGATTGCCCGCCTCAATGCGGGTATTCCCTGACACTAGGGCCAATGCGGCTGTTGTTGTGAACGATGCGCGACTGGAATGTATGGTTCTGTGCGCGAATGAGTATGGTGTATGTGTGTCAGTAGAGGGTGACTTTGGCAAAGTGGTGCTTTGCAGTGTTTACTGCAAGTACGGTGAGGCTCTAGAGCCCTACTTGGAATATCTGGGTACGGTGCTCCGTCTTGCTGGCGGGGTACCTGCCCTGATAGGTATGGATGCAAATGCCTCATCCCCCCTGTGGTTCAGCAAGGTATCTCGGCATTCCGCCGGTTACCAGAGCCACCGTCGCGGTGAGGTGCTGAGTGAATGGGTGGTTTCGCGAGACGTGCACGTTCTCAACGAATCAAGCGAATGGTATACGTTTGATGGGCCTAGAGGAGTGAGTGACATTGACGTGGCGCTAGTGAATGAGGCAGCAAGCAGAATGCTTGATTTTAGCTGGCGCATTAGAGGTGGGTGTGGAGTTAGTGACCACAATTTGATTCAAATTGTGGCAACTGTCCTCACTCGCAGTCTGAATAATGGGGCGGGTCTGACTGAGAGACGATGGCGCACCTGCGGTGTGAATTGGGACACCTATGGTGTCCATGTCCGGGAAGTGATGTGTGAGACACCACTTGGTGTGTTTCAAAGCATGGAAGTAGACGACCAGGTCGCTAAAATAACAGAATGTGTCTGGAGTGTGAACGACACTTTGTTTGAAAGATGGGAGCGTGTGAACGATAGGCGTGTGAAATGGTGTACGAGTGAGCTGAGTGCGAAGAGGCGGTTGGTCAGGCGACTGAGGCGAAAGTTTCAGCGCGCCAGGGCGGCCAACTCTGAGCACTTGGCCCAGCGCAGGTATGAATTTAATCGTTGTATGAATGAGTACAAGGTTATGCTTTTCCGCGTAAAGGAAGACAATTGGAGGGAGTTTGTGGCGGACCATAGAGATGATCCCTGGGGCCATGCCTATCGGATCTGCCGCGGTAGGAAGAAACAAGTGGATGTGAGCGCCCTCAAGGTGGGTGACAATGTCACCTCATCCTGGAGGGATAGTGTGAACGTTCTCTTAGCCGAGTTCTTTCCTAGGGCGGCCGAGCAGGTGCCACCGGCACAGGTGGCGGCTGCAGAGCCATTAGAAGCTGGGGAGCTAGAGGTGGCGTTTGGCCTGGTTAGGTCTAGGCGGTCGCCAGGTATAGATGGATTGACCGGGGACATGTGCAAAGCACTGTTCAAGGTCATTCCGGAGTATCTGGTGGCCATCTATGAGAAATGCCTTTGGGAGGCTTATTTTCCACTCGAGTGGAAAATTGCTAGGGTCGTGGTGCTATTGAAGTCTCCTGAGAGGATCAGGAGCCACCCCCGGTCTTACCGGGTATCTGCCTCCTCCCAGTACTTGGAAAAGTACTGGAAAGGATTATGGTGGATCGGCTTCAAGAGCAACTGGGCGGGTTGTCGGATAGGCAGTTTGGGTTCAGGAAGCGACTCGGTGTGGAAGATGCGTGGATGTATTTTAAATCGGCGGTGCGTGAGAGTAGTGGAAAATATGTTCTTGGTGTGTTTGTAGATTTCAAGGGGGCTTTTGAGTACCTGCGCTGGGATAAGGTGTTAGAACGGTTGAATGACGCCAACTGCAACGAAACGGCTCTATGGACGAGCTATTTCGCCGACAGGAAGGCATGTGTGATAGGGAGGAATGACAGGGTTGATATAAGTGTGGCTCGTGGTTGCCCGCAGGGGTCTATCTGTGGTCCATATATATGGAACTACATGATGGATCCATTACTGCGGCGTCTCGCAGCAGAATGCAAGTGTTGTGCGTATGCGGATGACCTGCTTATCCTTGTGGAGGGCAGATCAAGAGCGGATATAGAGCGCTTGGGGGAACACTATATGTGCATGGTGCGTGAATGGGGTGAATCGGTTGGTGTCGATGTGGCGATGGAGAAGACTATGACCATGCTGCTTAAAGGCAAATTGGCTCTCAGCCGCACTCCTATCGTACGTGTGAATGGGATCGCGCTCCGGTATGCGACGCAAGTCAAGTATCTGGGGCTAACGGTCGGCGAGCGAATCAGTTTTGTTCCCCACCTGGTCAGACTGAAAGAGAGAGTTGTGAGCATGATGGGTCAGGTGCGCCGGATACTCAGGAGTGACTGGGGTCTCGGTCGGCGTGCGGTTCGCGTCATCTACCACGGCCTGTTCGTAGCTTGCGCTGCGTTCGGGGCGTCGGCGTGGCACGAGCTCGCTGCGTCGGGCCTGGGCCGCAGGCACCTCCTGTCTATTCAGCGTGTTATGTTGCTAGGGTGTATGCCTGTGTGCCGCACTGTGTCAACTGATGCTTTGCAGGTGTTGATGGGTGCGGCCCCTCTGGACCTTGTCGTGCAGCGGCGTGCCGTTGCCTTCGAGCTAAAGAGGGGGAGAAGAGAGGTGCTGCTGCAGTACGAATGGTTACGCGGCGAAAATGTGGAGAGCGCTGATAGTGTGAAGCGTAAGCACATTTTGACGGAAGGTCTCTTACGGCGCTGGCAGCAACGCTGGGACGAAAGTCCCCGAGGAAGAACGACATACGAGTATATCAGGGATGTGCGGTTCGTAGTAGGGCTCAAGGACTTCGGTTTCAGCCTGAGCCTTGGGTTCCTGCTCACGGGCTATGGGTCACTCAATGCATTTTTGCATAAGAGAGCCCTGTGTGATAGTGCCGAGTGTAGGTGTGGGGCGGAGCGTGAGGACTGGGTACATGTGTTATGCGAGTGCCCGTTGTCCTCGGATTTGAGGGACCTTGGGAGGATGGGGATTAGTCGGACGGACGGTGAGTGGTGCGTGCGCGAAGCTCTCTCCACTAGTCAGCTGGTTGCCATACTGAATGAGTACGCAGTGGAAGTTTTTAGGCGGCGCCGGCAGTTGAATGTACTGCCATAGTGTGTCTATGTGTATGTTAGGAATTATGTGTCGGGGGGTGGTCAACTGTGTGAGGTATATGTGAGAGAATGAGCACGTGAATGGGTCAAGTGCGATGCGGTGGTCACCAGTCCACGAGCTGAATGGGGCTCAACTGGTAGTAGCTCTAGCTACGAGGTCTGACCAGAGGCTTTGTCTGGTACCACGGGCGTCAGGGTGCCCATGGACTTCGGTCCATCCTGACTTTGAGGCGGCCCTTCGGGGAGTTTCGTGGTGGCTGTGGTTCAACACCCAAATGCGGGTAGAGTTTATGTCTCGGCGTGGAGTTGCGTTTCAACCGGGTGCCGGACCCATAGTATGGCAGAGGTTTAGATAACCCTCGATCCTCACCAAGGAGGGGAGATGTCCATTTACATTGACCCAATGGTACCGGTAGTTCGTCTCCGGGGCGCTTATCGACGCTTAAATCGGATACGCTGTGCTTTTGAGCGCCGTGCGGTTAGGCCACTCTGTGTCGGTACTCACGTTAAAACAATACACTTAGTGTCCCTATCTACTGCAGGTAGAGAATTAGCGAGCCTCGCCCAGGAGTATGAGCTGCTGCTCATATCGATGCAGTGTGAGAACGCTAAAATGGAGGACCGCATCGCTGGCCTAATGGAGGCTTTGGCATCGCGGGCCATGCCGGCGCCAGGTGCGGTGCGTGCGGGTGCTCCCCAAGCGGCCGTTGCCTCGGTGCCGGTACCGGTTGCGGCGTCTATGCCGACTGCGCAGCCCATGACTGCAAAATCGGCAGAAACGTGGTCCGTTGTAGTGCGGAGTCGCAACGCAAAAGCGTCGGCAAATGAGGTGGCTACCAAGGTAGTTAAAGAGGCGGGTCCTTCTCTGGGCGTGAGGGTTCACGAGGTGAAGCCACTTCGTAGTGGTGGAGTGCTAATTCGCACCCCCTCAAAGGCCGAAGCAGCGAAGTTGGCCAAGAACGCCAAATTTGACGAGCTTGGGCTTGACATCAGCGCGAACGAGAAACTGGGGCCTCGAATCGTCGTCCAGGGGGTTCATTCGGAGATTCCTCCGAGTGAATTCATGGAAGAGCTCTATGAGTTGAACCTCAAAGAGCAGATGAGTCCGGCTGCTTTTAAACAGGGCATCCGTATGGTGAGTCGTCCATGGACGGTGGGCACTGGTGAGGCATCCAACGTCGTGCTGGAGGGTAACGAGGGAGCTATCTAGTCCCTCCTCAAGGCAGAAAGATGCTACATCCGGTGGTTCTCTTTCCGTGTGCGGCCCTCCACGCTGATGCCTGGTTGTTTCAGGTGTTTGAGCTTTGACCACAGAGTGTCTGAGTGTAGGGTGAAAGAGGACGTTTGTCGACGCTGTGGACAGTCTGGGCACCGAGTCCAGCAGTGTGCCAATGAGGTGCGCTGCCGGAACTGCGCATTCAAGGGGAAGCCGGCAGGACATTACATGATGTCCTGTGAATGCCCGGTGTACAGCCAGATCTTGGCCAGGGCGGAGGCTCGTCATTGATGGATCTCCAAGCAGTACAATTGAACTGTCAGGGCGCATACGCCGTAATGTGCGAACTAGGTGCATGTATGTGTGAAGGTGACACTGCTGTTGCCCTGGTGCAGGAACCGTATGCCACCAATGGTGTTGTACGTGGATTTCCCGCCTCAATGCGGGTATTCCCTGACACTAGGGCCAATGCGGCTGTTGTTGTGAACGATGCGCGACTGGAATGTATGGTTCTGTGCGCGAATGAGTATGGTGTATGTGTGTCAGTAGAGGGTGACTTTGGCAAAGTGGTGCTTTGCAGTGTTTACTGCAAGTACGGTGAGGCTCTAGAGCCCTACTTGGAATATCTGGGTACGGTGCTCCGTCTTGCTGGCGGGGTACCTGCCCTGATAGGTATGGATGCAAATGCCTCATCCCCCCTGTGGTTCAGCAAGGTATCTCGGCATTCCGCCGGTTACCAGAGCCACCGTCGCGGTGAGGTGCTGAGTGAATGGGTGGTTTCGCGAGGCGTGCACGTTCTCAACGAATCAAGCGAATGGTATACGTTTGATGGGCCTAGAGGAGTGAGTGACATTGACGTGACGCTAGTGAATGAGGCAGCAAGCAGAATGCTTGATTTTAGCTGGCGCATTAGAGGTGGGTGTGGAGTTAGTGACCACAATTTGATTCAAATTGTGGCTACTGTCCTCACTCGCAGTCTGAATAATGGGGCGGGTCTGACTGAGAGACGATGGCGCACCTGCGGTGTGAATTGGGACACCTATGGTGTCCATGTCCGGGAAGTGATGTGTGAGACACCACTTGGTGTGTTTCAAAGCATGGAAGTAGACGACCAGGTGGCTAAAATAACAGAATGTGTCTGGAGTGTGAACGACACTTTGTTTGAAAGATGGGAGCGTGTGAACGATAGGCGTGTGAAATGGTGGACGAGTGAGCTGAGTGCGAAGAGGCGGTTGGTCAGGCGACTGAGGCGAAAGTTTCAGCGCGCCAGGGCGGCCAACTCTGAGCACTTGGCCCAGCGCAGGTATGAATTTAATCGTTGTATGAATGAGTACAAGGTTATGCTTGTCCGTATAAAGGAAGACAATTGGAGGGAGTTTGTGGCGGACCATAGAGATGATCCCTGGGGTCATGCCTATCGGATCTGCCGCGGTAGGAAGAAGCAAGTGGATGTGAGCGCCCTCAAGGTGGGTGACAATGTCACCTCATCCTGGAGGGATAGTGTGAACGTTCTCTTAGCCGAGTTCTTTCCTAGGGCGGCCGAGCAGGTGCCACCGGCACAGGTGGCGGCTGCAGAGCCATTAGAAGCTGGGGAGCTAGAGGCGGCGTTTGGCCTGGTTAGGTCTAGGCGGTCGCCAGGTATAGATGGATTGACCGGGGACATGTGCAAAGCACTATTCAAGGTCATTCCGGAGTATCTGGTGGCCATCTATGAGAAATGCCTTTGGGAGGCTTATTTTCCACTCGAGTGGAAAATTGCTAGGGTCGTGGTGCTATTGAAGTCCCCTGAGAGGATCAGGAGCCACCCCCGGTCTTACCGGGGTATCTGCCTCCTTCCAGTACTTGGAAAAGTACTGGAAAGGATTATGGTGGATCGGCCTCAAGAGCAACTGGGCGGGTTGTCGGATAGGCAGTTTGGGTTCAGGAAGCGACTCGGTGTGGAAGATGCATGGATGTATTTTTAATCGGCGGTGCGTGAGAGTAGTGGAAAATACGTTCTTGGTGTGTTTGTAGATTTCAAGGGGGCTTTTGATTACCTGCGCTGGGATAAGGTGTTAGAACGGTTGAATGACGCCAACTGCAACGAAACGGCTCTATGGACGAGCTATTTCGGCGACAGGAAGGCATGTGTGATAGAGAGGAATGACAGGGTTGATATAAGTGTGGCTCGTGGTTGCCCGCAGGGGTCTATCTGTGGTCCATATATATGGAACTACATGATGGATCCATTACTGCGGCGTCTCGCAGCAGAATGCAAGTGTTGTGCGTATGCAGATGACCTGCTTATCCTTGTGGAGGGCAGATCAAGAGCGGATATAGAGCGCTTGGGGGAACACTATATGTGCATGGTGCGTGAATGGGGCGAATCGGTTGGTGTCGATGTGGCGATGGAGAAGACTGTGACCATGCTGCTTAAAGGCAAAGTGGCTCTCAGTCGCCCTCCTATCGTACGTGTGAATGGGATCGCGCTCCGGTATGCGACGCAAGTCAAGTATCTGGGGCTAACGATTGGCGAGCGAATCAGTTTTGTTCCCCACCTGGTCAGATTGAAAGAGAGAGTTGTGAGCATGATGGGTCAGGTGCGCCGGATACTCAGGAGTGACTGGGGTCTCGGTCGGCGTGCGGTTCGCGTCATCTACCACGGCCTGTTCGTAGCTTGCGCTGCGTTCGGGGCGTCGGCGTGGCACGAGCTCGCTGCGTCGGGCCTGGGCCGCAGGCACCTCCTGTCTATTCAGCGTGTTATGTTGCTAGGGTGTATGCCTGTGTGCCGCGCTGTGTCAACTGATGCTTTGCAGGTGTTGATGGGTGCGGCCCCTCTGGACCTTGTCGTGCAGCGGCGTGCCGTTGCCTTCGAGCTAAAGAGGGGGAGAAGAGAGGTGCTGCTGCAGTACGAATGGTTACGCGGCGAAAATGTGGAGAGCGCTGATAGTGTGAAGCGTAAGCACATTTTGACGGAAGGTCTCTTACGGCGCTGGCAGCAACGCTGGGACGAAAGTCCCCGAGGAAGAACGACATACGAGTACATCAGGGATGTGCGGTTCGTAGTAGGGCTCAAGGACTTCGGTTTCAGCCTGAGCCTTGGGTTCCTGCTCACGGGCCATGGGTCACTCAATGCATTTTTGCATAAGAGAGCCCTGTGTGATAGTGCCGAGTGTAGGTGTGGGGCGGAGCGTGAGGACTGGGTACATGTGTTATGCGAGTGCCCGTTGTACTCGGATTTGAGGGACCTTGGGAGGATGGGGATTAGTCGGACGGACGGTGAGTGGTGCGTGCGCGAAGCTCTCTCCACTAGTCAGCTGGTTGCCATACTGAATGAGTACGCAGTGGAAGTTTTTAGGCGGCGCCGGCAGTTGAATGTACTGCCATAGTGTGTCTATGTGTATGTTAGGAATTATGTGTCGGGGGGTGGTCAACTGTGTGAGGTATATGTGAGAGAATGAGCACGTGAATGGGTCAAGTGCGATGCGGTGGTCACCAGTCCACGAGCTGAATGGGGCTCAACTGGTAGTAGCTCTAGCTACGAGGTCTGACCAGAGGCTTTGTCTGGTACCACGGGCGTCAGGGTGCCCATGGACTTCGGTCCATCCTGACTTTGAGGCGGCCCTTCGGGGAGTTTCGTGGTGGCTGTGGTTCAACACCCATATGCGGGTAGAGTTTATGTCTCGGCGTGGAGTTGCGTTTCAAACGGGTGCCGGACCCATAGTACGGCAGAGGTTTAGATAACCCTCGATCCTCACCAAGGAGGGGAGATGTCCATTTACATTGACCCAATGGTACCGGTAGTTCGTCTCCGGGGCGCTTATCGACGCTTAAATCGGATACGCTGTGCTTTTGAGCGCCGTGGGGTTAGGCCACTCTGTGGCGGTACTCACGTTAAAACAATACACTTAGTGTCCCTATCTACTGCAGGTAGAGAATTAGCGAGCCTCGCCCAGGAGTATGAGCTGCTGCTCATATCGATGCAGTGTGAGAACGCTAAAATGGAGGACCGCATCGCTGGCCTAATGGAGGCTTTGGCATCGCGGGCCATGCCGGCGCCAGGTGCGGTGCGTGCGGGTGCTCCCCAAGCGGCCGTTGCCTCGGTGCCGGTACCGGTTGCGGCGTCTATGCCGACTGCGCAGCCCATGACTGCAAAATCGGCAGAAACGTGGTCCGTTGTAGTGCGGAGTCGCAACGCAAAAGCGTCGGCAAATGAGGTGGCTACCAAGGTAGTTAAAGAGGCGGGTCCTTCTCTGGGCGTGAGGGTTCACGAGGTGAAGCCACTTCGTAGTGGTGGAGTGCTAATTCGCACCCCCTCAAAGGCCGAAGCAGCGAAGTTGGCCAAGAACGCCAAATTTGACGAGCTTGGGCTTGACATCAGCGCGAACGAGAAACTGGGGCCTCGAATCGTCGTCCAGGGGGTTCATTCGGAGATTCCTCCGAGTGAATTCATGGAAGAGCTCTATGAGTTGAACCTCAAAGAGCAGATGAGTCCGGCTGCTTTTAAACAGGGCATCCATATGGTGAGTCGTCCATGGACGGTGGGCACTGGTGAGGCATCCAACGTCGTGCTGGAGGGTAACGAGGGAGCTATCTCGTCCCTCCTCAAGGCAGAAAGATGCTACATCCGGTGGTTCTCTTTCCGTGTGCGGCCCTCCACGCTGATGCCTGGTTGTTTCAGGTGTTTGAGCTTTGACCACAGAGTGTCTGAGTGTAGGGTGAAAGAGGACGTTTGTCGACGCTGTGGACAGTCTGGGCACCGAGTCCAGCAGTGTGCCAATGAGGTGCGCTGCCGGAACTGCGCATTCAAGGGGAAGCCGGCAGGACATTACATGATGTCCTGTGAAAGCCCGGTGTACAGCCAGATCTTGGCCAGGGCGGAGGCTCGTCATTGATGGATCTCCAAGCAGTACAATTGAACTGTCAGGGCGCATACGCCGTAATGTGCGAATTAGGTGCATGTATGTGTGAAGGTGACACTGCTGTTGCCCTGGTGCAGGAACCGTATGCCACCAATGGTGTTGTACGTGGATTTCCCGCCTCAATGCGGGTATTCCCTGACACTAGGGCCAATGCGGCTGTTGTTGTGAACGATGCGCGACTGGAATGTATGGTTCTGTGCGCGAATGAGTATGGTGTATGTGTGTCAGTAGAGGGTGACTTTGGCAAAGTGGTGCTTTGCAGTGTTTCCTGCAAGTACGGTGAGGCTCTAGAGCTCTACTTGGAATATCTGGGTACGGTGCTCCGTCTTGCTGGCGGGGTACCTGCCCTGATAGGTATGGATGCAAATGCCTCATCCCCCCTGTGGTCCAGCAAGGTATCTCGGCATTCCGCTGGTTACCAGAGCCACCGTCGCGGTGAGGTGCTGAGTGAATGGGTGGTTTCGCGAGGCGTGCACGTTCTCAACGAATCAAGCGAATGGTATACGTTTGATGGGCCTAGAGGAGTGAGTGACATTGACGTGACGCTAGTGAATGAGGCAGCAAGCAGAATGCTTGATTTTAGCTGGCGCATTAGAGGTGGGTGTGGAGTTAGTGACCACAATTTGATTCAAATTGTGGCTACTGTCCTCACTCGCAGTCTGAATAATGGGGCGGGTCTGACTGAGAGACGATGGCGCACCTGCGGTGTGAATTGGGACACCTATGGTGTCCATGTCCGGGAAGTGATGTGTGAGACACCACTTGGTGTGTTTCAAAGCATGGAAGTAGACGACCAGGTGGCTAAAATAACAGAATGTGTCTGGAGTGTGAACGACACTTTGTTTGAAAGATGGGAGCGTGTGAACGATAGGCGTGTGAAATGGTGGACGAGTGAGCTGAGTGCGAAGAGGCGGTTGGTCAGGCGACTGAGGCGAAAGTTTCAGCGCGCCAGGGCGGCCAACTCTGAGCACTTGGCCCAGCGCAGGTATGAATTTAATCGTTGTATGAATGAGTACAAGGTTATGCTTGTCCGCATAAAGGAAGACAATTGGAGGGAGTTTGTGGCGGACCATAGAGATGATCCCTGGGGTCATGCCTATCGGATCTGCCGCGGTAGGAAGAAGCAAGTGGATGTGAGCGCCCTCAAGGTGGGTGACAATGTCACCTCATCCTGGAGGGATAGTGTGAACGTTCTCTTAGCCGAGTTCTTTCCTAGGGCGGCCGAGCAGGTGCCACCGGCACAGGTGGCGGCTGCAGAGCCATTAGAAGCTGGGGAGCTAGAGGCGGCGTTTGGCCTGGTTAGGTCTAGGCGGTCGCCAGGTATAGATGGATTGACCGGGGACATGTGCAAAGCACTATTCAAGGTCATTCCGGAGTATCTGGTGGCCATCTATGAGAAATGCCTTTGGGAGGCTTATTTTCCACTCGAGTGGAAAATTGCTAGGGTCGTGGTGCTATTGAAGTCCCCTGAGAGGATCAGGAGCCACCCCCGGTCTTACCGGGGTATCTGCCTCCTTCCAGTACTTGGAAAAGTACTGGAAAGGATTATGGTGGATCGGCCTCAAGAGCAACTGGGCGGGTTGTCGGATAGGCAGTTTGGGTTCAGGAAGCGACTCGGTGTGGAAGATGCGTGGATGTATTTTTAATCGGCGGTGCGGGAGAGTAGTGGAAAATACGTTCTTGGTGTGTTTGTAGATTTCAAGGGGGCTTTTGATTACCTGCGCTGGGATAAGGTGTTAGAACGGTTGAATGACGCCAACTGCAACGAAACGGCTCTATGGACGAGCTATTTCGGCGACAGGAAGGCATGTGTGATAGGGAGGAATGACAGGGTTGATATAAGTGTGGCTCGTGGTTGCCCGCAGGTGTCTATCTGTGGTCCATATATATGGAACTACATGATGGATCCATTACTGCGGCGTCTCGCAGCAGAATGCAAGTGTTGTGCGTATGCGGATGACCTGCTTATCCTTGTGGAGGGCAGATCAAGAGCGGATATAGAGCGCTTGGGGGAACACTATATGTGCATGGTGCGTGAATGGGGCGAATCGGTTGGTGTCGATGTGGCGATGGAGAAGACTGTGACCATGCTGCTTAAAGGCAAAGTGGCTCTCAGTCGCCCTCCTATCGTACGTGTGAATGGGATCGCGCTCCGGTATGCGACGCAAGTCAAGTATCTGGGGCTAACGATTGGCGAGCGAATCAGTTTTGTTCCCCACCTGGTCAGATTGAAAGAGAGAGTTGTGAGCATGATGGGTCAGGTGCGCCGGATACTCAGGAGTGACTGGGGTCTCGGTCGGCGTGCGGTTCGCGTCATCTACCACGGCCTGTTCGTAGCTTGCGCTGCGTTCGGGGCGTCGGCGTGGCACGAGCTCGCTGCGTCGGGCCTGGGCCGCAGGCACCTCCTGTCTATTCAGCGTGTTATGTTGCTAGGGTGTATGCCTGTGTGCCGCACTGTGTCAACTGATGCTTTGCAGGTGTTGATGGGTGCGGCCCCTCTGGACCTTGTCGTGCAGCGGCGTGCCGTTGCCTTCGAGCTAAAGAGGGGGAGAAGAGAGGTGCTGCTGCAGTACGAATGGTTACGCGGCGAAAATGTGGAGAGCGCTGATAGTGTGAAGCGTAAGCACATTTTGACGGAAGGTCTCTTACGGCGCTGGCAGCAACGCTGGGACGAAAGTCCCCGAGGAAGAACGACATACGAGTACATCAGGGATGTGCGGTTCGTAGTAGGGCTCAAGGACTTCGGTTTCAGCCTGAGCCTTGGGTTCCTGCTCACGGGCCATGGGTCACTCAATGCATTTTTGCATAAGAGAGCCCTGTGTGATAGTGCCGAGTGTAGGTGTGGGGCGGAGCGTGAGGACTGGGTACATGTGTTATGCGAGTGCCCGTTGTACTCGGATTTGAGGGACCTTGGGAGGATAGGGATTAGTCGGACGGACGGTGAGTGGTGCGTGCGCGAAGCTCTCTCCACTAGTCAGCTGGTTGCCATACTGAATGAGTACGCAGTGGAAGGTTTTAGGCGGCGCCGGCAGTTGAATGTACTGCCATAGTGTGTCTATGTGTATGTGAGGAATTATGTGTCGGGGGGTGGTCAATTGTGTGAGGTATATGTGAGAGAATGAGCACGTGAATGGGTCAAGTGCGATGCGGTGGTCACCAGTCCACGAGCTGAATGGGGCTCAACTGGTAGTAGCTCTAGCTACGAGGTCTGACCAGAGGCTTTGTCTGGTACCACGGGCGTCAGGGTGCCCATGGACTTCGGTCCATCCTGACTTTGAGGCGGCCCTTCGGGGAGTTTCTTGGTGGCTGTGGTTCAACACCCAAATGCGGGTAGAGTTTATGTCTCGGCGTGGAGTTGCGTTTCAACCGGGTGCCGGACCCATAGTACGGCAGAGGTTTAGATAACCCTCGATCCTCACCAAGGAGGGGAGATGTCCATTTACATTGACCCAATGGTACCGGTAGTTCGTCTCCGGGGCGCTTATCGACGCTTAAATCGGATACGCTGTGCTTTTGAGCGCCGTGGGGTTAGGCCACTCTGTGGCGGTACTCACGTTAAAACAATACACTTAGTGTCCCTATCTACTCAGTGGCGTTTTCACTTGCGACTGAGACGGACGTGTGCCTAGTGTGCGTTTATTAGGTTTTTTCCGAACTCTTTTGGCGAGCATTGATTGTGTGATTGTGTTTGTGTAATTGTACAGCGTGTACTTTTGCACAAACAAGTTCCCGTTAGGAACTCAAGTGTGTGGTTGTTGTTGTACAACAACGTACGACTGCTGACCTGGCTGGTGAGTGTTTTGTTTTTGCTTTTTTTCTTTTTGTGCTTGTGCTTCTTGCTTGTTTTGAGTGAGTGCGCGTGTCAGTGACATGGTGCGTCGGCTAAGGCGCAAGGGTGTCCGTGGGGGGCCCAGTGGGGGATCTGCGGCAGAGGCGTCGGGTCGGGATGATCCGACTTCTTCTGATGCGGAGTCCGTTATGGAGGTCGAGGTCGGCAAATCGCCGCCTCGGAAGACCTCTCGGTTGGTGTCCGTGTGTGAGAGTGAGGGGGCAATGGGCGTAGAGCGGCCATCCGTGGAGGGGGGTGCGGTGGTGCCCGTCTCCGTGGTTGGCGGTGATAGGCCCGGGCCCGCGCCTGTTAAGGAAGCAAGAAGCTTGGTCGTGAAGACCAAAAAGAGTGGTGGCAAGGTGGCGATTGCTGACCAGGGGCCATCGCGGCTGGAGGCACCGGCGCCGATGGTTGCCCTGAAGGCCATCACGGCTAAACTCATGGGTGTCGTGAATGGTGCGGATGGTGTTAGCGCCACTGCAGGTAGGGAAGTAGCGAGCCTTGCCCAGGAGTATGAGCTGTTGCTCATATCAATGCAGTGTGAGAACGCGAAAATAGAGGGCCGCATCGCTGGCCTAATGGAGGCTTTGGAATCGCGGGCCATGCCGGCGCCAGGTGCGGTGCGTGCGGGTGCTCCCCAAACGGCCGTTGCCTCGGTGCCGGTACCGGTTGCGGCGTCTATGCCGACTGCGCAGCCCATGACTGCAAAGCCGGCAGAAACGTGGTCCGTTGTAGTGCGGAGTCGCGACGCAAAAGCGTCGGCAAATGAGGTGGCTACCTAGGTAGTTAAAGAGGCGGGTCCTTCTCTGGGCGTGAGGGTTCACGAGGTGAAGCCACTTCGTAGTGGTGGAGTGCTAATTCGCACCCCCTCAAAGGCCGAAGCAGTGAAGTTGGCCAAGAACGCCAAATTTGACGAGCTTGGGCTTGACATTAGTGCGAATGATAAATTGGGGCCTCGAATCGTCGTCCAGGGGGTTCATTCGGAGATTACTCCGAGTGAATTCATGGAAGAGCTCTATTGATTGTGTGATTTTTTTTTTTTTTTTTTTTTTTTGGTTAGCGTAATATTGATTGTGTGATTGTGCTTTTGTAATTGTACAGCTGACCTGACTGGTGAGTGTTTTTTTTTTTTTTTTTTTTTTGTATCAACAACCGTACGACTGCTGACCTGACTGGTGAGTGTTTTTTTTTTTTTTTTTTTTTTTTTTGGGCTAGCGTAATATTGATTTTGTAATTGTGCTTTTGTAATTGTACTTTTGCATAAACAAGTTCCCGTTAGGAACTCGCGTGATCGAGACTGTGTGGTTGTTGTTGTATTAACAACCGTACGACTGCTGACCTGACTGGTGAGTGTTTTGTTTTTGTTTTTTTTTCGGTTGGTGTCCGTGTGTGAGAGTGAGGGGGCAATGGGCGTAGAGCGGTCATCCGTGGAGGGGGGTGCGGTGGTGCCCGTCTCCGTGGTTGGCGGTGATAGGCCCGGGCCCGCGCCTGTTAAGGAAGCAAGAAGCTTGGTCGTGAAGACCAAAAAGAGTGGTGGCAAGGTGGCGGTTGCTGACCAGGGGCCATCGCGGCTGGAGGCACCGGCGCCGATGGTTGCCCTGAAGGCCATCACGGCTAAACTCATGGGTGTCGTGAATGGTGCGGATGGTGTTAGCGCCACTGCAGGTAGGGAAGTAGCGAGCCTTGCCCAGGAGTATGAGCTGTTGCTCATATCAATGCAGTGTGAGAACGCGAAAATAGAGGGCCGCATCGCTGGCCTAATGGAGGCTTTGGAATCGCGGGCCATGCCGGCGCCAGGTGCGGTGCGTGCGGGTGCTCCCCAAACGGCCGTTGTCTCGGTGCCGGTACCGGTAGCGGCGTCTATGCCGACTGCGCAGCCCATGACTGCAAAGCCGGCAGGAACGTGGTCCGTTGTAGTGCGGAGTCGCGACGCAAAAGCGTCGGCAAATGAGGTGGCTACCAAGGTAGTTAAAGAGGCGGGTCCTTCTCTGGGCGTGAGGGTTCACGGGGTGAAGCCTCTTCCTAGTGGTGGAGTGCTAATTCGCACCCCCTCAAAGGCCGAAGCAGTGAAGTTGGCCCAGAACGCCAAATTTGACGAGCTTGGGCTTGACATTAGTGCGAATGATAAATTGGGGCCTCGAATCGTCGTCCAGGGGGTTCATTCGGAGATTACTCCGAGTGAATTCATGGAAGAGCTCTATTGATTGTGTGATTTTTTTTTAATTTTTTTTTTTGGGCTAGCGTAATATTGATTGTGTGATTGTGCTTTTGTAATTGTACTTTTGCATAAACAAGTTCCCGTTAGGAACTCGCGTGATCGAGACTGTGTGGTTGTTGTTGTATTAACAACAGTACGACTGCTGACCTGACTGGTGAGTGTTTTGTTTTTTTCGGTTGGTGTCCGTGTGTGAGAGTGAGGGGGCAATGGGTGTAGAGTGGTCATCCGTGGAGGGGGGTGCGGTAGTGCCCGTCTCCGTGGTTGGCGGTGATAGGCCCGGGCCCGCGCCTGTTAAGGAAGCAAGAAGCTTGGTCGTGAAGACCAAAAAGAGTGGTGGCAAGGTGGCGGTTGCTGACCAGGGGCCATCGCGGCTGGAGGCACCGGCGCCGATGGTTGCCCTGAAGGCCATCACGGCTAAACTCATGGGTGTCGTGAATGGTGCGGATGGTGTTAGCGCCGCTGCAGGTAGGGAAGTAGCGAGCCTTGCCCAGGTGTATGAGCTGTTGCTCATATCACTGCAGTGTGAGAACGCTAAAATGGAGGGCCGCATCGCTGGCCTAATGGAGGCTTTGGCATCGCGGGCCATGCCGGCGCCAGGTGCGGTGCGTGCGGGTGCGTGCGGGTGCTCCCCAAGCGGCCGTTGCCTCGGTACCGGTTGCGGCGTCTATGCCGACTGCGCAGCCCATGACTGCAAAGCCGGCAGAAACGTGGTCCGTTGTAGTGCGGAGTCGCGACGCAAAAGCGTCGGCAAATGAGGTGGCTACCAAGGTAGTTAAAGAGGCGGGTCCTTCTCTGGGCGTGAGGGTTCACGAGGTGAAGCCTCTTCGTAGTGGTGGAGTGCTAATTCGCACCCCCTCAAAGGCCGAAGCAGTGAAGTTGGCCAAGAACGCCAAATTTGACGAGCTTGGGCTTGACATTAGTGCGAATGATAAATTGGGGCCTCGAATCGTCGTCCAGGGGGTTCATTCGGAGATTACTCCGAGTGAATTCATGGAAGAGCTCTATTGATTGTGTGATTTTTTTTTTTTTTTGTATTAACAACCGTACGACTGCTGACCTGACTGGTGAGTGTTTTTTTTTTTTTTTTTTTTTAGGAACGACCATAAAGAAGCCGTCGAGAGATATCGGAAGAGTTTTCTTTTCTGTTTTATAATCGTACTACCATGGAAGTCTTTCGAAGAGAGATATGGTAGATGGATTAGAAGAGCATGACATTTACTGTTGTGTCGATATTTTCTCCTCGGACCTTGAAAATTTATGGTGGGGTCACGCAAACTTCTCAACAGGCCGTACCGATATCCGCAGCTGGTCTCCAAGGTGAAGAGTCTCTAGTCGATAGAATAATGTAGGTAAGGGATGTCGGCAAATTAGATCCGTAACTTCGGGATAAGGATTGGCTCTGAGGATTGAGATAATCGGGCTTGATTGGGAAGCAATAACATGGTTTTATGTACTCGTTCTGGGTAAATAGAGATTTTCACAAATCTTGTTCCCCGGATAGTAGTTACGTAGCCAATTGTGGAACTTTCTTGCTAAAATTTTTAAGGAATTATCGTAAGATATATTCTTTATTAATTATAACGATTATCAATTAACAATCAATTCAGAACTGGCACGGACTTGGGGAATCCGACTGTCTAATTAAAACAAAGCATTGTGATGGCCCTAACGGGTGTTAACACAATGTGATTTCTGCCCAGTGCTCTGAATGTCAAAGTGAAGAAATTCAAGTAAGCGCGGGTAAACGGCGGGAGTAACTATGACTCTCTTAAGGTAGCCAAATGCCTCGTCATCTAATTAGTGACGCGCATGAATGGATTAACGAGATTCCTACTGTCCCTATCTACTCGGGCAGGCCCCGAAAACTTCGTGCAAGTGAGTCTAGTACACTTGTATGCAAATTCGACAAATGTATGTGGTACTGCCATATTGAACCATATCATTTCATTCGGCATTCCGTTGCTAAACCTTAATTGTTTTTCAACAGCCGTAATTGAAATAGACATTTGGGTCACCAGTCCACGAGCTGAATGGGGCTCAACTGGTAGTAGCTCTTGCTACGAAGTCTGACCGGAGGCTTTGTCTGGTACCACGGGCGTCAGGGTGCCCATGGACTTCGGTCCATCCTGACTTTGAGGCGGCCCTTCGGGGAGTTTCGTGGTGGCTGTGGTTCAACACCCAAATGCGGGTAGAGTTTTTGTCTCGGCGTGGAGTTGCGCTTCAACCGGGTGCCGGACCCATAGTACGGCAGAGGTTTAGATAGGCCTCGATCCTTACCAAGGAGGGGAGATGTCCATTTACATTGACCCAATGGTACCGGTAGTTCGTCTCCGGGGCGCTTATCGACGCTTAAATCGGATACGCTGTGCTTTTGAGCGCCGTGGGGTTAGGCCACTCTGTGGCGGTACTCACGTTAAAACAATACACTTAGTGTCCCTATCTACTGGGGCATGCCCCGAAAACTTCGTGCAAGTGAGTCTGGTACACTTGTATGAAATTTCGACAAATGTATGTGGTACTGCCAGATTGAACCATATCATTTCATTCGGCATTCCGTTGCTAAACCTTAATTGTTTTTCAACAGCCGTAATTGAAATAGACATTTGGGAGAAAAAATGGATGAAAAAGGGAGAAAAAAAATGGATGAAAAAGGGAGAAAAAAGGATGCGAGAACATGAGCGTGAATGGACGTGAATGGGTGGTGGTCACCAGTCCACGAGCTGAATGGGGCTCAACTGGTAGTAGCACTTGCTACGAGGTCCGACCGGAGGCCTTGTCTGGTACCACGGGGGTCAGGTTGCCCACGGACTTCGGTCTGAACCCTGACCTTGCGGCGGCCCTTCGGGGAGTTTCGTGGTGGCTGTGGTTCAACACCCAAATGCGGGTAGAGTTTACTCTCGACGTGGAGCTGCGTTTCAACCGGGTGCCGGACCCATAGTACGGCAGAGGTTTAGATAACCCTCGATCCTCACCAAGGAGGGGAGATGTCCATTTACATTGACCCAATCGGTACCGGTAGCTTGTCTCCGGGGCGCTTATCGACGCTTAAATCGTTTACGCTGTGCTTTTGAGCGCCGTGGGATTAGGCCACACTGTGGCGGTGCTCACGTTAAAACAATACACTTAGTGTC
This sequence comes from Neria commutata, assembly GCA_963457695.1. Classification (NCBI taxonomy): domain Eukaryota; kingdom Metazoa; phylum Arthropoda; class Insecta; order Diptera; family Micropezidae; genus Neria; species Neria commutata. The sequence goes on from OY735250.1 coordinate 5,975,393, forward strand.
CCTATCTACTATCTAGCGAAACCACAGCCAAGGGAACGGGCTTGGAATAATTAGCGGGGAAAGAAGACCCTGTTGAGCTTGACTCTAATCTGGCAGTGTAAGGAGACATAAGAGGTGTAGAATAAGTGGGAGATATTTAATCGTTTACGATTGTTTATCGACAATGAAATACCACTACTCTTATTGTTTCCTTACTTACTTGATTAAGTGGAACGTGTGTCATTGTCTAGCCATTATACGGATATATTTATATATCTTATGGTATTGGATTTTGATGCAAGCTTCTTGATCAAAGTACCAAGAGTTTGTTATATAATTGTAAACAAATTTTTATCAAATGATAATGTTTTCGAATGTTATTGTTATAATTTAAATTTGGTATAACTCCAATACTCTGGTATGATCCAATTCAAGGACATTTCCAGGTTGGGAGTTTGACTGGGGCGGTACATCTCTCAAATAATAACGGAGGTGTCCCAAGGCCAGCTCAGTGCGGACAGAAACCACACATAGAGCAAAAGGGCAAATGCTGACTTGATCTCGGTGTTCAGTACACACAGAGACAGCAAAAGCTCGGCCTATCGATCCTTTTGGTTTAAGGAGTTTTTAACAAGAGGTGTCAGAAAAGTTACCACAGGGGTAACTGGCTTGTGGCGGCCAAGCGTTCATAGCGACGTCGCTTTTTGATCCTTCGATGTCGGCTCTCCCTATCATTGTGAAGCAAAATTCACCAAGCGTTTGATTGTTCACCCATGCAAGGGAACGTGAGCTGGGTTTAGACCGTCGTGAGACAGGTTAGTTTTACCCTACTAATGACAATATGTTATTGCGACAGCATTCCTGCGTAGTACGAGAGGAACCGCAGGTACGGACCAATGGTACAATACTTGTTCGAGCGAACAGTGGTATGATACTACGTCCGTTGGATTATGCCTGAACGCCTCTAAGGTCGTATCCGTGCTGGACTGCAATGATAAATATGGGGCAATTGCATTGTATGGCTTCTAAATCATTTTAAGTTTTTCACTTTCCTGTGTTAAACGACAATGAATGTGATGCCAATGTTATTTGTAACATAGCAAATGCAGAAGGATTAAATATCATTTGTATGACACGCTAGTTGCATATTAAAACATTATTTAATACAATGACAATGCCTAGAATCAATTGTAAACGACTTTGGTAACGGGCAAGGTGTTGTAAGTGGTAGAGCAGCTGCCATACTGCGATCCACTGAAGCTTATCCTTTGCTTGATGATTCGATTTGATTCGATTCGATTCGATTCGATTATTATTCGATTCATTTGTTTGTTCGTTTGTACGTTCGTTAATTCGTTCGTGTTCATTCGTTCGTTCATTCGTTTCGATAATAATTCGTTTCGGTTATATTATTACTTAATATAACAAATAATAACTTTATCATCATCATCATTAAAATATATATATATATATATACATATGTATATAATATTGTGACATGCATATATAACGTACGTTTATATTTTATATAAACAAATAACAACAAATTCTATATTATATAGTTTTATATGATGTGTTATTAATTACATTACAAAACAAATTTTGTTTTCCTAATATGAATGTGTGAATGTTGTGGTTCATTCATATCATTAACCGAAAAGAGAATTTCTCTTATATAAAATATTATATTAAAAACAAACACAAACAACATAACTATTATATAACAAATTTATATATGGAGACAGGTGAGCAATTCGCAACTCCTTTAAACTCTGCTCTGTTCAAATAGATTTCATTAAAAATCCATAAGAATTCGAGTGTGTTGTAAATAATATTTTCCATTAAGAATAGCAAATGTCTCGTCATTGCAAATGTTGGAAACTTTGAAATCTTTTTAATATTTTGGACTTGGAAAATTTTTTAAATTTTTCTATGACCATTTAGAATAGCGGGTGAAAATATTTTACCATTTAGTTGTAAATAATATTTTCCATTAAGAATAGCAAATGTCTCGTCATTGCAAATTTTGGAAACTTTGAAATCTTTTTAATATTTTGGACTTGGAAAATTTTTTAAACTTTTCTATGTACCATTTAGAATAGCGGGTGAAAATATTTTACCATTTAGAATAGCAAGTGAAATACCATTTAGAATAGCAAGTCGTCAATACCATTTAGAATAGCGGGTGAAAATATTTTACCATTTAGAATAGCAAGTGAAATACCATTTAGAATAGCAAGTCGTCAATACCATTTAGAATAGCGGGTGAAAATATTTTACCATTTAGAATAGCAAGTGAAATACCATTTAGAATAGCAAGTCGTCAATACCATTTAGAATAGCGGGTGAAAATATTTTACCATTTAGAATAGCAAGTGAAATACCATTTAGAATAGCAAGTCGTCAATACCATTTAGAATAGCGGGTGAAAATATTTTACCATTTAGAATAGCAAGTGAAATACCATTTAGAATAGCAAGTCGTCATTACCATTTAGAATAGCGGGTGTAATATTTTTGGACTTAGAAAATTTTTGATTTTTTCCCATACGTTTTTCACAATGTGATGTTGGCTTGACCAAAAACTATGTACGGAACTGCATGGAAAGATGTTTATAAATGAAAATTGAAAAATTTTTGGACTTAGAAATTTTTTGATTTTTTCCCATACGTTTTTCACAATGTGATGTTGGCTTGACCAAAAACTATGTACGGAACTGCATGGAAAGATGTTTATAAATGAAAATTGAAAAATTTTTGGACAGAAATTTTTTGATTTTTTCCCATACGTTTTTCACAATGTGATGTTGGCTTGACCAAAAACTATGTACGGAACTGCATGGAAAGATGTTTATAAATGAAAATTGAAAAATTTTTGGACTTAGAAATTTTTTGATTTTTTCCCATACGTTTTTCACAATGTGATGTTGGCTTGACCAAAAACTATGTACGGAACTGCATGGAAAGATGTTTATAAATGAAAATTGAAAAATTTTTGGACTTAGAAATTTTTTGATTTTTTCCCATACGTTTTTCACAATGTGATGTTGGCGTGACCAAAAACTATGTACGGAACTGCATGGAAAGATGTTCAGAAATGGCCTATTGAACAAATGTCTTTACTTACGTACTCTAATGAATATATAAAGTTGTTTTATCATGCATAGACCGAGAATAAGTCATAGTATGTCAATAATTTTTGAAAAATTTTGATTTTTTGGGTATCATAATATTATATGGATAATATACTGCATATATGAGATGTTATATGTAGAGCAGAGCGTTGGATATATTAAAGAAATTTGTACAAAAGTTAGTACAAATGATATGAAAAATATTCCTCTTATATGGAGAATCGTTGTCAAATAAATGATAATGAATGGAATATAAGTATTTGTTGAATATAAAATTAGTAGAGGGGCAACTACTAAATAAAGTACACATATAAGTGTATTTGTTCAATATAAAATTAGTAGAGGGGCAACTACTAAATAATTACACATATAAGTGTATTTGTTGAATATGAAATTAGTAGAGTGGCGTCTACTAAATAAGTATACATATAAGTGTACATTCTGTTAATATAACTTGAATTGAATTTTAGAGTTATATATATAAGTACAATGTAGTTGTATTTAAATACTCTAACAAGTTATATATAGAGATATATATATATATATATATACTATACATATAAATGAAATATACCTATATAAAAATATATAAAATTATGTTATTTTGCTAATTGCAGAAATATTTTGATAAAAGTTTGAATATGAAAAATATTCGATATGAAAATATAATGAAATTTTTAATTTCATCTCATATATAAAATAGATATCGTATTGATATTGCTTATATTTTTATGCAATGGATATATATAACTTAAATGTTGAAAAATGATATTTATATAAAAAATATAGTATCATAAAATACACAACACAACAATATAAAATGTGTGAATTGTGTTGAATGAATTGGGGAATATAATAAAAGACGAATAAGCATCTTAAACACAGAGCTATTTCGCATTTGAAATATGAAATTTCAAATAAACTACACTATATATATATATATATATATATACATATACAATATATGTGTAAATACATTTGAACACAGCGCGGGGCTGTGTTTTGCAGAGGGAATGAAATTGGAGCAACAAGAGTTGAATTTCAATGTAATATGCGAATATATTATAATTCATTTATAGGAACATTTAAATGGAATATACAATTCAAGGAATTCACAGAGTTTTAATTCAAAGGCAAATATAAATATGAAATTATAATGCAATAGAAAATTCGAAGGAATGATATGACAAAATGGAAATGATGGAATATGGAAATGAAAATAAGAAGCGCGATGCAGCGAAGTGTTGCTTTGCGCAGATGGAAGCGAAGTGAACGGTGTGACTGCTGGATGCGAAGTGATGATGTTTATCGATGCAGGAACCGAAGAGCCCGTTGCGACTGCCTCGATCGACCTCACACAGACCGGCGCCGGCGCGTGGCGGCCCCGAACGGCCGAACGACACTAGGCCCATCAGTGCTGGGCCAAAGTCGATTGAACATCCTGGGCGCCTTGCAATATTGCAAAATTAATTGCTCGTTGCCTCCGGTAGTCGTCGCAGCCCGTCCCAAGAACCTTGCAGCACTATTTGAAATGACGGCTGATTCCGCTTGCCGTCATTGTGGGACCGTCGCGTCGAGCCTGCTGCGCATCCACGCAAGTGAACTCTGGGTGTTGCGCCGGTCTGCGCGTCCTGCATCTTCTGGACGGATGGCCTCTTCCGGCCTCGGAGAACCGCGTCGGGCGGCTTACGCCGTAGCCATGGAAAGGGTTTGCTGCTATTCGTTGCGCTGGTGCCTGAGAACCACGGCACAATCATAGCGAACGTTGATGTATGTCGAACTGCTTCATCCGGTGTTGACGCAATCTGTGAAGAAACACACATTATTAGCATGGGTATTAACTTCGGGCGAGGGAAATGAAGGCGAAATAATGGGATAACTGAAAGAGTAGTGAAAATGAGGTTGTGTAGGGTTATTGAATGTATGAAGATATGGGGTCCGATGGTCGAGGATGTCACTATGCAGGACTGCACCATCGGCCTGGTTGATCTGCCTGATTTCCTGCGAACGTCCGCAGTCTCGTTCTTCCACCTTTCGCTGAGCCGATGATAACGCGCTTTTAGTCTTGGAGTGTGATGCTGTCGGCACAGCAGTCTGGGCTCAGCCTGGCAAAGAACTGTGTAGGGAAATGTGGGACGCCGAGGGCCAAATCCGAGTTTTTGCGGAAGCAAAATGGAATGGTCATCGTAAGCTGAAGTCGCGGGTGATAGTGCTCTCAACACTTGCTCTTTGTCGAGAAGAGCCAGCAGAGAGCTTCCTTTGCGGAGTGGCTGAGACGTCGAGAGAGTGTAGCAAGGAGTATTGGTGGCGAGCTTTGGGTTGGGTTCGGGATTGACCCACCGTGGAGACCTAGCCCATTTTGGCGATAGCCATCCTGCCGGGCCAAAAAATCCATCCTCTGCGAGTATAATTCGTCCATTGGCGGCACTAGAGCAATGGGCAGTTTTCTTCGGTTTATTTGAGCCAATATTCAGGAGTGAACATGGTGTGGTGTTATTAAGACCAAAGTTCGGAGGTGAACTTGGTTTCTTAGTGGAGCAACTGGAAATAGAATTATCTTTAGGTGTGGAATAATTCGGATTTGAGGTATCTTCGGGTTTCGAATAATTTGGAAGTGAATTATTTTCAGTGGTGGAGGCATTGCGGATCGCCTCACCACTTTTCGTGGGGATCAAATTTGGAGTTGAGTTATCTTTGGGAATTGAGTAATTCGGAAGTGAATTATCTCCAGTAGTAGAGGCTTTGGGGATCGCCTCACTACTTTTCGTGCTCAGAGCTTTGAGCGTTGCGCGAACCGCTGTTTGCTTTTGGCGCAAATCCGACGGCGAGGATATTGGCCGGGTGGGATAAAGCCTCTCGAGGAGATCGAGAATTTGAGCCTGGCAACCTTCGACCTCGTCCAGGCAAATCTCGTATTTCTGCCGTGCGGGCTCTTTGAAGTCGTCGGGGAGTTCACTGTCATCGGAGGTGATGATTTGGTAGAGTGCGCTGCGTACGCGGGACAAATCAGATTCAAGACTTTCTTGCCTCACTATAAGCCCTGCCTTTGTGTGGTAGCATGCGGGAGTTGCCGAGAATTTTCCAATGAATTGCAACAAGTTGTCCGATTCTAGTACGAAGTTGGACATGGCTTGTACGGACGAGTGAGTGTATTTGGCGAGAGCCATCCTGCCGGGTCAAAAAAAAGGGAGTTTTGGAACTTGTGAACAGGTTGAATTTTGGAGAACCCCACGAGTTTGTGTGGAAATGAAATGGAGGGATTTGATCCCTTTGAAAATAATCGAAATAATTTGTTGAGAAAAATATATTCGACGAATGAATGGAAAAGTCGAATTCGCAAAAGAATTGGAATAATTTATGGAGAACAATTTATTCGACGAATGAATGCAGAATCGAAATAAATTGTGGGGAAAATTATTTGAAAGCAATCGGAATAATTTATTCGACGAATGAACGAGAAATCGAAATAAATTGTGGGGAGAAATTATTTGAAAGCAATCAGAATAATTTGTGGAGAAAAATTTATTCGACGAATGAACGAGAAATCGAAATAAATTGTGGGGAAAAATTATTTGACAGCAATCGGAATAATTTGTGGAGAAAAATTTATTCGACGAATGTACGAGAAATCTAAATAAATTGTGGGGAAAAATTATTTGAAAGCAATCGGAATAATTTGTGGAGAAAAATTTATTCGACGAATGAACGAGAAATCGAAATAAATTGTGGGGGAAAATTATTTGAAAGCAATCAGAATAATTTGTGGAGAAAAATTTATTCGACGAATGAATACAAAATCGAAATAAATTGTGGGAAAAAATTATTTGAAAGCAATCGGAATAATTTGTGGAGAAAAATATATTCGACCAATGAATGGAAAAGTCGAAATCGCAAAAGAATTGGAATAATTTATGGAGAACAATTTATTCGACGAATGAATGCAGAATCGAAATAAATTGTGGGGAAAATTATTTGAAAGCAATCGGAATAATTTATTCGACGAATGAACGAGAAATCGAAATAAATTGTGATGAAAAATTATTTGAAAGCAATCGGAATAATTTGTGGAAAAAAATTTATTCGACGAGTGAACGAGAAATCGAAATAAAAATATATATGGAAATAATTATTCGCAAACAATCGGAATAATTTATTCGAATAGCTGACGAATATCTTTTGGATGATAGTGTGAATACTTTTGCGAACGTACCGAAATGTTCGCGCTTAGAGATTTGCAGTGGCAAAGAGCGACTTGTCCCACTGTTCATTAGTTGCAAAGGCGAGACAAAAAAAACTAACTTTTTGCCTTATTTTTGTCAACTAACGGCTTCCTTTTGTCGGTTGCGAGTATATGTGTGTATGTATTGATGTACGGGAAAGGGTGCCGGTTTTTAAATCACGCGATTACGTAAGCGGAAAAGTGCCGCTTTACGATCACGTGTTTATGTTTATGCTATACCTGTAACGGGTAAAAAAATTTTTTTTTTTTTTTTGAACCGAATTCCTTGGCGCAAATTGTAGGAAAATGAAATTTTTATATAATTTATAAGGAAATGGTATCACAAGTTTCAGTTGTAGTTGTATGTAAATTGTGGAGAAATGGTACTTTATTGGTATTTTTAGTACTTTGTAGAGAAATAGTAGCACGTATTGAAATAAATTTGTATTTGATTTGTATGATTTATGGGGAAATGGTAATGCACAATTAATGGTATTTTTAGTACTTTGTAGAGAAATAGTAGCACGTATTTGAAATAAATTTGTATGTAATTTGTATATGATTTATGGGGAAATGGTCACAAGTTTCAATTGTAATTGTATGTAAATTTTACAAATGCAGAAATGCTTGAAATGCGCTTTCGAATGAGAAAACTGGAGATATTATTTATAATCTTACCCACGGCCGCAAAAGATTATGGGGAAGGGGTTTTGTTCTGGGTTTCTGCCAGCTGCCGTTGATGCCTGGTGGGGCTCTGCCGCTTGCCGGGCTTCGTAAACAGCTTCGAGGGCTCCGCTGCCTTTTTCGCCGATCTGCTGCCGCTTTCTATTGTTGGTGATCCGATCTTGAAGACTCGATTGCAGCAATACAGCAGAATAGACTACGCAATTTTTGGTTTTTGCGCTTTTTCCGTGTAAATTTTTGCACGTTGGCGTCGCTTTTGATGATCAAGGAAGAAATTCGCTACCTCAGCGAAAAACGTTTGTTTTTATTGAAAATCGCCTCAAGACGTATTTTACACACACAGTTAGCGATATGCACTTTATTGTGTGTTACAAAGCGTTATTTTTCACCTTAAAACGTTGATGATTTCGCGAGCACAAAAATCAATTTCACTTTTTCTTCGCCGGCCGTACTTTTCCCTCCGTTTCAAGTCGATTTGTGACTTGCAGTTTTCATCGAACTGCCTTTTTCTCTACTGAACTGTAGTCAGTGAACTAAATAGTGAACTATGATTACCGCACGCTGTCAAGCGTGGCTCGAAGGACCATTGAACACAGCGCGGGGCTGTGTTTTGCAGAGGGAATGAAATTGGAGCAACAAGAGTTGAATTTCAATGTAATATGCGAATATATTATAATTCATTTATAGGAACATTTAAATGGAATATACAATTCAAGGAATTCACAGAGTTTTAATTCAAAGGCAAATATAAATATGAAATTATAATGCAATAGAAAATTCGAAGGAATGATATGACAAAATGGAAATGATGGAATATGGAAATGAAAATAAGAAGCGCGATGCAGCGAAGTGTTGCTTTGCGCAGATGGAAGCGAAGTGAACGGTGTGACTGCTGGATGCGAAGTGATGATGTTTATCGATGCAGGAACCGAAGAGCCCGTTGCGACTGCCTCGATCGACCTCACACAGACCGGCGCCGGCGCGTGGCGGCCCCGAACGGCCAAACGACACTAGGCCCATCAGTGCTGGGCCAAAGTCGATTGAACAACATTTAATAAAATGTGAAAAATATAACATTATTCTGGTTGATCCTGCCAGTAGTTATATGCTTGTCTCAAAGATTAAGCCATGCATGTCTAAGTACACACGAATTAAAAGTGAAACCGCAAAAGGCTCATTATATCAGTTATGGTTCCTTAGATCGTTAACAGTTACTTGGATAACTGTGGTAATTCTAGAGCTAATACATGCAATATAAACACGGACCATCTGGAACGTGTGCTTTTATTAGGCTAAAACCAAGCGATCGCAAGATCGTTATATTGGTTGAACTCTAGATAACTTGCAGATCGTATGGTCCTGTACCGACGACAGATCTTTCAAATGTCTGCCCTATCAACTTTTGATGGTAGTATCTAGGACTACCATGGTTGCAACGGGTAACGGGGAATCAGGGTTCGATTCCGGAGAGGGAGCCTGAGAAACGGCTACCACATCTAAGGAAGGCAGCAGGCGCGTAAATTACCCACTCCCAGCCCGGGGAGGTAGTGACGAAAAATAACAATACAGGACTCATATCCGAGGCCCTGTAATTGGAATGAGTACACTTTAAATCCTTTAACAAGGACCTATTGGAGGGCAAGTCTGGTGCCAGCAGCCGCGGTAATTCCAGCTCCAATAGCGTATATTAAAGTTGTTGCGGTTAAAACGTTCGTAGTTGAATTTGTGCTTCATACGGGTAGTACAACTATAATTGTGGTCTGTACATTACCTTATGTATGTAAGCGTATTACCGGTGGAGTTCTTATATGTAATTAATACTTGTATTTTTTATATATTCCTCCTATTTAAACCTGCTTCAGTGCTCTTCATCGAGTGTTGTTGTGGGCCGGTACAATTACTTTGAACAAATTAGAGTGCTTAAAGCAGGCTCCAAATGCCTGAATATTTTGTGCATGGGATAATGAAATAAGACCTCTGTTCTACTTTCATTGGTTTTTAGATCAAGAGGTAATGATTAATAGAAGCAGTTTGGGGGCATTAGTATTACGACGCGAGAGGTGAAATTCTTGGACCGTCGTAAGACTAACTTAAGCGAAAGCATTTGCCAAAGATGTTTTCATTAATCAAGAACGAAAGTTAGAGGTTCGAAGGCGATCAGATACCGCCCTAGTTCTAACCATAAACGATGCCAGCTAGCAATTGGGTGTAGCTACTACTATGGCTCTCTCAGTCGCTTTCCGGGAAACCAAAGCTTTTGGGCTCCGGGGGAAGTATGGTTGCAAAGCTGAAACTTAAAGGAATTGACGGAAGGGCACCACCAGGAGTGGAGCCTGCGGCTTAATTTGACTCAACACGGGAAAACTTACCAGGTCCGAACATAAGTGTGTAAGACAGATTGATAGCTCTTTCTCGAATCTATGGGTGGTGGTGCATGGCCGTTCTTAGTTCGTGGAGTGATTTGTCTGGTTAATTCCGATAACGAACGAGACTCAAATATATTAAATAGATGCTTTCAGGATTATGGTGTTGAAACTTATATAGCCTTCATTCGTGATTGCAATAAAATGCTTGAGTGTTTGAATGTGTTTATATAAGTGGAGCCGTACCTGTTGGTTTGTCCCATTATAAGGACACTAGCTTCTTAAATGGACAAATTGCGTCTAGCAATAATGAGATTGAGCAATAACAGGTCTGTGATGCCCTTAGATGTCCTGGGCTGCACGCGCGCTACAATGAAAGTATCAACGTGTATTTCCTAGACCGAGAGGTCCGGGTAAACCGCTGAACCACTTTCTTGCTTGGGATTGTGAACTGAAACTGTTCACATGAACTTGGAATTCCGAGTAAGTGTGAGTCATTAACTCGCATTGATTACGTCCCTGCCCTTTGTACACACCGCCCGTCGCTACTACCGATTGAATTATTTAGTGAGGTCTCCGGACGTGATCACTGTGACGCCTTGTGTGTTACGGTTGTTTCGCAAAAGTTGACCGAACTTGATTATTTAGAGGAAGTAAAAGTCGTAACAAGGTTTCCGTAGGTGAACCTGCGGAAGGATCATTAAAGTTTTCCTTTCCACATAATACACGTACAAAATTGTATATATATATAATATATATACATATATAAAATATTTTATTATTTGCATATTTTACGCTGTACTTTTATTTTATAAAAGTTAATTAGTTTTTATACTGATATTATATATTATATGCAGTCACATGTATTGATATATATATATATATCATGGTATATATAACTTAAGACATACGCAGCAAATGAAATATGTATAATTAAAAATTTATTGGGGTGGTTATTATTACCTCAATAAATACCATATAAATGACATTAAATTTGTTAAAATTTAAAAATATAATATCTACTCTAAGCGGTGGATCACTCGGCTCATGGGTCGATGAAGAACGCAGCAAACTGTGCGTCATCGTGTGAACTGCAGGACACATGAACATCGACATTTTGAACGCATATTGCGGTCCATGCTGTTATGTACTTTAATTAATTTAAAAGTGCTGCTTGGACTACATATGGTTGAGGGTTGTAAGACTATGCATAATTAGTTGCTTATGATTTTTATTTTCTATGAAAGAGAAGAAAACATTTAAGCATATGTTATATTATTGGATATATATACATATATATAATAAATATGTATATCCATAATATTAATAACAAAATTTATATGAATAAGCCTCAAAACGGATATTTATCTCTCTTACTATATAAACATTTTTTATAAAGTAATGACAAAATATATTGAGGAAAGTCTAGCATAAATAACATTATTCTAGAATTGTCTCATATATATATTTATTTTATAAATGTATAATAATATAAAATTGTTCATATTTGTATTGTGGTGATATACACAACACACAAAGAAAGAAAGAGAAGAAAGAATTGAAACCCGTTTTTACATATAAAATTTTATTAGCATACACAACAATACACAACCAATTTTTATACAACCTCAACTCATATGGGATTACCCCCTGAATTTAAGCATATTAATGAGGGGAGGAAAAGAAACTAACAAGGATTTTCTTAGTAGCGGCGAGCGAAAAGAAAATAGTTCAGCACTAAGTCACTTTGTCTTAATGATAAATGTGAGATGCAGTGTATGGAACATCTTACATCTAGTATGAGAAATTGACGATTTAAGTCCTTCTTAAATGAGGCCATTTACCCATAGAGGGTGCCAGGCCCGTATAACGTTAATGATTACTAGAAGGTGTTTCCAAAGAGTCGTGTTGCTTGATAGTGCAGCACTAAGTGGGTGGTAAACTCCATCTAAAACTAAATATAACCATGAGACCGATAGTAAACAAGTACCGTGAGGGAAAGTTGAAAAGAACTCTGAATAGAGAGTCAAATAGTACGTGAAACTGCTTAGAGGTTAAGCCCGATGAACCTGAATATCCATTATGGAAAATTCATCATTATAATTGTAATATTTAATAAATATTATTGTGATGGTGTGCATTTTTTCCATATAAGGACATTGTAATCTATTAATATTATAAACATTTATTATAAGATCATTTGCACAAGTTTAAACAAATTAATTTGCTTGTAAGTTAACATAGTTTAAATGCTTATGATTTAATAAAGTGTTGATAGATTTATTATATATAATGCTTAAATTCATTTCATGAATTTTACAAAAACATTTCATATATATTATGTTTTGTATTATTGTATGCATTTATATGATTAACAATGCGAAAGATTCAGGATACCTTCGGGACCCGTCTTGAAACACGGACCAAGGAGTCTAACATATGTGCAAGTTATTAAAACCCAAAAGCATAAATAACTTAACCTAATTTAATGGGATTAATTTTTAGTCTATTTAATAGTCTATTAATTCAATCCCGGGGCGTTCTATACAGTTATGTATAATAATATTTATATTATTTATACCTCTAACTAGAGCGTACCTTGAGCAAATATGCTGTGACCCGAAAGATGGTGAACTATATTTGATCAGGTTGAAGTCAGGGGAAACCCTGATGGAAGACCGAAACAGTTCTGACGTGCAAATCGATTGTCAGAATTGAGTATAGGGGCGAAAGACTAATCGAACCATCTAGTAGCTGGTTCCCTCCGAAGTTTCTCTCAGGATAGCTGGTGCATTTAAAAATAATGTAAAATAATCTTATCTGGTAAAGCGAATGATTAGAGGCCTTAGGGTCGAAACGACTTTAACCTATTCTCAAACTTTAAATGGGTAAGAACCTCACCTTTCTTGATATGAAGGTAGAGGTTGTGATATAATGTGCCCAGTGGGCCACTTTTGGTAAGCAGAACTGGCGCTGTGGGATGAACCAAACGTAATGTTACGGTGCCCAAATTAACAACTCATACAGATACCATGAAAGGCGTTGGTTGCTTAAAACAGCAGGACGGTGGACATGGAAGTCGTAATCCGCTAAGGAGTGTGTAACAACTCACCTGCCGAAGCAACTAGCCCTTAAAATGGATGGCGCTTAAGTTGTATACCTATACATTACCGCTAAAGTAAATGATTTATATTCAATTTCGATTGGATTATAAATTTTGAAACTTTAGTGAGTAGGAGGGTACAATGGTGTGCATAGAAGTGTTTGGCGTGAGCCTGCATGGAGCCGCCATTGGTACAGATCTTGGTGGTAGTAGCAAATAATCGAATGAGACCTTGGAGGACTGAAGTGGAGAAGGGTTTCGTGTGAACAGTGGTTGATCACGAGTTAGTCGGTCCTAAGTTCAAGGCGAAAGCTGAACATTTTCAAGTTATAATTAAAAAAATACGTAAATAATAATTACAGTATTAATTATATAAAACACTTGAATATTATTGAACGAAAGGGAATACGGTTCCAATTCCGTAACCTGTTGAGTATCCGTTTGTTATTAAAAATGGGCCTTGTGCTCATCCTGGCAACAGGAACGACCATAAAGAAGCCGTCGAGAGATATCGGAAGAGTTTTCTTTTCTGTTTTATAATCGTACTACCATGGAAGTCTTTCGAAGAGAGATATGGTAGATGGATTAGAAGAGCATGACATTTACTGTTGTGTCGATATTTTCTCCTCGGACCTTGAAAATTTATGGTGGGGTCACGCAAACTTCTCAACAGGCCGTACCGATATCCGCAGCTGGTCTCCAAGGTGAAGAGTCTCTAGTCGATAGAATAATGTAGGTAAGGGAAGTCGGCAAATTAGATCCGTAACTTCGGGATAAGGATTGGCTCTGAAGATTGAGATAATCGGGCTTGATTGGGAAGCAATAACATGGTTTTATGTACTCGTTCTGGGTAAATAGAGATTTTCACAAATCTTGTTCCCCGGATAGTAGTTACGTAGCCAATTGTGGAACTTTCTTACTAAAATTTTTAAGGAATTATCGTAAGATATATTCTTTATTAATTATAACGATTATCAATTAACAATCAATTCAGAACTGGCACGGACTTGGGGAATCCGACTGTCTAATTAAAACAAAGCATTGTGATGGCCCTAACGGGTGTTGACACAATGTGATTTCTGCCCAGTGCTCTGAATGTCAAAGTGAAGAAATTCAAGTAAGCGCGGGTAAACGGCGGGAGTAACTATGACTCTCTTAAGGTAGCCAAATGCCTCGTCATCTAATTAGTAACGAGATTCCTACTGTCCCTATCTACTCAGTGTCGTTTTGACTTGCGACTGTGACGGACGTGTGCCTGGGTTTTTTTTCTGAGCTTTGGCTATTGTGTGATTTGCGTAAACAAGTTCCCGTTAGGAACTCGCGTGATCGTGCTGTGTGGTTGTTGTTGTACGACTGCTGACTAGACTGGTGAGTGCTTTGTTTTTGCTTTTTGTTCTTCTTGTGCTTGTGCTTCTTGCTTGTTTTGAGTGAGTGAGTGCGCGCGTCAGTGGCATGGTGCCGCGGCCAAGGCGCAAGGGTGTCCGTGGGGGGGCCAGTGGGGGATCCGAGGCAGAGGCGTCGGGTCGGGATGATCCGACTCCGACTTCTTCTGACGCGGAGTCCGTCATGGAGGTCGAGGTCGGCAAATCGCCGCCTCGGAAGACCTCTCGGTTGTCCGTGTGTGTGAATGAGGGGGAAACGGGCGTAGAGCAGTCATCCGTGGAGGGGGGTACGGTGGTGCCCGTCTCCGTGGTTGGCGGTGATAGGCCCGGGCCCCCGCCTGTCAGGGAAGCAAGAGGCGTGGTCGAGAAGACCAAAAAGAGTGGTGGTAAGGTGGCGGTTGCTGACCAGGGGCCATCGCGGCTGGAGGCACCGGCGCCGATGGTTGCCCTGAAGGCCATCACGGCGAAACTCATGGGTGTCGTGAATGGTGCGGATGGTGTCAGCGCCGCTGCAGGTAGAGAATTAGCGAGCCTCGCCCAGGAGTATGAGCTGCTGCTCATATCGATGCAGTGTGAGAACGCTAAAATGGAGGGCCGCATCGCTGGCCTAATGGAGGCTTTGGCATCGCGGGCCATGCCGGCGCCAGGTGCGGTGCGTGCGGGTGCTCCCCAAGCGGCCGTTGCCTCGGGGCCGGTACCGGTTGCGGCGTCTATGCCGACTGCGCAGCCCATGACTGCAAAGCCGGCAGAAACGTGGTCCGTCGTAGTGCGGAGTCGCGACGCAAAAGCGTCGGCTAATGAGGTGGCTACCAAGGTAGTTAAAGAGGCGGGTCCTTCTCTGGGCGTGAGGGTTCACGAGGTGAAGCCACTTCGTAGTGGTGGAGTGCTAATTCGCACCCCCTCAAAGGCCGAAGCAGCGAAGTTGGCCAAGAACGCCAAATTTGACGAGCTTGGGCTTGACATCAGCGCGAACGATAAACTGGGGCCTCGAATCGTCGTCCAAGGGGTTCATTCGGAGATTCCTCCGAGTGAATTCATGGAAGAGCTCTATGAGTTGAACCTCAAAGAGCAGATGAGTCCGGCTGCCTTTAAGCAGGGCATCCGCATGGTCAGTCGGCCATGGACGGTGGGCGCTGGTGGGGCATCCAATGTCGTGTTGGAGGGTAACGAGGGAGCTCTCTCGTCCCTTCTCAAGGCAGAAAGATGCTACATTAAGTGGTTCTCTTTCCGTGTGCGGCCCTCCATGCTGATGCCTGGCTGTTTCAGGTGTCTGAGCTTTGACCACAGAGTGTCTGAGTGTAGGGTGAAAGAGGACGTTTGTCGACGCTGTGGACAGTCTGGGCACCGAGTCCAGCAGTGTGCCAATGAGGTGCGCTGCCGGAACTGCGCATTCAAGGGGAAGCCGGCAGGACATTACATGATGTCCTGTGATTGCCCGGTGTACAGCCAGATCTTGGCCAGGGCGGAGGCTCGTCATTGATGGATCTCCAGGCAGTACAATTGAACTGTCAGGGCGCATACGCCGTAATGTGCGAATTAGGTGCATGTATGTGTGAAGGTGACACTGCTGTTGCCCTGGTGCAGGAACCGTATGCCACCAATGGTGTTGTACGTGGATTGCACGCCTCAATGCGGGTATTCCCTGACACTAGGGCCAATGCGGCTGTTGTTGTGAACGATGCGCGACTGGAATGTATGGTTCTGTGCGCGAATGAGTATGGTGTATGTGTGTCAGTAGAGGGTGACTTTGGCAAAGTGGTGCTTTGCAGTGTTTACTGCAAGTACGGTGAGGCTCTAGAGCCCTACTTGGAATATCTGGGTACGGTGCTCCGTCTTGCTGGCGGGGTACCTGCCCTGATAGGTATGGATGCAAATGCCTCATCCCCCCTGTGGTTCAGCAAGGTATCTCGGCATTCCGCCGGTTACCAGAGCCACAGTCGCGGTGAGGTGCTGAGTGAATGGGTGGTTTCGCGAGACGTTCACGTCCTCAACGAATCAAGTGAATGGTATACGTTTGATGGGCCTAGAGGAGTGAGTGACATTGACGTGACGCTAGTGAATGAGGCAGCAAGCAGAATGTTTGATTTTAGCTGGCGCATTAGAGGTGGGTGGGGAGTTAGTGACCACAATTTGATTCAAATTGTGGCTACTGTCCTCACTCGCAGTTTGAATAATGGGGCGGGTCTGAATGAGAGACGATGGCGCACCTGCGGTGTGAATTGGGACACCTACGGTGTCCATGTCCGGGAAGTGATGTGTGAAACACCACTTGGTGTGTTTCAAAGCATGGAAGTAGACGACCAGGTCGCTAAAATAACAGAATGTGTCTGGAGTGTGAACGACACTTTGTTTGAAAGATGGGAGCGTGTGAACAATAGGCGTGTGAAATGGTGGACGAGTGAGCTGAGTGTGAAGAGGCGGTCGGTCAGGCGACTGAGGCGAAAGTTTCAGCGCGCCAGGGCGGCCAACTCTGAGCACTTGGCCCAGCGCAGGTATGAATTTAATCGTTGTATGAATGAGTACAAGGTTATGCTTGTCCGCGTAAAGGAAGACAATTGGAGGGAGTTTGTGACGGACCATAGAGATGATCCCTGGGGTCATGTCTATCGGATCTGCCGCGGTAGGAAGAAGCAGGTGGATGTGAGCGCCCTCAGGGTGGGTGACAATGTCACCTCATCCTGGAGGGATAGTGTGAACGTTCTCTTAGCCGAGTTCTTTCCTAGGGCGGCCGAGCAGGTGCCACCGGCACAGGTGGCAGCTGCAGAGCCATTAGAAGTTGGGGAGCTAGAGGCGGCGTTTGGCCTGGTTAGGTCTAGGCGGTCGCCAGGTATAGATGGATTGACCGGGGACATGTGCAAAGCACTGTTCAAGGTCATTCCGGAGTATCTGGTGGCCATCTATGAGAAATGCCTTTGGGAGGCTTATTTTCCACTCGAGTGGAAAATAGCTAGGGTCGTGGTGCTATTGAAGTCCCCTGAGAGGATCAGGAGCCACCCCCGGTCATACCGGGGTATCTGCCTCCTCCCAGTACTTGGAAAAGTATTGGAAAGGATTATGGTGGATCGGCTTCAAGAGCAACTGGGCGGGTTGTCGGATAGGCAGTTTGGGTTCAGGAAGCGACTCGGTGTGGAAGATGCGTGGATGTATCTTAAATCGGCGGTGCGTGAGAGTAGTGGAAAATATGTTCTTGGTGTGTTTGTAGATTTCAAGGGGGCTTTTGATTACCTGCGCTGGGATAAGGTGTTAGAATGGTTGAATGACGCCAACTGCAACGAAACGGCTCTTTGGAAGAGCTATTTCGTTGACAGGAAGGCATGTGTGATAGGGAGGAATGACAGGGTTGATATAAGTGTGGCTCGTGGTTGCCCGCAGGGGTCTGTCTGTGGTCCATATATATGGAACTACATGATGGATCCATTACTGCGGCGTCTCGCAGCAGAATGCAAGTGTTGTGCGTATGCGGATGACCTGCTTATCCTTGTGGGGGGCAGATCAAGAGCGGATATAGAGCGCTTGGGGGAACACTATATGTGCATGGTGCGTGAATGGGGTGAATCGGTTGGTGTCGATGTGGCGATGGAGAAGACTATGACCATGCTGCTTAAAGGCAAATTGGCTCTCAGTCGCACTCCTATCGTACGTGTGAATGGGATCGCGCTCCGGTATGCGACGCAAGTCAAGTATCTGGGGCTAACGGTCGGCGAGCGAATCAGTTTTGTTCCCCACCTGGTTAGACTGAAAGAGAGAGTTGTGAGCATGATGGGTCAGGTGCGCCGGATACTCAGGAGTGACTGGGGTCTCGGTCGGCGTGCGGTTCGTGTCATCTACCACGGCCTGTTCGTAGCTTGCGCTGCGTTCGGGGCGTCGGCGTGGCACGAGCTCGCTGCATCGGGTCTGGGCCGCAGGCACCTCCTGTCTATTCAGCGTGTTATGTTGCTAGGGTGTATGCCTGTGTGCCGCACTGTGTCAACTGATGCTTTGCAGGTGTTGATGGGTGCGGCCCCTCTGGACCTTGTCGTGCAGCGGCGTGCCGTTGCCTTCGAGCTAAAGAGGGGGAGAAGAGAGGTGCTGCTGCAGTACGAATGGTTACGCGGCGAAAATGTGGAGAGCGCTGATAGTGTGAAGCGTAAGCACATTTTGACGGAAGGACTTTTACGGCGCTGGCAGCAACGCTGGGACGAAAGTCCCCGAGGAAGAACGACATACGAGTACATCAGGGATGTGCGGTTCGTAGTAGGGCTCAAGGACTTCGGTTTCAGCCTGAGCCTTGGGTTCCTGCTCACGGGCCATGGGTCACTCAATGCATTTTTGCATAAGAGAGCCCTGTGTGATAGTGCCGAGTGTAGGTGTGGGGCTGAGTGTGAGGACTGGGTGCATGTGTTATGCGAGTGCCCGTTGTACTCGGATTTGAGGGACCTTGGGAGGATGGGGATTAGTCGGACGGACGGTGAGTGGTGCGTGCGCGAAGCTCTCTCCACTAGTCAGCTGGTTGCCATACTGAATGAGTACGCAGTGGAAGTTTTTAAGCGGCGCCGGCAGTTGAATGTACTGCCATAGTGTCTATGTCTATGTGTCGGGGGTGGTCAATTGTGTGAGGTATATGTGAGAGAATGAGCACGTGAATGGGTCAAGTGCGATGCGGTGGTCACCAGTCCACGAGCTAAATGGGGCTCAACTGGTAGTAGCTCTTGCTACGAAGTCTGACCGGAGGCTTTGTCTGGTACCACGGGCGTCAGGGTGCCCATGGACTTCGGTCCATCCTGACTTTGAGGCGGCCCTTCGGGGAGTTTCGTGGTGGCTGTGGTTCAACACCCAAATGCGGGTAGAGTTTTTGTCTCGGCGTGGAGTTGCGCTTCAACCGGGTGCCGGACCCATAGTACGGCAGAGGTTTAGATAGGCCTCGATCCTTACCAAGGAGGGGAGATGTCCATTTACATTGACCCAATGGTACCGGTAGTTCGTCTCCGGGGCGCTTATCGACGCTTAAATCGGATACGCTGTGCTTTTGAGCGCCGTGGGGTTAGGCCACTCTGTGGCGGTACTCACGTTAAAACAATGCACTTAGTGTCCCTATCTACTTAAAGAGGGGGAGAAGAGAGGTGCTGCTGCAGTACGAATGGTTACGCGGCGAAAATGTGGAGAGCGCTGATAGTGTGAAGCGTAAGCACATTTTGACGGAAGGACTTTTACGGCGCTGGCAGCAACGCTGGGACGAAAGTCCCCGAGGAAGAACGACATACGAGTACATCAGGGATGTGCGGTTCGTAGTAGGGCTCAAGGACTTCGGTTTCAGCCTGAGCCTTGGGTTCCTGCTCACGGGCCATGGGTCACTCAATACATTTTTGCATAAGAGAGCCCTGTGTGATAGTGCCGAGTGTAGGTGTGGGGCTGAGTGTGAGGACTGGGTGCATGTGTTATGCGAGTGCCCGTTGTACTCGGATTTGAGGGACCTTGGGAGGATGGGGATTAGTCGGACGGACGGTGAGTGGTGCGTGCGCGAAGCTCTCTCCACTAGTCAGCTGGTTGCCATACTGAATGAGTACGCAGTGGAAGTTTTTAAGCGGCGCCGGCAGTTGAATGTACTGCCATAGTGTGTCTATGTCTATGTGTCGGGGGTGGTCAATTGTGTGAGGTATATGTGAGAGAATGAGCACGTGAATGGGTCAAGTGCGATGCGGTGGTCACCAGTCCACGAGCTGAATGGGGCTCAACTGGTAGTAGCTCTTGCTACGAAGTCTGACCGGAGGCTTTGTCTGGTACCACGGGCGTCAGGGTGCCCATGGACTTCGGTCCATCCTGACTTTGAGGCGGCCCTTCGGGGAGTTTCGTGGTGGCTGTGGTTCAACACCCAAATGCGGGTAGAGTTTTTGTCTCGGCGTGGAGTTGCGCTTCAACCGGGTGCCGGACCCATAGTACGGCAGAGGTTTAGATAGGCCTCGATCCTTACCAAGGAGGGGAGATGTCCATTTACATTGACCCAATGGTACCGGTAGTTCGTCTCCGGGGCGCTTATCGACGCTTAAATCGGATACGCTGTGCTTTTGAGCGCCGTGGGGTTAGGCCACTCTGTGGCGGTACTCACGTTAAAACAATACACTTAGTGTCCCTATCTACTGGGGCATGCCCCGAAAACTTCGTGCAAGTGAGTCTGGTACACTTGTATGAAATTTCGACAAATGTATGTGGTACTGCCAGATTGAACCATATCATTTCATTCGGCATTCCGTTGCTAAACCTTAATTGTTTTTCAACAGCCGTAATTGAAATAGACATTTGGGAGAAAAAATGGATGAAAAAGGGAGAAAAAAAATGGATGAAAAAGGGAGAAAAAAGGATGCGAGAACATGAGCCTGAATGGACGTGAATGGGTGGTGGTCACCAGTCCACGAGCTGAATGGGGCTCAACTGGTAGTAGCACTTGCTACGAGGTCCGACCGGAGGCCTTGTCTGGTACCACGGGGGTCAGGTTGCCCACGGACTTCGGTCTGAACCCTGACCTTGCGGCGGCCCTTCGGGGAGTTTCGTGGTGGCTGTGGTTCAACACCCAAATGCGGGTAGAGTTTACTCTCGACGTGGAGCTGCGTTTCAACCGGGTGCCGGACCCATAGTACGGCAGAGGTTTAGATAACCCTCGATCCTCACCAAGGAGGGGAGATGTCCATTTACATTGACCCAATCGGTACCGGTAGCTTGTCTCCGGGGCGCTTATCGACGCTTAAATCGTTTACGCTGTGCTTTTGAGCGCCGTGGGATTAGGCCACACTGTGGCGGTGCTCACGTTAAAAACAATACACTTAGTGTCCCTATCTACTATCTAGCGAAACCACAGCCAAGGGAACGGGCTTGGAATAATTAGCGGGGAAAGAAGACCCTGTTGAGCTTGACTCTAATCTGGCAGTGTAAGGAGACATAAGAGGTGTAGAATAAGTGGGAGATATTTAATCGTTTACGATTGTTTATCGACAATGAAATACCACTACTCTTATTGTTTCCTTACTTACTTGATTAAGTGGAACGTGTGTCATTGTCTAGCCATTATACGGATATATTTATATATCTTATGGTATTGGATTTTGATGCAAGCTTCTTGATCAAAGTACCAAGAGTTTGTTATATAATTGTAAACAAATTTTTATCAAATGATAATGTTTTCGAATGTTATTGTTATAATTTAAATTTGGTATAACTCCAATACTCTGGTATGATCCAATTCAAGGACATTTCCAGGTTGGGAGTTTGACTGGGGCGGTACATCTCTCAAATAATAACGGAGGTGTCCCAAGGCCAGCTCAGTGCGGACAGAAACCACACATAGAGCAAAAGGGTAAATGCTGACTTGATCTCGGTGTTCAGTACACACAGAGACAGCAAAAGCTCGGCCTATCGATCCTTTTGGTTTAAGGAGTTTTTAACAAGAGGTGTCAGAAAAGTTACCACAGGGGTAACTGGCTTGTGGCGGCCAAGCGTTCATAGCGACGTCGCTTTTTGATCCTTCGATGTCGGCTCTCCCTATCATTGTGAAGCAAAATTCACCAAGCGTTGGATTGTTCACCCATGCAAGGGAACGTGAGCTGGGTTTAGACCGTCGTGAGACAGGTTAGTTTTACCCTACTAATGACAATATGTTATTGCGACAGCATTCCTGCGTAGTACGAGAGGAACCGCAGGTACGGACCAATGGTACAATACTTGTTCGAGCGAACAGTGGTATGATACTACGTCCGTTGGATTATGCCTGAACGCCTCTAAGGTCGTATCCGTGCTGGACTGCAATGATAAATATGGGGCAATTGCATTGTATGGCTTCTAAATCATTTTAAGTTTTTCACTTTCCTGTGTTAAACGACAATGAATGTGATGCCAATGTTATTTGTAACATAGCAAATGCAGAAGGATTAAATATCATTTGTATGACACGCTAGTTGCATATTAAAACATTATTTAATACAATGACAATGCCTAGAATCAATTGTAAACGACTTTGGTAACGGGCAAGGTGTTGTAAGTGGTAGAGCAGCTGCCATACTGCGATCCACTGAAGCTTATCCTTTGCTTGATGATTCGATTTGATTCGATTCGATTCGATTCGATTATTATTCGATTCATTTGTTTGTTCGTTTGTACGTTCGTTAATTCGTTCGTGTTCATTCGTTCGTTCATTCGTTTCGATAATAATTCGTTTCGGTTATATTATTACTTAATATAACAAATAATAACTTTATCATCATCATCATCATTAAAATATATATATATATATATATACATATGTATATAATATTGTGACATGCATATATAACGTACGTTTATATTTTATATAAACAAATAACAACAAATTCTATATTATATAGTTTTATATGATGTGTTATTAATTACATTACAAAACAAATTTTGTTTTGCTAATATGAATGTGTGAATGTTGTGGTTCATTCATATCATTAACCGAAAAGAGAATTTCTCTTATATAAAATATTATATTAAAAACAAACACAAACAACATAACTATTATATAACAAATTTATATATGGAGACAGGTGAGCAATTCGCAACTCCTTTAAACTCTGCTCTGTTCAAATAGATTTCATTAAAAATCCATAAGAATTCGAGTGTGTTGTAAATAATATTTTCCATTAAGAATAGCAAATGTCTCGTCATTGCAAATGTTGGAAACTTTGAAATCTTTTTAATATTTTGGACTTGGAAAATTTTTTAAATTTTTCTATGACCATTTAGAATAGCGGGTGAAAATATTTTACCATTTAGTTGTAAATAATATTTTCCATTAAGAATAGCAAATGTCTCGTCATTGCAAATTTTGGAAACTTTGAAATCTTTTTAATATTTTGGACTTGGAAAATTTTTTAAATTTTTCTATGTACCATTTAGAATAGCGGGTGAAAATATTTTACCATTTAGAATAGCAAGTGAAATACCATTTAGAATAGCAAGTCGTCAATACCATTTAGAATAGCGGGTGAAAATATTTTACCATTTAGAATAGCAAGTGAAATACCATTTAGAATAGCAAGTCGTCAATACCATTTAGAATAGCGGGTGAAAATATTTTACCATTTAGAATAGCAAGTGAAATACCATTTAGAATAGCAAGTCGTCAATACCATTTAGAATAGCGGGTGAAAATATTTTACCATTTAGAATAGCAAGTGAAATACCATTTAGAATATCAAGTCGTCAATACCATTTAGAATAGCGGGTGAAAATATTTTACCATTTAGAATAGCAAGTGAAATACCATTTAGAATAGCAAGTCGTCAATACCATTTAGAATAGCGGGTGAAAATATTTTACCATTTAGAATAGCAAGTGAAATACCATTTAGAATAGCAAGTCGTCATTACCATTTAGAATAGCGGGTGTAATATTTTTGGACTTAGAAAATTTTTGATTTTTTCCCATACGTTTTTCACAATGTGATGTTGGCTTGACCAAAAACTATGTACGGAACTGCATGGAAAGATGTTTATAAATGAAAATTGAAAAATTTTTGGACTTAGAAATTTTTTGATTTTTTCCCATACGTTTTTCACAATGTGATGTTGGCTTGACCAAAAACTATGTACGGAACTGCATGGAAAGATGTTTATAAATGAAAATTGAAAAATTTTTGGACTTAGAAATTTTTTGATTTTTTCCCATACGTTTTTCACAATGTGATGTTGGCTTGACCAAAAACTATGTACGGAACTGCATGGAAAGATGTTTATAAATGAAAATTGAAAAATTTTTGGACTTAGAAATTTTTTGATTTTTTCCCATACGTTTTTCACAATGTGATGTTGGCTTGACCAAAAACTATGTACGGAACTGCATGGAAAGATGTTTATAAATGAAAATTGAAAAATTTTTGGACTTAGAAATTTTTTGATTTTTTCCCATACGTTTTTCACAATGTGATGTTGGCGTGACCAAAAACTATGTACGGAACTGCATGGAAAGATGTTCAGAAATGGCCTATTGAACAAATGTCTTTACTTACGTACTCTAATGAATATATAAAGTTGTTTTATCATGCATAGACCGAGAATAAGTCATAGTATGTCAATAATTTTTGAAAAATTTTGATTTTTTGGGTATCATAATATTATATGGATAATATACTGCATATATGAGATGTTATATGTAGAGCAGAGCGTTGGATATATTAAAGAAATTTGTACAAAAGTTAGTACAAATGATATGAAAAATATTCCTCTTATATGGAGAATCGTTGTCAAATAAATGATAATGAATGGAATATAAGTATTTGTTGAATATAAAATTAGTAGAGGGGCAACTACTAAATAAAGTACACATATAAGTGTATTTGTTCAATATAAAATTAGTAGAGGGGCAACTACTAAATAATTACACATATAAGTGTATTTGTTGAATATGAAATTAGTAGAGTGGCGTCTACTAAATAAGTATACATATAAGTGTACATTCTGTTAATATAACTTGAATTGAATTTTAGAGTTATATATATAAGTACAATGTAGTTGTATTTAAATACTCTAACAAGTTATATATAGAGATATATATATATATATATATATATATACTATACATATAAATGAAATATACCTATATAAAAATATATAAAATTATGTTATTTTGCTAATTGCAGAAATATTTTGATAAAAGTTTGAATATGAAAAATATTCGATATGAAAATATAATGAAATTTTTAATTTCATCTCATATATAAAATAGATATCGTATTGATATTGCTTATATTTTTATGCAATGGATATATATAACTTAAATGTTGAAAAATGATATTTATATAAAAAATATAGTATCATAAAATACACAACACAACAATATAAAATGTGTGAATTGTGTTGAATGAATTGGGGAATATAATAAAAGACGAATAAGCATCTTAAACACAGAGCTATTTCGCATTTGAAATATGAAATTTCAAATAAACTACACTATATATATATATATATATATATATACATATACAATATATGTGTAAATACATTTAATAAAATGTGAAAAATATAACATTATTCTGGTTGATCCTGCCAGTAGTTATATGCTTGTCTCAAAGATTAAGCCATGCATGTCTAAGTACACACGAATTAAAAGTGAAACCGCAAAAGGCTCATTATATCAGTTATGGTTCCTTAGATCGTTAACAGTTACTTGGATAACTGTGGTAATTCTAGAGCTAATACATGCAATATAAACACGGACCATCTGGAACGTGTGCTTTTATTAGGCTAAAACCAAGCGATCGCAAGATCGTTATATTGGTTGAACTCTAGATAACTTGCAGATCGTATGGTCCTGTACCGACGACAGATCTTTCAAATGTCTGCCCTATCAACTTTTGATGGTAGTATCTAGGACTACCATGGTTGCAACGGGTAACGGGGAATCAGGGTTCGATTCCGGAGAGGGAGCCTGAGAAACGGCTACCACATCTAAGGAAGGCAGCAGGCGCGTAAATTACCCACTCCCAGCCCGGGGAGGTAGTGACGAAAAATAACAATACAGGACTCATATCCGAGGCCCTGTAATTGGAATGAGTACACTTTAAATCCTTTAACAAGGACCTATTGGAGGGCAAGTCTGGTGCCAGCAGCCGCGGTAATTCCAGCTCCAATAGCGTATATTAAAGTTGTTGCGGTTAAAACGTTCGTAGTTGAATTTGTGCTTCATACGGGTAGTACAACTATAATTGTGGTCTGTACATTACCTTATGTATGTAAGCGTATTACCGGTGGAGTTCTTATATGTAATTAATACTTGTATTTTTTATATATTCCTCCTATTTAAACCTGCTTCAGTGCTCTTCATCGAGTGTTGTTGTGGGCCGGTACAATTACTTTGAACAAATTAGAGTGCTTAAAGCAGGCTCCAAATGCCTGAATATTTTGTGCATGGGATAATGAAATAAGACCTCTGTTCTACTTTCATTGGTTTTTAGATCAAGAGGTAATGATTAATAGAAGCAGTTTGGGGGCATTAGTATTACGACGCGAGAGGTGAAATTCTTGGACCGTCGTAAGACTAACTTAAGCGAAAGCATTTGCCAAAGATGTTTTCATTAATCAAGAACGAAAGTTAGAGGTTCGAAGGCGATCAGATACCGCCCTAGTTCTAACCATAAACGATGCCAGCTAGCAATTGGGTGTAGCTACTACTATGGCTCTCTCAGTCGCTTTCCGGGAAACCAAAGCTTTTGGGCTCCGGGGGAAGTATGGTTGCAAAGCTGAAACTTAAAGGAATTGACGGAAGGGCACCACCAGGAGTGGAGCCTGCGGCTTAATTTTACTCAACACGGGAAAACTTACCAGGTCCGAACATAAGTGTGTAAGACAGATTGATAGCTCTTTCTCGAATCTATGGGTGGTGGTGCATGGCCGTTCTTAGTTCGTAGAGTGATTTGTCTGGTTAATTCCGATAACGAACGAGACTCAAATATATTAAATAGATGCTTTCAGGATTATGGTGTTGAAACTTATATAGCCTTCATTCGTGATTGCAATAAAATGCTTGAGTGTTTGAATGTGTTTATATAAGTGGAGCCGTACCTGTTGGTTTGTCCCATTATAAGGACACTAGCTTCTTAAATGGACAAATTGCGTCTAGCAATAATGAGATTGAGCAATAACAGGTCTGTGATGCCCTTAGATGTCCTGGGCTGCACGCGCGCTACAATGAAAGTATCAACGTGTATTTCCTAGACCGAGAGGTCCGGGTAAACCGCTGAACCACTTTCTTGCTTGGGATTGTGAACTGAAACTGTTCACATGAACTTGGAATTCCCAGTAAGTGTGAGTCATTAACTCGCATTGATTACGTCCCTGCCCTTTGTACACACCGCCCGTCGCTACTACCGATTGAATTATTTAGTGAGGTCTCCGGACGTGATCACTGTGACGCCTTGTGTGTTACGGTTGTTTCGCAAAAGTTGACCGAACTTGATTATTTAGAGGAAGTAAAAGTCGTAACAAGGTTTCCGTAGGTGAACCTGCGGAAGGATCATTAAAGTTTTCCTTTCCACATAATACACGTACAAAATTGTATATATATATAATATATATACATATATAAAATATTTTATTATTTGCATATTTTACGCTGTACTTTTATTTTATAAAAGTTAATTAGTTTTTATACTGATATTATATATTATATGCAGTCACATGTATTGATATATATATATATATCATGGTATATATAACTTAAGACATACGCAGCAAATGAAATATGTATAATTAAAAATTTATTGGGGTGGTTATTATTACCTCAATAAATACCATATAAATGACATTAAATTTGTTAAAATTTAAAAATATAATATCTACTCTAAGCGGTGGATCACTCGGCTCATGGGTCGATGAAGAACGCAGCAAACTGTGCGTCATCGTGTGAACTGCAGGACACATGAACATCGACATTTTGAACGCATATTGCGGTCCATGCTGTTATGTACTTTAATTAATTTAAAAGTGCTGCTTGGACTACATATGGTTGAGGGTTGTAAGACTATGCATAATTAGTTGCTTATGATTTTTATTTTCTATGAAAGAGAAGAAAACATTTAAGCATATGTTATATTATTGGATATATATACATATATATAATAAATATGTATATCCATAATATTAATAACAAAATTTATATGAATAAGCCTCAAAACGGATATTTATCTCTCTTACTATATAAACATTTTTTATAAAGTAATGACAAAATATATTGAGGAAAGTCTAGCATAAATAACATTATTCTAGAATTGTCTCATATATATATTTATTTTATAAATGTATAATAATATAAAATTGTTCATATTTGTATTGTGGTGATATACACAACACACAAAGAAAGAAAGAGAAGAAAGAATTGAAACCCGTTTTTACATATAAAATTTTATTAGCATACACAACAATACACAACCAATTTTTATACAACCTCAACTCATATGGGATTACCCCCTGAATTTAAGCATATTAATGAGGGGAGGAAAAGAAACTAACAAGGATTTTCTTAGTAGCGGCGAGCGAAAAGAAAATAGTTCAGCACTAAGTCACTTTGTCTTAATGATAAATGTGAGATGCAGTGTATGGAACATCTTACATCTAGTATGAGAAATTGACGATTTAAGTCCTTCTTAAATGAGGCCATTTACCCATAGAGGGTGCCAGGCCCGTATAACGTTAATGATTACTAGAAGGTGTTTCCAAAGAGTCGTGTTGCTTGATAGTGCAGCACTAAGTGGGTGGTAAACTCCATCTAAAACTAAATATAACCATGAGACCGATAGTAAACAAGTACCGTGAGGGAAAGTTGAAAAGAACTCTGAATAGAGAGTCAAATAGTACGTGAAACTGCTTAGAGGTTAAGCCCGATGAACCTGAATATCCATTATGGAAAATTCATCATTATAATTGTAATATTTAATAAATATTATTGTGATGGTGTGCATTTTTTCCATATAAGGACATTGTAATCTATTAATATTATAAACATTTATTATAAGATCATTTGCACAAGTTTAAACAAATTAATTTGCTTGCAAGTTAACATAGTTTAAATGCTTATGATTTAATAAAGTGTTGATAGATTTATTATATATAATGCTTAAATTCATTTCATGAATTTTACAAAAACATTTCATATATATTATGTTTTGTATTATTGTATGCATTTATATGATTAACAATGCGAAAGATTCAGGATACCTTCGGGACCCGTCTTGAAACACGGACCAAGGAGTCTAACATATGTGCAAGTTATTGGGATTATTAAAACCCAAAAGCATAATTAACTTAACCTAATTTAATGGGATTAATTTTTAGTCTATTTAATAGTCTATTAATTCAATCCCGGGGCGTTCTATACAGTTATGTATAATAATATTTATATTATTTATACCTCTAACTAGAGCGTACCTTGAGCAAATATGCTGTGACCCGAAAGATGGTGAACTATACTTGATCAGGTTGAAGTCAGGGGAAACCCTGATGGAAGACCGAAACAGTTCTGACGTGCAAATCGATTGTCAGAATTGAGTATAGGGGCGAAAGACTAATCGAACCATCTAGTAGCTGGTTCCCTCCGAAGTTTCTCTCAGGATAGCTGGTGCATTTAAAAATAATGTAAAATAATCTTATCTGGTAAAGCGAATGATTAGAGGCCTTAGGGTCGAAACGACTTTAACCTATTCTCAAACTTTAAATGGGTAAGAACCTCACCTTTCTTGATATGAAGGTAGAGGTTGTGATATAATGTGCCCAGTGGGCCACTTTTGGTAAGCAGAACTGGCGCTGTGGGATGAACCAAACGTAATGTTACGGTGCCCAAATTAACAACTCATACAGATACCATGAAAGGCGTTGGTTGCTTAAAACAGCAGGACGGTGGACATGGAAGTCGTAATCCGCTAAGGAGTGTGTAACAACTCACCTGCCGAAGCAACTAGCCCTTAAAATGGATGGCGCTTAAGTTGTATACCTATACATTACCGCTAAAGTAAATGATTTATATTCAATTTCGATTGGATTATAAATTTTGAAACTTTAGTGAGTAGGAGGGTACAATGGTGTGCATAGAAGTGTTTGGCGTGAGCCTGCATGGAGCCGCCATTGGTACAGATCTTGGTGGTAGTAGCAAATAATCGAATGAGACCTTGGAGGACTGAAGTGGAGAAGGGTTTCGTGTGAACAGTGGTTGATCACGAGTTAGTCGGTCCTAAGTTCAAGGCGAAAGCTGAACATTTTCAAGTTATAATTAAAAAAATACGTAAATAATAATTACAGTATTAATTATATAAAACACTTGAATATTATTGAACGAAAAGGAATACGGTTCCAATTCCGTAACCTGTTGAGTATCCGTTTGTTATTAAAAATGGGCCTTGTGCTCATCCTGGCAACAGGAACGACCATAAAGAAGCCGTCGAGAGATATCGGAAGAGTTTTCTTTTCTGTTTTATAATCGTACTACCATGGAAGTCTTTCGAAGAGAGATATGGTAGATGGATTAGAAGAGCATGACATTTACTGTTGTGTCGATATTTTCTCCTCGGACCTTGAAAATTTATGGTGGGGTCACGCAAACTTCTCAACAGGCCGTACCGATATCCGCAGCTGGTCTCCAAGGTGAAGAGTCTCTAGTCGATAGAATAATGTAGGTAAGGGAAGTCGGCAAATTAGATCCGTAACTTCGGGATAAGGATTGGCTCTGAAGATTGAGATAATCGGGCTTGATTGGGAAGCAATAACATGGTTTTATGTACTCGTTCTGGGTAAATAGAGATTTTCACAAATCTTGTTCCCCGGATAGTAGTTACGTAGCCAATTGTGGAACTTTCTTGCTAAAATTTTTAAGGAATTATCGTAAGATATATTCTTTATTAATTATAACGATTATCAATTAACAATCAATTCAGAACTGGCACGGACTTGGGGAATCCGACTGTCTAATTAAAACAAAGCATTGTGATGGCCCTAACGGGTGTTGACACAATGTGATTTCTGCCCAGTGCTCTGAATGTCAAAGTGAAGAAATTCAAGTAAGCGCGGGTAAACGGCGGGAGTAACTATGACTCTCTTAAGGTAGCCAAATGCCTCGTCATCTAATTAGTGACGCGCATGAATGGATTAACGAGATTCCTACTGTCCCTATCTACTCAGTGTCGTTTTGACTTGCGACTGTGACGGACGTGTGCCTGGGTTTTTTTTCTGAGCTTTGGCTATTGTGTGATTTGCGTAAACAAGTTCCCGTTAGGAACTCGCGTGATCGTGCTGTGTGGTTGTTGTTGTACGAATAACAGTACGACTGCTGACAAGACTGGTGAGTGTTTTGTTGCTGTGCTTATACTTCTTGTTTTTTTTGAGTGAGTGCGTGAGTGAGTGAGTGAGTCAGTGGCATGGTGGGGCGTCGGCCAAAACGCAAGGATGCCGGTGGGGGGCCCAGTGGGGGATCTGCGGCAGAGGCGTCGGGTCGTGATGATCCGACTTCCTCTGAAGCGGAGTCCGTGATGGAAGTCGAGGTAGGCAATTCGCCGCCCCGGAAGACGTCACGGTTGGTGTCAGGGTGTGAGAGTGGCGGTGAGAGAGGGGCAATGGGCGTAGAGCGGTCATCCGTGGAGGGGGGTGCGGTGGTGCCCGTCTCCGTGGTTGGCGGTGATAGGCCCGGGCCCTCGGATGAAAGAAAAAAAGCAGGAAGTAAGAGTGGTGGAAAGGTGGCGGTTGCTGACCAGGGGCCATCGCGGCCGGAGGCACCGGCGCCGATGGTTGCCCTGAAGGCCATCACGGCAAAACTCATGGGAGTCGTGAATGGTGCGGATGGTGTCAGCGCCGCTGCAGGTAGGGAAGTAGCGTTCCTCGCACAGGAGTATGAGCTGTTGCTCATTTCGATGCAGTGCGAGAACGCGAAAATGGAGGGCCGCATTGCTGGCCTAATGGAGGCTTTGGCATCGCGGGCCATGCCGGCGCCAGGTGCGGTGCGTGCGGGTGCTCCCCAAGCGGCCGTTGCCTCGGTGCCGGTACCGGTTGCGGCGTTTACGCCGACTGCGCAGCCCATGACTGCAAAGCCGGCAGAAACGTGGTCCGTCGTAGTGCGGAGTCGCGACGCAAAAGCGTCGGCTAATGAGGTGGCTACCAAGGTAGTTAAAGAGGCGGGTCCTTCTCTGGGCGTGAGGGTTCACGAGGTGAAGCCACTTCGTAGTGGTGGAGTGCTAATTCGCACCCCCTCAAAGGCCGAAGCAGCGAAGTTGGCCAAGAACGCCAAATTTGACGAGCTTGGGCTTGACATCAGCGCGAACGAGAAACTGGGGCCTCGAATCGTCGTCCAGGGGGTTCATTCGGAGATTACTCCGAGTGAATTCATGGAAGAGCTCTATGAGTTGAACCTCAAAGAGCAGATGAGTCCGGCTGCCTTTAAGCAGGGCATCCGCATGGTCAGTCGGCCATGGACGGTGGGCGCTGGTGGGGCATCCAATGTCGTGTTGGAGGGTAACGAGGGAGCTCTCTCGTCCCTTCTCAAGGCAGAAAGATGCTACATTAAGTGGTTCTCTTTCCGTGTGCGGCCCTCCATGCTGATGCCTGGCTGTTTCAGGTGTCTGAGCTTTGACCACAGAGTGTCTGAGTGTAGGGTGAAAGAGGACGTTTGTCGACGCTGTGGACAGTCTGGGCACCGAGTCCAGCAGTGTGCCAATGAGGTGCGCTGCCGGAACTGCGCATTCAAGGGGAAGCCGGCAGGACATTACATGATGTCCTGTGATTGCCCGGTGTACAGCCAGATCTTGGCCAGGGCGGAGGCTCGTCATTGATGGATCTCCAGGCAGTACAATTGAACTGTCAGGGCGCATACGCCGTAATGTGCGAATTAGGTGCATGTATGTGTGAAGGTGACACTGCTGTTGCCCTGGTGCAGGAACCGTATGCCACCAATGGTGTTGTACGTGGATTGCCCGCCTCAATGCGGGTATTCCCTGACACTAGGGCCAATGCGGCTGTTGTTGTGAACGATGCGCGACTGGAATGTATGGTTCTGTGCGCGAATGAGTATGGTGTATGTGTGTCAGTAGAGGGTGACTTTGGCAAAGTGGTGCTTTGCAGTGTTTACTGCAAGTACGGTGAGGCTCTAGAGCCCTACTTGGAATATCTGGGTACGGTGCTCCGTCTTGCTGGCGGGGTACCTGCCCTGATAGGTATGGATGCAAATGCCTCATCCCCCCTGTGGTTCAGCAAGGTATCTCGGCATTCCGCCGGTTACCAGAGCCACAGTCGCGGTGAGGTGCTGAGTGAATGGGTGGTTTCGCGAGACGTTCACGTCCTCAACGAACCAAGTGAATGGTATACGTTTGATGGGCCTAGAGGAGTGAGTGACATTGACGTGACGCTAGTGAATGAGGCAGCAAGCAGAATGTTTGATTTTAGCTGGCGCATTAGAGGTGGGTGGGGAGTTAGTGACCACAATTTGATTCAAATTGTGGCTACTGTCCTCACTCGCAGTTTGAATAATGGGGCGGGTCTGAATGAGAGACGATGGCGCACCTGCGGTGTGAATTGGGACACCTACGGTGTCCATGTCCGGGAAGTGATGTGTGAAACACCACTTGGTGTGTTTCAAAGCATGGAAGTAGACGACCAGGTCGCTAAAATAACAGAATGTGTCTGGAGTGTGAACGACACTATGTTTGAAAGATGGGAGCGTGTGAACGATAGGCGTGTGAAATGGTGGACGAGTGAGCTGAGTGTGAAGAGGCGGTCGGTCAGGCGACTGAGGCGAAAGTTTCAGCGCGCCAGGGCGGCCAACTCTGAGCACTTGGCCCAGCGCAGGTATGAATTTAATCGTTGTATGAATGAGTACAAGGTTATGCTTGTCCGCGTAAAGGAAGACAATTGGAGGGAGTTTGTGACGGACCATAGAGATGATCCCTGGGGTCATGTCTATCGGATCTGCCGCGGTAGGAAGAAGCAGGTGGATGTGAGCGCCCTCAGGGTGGGTGACAATGTCACCTCATCCTGGAGGGATAGTGTGAACGTTCTCTTAGCCGAGTTCTTTCCTAGGGCGGCCGAGCAGGTGCCACCGGCACAGGTGGCGGCTGCAGAGCCATTAGAAGCTGGGGAGCTAGAGGCGGCGTTTGGCCTGGTTAGGTCTAGGCGGTCGCCAGGTATAGATGGATTGACCGGGGACATGTGCAAAGCACTGTTCAAGGTCATTCCGGAGTATCTGGTTGCCATCTATGAGAAATGCCTTTGGGAGGCTTATTTTCCACTCGAGTGGAAAATAGCTAGGGTCGTGGTGCTATTGAAGTCCCCTGAGAGGATCAGGAGCCACCCCCGGTCATACCGGGGTATCTGCCTCCTCCCAGTACTTGGAAAAGTATTGGAAAGGATTATGGTGGATCGGCTTCAAGAGCAACTGGGCGGGTTGTCGGATAGGCAGTTTGGGTTCAGGAAGCGACTCGGTGTGGAAGATGCGTGGATGTATCTTAAATCGGCGGTGCGTGAGAGTAGTGGAAAATATGTTCTTGGTGTGTTTGTAGATTTCAAGGGGGCTTTTGATTACCTGCGCTGGGATAAGGTGTTAGAATGGTTGAATGACGCCAACTGCAACGAAACGGCTCTTTGGAAGAGCTATTTCGTTGACAGGAAGGCATGTGTGATAGGGAGGAATGACAGGGTTGATATAAGTGTGGCTCGTGGTTGCCCGCAGGGGTCTGTCTGTGGTCCATATATATGGAACTACATGATGGATCCATTACTGCGGCGTCTCGCAGCAGAATGCAAGTGTTGTGCGTATGCGGATGACCTGCTTATCCTTGTGGAGGGCAGATCAAGAGCGGATATAGAGCGCTTGGGGGAACACTATATGTGCATGGTGCGTGAATGGGGTGAATCGGTTGGTGTCGATGTGGCGATGGAGAAGACTATGACCATGCTGCTTAAAGGCAAATTGGCTCTCAGTCGCACTCCTATCGTACGTGTGAATGGGATCGCGCTCCGGTATGCGACGCAAGTCAAGTATCTGGGGCTAACGGTCGGCGAGCGAATCAGTTTTGTTCCCCACCTGGTTAGACTGAAAGAGAGAGTTGTGAGCATGATGGGTCAGGTGCGCCGGATACTCAGGAGTGACTGGGGTCTCGGTCGGCGTGCGGTTCGTGTCATCTACCACGGCCTGTTCGTAGCTTGCGCTGCGTTCGGGGCGTCGGCGTGGCACGAGCTCGCTGCATCGGGTCTGGGCCGCAGGCACCTCCTGTCTATTCAGCGTGTTATGTTGCTAG
Source organism: Neria commutata (assembly GCA_963457695.1). Classification (NCBI taxonomy): domain Eukaryota; kingdom Metazoa; phylum Arthropoda; class Insecta; order Diptera; family Micropezidae; genus Neria; species Neria commutata. The sequence continues at coordinate 6,011,005 of OY735250.1, forward strand.
GGTGTATGCCTGTGTGCCGCACTGTGTCAACTGATGCTTTGCAGGTGTTGATGGGTGCGGCCCCTCTGGACCTTGTCGTGCAGCGGCGTGCCGTTGCCTTCGAGCTAAAGAGGGGGAGAAGAGAGGTGCTGCTGCAGTACGAATGGTTACGCGGCGAAAATGTGGAGAGCGCTGATAGTGTGAAGCGTAAGCACATTTTGACGGAAGGACTTTTACGGCGCTGGCAGCAACGCTGGGACGAAAGTCCCCGAGGAAGAACGACATACGAGTACATCAGGGATGTGCGGTTCGTAGTAGGGCTCAAGGACTTCGGTTTCAGCCTGAGCCTTGGGTTCCTGCTCACGGGCCATGGGTCACTCAATGCATTTTTGCATAAGAGAGCCCTGTGTGATAGTGCCGAGTGTAGGTGTGGGGCTGAGTGTGAGGACTGGGTGCATGTGTTATGCGAGTGCCCGTTGTACTCGGATTTGAGGGACCTTGGGAGGATGGGGATTAGTCGGACGGACGGTGAGTGGTGCGTGCGCGAAGCTCTCTCCACTAGTCAGCTGGTTGCCATACTGAATGAGTACGCAGTGGAAGTTTTTAAGCGGCGCCGGCAGTTGAATGTACTGCCATAGTGTCTATGTCTATGTGTCGGGGGTGGTCAATTGTGTGAGGTATATGTGAGAGAATGAGCACGTGAATGGGTCAAGTGCGATGCGGTGGTCACCAGTCCACGAGCTAAATGGGGCTCAACTGGTAGTAGCTCTTGCTACGAAGTCTGACCGGAGGCTTTGTCTGGTACCACGGGCGTCAGGGTGCCCATGGACTTCGGTCCATCCTGACTTTGAGGCGGCCCTTCGGGGAGTTTCGTGGTGGCTGTGGTTCAACACCCAAATGCGGGTAGAGTTTTTGTCTCGGCGTGGAGTTGCGCTTCAACCGGGTGCCGGACCCATAGTACGGCAGAGGTTTAGATAGGCCTCGATCCTTACCAAGGAGGGGAGATGTCCATTTACATTGACCCAATGGTACCGGTAGTTCGTCTCCGGGGCGCTTATCGACGCTTAAATCGGATACGCTGTGCTTTTGAGCGCCGTGGGGTTAGGCCACTCTGTGGCGGTACTCACGTTAAAACAATACACTTAGTGTCCCTATCTACTTGAGTGTCGTTTTGACTTGCGACTGTGACGGACGTGTGCTTGGGTTTTTTCTGAGCTTTGGCTATTGTGTGATTTGCGTAAACAAGTTCCCGTTAGGAACTCGCGTGATTGTGCTGTGTGGTTGTTGTTGTACGAACAACAATACGACTGCTGACTAGACTGGTGAGTGTTTTTGTTTTTGCTTTTTTGTTCTTCTTGTGCTTGTGCTTCTTGCTTATTTTGAGTGAGTGCGCGCGTCAGTGGCATGGTGCCGCGGCCAAGGCGCAAGGGTGTCCGTGGGGGGCCAGTGGGGGATCCGAGGCAGAGGCGTCGGGTCGGGATGATCCGACTCCGACTTCTTCTGACGCGGAGTCCGTCATGGAGGTCGAGGTCGGCAAATCGCCGCCTCGGAAGACCTCTCGGTTGTCCGTGTGTGTGAATGAGGGGGAAACGGGCGTAGAGCAGTCATCCGTGGAGGGGGTACGGTGGTGCCCGTCTCCGTGGTTGGCGGTGATAGGCCCGGGCCCCCGCCTGTCAGGGAAGCAAGAGGCATGGTCGAGAAGACCAAAAAGAGTGGTGGTAAGGTGGCGGTTGCTGACCAGGGGCCATCGCGGCCGGAGGCACCGGCGCCGATGGTTGCCCTGAAGGCCATCACGGCAAAACTCATGGGAGTCGTGAATGGTGCGGATGGTGTCAGCGCCGCTGCAGGTAGGGAAGTAGCGTTCCTCGCACAGGAGTATGAGCTGTTGCTCATTTCGATGCAGTGCGAGAACGCGAAAATGGAGGGCCGCATTGCTGGCCTAATGGAGGCTTTGGCATCGCGGGCCATGCCGGCGCCAGGTGCGGTGCGTGCGGGTGCTCCCCAAGCGGCCGTTGCCTCGGTGCCGGTACCGGCTGCGGCGTTTACGCCGACTGCGCAGCCCATGACTGCAAAGCCGGCAGAAACGTGGTCCGTCGTAGTGCGGAGTCGCGACGCAAAAGCGTCGGCTAATGAGGTGGCTACCAAGGTAGTTAAAGAGGCGGGTCCTTCTCTGGGCGTGAGGGTTCACGAGGTGAAGCCACTTCGTAGTGGTGGAGTGCTAATTCGCACCCCCTCAAAGGCCGAAGCAGCGAAGTTGGCCAAGAACGCCAAATTTGACGAGCTTGGGCTTGACATCAGCGCGAACGAGAAACTGGGGCCTCGAATCGTCGTCCAGGGGGTTCATTCGGAGATTACTCCGAGTGAATTCATGGAAGAGCTCTATGAGTTGAACCTCAAAGAGCAGATGAGTCCGGCTGCCTTTAAGCAGGGCATCCGCATGGTCAGTCGGCCATGGACGGTGGGCGCTGGTGGGGCATCCAATGTCGTGTTGGAGGGTAACGAGGGAGCTCTCTCGTCCCTTCTCAAGGCAGAAAGATGCTACATTAAGTGGTTCTCTTTCCGTGTGCGGCCCTCCATGCTGATGCCTGGCTGTTTCAGGTGTCTGAGCTTTGACCACAGAGTGTCTGAGTGTAGGGTGAAAGAGGACGTTTGTCGACGCTGTGGACAGTCTGGGCACCGAGTCCAGCAGTGTGCCAATGAGGTGCGCTGCCGGAACTGCGCATTCAAGGGGAAGCCGGCAGGTCATTACATGATGTCCTGTGATTGCCCGGTGTACAGCCAGATCTTGGCCAGGGCGGAGGCTCGTCATTGATGGATCTCCAGGCAGTACAATTGAACTGTCAGGGCGCATACGCCGTAATGTGCGAATTAGGTGCATGTATGTGTGAAGGTGACACTGCTGTTGCCCTGGTGCAGGAACCGTATGCCACCAATGGTGTTGTACGTGGATTGCCCGCCTCAATGCGGGTATTCCCTGACACTAGGGCCAATGCGGCTGTTGTTGTGAACGATGCGCGACTGGAATGTATGGTTCTGTGCGCGAATGAGTATGGTGTATGTGTGTCAGTAGAGGGTGACTTTGGCAAAGTGGTGCTTTGCAGTGTTTACTGCAAGTACGGTGAGGCTCTAGAGCCCTACTTGGAATATCTGGGTATGGTGCTCCGTCTTGCTGGCGGGGTACCTGCCCTGATAGGTATGGATGCAAATGCCTCATCCCCCCTGTGGTTCAGCAAGGTATCTCGGCATTCCGCCGGTTACCAGAGCCACAGTCGCGGTGAGGTGCTGAGTGAATGGGTGGTTTCGCGAGACGTTCACGTCCTCAACGAACCAAGTGAATGGTATACGTTTGATGGGCCTAGAGGAGTGAGTGACATTGACGTGACGCTAGTGAATGAGGCAGCAAGCAGAATGTTTGATTTTAGCTGGCGCATTAGAGGTGGGTGGGGAGTTAGTGACCACAATTTGATTCAAATTGTGGCTACTGTCCTCACTCGCAGTTTGAATAATGGGGCGGGTCTGAATGAGAGACGATGGCGCACCTGCGGTGTGAATTGGGACACCTACGGTGTCCATGTCCGGGAAGTGATGTGTGAAACACCACTTGGTGTGTTTCAAAGCATGGAAGTAGACGACCAGGTCGCTAAAATAACAGAATGTGTCTGGAGTGTGAACGACACTATGTTTGAAAGATGGGAGCGTGTGAACGATAGGCGTGTGAAATGGTGGACGAGTGAGCTGAGTGTGAAGAGGCGGTCGGTCAGGCGACTGAGGCGAAAGTTTCAGCGCGCCAGGGCGGCCAACTCTGAGCACTTGGCCCAGCGCAGGTATGAATTTAATCGTTGTATGAATGAGTACAAGGTTATGCTTGTCCGCGTAAAGGAAGACAATTGGAGGGAGTTTGTGACGGACCATAGAGATGATCCCTGGGGTCATGTCTATCGGATCTGCCGCGGTAGGAAGAAGCAGGTGGATGTGAGCGCCCTCAGGGTGGGTGACAATGTCACCTCATCCTGGAGGGATAGTGTGAACGTTCTCTTAGCCGAGTTCTTTCCTAGGGCGGCCGAGCAGGTGCCACCGGCACAGGTGGCGGCTGCAGAGCCATTAGAAGCTGGGGAGCTAGAGGCGGCGTTTGGCCTGGTTAGGTCTAGGCGGTCGCCAGGTATAGATGGATTGACCGGGGACATGTGCAAAGCACTGTTCAAGGTCATTCCGGAGTATCTGGTGGCCATCTATGAGAAATGCCTTTGGGAGGCTTATTTTCCACTCGAGTGGAAAATAGCTAGGGTCGTGGTGCTATTGAAGTCCCCTGAGAGGATCAGGAGCCACCCCCGGTCATACCGGGGTATCTGCCTCCTCCCAGTACTTGGAAAAGTATTGGAAAGGATTATGGTGGATCGGCTTCAAGAGCAACTGGGCGGGTTGTCGGATAGGCAGTTTGGGTTCAGGAAGCGACTCGGTGTGGAAGATGCGTGGATGTATCTTAAATCGGCGGTGCGTGAGAGTAGTGGAAAATATGTTCTTGGTGTGTTTGTAGATTTCAAGGGGGCTTTTGATTACCTGCGCTGGGATAAGGTGTTAGAATGGTTGAATGACGCCAACTGCAACGAAACGGCTCTTTGGAAGAGCTATTTCGTTGACAGGAAGGCATGTGTGATAGGGAGGAATGACAGGGTTGATATAAGTGTGGCTCGTGGTTGCCCGCAGGGGTCTGTCTGTGGTCCATATATATGGAACTACATGATGGATCCATTACTGCGGCGTCTCGCAGCAGAATGCAAGTGTTGTGCGTATGCGGATGACCTGCTTATCCTTGTGGAGGGCAGATCAAGAGCGGATATAGAGCGCTTGGGGGAACACTATATGTGCATGGTGCGTGAATGGGGTGAATCGGTTGGTGTCGATGTGGCGATGGAGAAGACTATGACCATGCTGCTTAAAGGCAAATTGGCTCTCAGTCGCACTCCTATCGTACGTGTGAATGGGATCGCGCTCCGGTATGCGACGCAAGTCAAGTATCTGGGGCTAACGGTCGGCGAGCGAATCAGTTTTGTTCCCCACCTGGTTAGACTGAAAGAGAGAGTTGTGAGCATGATGGGTCAGGTGCGCCGGATACTCAGGAGTGACTGGGGTCTCGGTCGGCGTGCGGTTCGTGTCATCTACCACGGCCTGTTCGTAGCTTGCGCTGCGTTCGGGGCGTCGGCGTGGCACGAGCTCGCTGCATCGGGTCTGGGCCGCAGGCACCTCCTGTCTATTCAGCGTGTTATGTTGCTAGGGTGTATGCCTGTGTGCCGCACTGTGTCAACTGATGCTTTGCAGGTGTTGATGGGTGCGGCCCCTCTGGACCTTGTCGTGCAGCGGCGTGCCGTTGCCTTCGAGCTAAAGAGGGGGAGAAGAGAGGTGCTGCTGCAGTACGAATGGTTACGCGGCGAAAATGTGGAGAGCGCTGATAGTGTGAAGCGTAAGCACATTTTGACGGAAGGACTTTTACGGCGCTGGCAGCAACGCTGGGACGAAAGCCCCCGAGGAAGAACGACATACGAGTACATCAGGGATGTGCGGTTCGTAGTAGGGCTCAAGGACTTCGGTTTCAGCCTGAGCCTCGGGTTCCTGCTCACGGGCCATGGGTCACTCAATGCATTTTTGCATAAGAGAGCCCTGTGTGATAGTGCCGAGTGTAGGTGTGGGGCTGAGTGTGAGGACTGGGTGCATGTGTTATGCGAGTGCCCGTTGTACTCGGATTTGAGGGACCTTGGGAGGATGGGGATTAGTCGGACGGACGGTGAGTGGTGCGTGCGCGAAGCTCTCTCCACTAGTCAGCTGGTTGCCATACTGAATGAGTACGCAGTGGAAGTTTTTAAGCGGCGCCGGCAGTTGAATGTACTGCCATAGTGTCTATGTCTATGTGTCGGGGGTGGTCAATTGTGTGAGGTATATGTGAGAGAATGAGCACGTGAATGGGTCAAGTGCGATGCGGTGGTCACCAGTCCACGAGCTAAATGGGGCTCAACTGGTAGTAGCTCTTGCTACGAAGTCTGACCGGAGGCTTTGTCTGGTACCACGGGCGTCAGGGTGCCCATGGACTTCGGTCCATCCTGACTTTGAGGCGGCCCTTCGGGGAGTTTCGTGGTGGCTGTGGTTCAACACCCAAATGCGGGTAGAGTTTTTGTCTCGGCGTGGAGTTGCGCTTCAACCGGGTGCCGGACCCATAGTACGGCAGAGGTTTAGATAGGCCTCGATCCTTACCAAGGAGGGGAGATGTCCATTTACATTGACCCAATGGTACCGGTAGTTCGTCTCCGGGGCGCTTATCGACGCTTAAATCGGATACGCTGTGCTTTTGAGCGCCGTGGGGTTAGGCCACTCTGTGGCGGTACTCACGTTAAAACAATACACTTAGTGTCCCTATCTACTATCTAGCGAAACCACAGCCAAGGGAACGGGCTTGGAATAATTAGCGGGGAAAGAAGACCCTGTTGAGCTTGACTCTAATCTGGCAGTGTAAGGAGACATAAGAGGTGTAGAATAAGTGGGAGATATTTAATCGTTTACGATTGTTTATCGACAATGAAATACCACTACTCTTATTGTTTCCTTACTTACTTGATTAAGTGGAACGTGTGTCATTGTCTAGCCATTATACGGATATATTTATATATCTTATGGTATTGGATTTTGATGCAAGCTTCTTGATCAAAGTACCAAGAGTTTGTTATATAATTGTAAACAAATTTTTATCAAATGATAATGTTTTCGAATGTTATTGTTATAATTTAAATTTGGTATAACTCCAATACTCTGGTATGATCCAATTCAAGGACATTTCCAGGTTGGGAGTTTGACTGGGGCGGTACATCTCTCAAATAATAACGGAGGTGTCCCAAGGCCAGCTCAGTGCGGACAGAAACCACACATAGAGCAAAAGGGCAAATGCTGACTTGATCTCGGTGTTCAGTACACACAGAGACAGCAAAAGCTCGGCCTATCGATCCTTTTGGTTTAAGGAGTTTTTAACAAGAGGTGTCAGAAAAGTTACCACAGGGGTAACTGGCTTGTGGCGGCCAAGCGTTCATAGCGACGTCGCTTTTTGATCCTTCGATGTCGGCTCTCCCTATCATTGTGAAGCAAAATTCACCAAGCGTTGGATTGTTCACCCATGCAAGGGAACGTGAGCTGGGTTTAGACCGTCGTGAGACAGGTTAGTTTTACCCTACTAATGACAATATGTTATTGCGACAGCATTCCTGCGTAGTACGAGAGGAACCGCAGGTACGGACCAATGGTACAATACTTGTTCGAGCGAACAGTGGTATGATACTACGTCCGTTGGATTATGCCTGAACGCCTCTAAGGTCGTATCCGTGCTGGACTGCAATGATAAATATGGGGCAATTGCATTGTATGGCTTCTAAATCATTTTAAGTTTTTCACTTTCCTGTGTTAAACGACAATGAATGTGATGCCAATGTTATTTGTAACATAGCAAATGCAGAAGGATTAAATATCATTTGTATGACACGCTAGTTGCATATTAAAACATTATTTAATACAATGACAATGCCTAGAATCAATTGTAAACGACTTTGGTAACGGGCAAGGTGTTGTAAGTGGTAGAGCAGCTGCCATACTGCGATCCACTGAAGCTTATCCTTTGCTTGATGATTCGATTTGATTCGATTCGATTCGATTCGATTATTATTCGATTCATTTGTTTGTTCGTTTGTACGTTCGTTAATTCGTTCGTGTTCATTCGTTCGTTCATTCGTTTCGATAATAATTCGTTTCGGTTATATTATTACTTAATATAACAAATAATAACTTTATCATCATCATCATTAAAATATATATATATATATATATACATATGTATATAATATTGTGACATGCATATATAACGTACGTTTATATTTTATATAAACAAATAACAACAAATTCTATATTATATAGTTTTATATGATGTGTTATTAATTACATTACAAAACAAATTTTGTTTTGCTAATATGAATGTGTGAATGTTGTGGTTCATTCATATCATTAACCGAAAAGAGAATTTCTCTTATATAAAATATTATATTAAAAACAAACACAAACAACATAACTATTATATAACAAATTTATATATGGAGACAGGTGAGCAATTCGCAACTCCTTTAAACTCTGCTCTGTTCAAATAGATTTCATTAAAAATCCATAAGAATTCGAGTGTGTTGTAAATAATATTTTCCATTAAGAATAGCAAATGTCTCGTCATTGCAAATGTTGGAAACTTTGAAATCTTTTTAATATTTTGGACTTGGAAAATTTTTTAAATTTTTCTATGACCATTTAGAATAGCGGGTGAAAATATTTTACCATTTAGTTGTAAATAATATTTTCCATTAAGAATAGCAAATGTCTCGTCATTGCAAATTTTGGAAACTTTGAAATCTTTTTAATATTTTGGACTTGGAAAATTTTTAAAATTTTTCTATGTACCATTTAGAATAGCGGGTGAAAATATTTTACCATTTAGAATAGCAAGTGAAATACCATTTAGAATAGCAAGTCGTCAATACCATTTAGAATAGCGGGTGAAAATATTTTACCATTTAGAATAGCAAGTGAAATACCATTTAGAATAGCAAGTCGTCAATACCATTTAGAATAGCGGGTGAAAATATTTTACCATTTAGAATAGCAAGTGAAATACCATTTAGAATAGCAAGTCGTCAATACCATTTAGAATAGCGGGTGAAAATATTTTACCATTTAGAATAGCAAGTGAAATACCATTTAGAATAGCAAGTCGTCAATACCATTTAGAATAGCGGGTGAAAATATTTTACCATTTAGAATAGCAAGTGAAATACCATTTAGAATAGCAAGTCGTCAATACCATTTAGAATAGCGGGTGAAAATATTTTACCATTTAGAATAGCAAGTGAAATACCATTTAGAATAGCAAGTCGTCAATACCATTTAGAATAGCGGGTGAAAATATTTTACCATTTAGAATAGCAAGTGAAATACCATTTAGAATA